>BSBN01000682.1:11690044-12905553 GCA_027924645.1 Cunninghamia lanceolata | reverse complement strand
AAAATGTGCCCTTGGGGGCTTTTCCCTCATAAGGTTTAGCTCTCAGGTCTTTTACATGCATTTAGGACATCTTACTTCATAATTTGGCATCCCGATGGAATGAGCCCTAGGTAACATGACAAATGGGACCTAGGAGGACCCCTTGAGCTTTACCCTACCCAAAATAGGGGGAGAGGACTTGAGCGCCCGTGCCCTAGTCCTTCCCTATTTTGGGGCAGTCCCAATTTTTGGGTGTCAGTTTATGATCGTTATTTAGGTCCTATGCTGACACGGTAAGTTTGAATTACAAAAATCTTGGTGGGAGTATTTGTAGTTGCATATAAAAGCATGTTTAGGCATTCATTTGTAAACCAGATGGCAATTGTGATGTTCAAGTGTTCTTAAGGTGATTCAAGGCTTTCATCGTGTGGCAAGAGTAGACTTGTGTGGTTTGTGTGTTTGTATTTGCAAATTTGAGCATCAATTCCCTCATGGAATGAAGAGCATCTTCCTCCCATGAGAGCATCACTACAAGGTGACATTATATTGTGTTTTTATCATCATTTCCTTTAGTTTTTGCCTCTACCTCACAAGGGCACACACTCTCTATTTAACAATAGTGTTTGGAGACTTAAGTGTCCTCCGGGGCTTGACTGAAGCAAGCCTCTAAACACCACAACCCCCTCCTAAAGTCTTGTGATTGCAAGTTACAGGTGTTGCATTTGGGAAAAGTGAAGTTGCAGTAAGGATTGGTAGACATAAGGATTCAAGACCCGAAGAGAAGCAGGACACCAGAGCATTTCCAGGACTTGGGTGCTCGCTCTAGTGTCCTCTGCAGCTGAATTGCCAGAAACAGGAGTTATAGTGTTGATCAATGTCGGAAGGAGGTCAGGATCCCGTAATGAAACTGGTACCTTTGACTTGGGTGCCCGCTCCTATGTCCCCAAATTTTTTGCCTTGGAACTTTGAAAATAGGTACTCTGTGATTTGATATTTTACTTCTGTCTGCAAGAGCTTTTTCCATTATTCGTCAGTTTATTGTCGTATTTGCATAATTAGGGTTTTAATGGTCAATTGAGCATAAGAGAAGAGAAATTGATAATTAAATTCCCTAATCCAAGTTTCCCTACATAACACAATGATCTAGGGTATGATAGTGAATTGCCACTCGACCCTAGATCCTTGAATGTATAGGGTGGAAGGAGGATTCAAACATCTAAGCACTAAAACTTTAACAAATCCCAATTTTACCCTAAACATTTTGGTGAACCCGTGTTTTTGGACTTAAATTGCAACTTTATGAGTGTGTGTCTTCAAATTTGGATTGATTTTATTCATTCATATGGTCTTTCATCTTATTGCATTGAGAAAAAATTCAAAAAATTTGAAAATTTAAAAAAAATTCAAAAAAATGCATTGTTTGGCTTACTAAATTGCATCAGTTCTTTCTAAATTTTTCTATTTCATGATTTTTGCATCAGATCTGATATAAAATATAGAAAAACATAAAAATTTAGAAATTTGCATTGCATTTTCATCATTAATTTGCTAGGCTTTGTAGAAATTTTGACAATTTTCATATAACCTAGTAATTCCAAAATCTAGGGTTAGTAGGCAAAATCTTCTTTCAGATTTTTATACTAATTTTAGAGGCTCATTCAAATTAAAATTTTTCTATAGTCTTGCATTTTAGTGTAAATTTTCATTTAGATTTAAAATATTTGCATTTTTGCATAGAAAATTTCAACAAAAAACTAGCAATTTTCATACATTTTCATTAAATTTGCATTGGCATTTCGCATGTTCAAGATTGAAAATAATTTTTAGATCTGAGAGTATTTAATTTTTATTATAAATCAGACTTCAAAATATTCACATAGCATTTTGTCCCAAGATCTCAAACCTAGGGCTTCAAAAACACCGATTTTCACTAAATTCGGCCTTATCGACTCTATAAACTTGCACCATAGGAGTGTTGTGAAAAGTATTTTTGCATTAATTGGTTGTTATCAGGGTAATAATTTTTTTACCCTCCTAAAAATCTTCACAACAGCCTTTTAACGGGCTCTTGTATTGAAAATTCGGTGAAAAACTACACATTTTGACTATTTTTGCCCTAGGATTTGACCTAGTTTGCACTCCAAGCGTGTTGTGACAAATTTTATGGATTGAGGTGACTGATATAATTGATTTTATTTTCTGAACCTCCTTAAATTTATTACAAAACTCCTTTAAATTCATTACAACACCCCTTTTGCTAGGTCTTGGAATTGAAAAACTGTGAAAAAATTGCATATTTTGCAATATTTTCACTAGGGTTTGACTTTAAGTGGCACTAAAAGTGTGTTGTGTTGGATATTTTGGCACCAAGTGGCTATTATTACTAATATTATTTTTTTTCCATCAGCATTTTCCTCACAACACCCTTTGTTATGCTCTTTTGCATTGAGTTTTGGTGAAAAAATGCCTATTTCGACATATTTTCACTATATTTTGACTTGGCATTATCTTGGATTTGCATAAAGAGTGTGTTGAGAAGGATAATATTGCTATTTTGGACTTATATCAGACATATAAATTTCTTCTCTTGATCAAAATCCTTACAACATCCTTTGTTTCAATCATTTGCATTGGAAAAAGTACAAAAAATCAAGCATTTGAGATTATTTTTGCATACATTTTGCACTTGTCTTTTGCATACTCTTGGAAATTGTTAAAATCTGATTTTGCATTTCATTATGGCATCTTCATGTTATTCATCTCTGAAATCTTTGCATGAATATATCCTAGATTTTGAAAATTTCTCTAATTTCACTAATGAGAATCTGCATATTCTAGAACATATAGCTTATATAAGTGGTTTTGACACTTCTATATGTTTCTACATATGAGTTGCAATTAATTTGTTACACACATGATTTTAGTAGCTTCACTTTACTCATAGGAGCATATCCTTTGATATTAGAAGATTTGACCAAATTCATCTCTAGGAATACTCATGAGAAAGATGAGAGTGAAAAGCCCTTTTCCACCACAAAGTATGATGATGATGATGATGATGATGATGTACCTTCCTCTCATCCCACTGCTCTCCCTAGCCAAGATGTAGCATTAGTGGATGAGACAAGGTCTCTCACATTAAATCCTTTGGGGATGGATATTGGGTGCAATCAAGAGGGAAACAATGTTAATTCGATAATCGTTAATAAATTTTGTAGCAATATTCCTAAGATGATTGTCCGAGGGGCACCTAGTGCACCTTGTTGCTTAAAATTGGTGATTACTGTCCAAGGTGCTCAATAACCACCTAGACCTCCTGATTACATTTATGATTATGTAAAACAAGTTCAAGGTGTTCAAAATATGTTACAACAACCACACCACAATGTGATTGCTCACACATACAACACCCATAATAACAAGCAAAGTAACCAAGCACTGCATGTGCCTATCTCTCTTCCATGTTCTCAACCTATGCTCCCTCCACCACCTCGCCTTACTCTTAAAAGTGGTCAAGAGTATGATCTTGTCGCTTTGGGATTTGATACAAACATCGCCTACATACCATGGAATGCTCCAAGAAGCTTTTACAGAAGGTGATTGACCCACCTACTACTAAGCCTAATGATGTAGCAGCTGTATTGGATAGTATGCATGCGACAAAAATGGACATTATCTTTCAACCACATGAATTACCATTAATTGAAGTTCAAAACCAATATGATCCACTTATAATCTCTGTCATAATAAATAAAACATTGGTAAAACAGGTTATGATTGACACTGGATCATCTCTTAATGTTTGTAGCATTGACCTACTATGCAAAATCAAGATTGACACATCACAAATCAAACCAAATGGCATTAGCATTCGTGGATTTAATAATGTTGGACGACACTCCATGGGCACTATAACTCTACCTATACAAGTAGGATCTGTGCTTATGCCTATCCTGATGTATGTCATGCCTTGTTCCTTATCTTACAACATGATTCTTGGTAGACCTTGGATTCATGCATTGGGGACAGTCCCCTCCACCTTGCATCGTTCAATCAAATTTATATTCAAAGGTAAACTTCATACTATTCATGCTGATCCTGAACCAGATAACTATTTAGATATTGATATGCAAAAACCCATTTACAATCATAGGAGCTCAAAAAGTTTACAATCTAATTCATCAATGCCTCTAGCCACGAATGATGCTGTGAAGGATTCTATACCATCGAATGCACTCTTTGGTGATGATTGGGCCTCATTAGATTTTAATCTTTGCAATATAGGGGAATATAAAATTAATAGGCTTGACAGATCAAAAGTAGCATTGATCTCACCTAAGCAATCTTTTGAAGCATCCAAGAAATCTATAGTCCCCTTGGTAGAAAATAAAAACAATACTCCCACTTATACCACAAATTACGACACCTATGAGGCTTCACCATCTTCTAAGGAAATGACATCCCTTTATGGTCGAGGATTTAAAATCCTTTATAACAATTGTGAATACAGAGGTAAGGGATGTGGTGTAAATCAACAAGGGATTCGAGTACCTATAGAATCCACTTCAACACATTACTCAAGTGGCATTAGATATAAGCCTTTTAAAGAAAAGAAAGCCTCCCTTCGTCCCACACTTAATGTTAATTCAACAAGATCAAAACAACATGACAGATATCTTAGATATGTAGGTTCTTAACGGTGGTACCCTAATAGGTAAGTATCTCTAACCCTCTTTCTCTCTCATGATATGCTTCCCCCGTGATGTGTTATGTGTTGTTTAGGCCTGCTGGGATGACCTCAGATTCTCCCATAAGGTTCAGGATACTAGGAGACCGCCTCTGTTGTGACTTTCTTCTATTTGTATCATCATTCTTCTATATTGCCTCTCTCTAATTTCATTGTTGTAAGTTGTGTCTTACGGACATAGCATCGCAATTGGTGACACTAGGGGCACCCTCCTACATGGCTGTCCCTAAGACACTTGTTTCTCCTCTCTTATTTATTGTTTCCCTTCATCTAGTGTTTCCATCTAGCGGCGGATGATGAAAAATATTTACACTGATGCAGACCTAGTGTCCCTTTTGAGAGCAATCAAAAAATGGACTTAGTTCCTAATATGACGATGGGGTTGTATATCTTATCCGACGCTTGGCTAGTGGAAGCACTCGTGCTTTCCACGTAGTGAATTTCATGATGTTTCTATTGCATTTACAAACCTTAACAATACGACTGCTCTGTGCACCTTTGTTTGTCTTTGAATCTAGCCTTGGTGGTACTCGATTCAGAGAGCTTCATGATATAGCCCCATGGTTATTCTTGAACTCTGAATTTGTAGTATAACCTTGGCTCTCTGTGTGATTAATCATATGCATTTATGTTGTTGTTTATCATGATGTTGTAGACACTAACATGTTTCTTGCAGGGATGTGTTTGTGGGAACATTTGGCGATCGTGAAGTACATGTCACCTCCTGGGGGCATGAGATTTGTGAGAGCTTGTGTTCCCTTGTGTGTTTTCTTCCTACCTTAATGTGCTTGATATCGATGCATGATATCAACCACCTTAAGGTGGGGGCATATATAAGGTAAGTTGTCTGTTGTAGATGTTAGCAATGTGCTTGTCCTCAGGTGCAGACTAGTGCGATGAGTACTTCACGCATTCTGAGTTTGTTTGCAATCAATCAATCTATCTTGAAATCTATGGCATATACCTCCTTTTCACCGTAAGGCGTCTCCGTGATGAGGGTGGGGTTGTATACATTTGAGCTCATACCTCCTTTTCACCGTTAAGGCGTCTCCGTGATGCGGGGGGGGTTGTATGTCATGCTTCCTTTTCATTGTAAGGCAGTCTCTGTGATGCGGGTGGGGTTGCATTTTCAAAAGTCCTCAGCAGAGGCAGGGAGCGGTTCTATGACTAACTCAACCCTTAAGCGTGTCTTTGGCGATTGTTGTGGCAAAGCCCAATCGTCGGTGTGTGCTTGTAATGTGCTTGAGATGGTGATAAGCCTAGAAATAGGGAACACACCATCACTTGTCTGCCGTGTTTTCTCCGTGTCTTCAAGTGTGTATGTTTTGGCGTGCTTATTTTGTTTGGCGTGTCTGTTGCCCCATATGTAGTAGGCATTTTGGGAGGTTTTGCGTGTCTTGCGTGTGTGTTGCCCCATATATACAAAGACCTGTGTGATAAGTGCATCATGTATTATGTGAGGTTTGTTTACTTTCCAGTACTTGCATTTGCATTTCATATATATGAGAAAAATAAAAGAAAAGAAATCATGCCTATCTTCCATGCATTTACTGCTTTCTCCGTGTTCTGCATGACTGTAACTATCTTCTCCGTGTTTTGCGTGCTTGTTGCTATTTTCTATGTGATTGGTGTGTCTTCTCTGTGCTTGGTGTGTTTGTTGTGCTTGTGACCTTACTTTAATGCATGTATTGGCCTCATGTTTATACATACATTAAAGTGGGGGCTAAATGTAACGTCAAAAAATGTCCCCTTGGGGGCTTTTCCCTCATAAGGTTTAGCTCCTGGGTCTTCTACATGCATTTAGGACATCTTACTTCATAATTTGGCATCCTGATGGAATGAGACCTAGGTAACATGACAAATGGGACCTAGGAGGACCCCTTGAGTATTATCCTACCCAAAATAGGGGGAGAGGAATTGGGCGCCCGCGCCCTAGTCCTGCCCTATTTTGGGGTAGTCCCAATTTTTTGGTGTCAGTTTATGATCGTTATTTAGGTCCTATGCCGACACGGTAAGTTTGAATTACGAAAATCTTGGTTGGAGTATTTGTAGTGGCATATAAAAGCATGTTTAGGCATTCATTTGTAAACTAGATGGCGATTGTGATGTTCAAGTGTTCTCAAGGTGATTCAAGGCTTCCATTGTGTTGCAAGAGCAGACTTGTGTGGTTTGTGTGTTTATATTTGTAGATTTGAGCATCAATTCCCTCATGGAATGAAGAGCATCTTCCTCCCATGAGAGCATCACTACAAGGTGACATTATATTGTGTTTTTATCATCATTTCCTTTGGTTTTTGCCTCTGCCTCACAAGGGCACGCACTCTCTATTTGACAATGATGTTTGGAGACTTAAGTGTCCTCCGGGGCTTGACTGAGGCAAACCTCTAAACACTACAACACCCTCCCAAAGTCTTGTGATTGCAAGTTACATGTGTCACATTTGAGAAAAGTGAAGTTGCAAGAAGGATTGCCAGACATCAAGGATTCAGGATCCAAAGAGAAGTAGGACACCAGAGCATTTCCAGGACTTGGGTGCTTGCTCTAGTGTCCTCCACAACTAAATTGCCAGAAACAGGAGTTACAGTGCTAATCAGTGTCGGAAGGAGGTCAGGATCCCGCAAAGAAACTGGTACCTTGGACTTGGGCGCTTGCTCCTGTGTCCTTGACTTTTCCACCTTGGAACCTCGAAAATAGGTACTCTATGATTTGATATTTTACTTCCGTCTGCAAGAGCTTTTTCCGTTATTCGTCGATTTATTGCCGTATTTGCATAGTTAGGGTTTTAATGGTCAATTGAGCATAAGAGAAGAGAAATTAATAATTAAATTCCCTAATCCAAGTTTCCCTACATTTCACAACGATCTAGGGTATGATAGTGAATTACCACTCGACCCTAGATCCTTGAATGTATAGGGTGAAAGGAGGATTCAAACATCTAAGCACTAAAACTTTAACAAATCCCAATTTTACCCTAAATAGATGTGAAAAAGGATTGGTGTAAATATATAGGTTTTGATTAGGGAAAGTGGTAGAGTGATGGCCCCCATAATTTATATTCTCAACATGAATCATGTTATTAACTACTTCTATGAGATATTATTTTATGTTTTAAACCAAAACACTTTTCTATGTCATGACCATTAACTCTTTGATAAGTGCAATAATACTTCTAGCCACATAACACTTGGTCATATAAAGAGATGCATCATGGATCTATGGTACATATTGGTTGCAAGGTGATCATGTTTTCTCCCAACAAATTTTATAATATAATGTGTTGAGGATCATGCAATGTTGTAAACTTGGCATTCTAGGTTTGATGGAAATAATATTACAAGCCATTAATTGCATAGAAAATTTATTAGTGGATTGCCTAATATCATTCTTATGTGCCACATCACTACTCTTCTTGAAAGAATCCTTCAGTGACAAGCTAGAAGGATAGGATGGTTGGGAAGGAGAATGAGAAGATCCATATTTAAGTGCATTAGCCTCTAAGAGTCTCAATTCAATGTTTCACATTTGCATACAGATCCATGAATGAAGTATAACTATTTCAATTATACACATTTTCTTGAAGTATAACTATTTAATTGCATAGAAAATTTATTAGTGGATTGCCTAATATCATTGTTATGTGCCACATCACTACTCTTCTTGAAAGAATCCTTCAGTGACAAGCTAGAAGGATAGGATGGTTGGGAAGGAGAATGAGAAGATCCATATTTAAGTGCATTAGCCTCTAAGAGTCTCAATTCAATGTTTCACATTTGCATACAGATCCATGAATGAAGTATAACTATTTCAATTATACACATTTTCTTGAATAGCAAGCAATAAGCTCTTAATCAATAACCTTTGGAGTTCATCATCAAGGATTTGATATATTTTTGCTAACAAGGATTGAAATCGAATGGCATAATCATGTATTCTTATTTTAATCCTTTTCTACACTCCACAAATTAGATATTGTGGACTTTGTAGCCAATATTAACGTTGAAATAATGTGGAGGGAAAACTGCAAGAACCAAGTGAGAAAATTTATCCCTATCAATGATAGGTGCCAACCCACATTGTTGAGAAGATGCAAAACAAGGGTGTCGGTTTGCCTATGGTGGAGGTGACCAATTAGTGTGTTGCCCTACAAGCAAACGAGAGAACTATTAGCATTAACTTTGAGAGTGGTGTGAAAAGTAATTCAAACAACTATGCCTTTGATCCCAACATGGGGACTTGAAGTAAGGTGGTGAAGACAGAAAATCTCGAGCCACCATATAGGAGACATTACCTCAATGATCAAGTAGAGTCTAAAGGTGGGCAATTTCCAAGGCCACCATGTTAACTTTTACCTACGTTTGCAAAAACACATTTGTTTTCACCAAACATCTAGTATAAATGAAAAATGGTATATCAAAAAATATATGAAAGATATAACAGCATGTCTATGGGAAACATAATCGCTATTCTTAAAGCATGTCATATTTAAACAAATTTAGTTTAAAATTTAACCCCCTCTCTAATAAAAGATTGTACCAAATGAAGGACTCGATTTATATTCCACTGTTCATTTTTTAAAGTAGAATATAATTTTTTTTACAACAAAAATGTAAAGCAACAACTTCCATGAAATCCATGATACATATGCTTCGGAAACAAGATCTCCAAATTTCAAGGTCGTTTGCAAAAAGAAAGAAAAATAATCTTTAACTAATCCAATTACTTATTGGGAAAAACTAAAACTGAATAAACTCAGTGCACAGTGTATATATTTTTAAAAAAACAGTCGATCTATTGATTAATTCTAATGATGTTTAATCTTTTTAACAAAAATGTACAAAATAATGACAAATGAATTTACAATGCCCATCAATTGGCCTCAATAGGACATCGACCAAAATTGTATACAGCATCGTTTGGTCCCTTACCAAGCCCCTGTTTTTGCTTCAACCAATTCTTGGCAGATTGGTGCACCATGAGATTTAGTCAACATTGGCAGAACAGAAGGCTGAGGAATCTAAACCAGTGAGTTTATCCAGCTCTATATTTCTTAGTCCCAGATCCTTCTTCTCTAGAATGGATATCAGATACTGGAAAGCAATTTCCTCACAGGGAATGATGAGTCCCATGTGATGATCAAATCCATACTCTTCATCAGCCTTATCCAGCAATGCGCGGAACACAGAATGATTCAAATACTCAGTGGGGATTATAAACCTAGAACGTTCACTACCAACATATACTGCACAGTGGCCCTTTGGGACATCGATGGGGAGAGCACCACATGATCTGCCCTTGAACTCATCTGAAAAGCTAAAATACCTTCTGCTCTTTGAAGAAAGAGCATACACAGCTGCCTTATGGGCATTGAAAAACCTACACAGGGATCTAATTATGTGCTTCACAAGCAAGATTTGGGAATTCCCCTTTATCCTTGCCATTGCAGAGTAGTTAAACGAAGCAAAAGGAATTGAGGTGCAAACTAAGGCTAACAACCCAGATAGCAATAAGAGGGTTTGAGGAGAAAGAATGCTTTGGTGGCTAAGATGAAGAATGTGTGTATATATAGCAACCAACATTAAGAGCCCACCCAACAGAGGTGAAGAAAATATGATTAGAATACAACCACCCAACAAGGGTGAAGAAATATGGTTAGAATATTATGAGGAAATGGTTAAAATAGCAAAAGTGGTCCTGGGTATCTTTACAGGTTTTTATACATGGTGCTTTTTATGGCGGTGCCTTTGTCATTCTAACATTAAATAAAGGTAGCAGGACCATGTGTCACCTTGTCAAGTGCAGGGTCACCTTGTTCTATCAAATGTAGAGCTTTTACTGAAATGGACTCCACCACATGATGTGTTCCTTTAGGGCTTTCTTCAGAGAGTTCTGGACAAGAGAATAGAATCTGTTTATTGTCAGCCACTATTTAGCATTGTAGTAGTTGTCCATTGGTACGCTAGGTATGAAATTTGGCTGTACTTTGTCTTTGAAATGATTAAACCTATGGGCTTGCAATTGTCCCCACCTACAAGAGAACCAGACCAAATGTGAGGCATTTAAGACTTGCACCTTTTTCATTCTACCTCAAGAGTTAAAGGTGAAAATCAAATGGATTGACGAGAGTAGAATAGGGGGACTTATACATATTACTTTTTCATATAATCTCCATTACATGATGATCCATCCATGGGAAAATATTCAACATTGTCTGTGACTGTGATGTAGTTAATTTACTTTTTAGTTTGCTCATGCCTCAGATGCCTCAGAAACCTTCAAAGCTGAAATGTTGAACGAGTGAGCATTTTACTTATCATCAAGCATAGAGCAGACTTTAGATTTGGTGTCGATTACATACTTCCTATATTTATGATTCCATCGATACAGCTAAGCTTTCACTATTTTGATAATTTCAGTTTGATATATCTTATTTTGTGATAGATGGGAAATTTTATCATTAAAACGATGGCAAAAGAATCAAAAAATTTTAGATCTCACGCATTTACTAATTTTAATAGTATACATTCCCAAATTTTAAAATGTTATATGATTTATCGTTATTCCTAACTTTTTAACTTTGTTCATATTATTCTAAAAGTCATGGTAAGGATTCAACTTTAATATTGTCATTTTGATACTAAACACATGTTTAATATTCAAGGATACACCCACACAACTCTTTTGGAGAGCTGCAGCCAACAACTAATATATAAAATTTCAAAGCATATAAAAGTGAAAAATTTATAAAAGATTGAGAGTGGCAATATAGTTTCACAAACAACATTTCTTTGTAATAGTAAAATTTATAATATAAGAGTAGTCAACCAACATCTCCCATAAAATCATATGACACAATAATCAATAAACTAGGATGATATTCCTCACACAAGTTCATCAATGATAGATTCTTGGATGTAAGACCTCTCAATGCATTTTGACAAGTACCTTTACATCCATTTCTACCATCTACAATGAATTTCAAAAGGCAAAGGCAAACACAACTTAATAAATAGAGATCTAAGCATCAACAAATATAGAGTAGAAAATATTGCAACACAACAAATGTTGTTGGAGAAACCTTCAACTATGAAGAAAACTCCAAGAAGAGAGAGTGGATCTCCTCATGCCACCAATTCTCAGTTGTTACAAGTGTATTCATTAGCTTCTTGATTTTATAAGATAATTACAATGGCTTAAGACTAGTAGGTTCTTGTTGGTGCAATATTTTTTTCACCTTGGATGTTCTATCATAAGTGTGATGTTGTACCTATTTAATAAGTATACAAAGAATAATATGAATATTTAATTATTCTCACCTAAGTAGCTAATAAAGATGTGTGTTCACCTTGCCTTGAGGTACAAGAGTGCCACCACTACCTCATCAATCCTTGATTGCTGGTAGCTAGGTGCCACCTCTATCTTAGTCAAGTTGAGTAAATTGGTCCATTGATTAGTAGTTTAATTCTTAACTTCATAGTTAGATTGAGTTAACTCACCTCTTGATTGAGAGTTAACTCATATCTCTTGAACATGTTATTTCCTCAAGATTCATGCATTCAAGAGGCCTATATATTTGTATATTACTCATTGTAATTTGTCTCATAATATTGAATATAGAATATGAAGGTGGGTAAGTGCATGGAAGTGATATACACAAAGGGAGTTAGAAGTGGCCACATTTTTCCTAAAATCAACTAAACTTGAACTTGGATGAGTAATATGAGATGCATGCACTCAAAATTTGAAGACATGAAAAGAACGAAAATTGCAATACTCTACTCTGAATCTAGTTTATAAACTACTAAAGTTTTTTAAAAAATAGTTAAGATTAACAGGGTGAAATGTTGCACACACACAAACGTGTTTTTGTTTTTCTCACTAAAATATAACATAGTGTTTGGTGTGCACCCCTTATTTTTTAGTTGCATTTAATATTTTTAAAAACCAGTTGGTAGAAATATAGTTAAGAGTGAGAACTAAAAGTTGTGTATTTTTTTATAATTTTTTATTGAATTTTTTTTTGTGATTTTTCAAAGTGGATGCATCCTGAAAACTACATCACTAAGTGTGCACGTAACCTAACTTGCACAAAAATAATTGAAAATGTAACTTTTTTTAATATATAAAGAATGAAGCATAGAATAATCCTATATATATTTTTTATTTTGATAAGTGGATCAAAAGTTATAAAGAAAAATCAATACATATGTGATTGAAGAATATGAGGACACTCTTTAAAGAAAATGAAAAATAAATATCTTAACTTATTCTATATATATATATGGTTAAAAAGCTAAGAACTAGCACACCATTTTGGTGGTGGTTTCATCAAATTTTGTTATAAAATGAATAAATTTGATGACGTTGAAGTTAAAAAAATTATGTTATTAACTATGAAAAACACGTCTTTGGGAGGTATCATAGAGGTCCAATCCTTAGGCTTGGTTGCCCAAGCCAATTCCTAAAAAGGCAGGATGAAAATTTAAAAAAATAAAACACGAGTTGATTTGGTGTTGCACAAAACATGATCACATTTATAAAGCACAAAACACACTTGATTGTTTTGTGGGGCACAAAATGCACTCCTGTTTTGTGGAACACAAAAATCACTCGTGTTTTGTGAAACACAAAATGCAATCGTGTTATGGCTTGGATTCACCAAGCCTAAACATGATCACGTTATGGACATTTAAACATAACATGAGTGCATTATTGCCCAAATTACTAATTCAACTACTTTTTTGTATCCCAACTTGGTGCACTTCCCTAGGTGTTTGAGACAATTTCTAGCCCTGGGTAGGTTTTTGAGTTTTCCTTTACCTTGGTATTATTTCCTTCATTACCTCATTCCCTCACTTCCCCATGCTTCAAACCTCTAAGCTTTCTATTATTGTCATGCCTTTCAAACATTCCTCACTTCCCTGCTTGTCCAATACTTTACTTTTCATGGGTTTCTAGAAATTATCTTACCTTGGTACCTTCTCCATTAGTTCCTCACTCCCTAAACCCTCTCTGTCTTAACCATCAATATTTGGGAGCTCCCCATACTAGGATCCATTTCCCTTCATTTCCTTCAAGTTCCCAACCCCCAGTTTCCCACATCTTAGACCTTCAGACTTCCCTCTACTAGCATGCCTCACTTTTATTCCCCACATCCCTATAACCTCACTCCCTTTATCTTGTAAGCTTTTGAAGTTCCATCTCCCTCCCTATACTCCACCCAAGGGAATTAGTCACTTCGACTCTTGATCCCCAACTCTCAACCTCCACCATACGATGGACTTCCAAACTTTCCCTTAGCAACATGCCAAGAGGTATGAGATATCTAGAACCCTAAATTCTAATCCCCCCTCTTCATCACTTTCATGCATGCCAACTTCTAGGTTTCCCCTTTCAAGTTGTTATTGTTGCAAGTATGAGGATAACCAGTGTTGTCATTGATGTCAACATACTCATATTGCTCAATGAGAAGGATTGGATGAGCTGTGTGCTGAGGATATTGAGAAAATTAGTCTCAATCAGGAACAATGATGACATTAAGGTAAAAGTCTAAGATAAGATGAAGATCAGAGGATGCGGTTTAAAGGATTTGTAGATATGAGTCTTGAGATGATCCAGTTAAGATTTCAGAGGTCCGCATGAAGATATGAAGAAGTTGTGATCGATCAAGTAGAACCGGTTCTGGGAGATGCTCCGGAGTGACAGAGTGTTACAAAAAGGTCTGGTGAGATTTGGAAGTGCATTGTCCTATTCTGCAGATTGGAAGGAGTGTTTGGGATGTCCTTGTGATGTGTCATCTCGATTTGTACATAGTTTGAAGGTCCAGAAGAATCTACTCCTTTGTGACAGTCATGACAAACTATGTTTTTGAGGCACCGGAGGCAGGAGAGAAGAGATTCTAGTAACTAGAGGAAGTGCGGATGAACCTGGTCATTCAGACAAGCCTGTGAAGGTTTTTGGATCATGTTGAGGTTGTGTCGTCGGTCCGCATTAGTGTTAGAGCCCAGAATTGAAGATATACTTCCGGATGAAGATGTTCTTGTTCAGGCTGGCCGACCGAATGAGTTATTCATCTTGCGAATGTTCTTGTGGATGATTGCCGACTTAGATGATTGTTCCTAAGTCGATGCCTTGTATAAATAAAGGTTTGTGAATTTATTTCGAAGTGTGTCATGGAGCGGATGAGTGTGGTATAGCGAAAGAGCGAAAGGTAGAGCAGGCGTGTCTCGGGCTTAAATGGAACTGATCCAGACATGGTAAAGATGTCAATCTCTAGTTAAAGTTTGTAATACTTGTTATCTTGTAGACAGTGTGTCTCTTGTAGGCAATGTGCCTCCTTGTGAGCAGTGTGCTCGGGCAGTGAGCCCTAATTGGCATGTGCCATCTATTTTTCTTATTCTTCTAACAGAGAATAATCTTTGGGTTAATCACCCTGTGGTTTTTCCCTTGACCGGGTTTTCCACGTCAAAATCTTGGTGTCTAATGTGTTTGATGTTTATCTGCTCTGGTGTTTATGCTTTATGCTTTCATGAATGGTTAATTGATATGTTATTAACTAACAAAGAAGAATCAAGTGTTTGAAGTAGAAGCAAGTTTTTGTACAACTGATTCACCCCCCTCTCAGTTGTGTGCCCTAGATCTAACAGTTACATTGATAGCAGGTAAGTCATATCCCTGATCCTTAATCTCTATTGGTGTTGATTATGTTGAAAGAGAGTGTGATTTAAATATTTGAAATCTACTTAAAAAAATAATACTTAATACTATAAAACTTAACATTATATATCATTTTTTAATATTTAATCTTTTAATATATTTTAACAAACCCTTAAAAAGATAAAAAGACTCTCCTAAAAACTTATATATTATATAAATATGTAAAACAAATTTATACAAACAATATTATTAATTTAAAATTTAAAAAATACTTATTAATATGATTTTTTCTAAAAACAATAAATATATTTAGTGTAACTTTGTATAAAAATTATAAAATCACTAATATATTATTGTATTGATATTTAAAATAAGAATTTTATAATTAGAATAAAAATTAAATATTAATATGAATATTACACAATATAATATATTAATATATACATCAATATAATATTTCAATATTTAATTTTTATACACAAATATATATTAATATTTCATTTTATTATAATATAACATAAATATAAATACCTTATAATGATAATTCTACTAAGTTGTATAATCAATAATTTAATATACATATAATTAATTATATTATTTCATTAATATTTAAAATATCAAATTTATAAATAATATATATAATAAATCAAAATTAAATAATCACATTAATATGAATATTATATTAAGATAAAATTTATTTGTTTAATAACCAAATTCCGACAAGAGTTAAACAAGTTAATCAATCTATTAGTATTGTCATACTTCCCTTGGACCATATTTTTATGCTCCATTTTAGTGTGTTATAATATTAATATATTATTAATTATATCGATATTAAATATTACAATTTTTGTTATAATAATTGCATAGAGTTAAGAAAAAAATATTATTTGTTCCAACTGTATTTTCCCAAAATTCCTCTTTAAGAGCTCAAATTTTGAGCCAATCACAACACAAATAAATGATTTTGAGAATAATTTTTGTTAAAATTTTCTCAAATAGACTTTGGAAAAATTAAAACTTATTGAACAGAAAAAATAATACTCTCTTGATTGGTTTAATGCACATAGATTAATCACTATATTAAAAACTCATTGCAATACCTAGTACTGTCCAAGTCAGGTACTAATAAACTCAGCGCAGTGTATATATATTTTAAAAAAACAGTGAGATCTATTGATTAATTCTAATGATGTTTAATCTTTTTAACAAAAATGTACAAATGAATTACAATGCCCATCAGTTGGCCTCAATAGGACATCGACCAAAATTATATACAGCATCGCTTGGTCCCTTACGAAGCCTCTGTTTTTGCTTCAACCAATTCTTGGCAGAGTAGTGCACCATGAGATTTAGTCAACATTGGCAGAACAGAAGGTTGAGGAATCTAAACCGGTGAGTTTATCCAGCTCTATATTTCTGAGTCCCAGATCTTTCTTCTCTAACATGGATGTCAGATACTGGAAAGAAATTTCCTCACAGGGAATGATGAGTCCCATGTGATGGTCAAATCCATACTCTTCTTCAGCCTTATAAAGCAATGCCCGGAACGCAGAATGATTCAAATATTTAGTGGGGATTATAAACCTAGAATGTTCACTACCAACATATACTGCACAGTGGCCCTTTGGGACATCGGTGGATAGAGCACCACATGATCTACCCATGAACTCATCTGTAAAGCTGAAATACCTTGTGCTCTTTGAAGAAAGAGCATACACAGATGCCTTATGGGCATTGGCAAACCTACACAGGGTGATTATGTGCTTCACAAGCAAGACTTGGGAATTTCCCTTTATCCTTGCCATTGCAGAATAGTTAAACGAAGCAAAAGGAATTGAGGTGCAAACTAAGGCTAACAACCCAGATAGCAATAAGAGGGTTTGAGGAGAAAGAATGCTTTGGTGGCTAAGATGAAGAATGTTTGTATATATATATAGCAACCAACACTAAGAGCCCACCCAACAGAGGTGAAGATAATATGATTAGAATAAAACCACCCAAAAAGGGTAAAGCAAAATGATTAGAATATTATGAGGTAATGGTTAAAACAACCTGGGTATCCTTAGGTTTTTTATACATAGTGCTTTTAATGGTGGTATCTTTGTCATTCTAACCTCAAATAAAGGTAGCAGGGCCATATGTCACCTTGTCAAGTGTAGGGTCACTTGAAAACAAATTGTCATTCATTGTCTGTTCTATAAAATGTAGAGCTATGACTGAAATGACTCCCCCACATGATGTGTTCCTTTAGGGCTTTCTTCAGAGAGTTCTAGACAAGAGAATAGAAGCTGTTTATTGTCAGCCACTATTTAGCATTGTAGTTGTTGTCCATTGGTACGCTACGTATGATATTTGTCTGGACTCTCTTTGAAATGATTAAACCCATAGGCTTGCAATTGTCCCCACCTACAAGAGAACCAGACTCCGCACCTACAAGAGAACCAGACCAAATGTAAGGCATTTACGACTTACACCTTTTTCATTCTACCTCAAGGGTTAAAGGTTTAACGAGAGTAGAATAGGTGGAATTATATAGATTGCTTTTTCATATCATATCCATTACATCATGATCCATCCATGGGAAAATATTCAACCTTGTCTGTGACTGTGATGTAGTCAATTTACTTGGTAGTTTTCTCACGTCTCAGATGCCTTAGAAACCTTCAACGCTGAAATGTTGAAAGAGTGCATTTTACTTATCATATAATCTGAATGGTCTATTGATTTCATCAAGCATAAAGCAGACTTTAGATTTGGTGTGGATTGCATACTTCCTATATTTATGATTCCAACAATACTGCCAAGCTTCCACTATTTTGGTAATTTTAGTTTGATATATCTTATTTTGTAATAGATAGGAGATTTTTAAGATTAAAATGATGGCAAAACAATACAAAAATTGTTAGATCTCATAGATTTGTTAAATATATTTATAGTGTTTTTTTTTTTCCTTATATTCTAATTCTAAAAGTATAGATTTACAAATTTTAAAATGTTATATGATTTATTGTTATTCCTAATCTTGTGGCTTCCTTCATGCTATTCGAGAAGTCAATGTAATGATTCAACTTTAATATTGTCATTTTGGTACTAAACACATGTTTAATATTCAATGATACACCCACACAACTCTTTATAGAGAATTGTAGCCAATAAGGAATATCTAAAATTTCAAAGCATAAACAAGTGGACAATTTATAAAATACAGAGAGTGGCAATATAGTTTCACAAACAACATTTCTTTGTAATAGTAAAGTTAATAATATAAGAGTAGTCAACCAACATCTCCCATAAAATCATATGACACAATAATCCATAAACTAGGAGGATATTCCTCACACAATTTCATCAATGACGGATTCTTGGATGCAAGATCTCTCAATGCACTTTGACAACTACCTTTACATCCATTTCTACCATCTACAATGGATTTCAAAATACAAATGCAAACACAACTTAATAAATAGAGATCTAAGCACCAACAAATGTAGAATAACAAATATTGCAACACAACAAAAAATGTTGGAGAAACCTTCAGCTAGGAAAAAACTCCAAGAAGATTGAGTGAAACTCCTCATGCCACCAATTCTCAGTTGTTACAAGTATATTCACCGCCTTCTTGATTTTATTAGATAATTACAATGGCTTACTACTAGGTCCTTGTTGGTGTAATATTTTATTCACCTTAGACTTTCTATTCTAACTATGATATTGCACCTATTTAATAATTTTACTTAGAATAATATGAATATTTAATTATTCTCACCTAAGTAGCTAATAAAAACATGTGTTCAGCTTGACTTGAGGTACACAAGTGCCACCACTACATCAATCCTTGATTGGTGGTAGTTAGGTGTTACCTCTATTTAGTCAAGGCCACCTCTATCTTAGTTAGGTTGAGTGAACTAATCCATTGATTGACAGTTTAACTCTTAACTTCATAGTTAGACTGAGTTGACTCACCTCTTGATTGAGAGTGACTGAGAGTTAACTCATACCTCTTGGACATGTTATTTCCTTGGTTTATGCATCCAAGAGGTCTATATATTTGTATATTACTCATTATAATTTGTCTCATAATATTGAATATATAATAGCATTATCTAGTTCATCTAGATTTCTAATTAGCTTATAGGCATTTGGTCTTGGGTAGGTTTGTTATTCATGACAAATTCTAACATGGTATTAAATCCATGATGTCCTAAAGTTGGTCCATTTCTAGGATTTGAGATCACATTTTCTCTTAAAAGCTGAGTATATTCTTCTCTTGTACCAAATGATGATTTATAGAATAGAAAAACTTGATAGAAATATTAGATTCTAATAGTTTTATTTGTGGCTTTATTTTTTAAATAGCTTTAGCTGATTTTTAGAGTAAATCTAAGCTCACCATTGAGTTCACAACATCTAAGAAAGTTTTTTCCTTTCGAAGTGTCCAAATTGGACACGGGACCCCAGACCTACAAGGATTTGAAGTTGGGAGGTGCGTACAAGATCCGATAGGTGCCTAATATTTTAGACTATTTTGGATCAAATCCAACCTTATCATTGTATTCAAAAGGCCCACAACCCAAAGATTGACTATTAAATTATCAAAATTAGAGTACTTTTTCTTGATGTGAAGGCCTCCTCAATCGTAAAGTCACAAAAATTAAAAAAATCATAATGGCATAGTTCTATGTAGGCTTCCCACTAGGTACTATACTGATATAGACATTTGTCCCCACCACCACCAGTAGCTCCCACACTAGTCATGCAATGACCACAGTCTATGCCACCACCACCAAAGGTAGTGACCTTCGCTCTGTTGGCAAGAGACACTATGTGGCTTCATGAGTGTTGTCATTGATGGCAACAAAGTCCATCCCACTCATCCGCAACACATAGCATGTCTATACCGAAAGTCAGAGTGAAGAGTGTTTTGGTCCAGTAAACAAGAACAGAGCATACATCAAGGTCCAACAATCAGGTCCGGATCTCTCAGAGGAAGTATCTTAGTAAAGTGCAGACTTGGGGAAGTCAAGAGGAGTACCATGACTAATACATTCTCCGGTGATGAAAGAGTGAAAAGATATGAACACCTAAGTGTTGGGTTCCTATTTGGCAGAGTAGATTGAGGAAGAACTGACCGGCAGAGCATCAGACCTCAATCCGGATGAGATATTGATGGTGATCAAGTTTCTTAAGGGATTATTCATGATTGGCCGACATGATTGATGACCTCTATACGTATCTTTTTGATACGCATCACTTGGTAAGCAAGGATTCAACTGACAAACCAGAGTTTGGGAAAATATTGAGTATTCCAGATGTCGACTAGAAAGATGTTGAAATCCTTGGTGCGGACATATATACCAGATGGATTTTGATGTGATGGTGTGTGGTGTGTGATAGTGTGCGAAGAAAGGCAGAGATAGGTGTGGAAGTTATAATACAAGTCCGGTATGTGACAGAACAGCAGCACTAAAGGAGTGGAAGAATGAAGTGCAGTAGATTAGTTTATTGAGCCTAACCAGAACTAAACCTCAACATATGTGGATGCCTCTGATCAGTTCAAACACTTGGTTACTTTCTTTATACCTTGTAGACAGTGAGTCTCTTGTAGACAGTGAGCCTCTTGTGAGTAGTGTGCTTGGGCAGTAAGCCCTAATTAGCAAGTGCCATTTTGTACTTCTTATTCTTCTAACAGAGAATACAATCTTGGGTTAGTCACCCCATGGTTTTTTCCCTTAACAGGGTTTTCCACGTCAAAAATATTGTGTTATGTGTGTTGAGTTTATTTCTGCTTCCATGGTTATGTATGTTTATATGTTTTGATATTGCACTAATTGTTAAAGAAGAAAAGAAAGTCAAATAATTAAGATAACTGATTCACCCCCTCTCAGTTATCAACAATTGGTATCAGAGCTAAGTTCCTCCTAACAGAGCCTAACAGCTTGAGGAAGATCTAGGAATCTCAATGGATATGTATGGTATGAGGGAACAACTTCAGTCTGCCCTAGATGATCTTGAGCAATCTCACTCTCAAGTCAATAACCTGAGGGAAAGACTCAAACAAGCTGATGATTTCATAAATGAACTCAAAGAAAAACTAAGTATCTCAATGAAGAAAAGAAAGGAACTACTTCAACAATTAGCAAGTCAAAGTGAAGCCAATGATACTAATGAAGATCCGAATGAGAAAACCAAGTTATGTGAGAAGTTATCAAAAGAGGTCATTATGGTAAGACATGAAATGGAATCAGGAGTTATGAAATTCACCCAAGAAATTGAAGAGAAAAGAAAAAGTGAAGATAATCTAAAACAATCTCTCAAGGAGAAGTCAAAAGACTGCCACAAAATGGATAGAATAATCAAGCATCTGGAATCTGATCTTGAAGAAGCTAGAGACAATGAAGAACAACTTGAGAATCAAATAGACACTCTTAAAAGGGATCTTTAAACAACAAATGAATACAAAGAGAAATTCAAGATAAGCTCTGCTCAACTTGAAGTTATTCTTGAAATCCAAAAGAGGGTAGATGACAAGCAAGGCTTGGGGTATGAGAGAGGGGAAAGCTTTGGATCTAGTCAGAAGAACTCTGGATCAGGAAATTCAAGGAACAGACCTAGAAGACCTCCAGTAAGGCAACCAAATGCTCAAAGATATCCATCCTTCAATGGATACTACCACAATTGCAATAACTTTGGTCATAAAGCAAATAGTGTAGAAGAAGAATGAATTAGACTAATTCATCCTTCTCCGGATAGTGTTTTAACTGCAAAAGGTATGGTCACAAATCTCAAGAATGTAGAAATATGCAAATGAACAATTCATTCAATGGTAGATGCTTTGCATGCAATAGAATGGGACATATGGCTAATCAATGCAGATCAAGAGGATATCAGTCAAATCTACAAAGAAATGTTGTTTGCTACAATTGCAATAGATCCAGTCATATTGCCAAATTCTGCAGAAGTAAGAATCAGGATAAAAGGGGTCCGGTGCATCATAATCAAAATCGAGACAAAGGAAAAGGAAAAGTGAATGCGGATGAAGTTCAAAGGGAGATAAACAAGATTTGGGTAAAGAGAAGTACAAAAAATGTTGGGGATGGATCTGCACCATAATCTAGTGTTGATATTCCTTCCAGAAACTAAATAGATGAGCTCTGGCTCAAGGAGAGTAAAAAAGGAAAACAAATTCCCCCAGCCAATCAATTGGTGCCTGGAATTGGCACATGGAAAGTTGCAGATTAAAGGGTTCTTAGAGAAAACATCTAAATAAGCCTTGGTAAAGATTTGGAAGATCTGCAAGAAGTTTTGAAGAGGTTAATTATCCAAGATTGATCTGGTTTAACAATCATCCGATAAGAGCAGGATTTTCACAGTTAGATCCGGTATGATTCAAAATTGAGGTATCTTGATCTGCGGATAAATGGAATGATTGGAGAAAGGTAGATAGATTGTCAATATTCACCAAGAATAACTCTAAGTGCATCTCAGTGATCCGAAAAGATCTCTCAGGACAAGGAGAACAAGGCAATCGGAATAACTTAAGTTATGCATTTATTGCAAAATAGAATTAGGGTTTGCACAGAAATAAAAGGGTTCTTTTGTTCATCATTTGCACAATTGCATTTGAGAAGAAGGAAGAAAGAGCTCTGCAACAAGATTGCTTCAACTCTCTCTCAAGGATCAACCGTAGAATTTGACTCAACCAACGATCTTTTCAGCTCTTATCATGAACCCTAGAAGTGTAAAAGGTATTTTCCACTCTTGAATATCTCTCTCTGAATCCTTTGAAAGATGGCTACTCCAAATGTTGTCAAAATCACTGATAGACCACGCCCTAAGTTCAAGAAACATCCTTACAAATCCCTAGAAGTTGATCCCCTAGGTGCATTCTCTAGCATTCTGCATGGGGTTCTGCATGTAGAAGATGTTAGGGTTTACATACACGCAAACATTGAAGAATTTGGGGAATCCAAGCTGATGGATATCTACCACAAGGAACTGATAGATGAATCACTTGAACTTAAACCCCAATACAAGGCCATCCAGGATAAGCATTTCAGACATTGCATCCATTTCCCCTGTTTTGCAGAAGATGAATGGGTCCGGTATGTTCTGAGAAGAATACATGACAACTTCATGTGGTTGATGAGGCCATTCAAGATAACTAAGGATGCAATTAGGGCAGTAACCGGATTGCACTCATCTGGTGGGTTGCCTGCTCTCAAATCAGTTAAAAATCAAACTGTAAGTGAGGCTATTGGATCAAAATTTGACAAGAGGGCAATGACAATAGAAGACATCATAGATCCGGATATCAAATTTGCCTCTATGATAATCAGTTACAAAATCTATCACTCCAGCAGGGAGAATTCTGTACCCAGAACTGTAATTTATACTGCTTATCAGATGCTACGAGAAAATGCTAACTATGATCTTTGTGAGCTTCTCCTGAACCAACTGTTAGAGAATTTGCAGAAAATTAAGAAGGATAAAAATAATTCATTTAAGTACAGTGGCTTGATACTTTGTCTATTCTTCTACTATATGAATGAGCTACCCAGAACTAGTGGCTAGATATAGCAAAATAACAGACCTGTTTCCATACAAATTAGAGATTATATTGTTAGACTTAGGGCACACAACTGAGAGGGGGGGTGAATCAGTTGTCCAAAATTTTCTCTCTATTTCAAACTTAAACTCTCTTAGCGATTCATCAGTATATCAAACATGAAATATAAAGCAATTAAGTCAAGAGCAGAAACATATCAACACACAAGACACCAAGATTTTGACGTGGAAAACCTGGTTAAGGGAAAAAACCATGGGGTGATTAACCCAAGATTGTATTCTCTGTTAGAAGAATAGAAAGAAAAAATGGCACATGCCAATTAGGGCTCACTGCCCGAGCACACTGCTCACAAGAGGCTCACTGCCTACAAGAGACACACTGTCTACAAAGAATATAAGTATCACCTACTTGAACTGGAAAATAGCATCTTCACCATGCTTGTATCAGTTCCATTTAAGCCCAATACCTTTGCTCTGCCTTTCGCTCTCCTCTTTGTTAACACACTCTCATCTGCACAAGGACAACTTTGAAATGACTTCGCAACTCCTTACTTATACAAGACATCAACTTAGGAATGATCATCTAAGTCAACAAACATCCATAAGAACATCCGCAAGAAGTGTAACTCATCCGGTCGGCCAATCTCAGGAAGAACATCATCATCCGGAGGTTATTCTTCAATTGTGGGCTCCAACTCCAATGCAGACCACCAATACGGGTTGGGCACGATCTAAAAACCTTCACAAGATATCCTGACTCACCAAGAATGTCTGCACTTCATCTGTTTACTGAAAACCATCTCTCCTTCATTCAGAACCTCAAGAACACAGTCTGTCACTACTGTCACAAAGGAATACATGCTTCTGGATCTTCAAACCATGAACCAGTCTAGATACCAATCCATAGAGACCTCCTTAACACTCCCTCAAATCCGCAGAACAGGAGAGTGTATTTCTGGATCTCACCAGACCTATCTGTACCACTCTGTCACCACTGAGCACCTACCGGAACCGATTTTATTTGAACTGCCATAACTTCTTCAAATCTTCATGCGGACCTCTGAAATCTCTACTGAACTATCTTAAGACACATATCTATAAACCTGTTAATCCGCATCCTCTGATCCTCATCCTATCTTGGACTTTTGCCTTATTGTCATCACTGTTCTTCACTGTTCCTGATTGAGACTAATTTTCTCAATATCCTCAGCTCACAGCTCATCCAATCCTTATCATTAATGCAACAAGAGTATGTTGACATCAATGACAACACCGGTTAGGCCCATACTTGCAACAATCTCCCCCTTTGTCATTGATGGCAACATATGATGTGAAAAACCATCAAGACAAGAACTTTTCCTTACTGTCACAACTCCCCCTATCAACAACAACCATTCATATGTCTTTTCTTCTTTTACTACTCCCCCTTTGATCATCATCCACTTGTTTTTCACATGTCTTCTCTCCCCCTTTGACATCAATGGCAAAGGGCACACACTTGCAATTCCATCACTTCAGAATCATACCTGCTGCTTCCCTTGAGTAGCAACTCCCCAACATCAATCCGGATCACAAGATGTGACTGTGATACCCACCGGATTGATGCACATCAGTGCACCTTAGTTCATCACCGGAGGGGCAATAACCCCTAACTTCTCCCTGAGATACTCAAAAGAGTCCTTGGGCAAAGGTTTAGTAAAGATATCTGCAATTTGATCCTTGGATGACACAAACTCCAATCTGACTTCATTCTTGTTCACTTGCTCTCTCAAAAAGTGAAACTTGATAGATATATGCTTAGTCTTTGAATGCAACACCGGATTCTTGGATATACTTATTGCACTTGAATTATCACAGAAGATTGTGATAGGCTCCTCATACTCCACTCTTATGTCTCTTAGTATCTGCTTCATCCACAAAACTTGAGTGCAACTACCTGCTGCTGCAATATATTCTGCTTCAGTTGTGGACAGAGATATTGCCTCTTGTTTCTTGCTTAGCCAAGAAACCAATCTCTTCCCCAAAAAGAATGCTCCACCACTGGTACTCTTCCGGTCATCCACATCTCCTGCCCAATCAGCATCTGTATATGTATGAAGAGAGAAATCATGATCTCTAGGATACCAAAGACCATACTCAACTGTCCCTTTTAGATATCTAAAAATCCTCTTGATTGCCATGACATGAGATTCCTTAGGATCAGCCTAAAATCTAGCAACAAGACCAACAGCCTGCATTATGTCTGGTCTGGTTTGAGTGAGATACAACAGCCCTCCAATCATTGACCTATACTTTATCTGATCAACCTTAGGAGAATCATCATCTTTACTCAATTTACATCTGGTTGCCATGGGAGTATTCATTGGCTTTGAGTCTTCCATCCCAAATTTCTTCAGCAATTCTTTCACATATTTGTTGAGAAATGAAAATTCCTTTCTTTGTTTGAGTGATTTGCAGACCCAAGAAGAAATTCATTTCACCAAGCATGGACATCTCAAATTCACTTTTCATCTGATTTGCAAAAGTTTTACACCTACTATCTCTTCCTCCAAAAATGATATCATCAACAAACACTTCAACAATTAAGATGTTTTCATGATCAATTTTGAAGTACAAATTACTGTCAGCAGTACCTTTGTTGAAACCAATCTTTAAAAGATGTTTATCCAATCTTTCATACCAGGCTCTTGGGGCTTGCTTCAGTCCATATAGTGTTTTCTTCAATTTGTAGACCATATTATCATGATCAGACAATTAAAATTCATCCGGTTGCTCAATGTACACTTCTTCTAAGTCACCATTTAGGAAGGCAGACTTGACATCCATCTGATATACTTTGAAATCTTTGAAGGCAGAAAATACAAGAAATGATCTAACTGCTTCAATTCTTGCTACCGGAGCAAAAGTCTCTTCAAAATCAACTCCTTCTATTTGAGAATAGCCCTTGCAGACCAATCTGGCTTTATTTCTGATTACTTCACCAACTTCATTTAGTTTGTTCCGGAAGACCCATTTGGTTCCAATCACATTCTTGTTTCTAGGTCTGGGAACAAGATCCCAAGTGTTATTTTTCTCAATTTGCAACAACTCTTCCTCCATTGCTTTGGTCTAGTTATCATCATTGCAGGCTTCATTTATTATCTTAGGTTCAATCTTTGAGATCAGACAATACTCATTTGAATTTTGAGAAATTCTCCTTCTAGTTTGCACACCTTTGCTTTTGTCACCTATGATCTAATCTTCAGAGTGATTCAGTCTTACATACCTTGAAACTTTGGGAGTTTCTTGCACTTCTGCTTCTTGATCAGGCTCATTCAGACTTATCTCTTCTTCCTGATTTACCGGATCAATTTGGACCTGACTTTCAGAAGAGGTTTGGACTCCTTGAATCAGAACACCATTCTAATTATCTTCATCATATTCATAAAACCTTGAGGGTTTCTCAATTCCCTCATCAACCTTTACATTTGTACTTTCTATTATCTTTCTCAGTCTCTTGTTATAATATCGGTATGCTTTGCTTTGAGTAGAGTAACCCAAGAATATTCCTTCATCACTTCTAGCATCAAACTTTCCTAGATCTTCATCTCTTTTAATGTAACATTTGCTACCAAAAACTCTGAAATACCTCACAGTAGGAGTGATGCCAAATCAAAGTTCATAAGGAGTCTTACTGGTATTACTTTTGATTTGAACTTGATTGAGTGTATAGACTACAGTGCTAACAGCTTCTCTCCAATAGATCTTAGGAACATTTGCTTCCATCATCATGGTCCTAGAAGCTTCTTGGATGGTCTGGTTCTTTCTTTCCACTACTCCATTCTGCTGTGGAGTCCTAGGAGCAGATAACTGTCTCTTTATTCCATGTTTCTCACAGAACTCTAAGAACTCACCTGATGTGGATTCCCCACCTCTATCAGACCTCAAACATTTTAGTTTTAATCCGGTTTCATTCTCTACTATAGCCTTGAATATCTTAAATTTCTCAAGAGCTTCTAATTTCTCTTTTAGAAAGGTTACCCACATCATCCGGGAATAGTCATCAATTAGTAACATGAAGTATCTATCACCTTGCACACTCCTGGTTCTTGTCGAACCACAAAGATCAGTATGAACTAAGTCCAATAATCCGGTAGAAGACAATTCATTACTCTTGAATGTGACTCTACTCAGCTTGCCCAACTGACATTCTTTACACAAGCTATTTGTGGGATTTACCAATTTTAGAAGATCTCTTACAGCATGAGTATTGCTTATCTTGATGATATTATCAAAATTTACATGACACATTCTCCTATGCCATAACCAACTCTGATCAACTTGAGAAAATAAGCAACTTTTACCAGTACCAACCAAGTGGAAGATATTACTTTTAGTTTGGATACCAGATGCAATCTCTGTTCCGAAACTTTCAAGGATCTTGCATTTTCCATTCTTGAACTAGAGATCATAGCCTTTGTCCACCAACTATCCAACACTAAGAAGATTGTGCTTCAAACCTTCAACATATAGTACATTACCGGTTTTGTTCCTTCCATCAAAGGAAATAGTTCCTCTTCCTCTGATTCTACCAGCAGAATTATCACCAAACTTTACCACTCCTCCTTCATACCTTTCCAAATCTATGAACTTATTTTTGTCACCTGTCATATGGTGAGAGCAACCACTGTCAATGACCTAGTCATCCTTTTCTTCAATTTGAGCAGCCAGAGCTCTTTCTACAACTTTATGATTGACAGATTCAGAGGATATTGGTTCTTCTTTCTTGATGGCAATAAACACCCAATCACTTCCGGATTTGTTTCCTATCTCTGATTCATCATCTATTACTCCTTCATTATCATCTTCTTCATGAACATAGTAGTAATTCTTTTGGAACCTTGATCTATTGGGATTTGGCCTTGAAAATCTTTTCGGACACTTTGAGGCAAAATGACCAATCTTATTGTAGTTAAAACATTTAAAGGGCAATTTTCCTTCATACTTACCAGATCCTCTTGGCAGTCTCTTTGCAATAAGGGCTTCAAGTTGAGCAGTTTCTACTTCTTCTTCTTCTAGGTCTTTTCTTGCTTTTTCATACCATGGCAATTTCCTTGATGAATTCTCTCCCGGATCAAACCTTTGTTTACCTTTAACAAAGGCACTGGATTTGAATGCAGATTTAGTCTTGGGGGGGGTCATCTCCAAACTCTGTCATTTCAAATGCAACCAATTTTTTAGCCAATTGATCTCTTGTGACAGTTGTATGGGCTCTGAATTCTTCAATGGCAGCAGCCTTGATTTTGTAAGAAGCAGGAAGGGATCTGAGAATTTTGCCAACAATTTCATCTTCATCCAAGACTCCACCAGCATTTCTAATTCCATAAACAAGCTCATTAACTCTTGGCATAAAAGTAGTGATGTTTTCATCTTCTCTCATCTTCAGATTTTCAAATTTTCCTTTCAGACTTTGTAACCTTGCACTTTTGACATACTTGTCTCCTTCATGCAGAAGTTCCAGTTTTTGCCAAATATCAAAAGCAGTTGGTAGGTCAATAACATTTGAGATCTCTAAATCAGATAATGCGCTTAGAAGAGCCTCTATAGTTCGCAGATTGTTTTCAGCATCTGTGATTTCATTTAGGGTTTTCGGACCACCTTGTGGAGGTGCATACAGTGTTGTAGCCATGGTCCAGTACGTCATTCCCATACATCTCAAGTGACATTTCATGCGACCTTTCCAGAGATTAAAATTGGTTCCATCAAACTTCAGACTATCCTTTTTGTAAGACGACATCCTAGATCTCCTCAAGTTGTTAAGCTCCTTTTAGAGGAACTTGGCTCTGATACCAATTGTTACCACTGAGCACCTACCAGAACCAGTTTTATTTGAACTGCCATAACTTCTTCAAATCTTCATGCAGACCTCTGAAATCTCTACTAAACTATCTTAAGACACTTATCTACAAACCTGTTAATCTGCATCCTCTGATCCTCATCCTATCTTGGACTTTTGCCTTATTGTCATCATTGTTCTTCACTATTCCTGATTGAGACTAATTTTCTCAATATCCTCAGCTCACAGCTCATCCAATCCTTATCATTAATGCAACAGGAGTATGTTGACATCAATGACAACACCGGTTAGGCCCATACTTGCAACATATATGTATGGGCTTGGTGAAGCCAAGGCACAAAATACAGCACTGTGGGGTTATTTCAAAAACTTCCAAAGCATGATGCAGGCCAGAGAGAGAATCCCCCAATCTCTAGTTGAAAAATACAAAGATACAGTGTGCTTCATGGTAGACACTGATCAATGCCTAATGGAGGTAGTGGAACCAAGAATAGTGTGGATTATGCCAATGGGCTATGAGGTGGGTGAGAAAATTCTGGAACTGCATGTCCAACATCTACTAAGTCAGTCTAAGGACCCTAAGGCAGAAAGGTTTGGAACCTTCCAAGAGTTGAGTGTAAAAGCTCATGTTGAACTGAGACAGCCTGAGATCAAAAGAAAAATGAGAAGGGAAGTAGAAGAAGTCACCAAGAGATATGGAATATCTAAGGAGGCAGTTGATGCGAATAGAGAGAAGATGGAAAGGGCAGAGAAAGAAAGGCAAGAAACAGAAAAAGAAAGTGCTTCGGTGCAAGCCCCCTCCTAGACCAAATCCTCCAAAAGCTCTACACCAGCCACCTCTAAGAGTCAAAAAGCCTCAAAACTATAAGTCAGGACATCCGGAAAGGGAGAGAAGATAACTAAGACAAAGGCCACAAGGTCTTACACCAATCAGAAGGATGATGAAGAGACAGAATCAGATGAGGAGATCAAGAAAATGAAAATGAAAAAGAAAACTTCTGTGGAATCATCTGCCGGCAAGAACAAGGAAGAAGAGAAGGTAGAAAAATGTGTTGAAAAGCCTACTCTTTCCATTGACGATGTCATCAAGGCAGTCACTGTGGATGGAAATCTAAAACCAATGATGGAATTCTATGATGAATGTAGTGAAGCTGACCAGAAGATCCTGCAAGATGCTACAGTCAAGTATCTAAACATCTACAATAAAGCATTCATTGAAATCATATCTCTAATTCCCAAAAGCCTAGAAAAGGAACTTGAAATTGGAAAGTATAATGCTAAGGCAAAGGACCTAGAGATCTGGGAACAAATAGCTATTCAGCTCTACCCCTCCATCACTACAAAACAAATGAACACGATCTTCAAAGACTGCAAGGATGAGTTCCGGAGCAAAGCAAGAATGAACCAGCTTATGCTTGGAGAGACTGACCAAGTGGAAAAAGAAACAAAAGATATCCTCCGGAATGCATTTGAAAGATTCAATCTTCCTATTATAGAGGACTTAGGTGATGAACCTTCTACCATGGATGACGAAGGACTAAGTACATCAAAAGAAGAATCTACTGTGAAAAATGCAGAAGAGCCAAAGGACATAGGTGAGGAGAGGACTCAAGACTTGGATTCCTCTGCTTCGAAAGAGGAAGTTCCTGAAGAAGTAAACATCTCTCTTCTGGATCCCCCTGCTGACTTCGGAACTGAAGGAGAAGATAGAAAAGATGAGAAAATTAGTCAAGAAGAAGAGGTCAATGGAAGAGAAGAAGAACAAACAGAGAAGATCTCTGTTGACACCTCTGAGGCTGCAGAAGGAAAGAAGACTCTGTCTCTGGCAAGAGACACTACAGAAACAGTTAAAGATTTCTTGACCAAAGAAATGATGGAGATTGATGAACCAGAACTATTTCAAGGACCATTCAATTTTGACTCCCTCTCCCCGGTTCAGACAATGAAGATAGCATCCTTTGCCCAAGCAAAGGAAAAAGAAAAACTTCTGAAGTCTCACATGGAAGACTGTGAGCTGATAGAGATTGCATCCGGTGTGTTAGAGAAGATCATGCCATCCTTCCAGAAGGATCTTTCAGCCTCTTCATCCAGTAATCTGAAATCTCTTGTTAATTCTGTCAGCACACATTTTGACTCTTTGGAGAAAGTAGTAGAAGAGAAAGTCCGAAAACAGTTTTTGGATAAGAGATTCTCTGAGATACAAGGACTTATAACAAATGATAGGAGAAATTTGGATATTGGGATAAAGAGCTTAGAAAATGCTCTTAAAGATGGCAGAGATCTATACAGATTTTGTCTATCCTGGTCCACCGTGACAACAGATATTACCAAGAAGGTGGAAGAATAAGAGAGTAAACTGTTAAGTCTATCTCAAAATTTTGATCCTATCACCTCATCCATAATGAATCAAGAATGCCAGGCTATTGCCACTATGAATGAGATAAAGAGGCTTGAGAAGGAGAAGAAGAATAGAATAAGCAGAATGAGTGATCTAAGAGGGATAATTATCCCTAAGTTAGAAGCCATGCATGAAGCTCTAACTGATGCTTAGACTACAGCCCGGACCAGTGATCCGGTAGATTTAAAAAGGGCATAAGCTTTTGTATTTCTATTAAGTGGCCACATTTCAATTTTGGACAGGATGAAGTAGAGTTGGGCGACAAAAGTTGTACAGTTGAAGAATACTTTTGCATATATACTTAAGTATATGTACGTATAACTTGTATATATACTTATGCGGATATGTATAGGCTGATTTTTTTAAAAAATTTTGGTGTGCGGATTCTATCCTTTTCCATTGATGTCCAAGGGGGAGTGAAGAATAGTGAAAAATGTGGAATCCAGCTTAGGGGGAGCTCTGGTAAAAGTACATAAGATAAAGCATCAGCAAAAGGGGAGTTTGTTATGACAGTCATTTTTCACTAAGTGTTGCCATCAATGCCAAAGGGGGAGATTGTTGGCAAGAGACACTATGTGGCTTCATGAGTGTTGTCATTGATGGAAACAAAGTCCATCCCACTCATCCGCAACACATAGCATGTCTATACCAAAAGTTAGAGTGAAGAGTGTTTTGGTCTGGTAAACAAGAACAGAGCATACAGCAAGGTCCGACAATCAGTTCCGGATCTCTCAGAGGAAGTATCTCAGTAAAGTGCAGACTTGGGGAAGTCAAGAGGAGTAACATGACTAATACATTCCAGAGATTGAGCCTCTGGTGATGAAAGAGTGAAAAGATATGAACACCTAAGTGTTGGGTTCCTATTTGGCAGAGTAGACTGAGGAAGAACTGACCGGCAGAGCATCAGACCTTAATCTGGATGAGATATTGATGGTGATCACGTTTCTTAAGGGATCATTCATGATTGGCCGACATGATTGATGACTTCTATAGGTATCTTTTTGATACGCATCACTTGGTAAGCAAGGATTCAGCCGACAGACTAGAGTTTGGGAAAATATTGAGTATTCCGGATGCCAACTAGAAAGATGTTGAAATCCTTGGTGCGGACATATATATACCAGATGGATTTTGATGTGATGGTGTGTTGTGTGTGACAGTGTGCGAAGAAAGGCAGAGATAGGTGTGGAAGTTATAATACAAGTCCGATATGTGACATAACAGCAGCACTAAAGGAGTGGAAGAATGAAGTGCAGTAGATCAGTTTATTGAGCCTAACCGGAACTGAACCTCAGCATATGTGGATGCCTTTGATCAGTTCAAACACTTGGTTACTTTCTTTATACCTTGTAGATAGTGAGTCTCTTGTAGGTAGTGAGCCTCTTGTGAGCAGTGTGCTCGGGCAGTAAGCCCTAATTGGCAAGTGTCATTTTGTACTTCTTATTCTTCTAACAGAGAATACAATCTTGGGTTAGTCACCCCATGGTTTTTTCCCTTAATAGGGTTTTCCACGTCGAAAATATTGTGTAATGTGTGTTGAGTTTATTTCTACTTCCATGGTTATGTATGCTTATATGTTTTGATATTGCACTAATTGTTAAAGAAGAAAAGAAAGTCAAATAATTAAGATAACTGATTCACCTCCCCTCTCAATTATCAACACGCTCCACTCTCCTACCACTGCTAATGCCTCCATCAATGGCCTATAAAATATTCACAAAATATTATCCCTAAAAACTACTCTTACCCTCAAAAACTACCAGCACTATACGATTAGTAGTTTAGACTTGGGGATGATGGTATTCACGAAATTCACTCAGTAGTTTTGGAATATTCTGGGGATTGAGAATATACTAATGGATCTTTTGAGTATTCCTTTATTGACGTCAACATGACATCAACATCTTCTTCCCTTCCAACCTGATCCCTCTCCATTGTAGTTTTGAATTTGGTACCTAATTTTTAGATGCTCTATTCTAAGTCATAACAACTTCATTTTTCAAACAATTTTCTTAATATATGGGATAATTTTTTAATACCTTTGAAATGGTGTAGGTAATTTTTAATTTTAGTATCTTTATTTTCTATAAATTAACAATTCGCATAGGCAATGCTAAGAAGTTTTCATTTTTAGAACTTGTGAGGCTTTGTTTGGGCTCATACGGTAACATTTTGGTGTGTAATTTTTTAAAGTGCGTGATTTTTTTCCACTTCTCATCAATGTAGTCTAATATATATCTCATTCTATATCAATAATTGCAGTTTCATCTCTATGGCCTAAGCATTTGTAATAAACTAAGATCAAGACTACTTCACCAATTTGGTAAGTGGCAACTATAATCATACTAAATATAGACTGTCATCATCATAATTTGCTATAGGGTCTTATAATTGTATGATTTTGGGGGGTGTAATCCTATGATTTTGCATTTGCTTTGGCTAGTTTCATGATCGAGTAGTCTTGGGGGAGTTAATCATGTCTCTCACTCTCTCTCTTCTTTCTATTTGAGTATTCTATGTAATCCTCCTAAATCATGGAAGGTAAAATGTGGTTATTATGGGAATAAAAATCATATTAAAGATGATTGATAATGAAAGTAAATTGATGAATTGAAGCAACTTCTTCAAGACAATCACATTAGTTTGTCAAATTCTTTTAATCCAACATCGGTAGATATATTAGATGTCCATGCTCAGACATCTTGTGTGGACACATCATTCAAGGATGAGCAGTGTAGTCAGATCAAAGCACTAAGATCACATCTCAATCACTTGTTGTTCCATTTGAATCTAGTGTTACTTCATCCATGTCTTCTAATGATTCCTTGTAATAGGTTCATATCAATCTTTAAAATACAACTTTGTGGGATGAGTACTTTGAAAATATATCAATTTGGTTTTGTGAGTCTCATCTTGTAAGTCTCATCTTGTAGATTTGGAGGACACCATTGAGGATATTCATCTCCTCTTTTATGTTAGCTCCTATGGAGTTGCAACATCCTATAGACCCTATTGTTCTTTCTTCAATGACATTTGCTTCTAGAGTGACAAATTCTATAGATATTCATGAGTCAACATATCTAACTCAGTCATTATTCATGTTGACACCCTCTATAGGAGTACCAAATTCTCATTGGTCTAATTTTCTTACCTATGGTGAGCACCATACAAACATAGTAACTGTACCAAAATCTTGCATGGTACCTGATTCATCTTATCAATACTTTTCATAGTTTACCATTGGATTGGAGATCCTTGAGCAATATTTGGAGGATTCATCTTCATCTTTGGATTTTTTTCTACATTTATTTCCATAAGGTTATAATTTATCATTTTCCAATTAGGCTTGGGACTCTTGATTTGATTGTGCCACCTCTTAGCACCAACACATGGTGACACCTGAATAGCTTCCTGAGACATCATACATTCTAAGCCATCTTCCCTCATATTCATTTTAGGAATGGGAAGACATCTTGCATATACCTTTGGCCTTGTTTCCTCCCAAAGGGAGGAACATTGTTCGGCAATCATGGACCATCTTCTACATCTAGTGTCAAGCATCTACCATTGGCATATGAGGTTACTTAAGTGGGGCTACATAATCTCTCCTCTTATCTCTATCCTAAGAGGGAGTTTTCCTTGCATGGGGTTTTATCCTTCTCACTTTTGAGGGGGGTCACATAGACTTTCTCTCTTCCTCCACTCTTGGGGGGAGTTTTATCCTATGGGTTTTCTCCTTCCTTATTTTCAAGGGGATCATCATTATATATGGGAACCTAACGTGGCCTATTAGTTGAGACCCATTTCTCTTTTTATTTCTCCTAAGTTGCACTTACATGGGGTGTTGGTTTAATATTTAATTCACTTTGGACATGTTCTATCCTAAGTGTGATATTGCACCTATTTAATAAATTTACTTAGGATAATATGAATATTTAATTATTCTCAACTAAGTAGCTAATAAAGACATGTGTTCACCTTGACTTGAGGTACACAGGTGCCACCACTATCTCATCAATCCTTGACTGGTGGTATTTAGGTGCCACCTTTATTTAGTCAAGACCGCCTTTGTCTTAGTCAAGTTGAGCGAATTGATCCACTAATTGGTAGTTTAACTCTTGACTTCATAGTTAGATTAAGTTAAATCACCTCTTGATTAAGAGTAATTGAGAGTTAATTCAAAGAAAAGTAACATGAACCAAACAAAAAATACATAATCACTTGTGTCAACATGCACCACTAGAGGTGTCTTTCCATCCTCCACATGCTAACTAGGAACAAGGAAAAACAAATGGAAAACATAATATAAAAATCATGGCATAATTATTTATTCTTATTCTTAATCCTTTTTTACACTCCACAAACTAGAGATTGTGACTTTGTGGTGAAGATTAGCATTAAAATGATGTGGAAGTGAAACTGCAAGAGCTAAGTGAGGAAATTTATCCTTTCCACTAGAGGGGCTGACCCATGTTGCTAAGAAGATGCAGAAGAAGGGTGTTGGTTTGCCTATGGTGGAGGTGACCAACTAGTGTGTTGTCCTACATGCAGTGGAGAGGACTAATAGCATTAGCTCTGAGAATAATGCCAAAAAAATTCAAACAGCCATGACTTTGATCCCAACAGAGAAACTTGATGTAAGGTGGCAAAGACAGAGGGCCTTGCTAGCCATCATATAGGGGACATTACCCCACTAATCAAGTAGAGTCTAGAGGTGGGCCACCTCTAAAGACACCACGTTAGCTTATATCTAAATCTGTAAAAACACATTTGCAATCACCAAAGATCTAATATAAGTAAAGAAATATATATCAACAAGAATATAACAGCATGTCTATCTTTTGATATGGTAAACATAATCTCCATTCTGAAAGCATGTCCTAGTTGAACAAATTTAATTGAAAATCTAACCCCCTCCCCAACAAAATATTGTCCAAGTGAAGGGCTCGATTTATATTCCACTCTGTTCATTTTATCAGTAGACTGTAATTATTTTTATAAGTTTCATTTAAAAAAAAAGCAGAAACAACAAAAATGTAAACCAACACCTTCCATGAAATCCATGATACAGATGCTTCGGAAAGGTCTCCGAATTACAAGGTCGTTTGCAAAAAGAAAGAAAAAGAATCTTTAACTAATCCAATTACTTATTGGGGAAAACTAAAAATGAATAAGCTCAGCACCCAGTGTATATATATTTAAAAACAGTAGATCTAGTGATTAACTCTAACGATGTTACAGTCTAGAGTTTTGTGCGAGTGTATATATATTTAAAAAAACAGTCAGATCTATTGATTAATTCTAATGATGTTTAATCTTTTTAACAAAAATGTACAAAACAATGACAAATGAATTACAATGCCAAACAGTTTGGCCTCAATGGGACATCAACCAAAATTGTCTACAGCGTCGCTTGGTCCCTTACCAAGCCTCTGTTTTTGCTTCAACCAATTCTTGGCAGATTGGTGCACCATGAGATTTAGTCAACATTGGCAGAACAGAAGGTTGAGGAATCGAAATCAGTGAGTTTATCCAGCTCTATACGTCTGAGTCCCAGATCCTTCTTCTCTAGAATGGATGTCAGATACTGGAAAGCAATTTCCTCACAGGGAATGATGAGTCCCATGTGATGGTCAAATCCATACTCTTCCTCAGCCTTATCCAGCAGTGCCCGGAACACAGAATGATTCAAATACTCAGTGGGGATTATAAACCTAGAACGTTCACTACCAACATATACTGCACAGTGGCCCTTTGGGACATCGATGGGGAGAGCACAACATGATCTGCCCATGAACTCATCTGTAAAGCTGAAATACCGTCTGCTCTTTGAAGAAAGAGCATACACAGTTGCCTTATGGGCATTGACAAACCTACACAGGGATCTGATTATGTGCTTCACAAGCAAGACTTGGGAATTTCCCTTTATCCTTGCCATTGCAGAATAGTTAAACGAAGCAAAAGGAATTGAGGTGCAAACTAAGGCTAACAACCCAAACAGGAAAAAGAGGGTTTGAGGAGAAAGAATGCTTTGGTGGCTAAGATGAAGAATGTGTGTATATATAGCAACCAACACTAAGAGCCCACCCAACAGAGGTGAAGATAATATGATTAGAATACAACCACCCAACAAGGGTGAAGAAATATGATTAGAATATTATGAGGTAATGGTTAAAACAACAAAATTGGTCCTGGGTATCCTTACAGGTTTTTTATACATAGTGCTTTTAATGGTGGTAGCAGGGCCATGTGTCACCTTGTCAAGTGTAGGGTCACTTGAAAACAAATTGTCATTCATTGTCTGTTCTATAAAATGTAGAGTGTTAACTGAAATAGACTCCGGCACATGATATGTTCCTTTAGGTGCTTCTTCAGAGAGTTTTGTGCAAGAGAATACAAGCCGTTTATTCTCCACCACTATTTAGCAGGGTAGTTGTTGTCAATTGGTACTTTACATATAACATTTGTTTGGATTCTGTCTTTGAAATTATTAAACCGATGGGCTTGCAATTGTCCCCACCTACAAGAGCACCAGACCAAATGTGAGGCATTTACGACTTCCAACTTTTAAATTCTACCTCTAGTGAAAGGTGAAAATCAAATGGATTGAAGAGAGTATAATAGCTGGAATTATATATATTAAGTATTCCATATATTCTGGATTATATGATGATCCATCCATGGGAAAATATTCAAACATTTATTATTATTATTATTATTTTTACTGTGATGTAGTCAATTTATTTTTTTAATTTGCTCAAGTCTCATATGCCTAGAAACCTACCTTCAGTGTTAAATTGGTGAAAGAGTGCATTTTACTCATATGGTCTATTCATTTCATAAGTATAGAATAGAATTTGATTTGGTGTGGATTACATATTTCTTATATTTATGATTTCTAAGATAGTGTTAAGCTTTCAATATATTGGTAATTTTGGTTTGACATCTTATTTTGTCATGGGATTTTTAGGATATAAAATGATGGTAAAAACAACTAAAAAATGTTAGACCTTATGTATTTGCTAAAAACATTTATAATGCAATTTTTTTAAAATCTCAATTTTAAAAGCCTGCATTCTAGTTATTATGGAAGCTAGTGCAATTATTCAACTTTAATACTTTAATCTTGGTACTAAACATATGTTTAATATTTTATTATTTAGTGATACACTCAAACAACTCTAATTTTAAAAGCATGCATTCACAAACTTAAAAATGTTATTTTGATATTTGTTATCCTTAGTCTTCCAACTTCTTTCCAGGACCCAGTAGAGTGATTCAACTTTAATACTTTCATCTTGGTACTAAAAAAATGTTCAATATTTAGTAATACACTCACATGACTCTTCATAGAGAATTACAACCAACAACTAACATCTACATTTTCAAAGCATATACAAGTGAACAGTTTATAAAATACTAAGAGTTGGCCAAATCTCTAGAACAACCCATACACTCATTTGTTGATAAAATTTTCCATCAGGCTCCTTGGCAATACACTAGGAGCTTGAATAATATGTCCATATGTCAACTATATCTAAGTTTTTGGATCACACCTCCCCATTAGGAAGATTTTGGTTCCCAAAAGCTCACAAATCAAAGAAGCAACTAAAGAACTCTTAGTTCATAAATTCTCAAGAATTCTTCTTTCTAATGCTTTAACGTCCAAAGTCACTCCTTGCTACAATCATATTCGAATCATGCCTCATTATTTTTTGGATTGTTCCTAGAAATGCATTGTGGTAATTGAAACAAAATTTAGTTCCTCCTTGCTTTTGTTGACCCTTCAATGGTGGAACAAACCACCCTCTTCTTTTCTAATGAGCCTTTGGTCCCTTTTTACTTCCAACTTTCCCTCCTTCATCTTGGAGGTCTTTGGCTTGTTGGAAACCTTTTTCCGGCCCATAGCCTCACAATTATTTCTCATACCACAAACTAAATCTATAGGGAAAATACAAAAGAAACACATAAATTAGAGAAAAGTAAAATGAACTAATCACAAATATATATAATCACTTATGTCAGCATGCACCACTAGAGGTGTCTTTTCATCCTCTATATTCTAACTAGAAACGTGGAAAAAACATAAAAGAAACATAATATAAAAATCATGGCATAATCATGTATTCTTATTTTTAATCCTTTTTTACACTCCACAAATTAGAGATTATGAATTTGTGGCCAATATTAACATTAAAATGATGTGGAGGCAAAACTACAAGAGCCAAGTGAGGAAATTTATCCTTTCCACCATAGAAGATGTAGAAGCAGCGTGTTGGTCTGCCTATGGTGGAGGTGATCAACTAGTGTGTTGTCCTACAAGCAAAGGACAGGACTATTTGCATTAGCTCCAAGAGAAATGCCAAAAGAAATTCAAGTGGCCATGCCTTTGATCCCAGCAGAGGGACTTGATGTAAGGTAGCAAAGCAAAAGGGCCTTAAGCCATCATATAGGAGACACTACCCCAGTGATCAAGTGAGTCTCAAGTTGAGCCACCTCCAAGATTACCACATCAGCTTATATCTAAATCTGCAAAAACAAATTTATTATCACGAAAGATATAGTATAAATAGGAAAATGTATATCATATATATATATAACTTTTAACAAAAAGAGGCGTAAAAATTTATTAAACCAAGAAGAAGTACAAAGCAAGGGGATTACATAGCCCTATCAAGCTCCACCAAGTGAGCCAATTGTTGAGACAGATCCGGGGGTAAACAACCTCGGTCCATCAAATTCCAATCATGAATATGTTCAGAAACCCATTTAGCCAAACAATCAGCAACACCATTCCATTCTCTAGGAATATGAGTAAAAGTAACAAACTCCAAAGAATCACAAAGGTTAAGAATCTGAGCAACAATCAAGGCCAACTACCAGCTGACATCATCTAAATGCCGCATATTCAACAAGTTCACCACAACCTGGGAATCAGACTTACATATGATCCTTCGCCAACCCAATTGACTTCCACGCTCCACAGCCGTTACAATAGCCTGAGCCTCCATAAGGTTATATATATATAACTTTTAGTATGGCAAACATAATCTTGATTCTAAAAGCATGTCATAGTTGAACAATTTAGTTGAAAATCTAACCCCCTCCCCGATAAAATATTGTACCAAGTGAAGGGCTCGATTTATATTCCACTCTGTTTTTTCAATAGACTGTAATTATTTTTATTATATTTATAAGCAATATATAAATTTATTTCATTTTAAAAAAAGAGCAGAAACAACAAAAATGTAAAAATCCATGATACAGATGCTTCGGAAACAAGATCTCTGAATTTCAAGGTCGTTTGCAAAAAGAAAGAAAAAGAATCTTTAACTGATCCAATTACAAATTGGGAAAAACTAAAAATGAACAAGGTCAGTGCACAGTGTATATTAAAAACAAAAAACAGTCGATCTATTGATCAATTCTAATGATGTTTAATCTTTTTAACAAAAATGTACAGAATAATGACAAATGAATTACAATGCCAAACAGTTGGCCTCAATGGGACATCGACCAAAATTGTATACAGCGTCGCTTGGTCCCTTATCAAGCCTCTGTTTTTGCTTCAACCAATTCTTGGCAGATTGGTGCACCATGAGATTTAGTCAACATTGGCAGAACAGATGGTTGAGGAATGGAAATCAGTGAGTTTATCCAGCTCTATATTTCTGAGTCCCAGATCCTTCTTCTCTAGAATGGATGTCAGATACTGGAAAGCAATTTCCTCACAGGGAATGATGAGTCCCATGTGATGGTCAAATCCATACTCTTCCTCAGCCTTATCCAGCAATGCCCGGAACACAGAATGATTCAAATACTCAGTGGGGATTATAAACCTAGAACGTTCACTACCAACATATACTGCACAGTGGCCCTTTGGGACATCGATGGGGAGAGCACCACATGATCTGCCCATGAATTCATCTGCAAAGTTGAAATACCTTCTGCTTTTTGAAGAAAGAGCATACACAGCTGCCTTATGGGTATTGGCAAACCTACACAGGGATCTGATTATGTGCTTCACAAGCAAGACTTGGGAATTTCCCTTTATCCTTGCCATTGCAGAATAGTTCAATGAAGCAAAAGGAATTGAGGTGCAAACTAAGGCTAACAACCCAGATAGCAATAAGAGGGTTTGAGGAGAAATAATGCTTTGGTGGCTAAAATGAAATGTGTGTGTATATAACCACCAAACAGAGGTGAAGATAATATGATTAGAATACAACCACCCAACAAGGGTGAATAAATATGATTAGAATATTATGAGGAAATGGTTAAACTAACAAAAGTGGTCCCGGCTATCCTTACAGGTTTTTATACATGGTGCTTTTACCTAAAATAATGATAGCAGGGTCATGTGTCACCTTGTCAAGTGTAGGATCACTAGCAAACAAATTGTCATTCATTGTCTTTTCTATAAAATGCAGAGTTTTGACTGAAATGGACTGCACCACATGATGTGTCCCTGGGCTTTCTTCAGAGAGTTTTGTGAAAGAGAATAGAAGCCGTTTATTGTCCACCACTATTTAGTATGGTAGTTGTTGGGTTCGGTGAAGCCCAAATATTCCCTCTAAATGTAACCGCTGGTTCCTTTAACTTCTTCTGACAGCATCTCCATGTTTATGTAACCGTTGTCTTCTAACTGCCAGCTCTTGATTTTCTCTGGCTATTCTGAATTCGAATCATCTTGAGCTGAACGGTTGGTGTGAGAGAATATGATTCTTTCTGGGCTGAACGTTTGAAGTTGGAGTGAGTTTAGAGTATTGTATTTGATCTCTGTAGCCAGAGTGCTAGCGGTATTGTATTACTGAAACAAAGTTTAATATACAAGAATCCCCTGCTGTTCGTTGTAGATGTAGCCATTTTAAATGGTGAACCACGTTAAACTTTTGGTGTCCTGAGTTTGATCATTTCTGTGTGTTCCTTTTATTTCCTGCAATTACTTTGTCTGCATTCTTTTAAATTTACAATTGGTATCAGAGCTATGGTAAAAAAGTTGTTTTGGAAATCCTCAAGAATTTCTAGGAAAATGGATGTAGCAGCTCTGGATGATTGGGCTCGAGCTCTCATGTCTTGGTCGTGTGGCTCTAGAGAGAGTTTTGATGAAGTGGGAGCTGTGGTGACTATTGCGGACAGCGACACGGAGCTAGATGAAATTGTGCCAATGGAAGTAGATGAATCTCGTGTCTATTTGGCTGCTGATCTTGCCACTGAAGTTCTTATGGGTGATGTTGATCCTGATTCCCAGAGCACTGCCCAGGCAAGGTATGTGTGGGAAAGGCCTCCGCAAGATTTGAGAGGCGATGATTTTGACATGCCAAAAGAATCGGAGAGCCTACAGAGGCTGAAGGAAACAGAGGATACAACAGCAATAGATGTTGATGTGAAAGCTAAAACGAAACGCCGCGTACATTGGTGGGATGGCTGGAAAAGTAAGGAGGACTCGGTTGAAGAGGAGAAGGATGATGAATTTGGAATTGCATCTGCACCAGAAGAGTTTTTAGATCTTAAAATTGAGCTTAGAGCACTTCTTGAACGCACAAGTGATGCACAACATAGGAAAGCCATCATGGAGGAGTTGCGGAAGAGGACAGAGGCAGATAAGAGCGGTAAGTCTGTAAAGGACTTGGTATTGCTCATCTATGAAATGGTTTCTCTCACATCTGCCTTCTGCCTTGATGATCCAAATACCTTTGCTTCTAGCGTTCATAAGATGTTGAAACAGGGTCTCAACATTCATGAGGAAAAAGATGTGCCGCCGGAGATCCCGATTCGAACCCTAGATGAGGAGGTCGGTGAAGATGTTGTCACGGTCAAGGCCGAAGAAGAAAATGAAGATATGCTAGAGTTGGAGGAGGTGAAAAGGATTTTAATGGCTTAAGGAAGAAAGAAAAAGCGCGGTTGTGCTGAGATTTTAGAGAAGACTGAAAAGGATTGTTTGCAGGAAGATGATAGGAGGAAGCGGAAGCGCAAAAAGATGGATTCAAAACATGTTGCATTTGATGAACCCTATCTGTTTGCCTCAGAAGCTGAAGAGTTTTTTGTGGCAGAGAGCCAGGAGTATGGGAGAATGGAGATAAGTGTTCAGACTGTTAAGAAAAAGTCTACGGGCTGGAAGGAAATGAAACAGGTCCGGATCTTCACAGAGCAGGCGACGAACTACACAGACCTCATGAGCAGAGCGGCGGGGGAGATGGAGGAAGAGGAAGTTAGGCAGCTGGAGAAAAAGCTCAAGAAGGTTTTAAGTGCCAATCCTGAGGCGTCGTTTAACATTGAGTGCCTGATGGATGAAAAGGATGTGAGAGGGTTTATCAGAAGAGTTGAGTTTGAGCAACTTTCGCTTCCCATTCTTGAGTGCTTTAAGGGGCCCTGCGAGAGGGCTCTGCTTGATGCAGGGCTTACTGTGGATAAAATCCATGCGGTTGAGGTTGTGGGTTCTAGTTCACAAGTTCCTTCAATGTTGAGGATATTGACAGAGTTCTTTGGCAAGGAACCAAGGAGGACTATGAATGCTAGCGAGTGTGTTGCTCGAGGTTGTGCTCTGCAGTGTGCTATTCTTAGCCCAACATTCAAAGTGCGGGATTTCAAGATACAAGAAAGTTTCCCTTTCTCAATTGCACTGACCTGGAAGGGGTCTACTCCCGAGATAGAAGATAGAGCTGCAAACCAGCCGCAACACTCTATTGTGTTTTCAAAAGGCAACATAGTGCCAAGTAACAAGGTTGTAACTATTTTCAGGTCAGGGACCTTTGTTTTTCTTTTATTCCAAGGTCGACACGGAGGGTATAAGCAAGAAGTTTTTGTCGATGTCTCTGGTGAGGATGAACGAAAGATTGCATTTGGGCAGTTAAAGAGATTTTCATGGTGTGAATTGCAACTAGCAACTGATGGCTTTAACGAGAAGTGTTAATGTTTATGTAGCTTGGACAGGTGTTCTAGTCTCGGGTGGTGATTACGAGGCTAGAAACACAGCTGGAATAATTATCTCCATACCTAGATAATTGATTTCTCGAGAGACTTCTAGATATTAGGGTTTAGAGTCTAATTAATCCTAGCCATTGATTAAGATTAAATCATGGCCATTGGTTTTCAATGGGGGGATTATAAAAGAGGATCAATAGGCATTTGGAGAAGACAGATCCGAGAAGTATTTGTAGCGATAGCAAATAAATAAATTTGCAGCAATAGCAAATTGATTTGCAGTGAGAGCAAAGGGCGCAGTGATAGCGTTGGAGAGCAGTGGAATTGCCGGAGAAGGAAAATATTGCCGGAGCAATTTCAGCAGGAACAATTGAGGGAAGGGAATTTACAGGAAAGAAATTTCCAGAGCTCTGCCAGTAAGAGGCAAGCAATTTTGTATCTCTTGATTTTCTGCAGTTGAATAGAATTCTTATCTGCTGACTGGTTTTCCCTTCGGGGTTTTTCCAAGGACAATTTGTCCAAAATATTGTGTTGATTTTATTTTTCTGTCTCCGTGATTTTTCCGTGAAGTTGCAGCTGTGTTATTATTTAATATTTGCTGTAAATTAATTAATTTTTCGGCAGCCAAATAATCTTATAAGATAGGAAATTAATAATCAGTAGCTGCAATAGATTTTTCACATGGTATCAGAGCGGATCTGAGGGCAAAATAGGCACAGGGAGAAAGGAAAAATAATAAATAAAATCTAGGGTTTATAAAACCCAGTTTGACCTCTTCAAATTATTATTTTCTTTTGAGATGGCCTCAGCAGGTTTAAGAGATCAGGACAGATTGGATGGAACCTCAAATTTTGGTGTCTGGAAACCCAGAATTTCTTTATTGCTGGAAGAAAATTGTATCAAGGATTATGTGACCACTGTTGTACTTGTACCTACAGATGCAACACAGCTCTTAGCATATAAGAAGGAAGATGCCAAGGCAAGGAGGCTGATTCTTGACGGTGTTAAGGATCATATTGTTTCGCATATTGCAGAGTTAGATACAGCAAAGACAATGTGGGACGCCATTATGAATCTGTACCAGAATGCTACCCTTAATCGAAAGCTGATTCTCAGAGAAAAGTTAAGGAATACCCGGATGAATAAGGGAGAAGACGTCACAAGTTACCTCACCAGACTTAGACTTGTCAAGGATGAATTGGCAGCTGTTGGAGACAAACCAAAGGATGATGAGCTAGTACGAATAGCCCTGAATGGGTTTACTAAGCAGTGGGATGTCTTTGTTCAAGTTATTAATGGACGGGACACTTTACCGAGTTGGGATCGACTATGGAGTGACTTCACTCAGGAGGAGCTTAGACTAAGTCTTGTCAATGGAACCAGCAGTAATAGTCAGAAAAGTGAGGTGGAACAGGAAAACGTTGCCCTAGCAGGAAAAGGGAAAGCGAAGAAGGGGTCTGGCAAAGGATCAAATCCAAAAAGTGAGAAGAAGAAGGACTTATCTAAGATCAAATGCTATGGTTGTCACGAGTTCGGCCACTATGTCAGTGATTGCCCACAAAGGAAGAAAAATGAAAAGAAAGGCAAAAAGCAGACGGCAGCTTTAGCAAGTGTAGATGAGCTTTCTAGCAGAATGGAGGATGAGTTTGCACTCATAGCTTGCCTAACTAGGTTAACCTCACAGGGTGTTTGGTATATAGACAGTGGGGCATCATTTCATATGACAGGAGTTAGGGAGTACATCTCCAGCTACAAGGAGGAGGACATCAGATTCCAGATTCAGATGGGGAACAAGTCCAAGTGTAATCCAGTTGGGAGAGGGACTGTTCTATTTCAGAGGGAGAATGGCAAGCCTATTTCCATTCATGATGTGTTGTATGTGCCAGGCTTGGGCATGAATCTAATTTCCGTATCTATCCTTCAGGATAAAGGCTACAATGTACTCTTTAGAGGGGCGCACGTTTTAATCAAGCATAAGGATTAGGAATCACCCATAGCTATTGGAGTTAGGAGCGGCCGACTTTATAGGTTGCAATTTGATACTCCTAAGGCACTAGTGAGCAGCAGTAATCCTAGAGATCAAGGAGAGCTATGGCATAGGAGGATGGGCCATATACATCATGGAGCACTTAAATTGCTTCGTGAGACAGTGACAGGTGTTCCAGAGGTGAGCACAGAGCATGATGATGTATGTAAGGGATGTGTGTTGGGGAAGTTTGTGAAAGCAGCTTTTCCAAGGAGTGACACTAGATCCAAGGGGGTTCTTGATCTAGTACATTCAGATATATGTGGACCAATGTCAACGAAGTCTCTCAGAGGATATGAGTACTTTGTTACTTTTATTGATGATTTCTCCAGGAAGACCTGGATATACTTCTTGAAGACCAAGGATGAGGTCTTCAGTCACTTCCAGGAATTCAAAGCTCTTGTGGAGAATTCGACAGGCAGGAAGGTAAAGGTTCTTCGGTCAGACAATGGAGGCAAGTATAAAGGGAAAGAGTTCCAAGAGTTCTATACCAGGGAAGGAATCAAGAGAGAGTGGACCGTTCCTTACAACCCGCAGCAGAATGGGGTTGCTGAGAGGAAGAATCGTTTTATATCGGAGGCAGCAAGGGCTATGTTGTATGACCAAGATATGCCACGTTACTTATGGGCAGAGGCATGCAGTACAGCAGTATACATACAGAATAGGGTTCCACATAAGGTATTGGGCAAGATGACACCAGAGGAGGCATTCTCAGGGAAGAAGCCAGATGTCAGTCACTTCAAGATATTTGGGAGTTTGGCATTTTGTCACATTCCAGGGGCGACACGTTCCAAGTTAGATCAGACTGCAGAGAGAGGGTACTTTGTGGGGTACAGCGAGACCTCAAAGGCATATCAGATATTTATTCCAGGGACCAGGAGGATTATTGTCAGGCGTGATGTCAAATTCATGGAAGACAAGGCATATAGGAGGTCCAGAGATTTGCCAGCAGATGATCAGAATGAGCAGCCAACAGAAGCTCCAAGGATTGTTCAACCAGAACAGGGGCAGCGAAGCATGAGTATAATTACTAGTACAAGCCCAGGTTTAGGTGCTGAGAGTTCGCAGAGTATGGAGCAACAGATACAACAAATCCAAGAGATGCATCAAGAAGATATAGAGTTTGATATTTCATCCTCTATAGTTGACAGGAGGAACCATGAGGTTCAACAGTCACATAGGGATACTCAGGAGTTTGTGGGAGCTCCTAGGACGAGTAGTAGACAGCGGAAACAACCAGCCAGGTATAATGACTATGTGGCATTGGTTAGTCAGTTGGTAGATAGTGAGCCTTGTAGCTATCAGGAGGCTGCACAGCAACAGGTGTGGCAAGATGCGATGGTTGAGGAATATACCTCAATAATGCAGAATGATGTGTGGGAGGTTGTGCCTAGACCGACAGATAGGGCAGTGGTTGGATCACGCTGGATCTATAAGATTAAGCATGGTGCAGATGGTAGCATCGAAAAATACAAGGCAAGGTTCGTGGCCAAGGGGTTCTCTCAAAAGGAGGGAATAGACTATGAGGAGACATTCGCTCTAGTGGCCAGGTATACTTCTATACGAGCCGTAATCTCACTTGCAGCGCATATGGGATGGCAGATCCATCAAATGGATGTCAAGACGGTATTTCTTAATGGTGAATTGTTAGAAGAGGTATACATAGAACAACCAGAGGGCTTTGTAGCACACAGCAGTGAAATCCACGTGTGCAAATTGAAGAAAGCTTTGTATGGACTCAAGCAGGCTCCCAGGGCGTGGTATGAGCGCATTGATAGATACTTGCAGGGAATAGGCTTTGTGAAGAGTGAGGCGGATGCTAACCTCTACTACTTGGTGGTTGGGGGTGAAATTCTCATTCTTGTTCTATATGTGGACGACTTGTTTTTAACAGGTTCACTGGGGCTTATAGAGGAGTGCAAGAGGGACCTTGTAGCAGAGTTCGAGATGAAGGATTTGGGGCTTATGCACTACTTTCTAGGCATGGAAGTGTGGCAGACAGATGGAGAGATTTTCCTTGGACAAGGGAAATACTGCATTGAAATCTTGAAGAGGTTTGAGATGCAAGATTGCAGAGCCATGTCTACACCTATGATCACGAATTGGAAGAAGGTAGACGCATCCAAGGAAAAGGATGTAGACCCCACCTTATACAGGATGTTGATTGGATCTCTCATGTATTTGGTCAACACTAGGCTAGATATATCCTTTGCAGTAAACTCTCTTAGTTAGTTCATGGTTGAGCCGAAGAGAGTGCGTTGGATAGCGGCAAAGCATGTATTGTGGTATTTGCGTGGTACAATCAAGTATGGGATCAGATATGCTCGAGGTGATGGTATCAAGTTGATAGGCTATACTGATGCAAATTGGGCAGGTAGTGCGGTGGACAGGAAAAGCAGTTCAGGGTGCTACTTTAGTTTGGGATCAGGAGTTGTCTCTTGGTACAGTAGGAAGCAAAAGTCCGTGGCTCTGAGTTCTGCAGAAGCAAAATACATAGCAGCTAGCATGGCAACGTGTGAGGCTATATGGCTTCGGAAGTTGCTAGTAGCCTTGTTTGGTCAGAAGGTTGAGATTACAGTGATACACTGTGACAATCAGAGTTGCATCAGATTATCTGAGAATCCAGTGTTTCATGATAGGTCTAAGCATATAGACATCAGGTATCATTTCATCAGGGATTGTGTACAGCAGAGGGTTGTTCAGCTACAGTATATACCTACAGATCAGCAGGTAGCAGACATTTTGACAAAGGCATTGGGGAAGGCGAAATTCATCTTCTTCAGAGATAAGTTGGGTGTTATGCAGAACACCTTCCTCGCTAAGAGGGAGTGTTAATTTTTATGTAGCTTGGACAGGTGTTCTAGTCTCGGGTGGTGATTACGAGGCTGGAAACACAGCTGGAATAATTATCTCCATACCTAGATAATTGATTTCTCGAGAGACTTCTAGATATTAGGGTTTAGAGTCTAATTAATCCTAGCCATTGATTAAGATTAAATCATGGCCATTGGTTTTCAATGAGGGGATTATAAAAGAGGATCAATAGGCATTTGGAGAAGACAGATCCGAGAAGTATTTGCAGTGATAGCAAATAAATAAATTTGCAGCAATAGCAAATTGATTTGCAGTGAGAGCAAAGGGCGCAGTGATAGCGTTGGAGAGCAATGGAATTGCCGGAGAAGGAAAATATTGCCGGAGCAATTTCAGTAGGAACAATTGAGGGAAGGGAATTTACAGGAAAGAAATTTCCAGAGCTCTGCCAGTAAGAGGCAAGCAATTTTGTATCTCTTGATTTTCTGCAGTTGAATAGAATTCTTATCTGCTGACTGGTTTTCCCTTCGGGGTTTTTCCAGGGACAATTTGTCCAAATTATTGTGTTGATTTTATTTTTCTGTCTTCGTGATTTTTCCGTGAAGTTGCAGCTGTGTTATTATTTAATATTTGCTGTAAATTAATTAATTTTTTGGCAGCCAAATAATCTTATAAGATAGGAAATTAATAATCAGTAGCTGCAATAGATTTTTCACAAGAAGAATGTGTTTGGATAGGGAAGCTTTGGCAAAGTCTACAAAGGGGTGCTTGGAGACAACACAAAGGTTGCAGTAAAACGATTGACTGACTATCACAGCCCTGGGGGAGAGGTAGCATTTCTGCGGGAAGTTGAGATGATTAGTGTGGTAGTGCATCGGAATCTTCTGCGTTTGATAGGGTTTTGTGTTGCACCATCAGAACGGCTCCTTGTTTATCCTTATATGCAAAACCTTTGTGTTGCACATAGACTAAGGGAACTAAAACTTGGGGAGAAGGTTTTGGATTGGCCTACTCGGAGACATGTTGCTTTAGGTGCAGCCCGTGGTTTGGAGTACCTTCATGAACATTGCAATCCTAAAATAATTCACCGGGATGTGAAAGCTGCTAATGTTTTACTTGATGAGGATTTTGAAGCTATTGTTGGTGATTTTGGCCTAACAAAGTTGGTTGATGCTAGGAAGACTCATGTGACAACCCAAGTGCGTGGGACCATGGATCACATTGCTCCAGAGTACTTATCAATTGGAAGGTCATCGGAGAGAACAGATGTTTTGGAGGTTATTAAATCGGATGTGCTTTGGAGAAGATTAATCCGATGTGTTCGTGAACAGCTTTTGGAGACACTACGGTGTTCAGTCTTGATTAAAATTTGACATTAAGGTTGTACATGCAGGGGATATTTTTGAGCAGCTATCTCAAGTAATATTTGGTCTTCAAGTGGGAGATTGTTGGGTTCGGTGAAGCCCAAATATTCCCTCTAAATGTAACCGCTGGTTCCTTCAACTTCTTTTGACAGCATCTACATGTTTATGTAACCGTTGTCTTCTAACTGCCAGCTCTTGATTTTCTCTGGCTATTCTGAATTCGAATCATCTTGAGCTGAACAGTTGGTGTGAGAGAATATGATTCTTTCTGGGCTGAACGTTTGGAGTTGGAGTGAGTTTAGAGTATTGTATTTGATCTCTGTAGCCAGAGTGCTAGCAGTATTGTATTACTGAAACAAAGTTTAATATACAAGAATCCCCTGCTATTCGTTGTGGATGTAGCCATTTTAAATGGTGAACCACGTTAAACTTCTGGTGTCCTGAGTTTGATCATTTCTGTGTGTTCCTTTTATTTCCTGCAATTACTTTGTCTGCATTCTTTTAAATTTACAGTAGTTGTTGTCAATTGGTACTTTACATATAACATTTGTCTGGACTCTGTCTTTGAAATGATTAAACCCATAGGCTTGCAATTGTCCCCACCAACAAGAGCACCAGATCAAGAGTCTAAGGTGAAAATCAAATGGATAGGTGGAATTATATATATTATTTTTTTCATATAATATGCATTATATGATGATCCATCCATATTCAAACATTGTTTGTGACTCCAATGTAGTCAACTTACTTTTTAGTTTGCATTGGTGAAAGAGTGTATTTTACTTATCATATTATTTGAATGGTCTATTCATTTCATCAAGCATAGGGCATACATTGATTTGGTGTGGATTATATACTTATTAATCCCTGTCGTAGGCAGTAATTGTTGTTTTCGCTTGCATCTATTAGTTGGGCTTCGGAATGTGCAATGGCAAAAATTAATCTTTTGCCTATGATTTTTAATTTTTGAGAAATTTTGAGAGGGAAGTTATTGGGGAAAGTTGTTTTTTTGATTGGGCGTTGATTTTTGAGCCCATTGGTATTTATTTTCCTTAATCTTAAAATAGAATTTTTTTTCTTTCCTGTTTGTTTGTTGGATAGATGTTGATGGAGGGAAATTTGGGAAGCTGTAGGCATGTGATTGGTTGGCTATTTTTCTGAATTTTTTATTGCATGGGTTTCAACGTGTCTTCTTGTGGGCTGGAAGTTTTTTTTAGGAAAGGTGTTCTATGCTCAGGGTTTATCTACAACAAGTGTGGCCTCCACAAGATCTTCAACAACAACAAGAAAATCACTTTTTCTTCTTTGTTTGATTTTTTGTTGTCATGTTTTGCCTTTTAAATTAGCATTGATATACACTGCGCAAACAGAACTGTTGTAAATTCATTACTGATCTCAACTGTATTGACGCTGTTTTGGTAATGGTTGATCATTTCATTGTCAAGTTGGAAAAATCACTTATAGTGGAAAACGCTACTCTGGTGAAAAAGGCAACAGACTGTCCTACTTGTATCCTCATTGCCATCATAATGCTTCGTTTACTTTTGACTAGAATGAAATTCTAAAAATGATACAGATTGGTAGAAGTCACATGGCATGTCACCTTAATATTGACATCATGGAAGGAGTCAACAATAATTTTGAAAGAGATGCTTGGTTTTATAGTGCCATATTCTGGTGGCGCAGGTAGGCAGAATGCTGTTAAAAGTTATGAAATTTGGCTTTACGCCTACCAATTGCATTTTCTTGAAAGTTTATACGGTGTTTTTAAAAATCCATTTTGTGCATATCCTGCAATCATGGCATAACACAGGATCACATTTCTTTCAGGCTTTCCGTCAAAAAGTTTATTGCCTTGTCTTTACTTCCACATCTTGCACACATGTTATGGTACAGTCTAGTTTATTGATTTTAGGCATTCCTTCTACATTTGCATCTTTGCTAAAAAATTGTGTCACATGTGCAGGGCATTTTGTCAAACAGTTTGGTTGCTTGTCTATTGTGTGACATTTTCTGGTGCAGAGAAAGTGGCTTTGCTGCATGCAGCCTAATGTTGTGGAGTCCTAACAAAGTTATTTAGATCTTATAGCTTCTGCGTCTTATTTAATTTTGAAGAAATTGATGTAGTTTATTGTACTGGGAGCTCAGTTGTATTATAGAGGCCTGAGTTGCAGCAAGTACTAGACCGAACATCCCAGCTGTTTTATGTTAAAATATGATAAAAAAAGAGAGGAGGAAGGGGTGGTATACATGGATGTTATGTTTTTGTTCATTACAGCTCCTGTTTGTATATGATTAGTCTTCAGTGTACTGGTTTGGCTCATTTGTACACCTGAGAGTGAAACAAAAGATTTATATTTATTTAGCTTTGAGGTTCATTGTGTGATATAGTTTAAAGTTCCCGATTCGTAATATATTTTAATGAAGAACAAAAGTTACCATCCATTTTTTCAGAATTACTCTAGATTACATGGTTATTTCAGTGGTCTAGATATGCAGTGGTTAATAGCTTCCACGTACACACATTGTTTTTTTGCTTTGGTCATCAACATTTCGTTGTTCTATGGAACATTTTTTGAAGTTAAGTTGGCCATAGCTATAACACCATTATGAAATCCTTGTGCAATAGTTATTGGATTCTTGTTCTTTATATTGATTTTGTCAAGGAAAATGCAATTGTTGTAGGCTAATATAATAAATTTATTATAGCATTGAATGCGAAGCCCACCTTGATTATTCATATAGTTACTCTCAAATAGCTTTGCATGTCCTCTTTCCATAATGAGTAGTCTTGAACACTTATGCTTCTTACCAGTTGAGGAGAAGATATTACATTCTTAGTGGAATTAGCTATAGTTGTAAATAAACCACCCTTAAAAGTGTTTCAAGCAATGATATACTAATGAAGAGTTGGAAGTACCTAGGTTCATGTTACTGCTCTTGATGCTGGGAGAAATAGAACTTTGAAGAGCTTTGCAGTGAAATGACACACAATGCTGGTTTGATTGCCAAAAATGTTTTCGTCGACTGACAATGTTGTATGGCTGGTCTACAAACATGTTAGTTATTGTTTCTCATATATAAATACAAATGCTGAATTTAGCCCAGGCCTTTGACAATAAATACAAATGCTGATCCAGTTTTCAATACTTTTGATAATACTAGAAACTTGTAAAGTTGGAAGGCTATAAACATTGAAACATATCATTCTGAAGGAAATAGTGAGAAATGGCAGGAAGGTCACTTTGGCAGAACAGATGGTTGAGGAATGGAAATCAGTGAGTTTATCCAGCTCTATATTTCTAAGTCCCAGATCCTTCTTCTCTAGAATGGATGTCAGATACTGGAAAGTAATTTCCTCACAGGGAATGATGAGTCTCATGTGATGGTCAAATCCATACTCTTCCTCAGCCTTATCCAGCAATGCCCGGAACACAGAATGATTCAAATACTCCGTGGGGATTATAAACCTAGAGCGTTCACTACCAACATATACTGCACAGTGGCCCTGTGGGACATCGATGAGGAGAGCACCACATGATCTGCCCATGAACTCATCTGTAAAGTTGAAATACCTTCTGCTTTTTGAAGAAAGAGCATACACAGCTGCCTTATGGGCATTGACAAACCTAGACAAGGATCTGATTATGTGCTTCACAAGCAAGACTTGGGAATTTCCCTTTATCCTTGTCATTGCAGAATAGTTAAACGAAGCAAAAGGATTGAGGTGCAAACTAAGGCTAACAACCGAGATAGAAATAAGAGGGTTTGAGGAGAAAGAATGCTTTGGTGGCTAAGATGATGAATGTGTGTGTACATATAGCAACCAAAACTAAGAGCCCACCCAACAAAGGTGAAGATGATATGCTTAGAATACAACTACCCAACAAGGGTGAAGAAATATGATTAGAATATTATGAGGAAATGGTTAAACCAACAAAAGTGGTCCCGGCTATCCTCACAGGTTTTTATACATGGTGCTTTTAATGATGGTATCTTTGTCATTCTAACCTAAAATAATGGTAGTGGGCCATGTGTCACCTTGTCAAGTGTAGGGTCACTAGCAAACAAATTGTCATTCATTGTCTGTTCTATAAAATGTAGAGTTTTTGACTGAAATGGACTGCACCACATGATGTGTTCCTGGGCTTTCTTCAGAGAGTTTTGTGCAAGATAATACAAGCCGTTTATTGTCTACCACTATTTAGCATGGTAGTTGTTGTCAATTGGTGCTTTACATATAACATTTGTCTGGACTCTGTCTTTGAAATGATTAAACCCATAGGCTTGCAATTGTCCCCACCTACAAGAGCACCAGATCAAATGTGAGGCATTTACGAATTAGACCTTTTAAATTCTACCTCAAGAGTCTAAGGTGAAAATCAAATGGATAGGTGGAATTATATATATATTTTTCTTCATATAATCTGCATTATTATATGATGATCCATCCATGGGAAAATATTCAAACATTGTGTGTGACTCTAATGTAGTCAATTTACTTTTTAGTTTCCATTGGTGTAAGAGTGCATTTTACTTATCATATTATTTGAATGGTCTATTCATTTCATCAAGCATAGAACATACATTGATTTGGTGTAGATTATATACTTATGATTTTTATGATAATGCTAAACCTTTAATATTTTGGTAATTTTGGTTGGAAATATTATTTTATCATTGATAAGGGATTTTTCAAATATAAAATGATAGTAAAAACAATTAAAATTTGTTAGACTTCATGTATTTGCTAAAAACATTTATAATGTAATTTTCTTTGAAAATCTAAAATTTAAAAGCATGCATTCATATTATTCTAGAAGCTAGTGTAATGATCCAACTTTAATGCTTTCATCTTAGTATTGAACATATGTTTAATATTTAGTAATACACTCAGACAACTCTGATTTTAAAAGCATGTATTCACAAACTTAAAAATTTTATTTTGATATTTGTTATCCTTAGTCTTCCAATTTCTTTCTTGTTATTCTGGAACCCTATACAATGATTCAACTTTAATACTTTCATCTTGGTACTAAAAACATGTTTAATATTCAATAATACACTCACACAACTCTTTATAGAGAATTACAACCAACAACTAACATCTAAATTTTCAAAGTATATACAAGTGAATAGTTTATAAAATACTAAGAGTTGGATGCCATTAAATTTTCATAACTATTCATAATGTTAGATTGAATGTTTTTGGATTTAACTATGACAGACTTTTTTCATCAACGTTTTGAATCACACTCTGTGATCCATCATTAGGATATAGAAAGCAAGAGAAGAGAAAGAGAATTGCTAAGAGTTGACCAAATCTCTAGAACAACCTTGTACACTCATTTGACGATAAACTCTACCATTGGGCTCCTTGACAATACACTTAAGAGTTGGAATGACAAGTCCAAATGTCAACTATATCTAAGTTTTTGGATCACACCTCCCCATTAGGAAGCTTTTGGTTCCCAAAAGTTCACAAATCAAAGAAGCAACTAAAGAACTCTTACTCCACAAAAATTCTCAAGAATTCTTCTTTTCATGGCTTGGACTTTCAAAGTCACTCCATGCTACAATTATATTCGAATCATGCCTTATTATTATTTGGATTGTTCCTAGAAATGCATCATGGTAATTGAAACACATTTTAGTTCCTCCTTTCTTTTGTTACCCCTCTAATGGTGGAACAAACCACACTCTTCTTTTCTTTTGGTCGGATAGGTCTTTAAAAAGGTTTCCTGGAAGTTGAAGGGTCATATTTGAGTGTCAAAGGTGTTTTTTGGACAGATGTGTGTAATAGCAGGGGACAACAAGCAACTAGGCGGGAAGCAATGATTTAAATTTTTGGAAACTCACGGGATGCTCACGCATTGCATTGACATTCACGTTTCGTGTTAGTGCTATAGAGAAATTACTCAAAATTTAGCATGTGTTCTTACAATAGCAAGAATTAGAATTTGATTGACAATCTAGTGAAGGAAAATGCTAAGGCAAGGTAAAATGATCCCTAAAACATGCTAAGAAAATGGACACTAAAGCAAACCCAAAATAAAACGTGAAATTTTAAGGGTATGCAATTTTTGACATTACAAATACAATTTGAATATCCAAAGATGAATTTGTTGTACCCTTTGTTCCATGTCCAATTGGCATCATGGGCAAGTTATGGTTTGCCTTCATGTCAACAAGATTAGTTTGTTACTTTTTTCCACTATAAATGTGTAACACCCATAATTTTTTTTACTTTTTTAAGAAAATTATGGGGGTGAGTTGGTAAATATCATGAATGCATGATGAGTCCAATGCTTGGGCTATGAGGGTTGCTGAGCAGACATATTTTTCTAAAAGTATGGGTTGTGGTACAGAGAAAGGAAGAGGGTATGAAAATAATTCTTATCCCATATATATTAGGAGCTTGGTGTTAAAAATATAAATAGTCATTTTTATATAGATATTAAAGTGGAATGATTGCGATGCAGGACCTAAATTTGACAGTTCAAACATTTTTTTGTTGACAGTTATCTATTCAAAGTTGCATTTCAAATATTAACCATAATTTATATATATATTTAACCATAATTTAGATATATATTTAACTATAATTCTATATAATTTTTGACGATCTATATAAATATTCCCTTTCATGGAAATACAATTTTCCCAGAATTTTAATTATATTTTACAACAAAAATTTCTAAATATAGCCATACGTCCATCAAATTTAGGCCATGTTGTGATGGATCACATCCTTATCTTATAGTTAGGATTTAACATATGATGAATTTTTCAAGAGTGACCTTTAAAGGAAAAAGTTATTTTCCATTGGTCTCAAATGTTTAAAAACTTTGGCTTTTTGGAGGGTTTTAAACTAACTTTCTAAAATGTTAGAAATGTTTTAAAATGGTTTCAATAAAGAGATCTATGGGCCTAGTCATTTAATCATTTGCATTTCCAATGACATAACTCTGCCACAACTCATTGCTGTCGAAATCCTTCTGCAAGTTCAAACATCATGCATTACATTGTGACGTAGATTATTTATTTTCTAAATTGAAGTTCTAGCACAAAGATATCTATTGATATAGAACCTTCACTACTTGATTGAATTTGTGAAATCCTACCTTCTCTATTTGCATTTTAATGAACTTTGTTAACCCTAGTTTTTGTCTACTTTTAGATACAATTAATTTCCTTGCTGCCTATCAAAATCTTTTGGAAGCTCTGGCTTGTTTAGTTTGGTTTCTATCAAATCCCTACAAAATGAAGTATAAGTATCAAGGGTATGAGCATACCTCTATCATTCACAATTTGTTGGCAGAGGTGAAAGGTGGTGATTTATGACATGTTGATTTGGAGAACTTTTGGGAAAGGATGAAAGAAAACCCTAGGGCTCCCATGGCAGAAGTGAGCTTTTTCATTGGTCTTGCTTGTGTGAAGAATTGCAATCTAGAATCTAGATAAGTAAAGACTACTGACATCGAGGTGATAGCAAAACTTGACGGTCCATCTCTTGGTATTGCATTAAGATTGTAAGTTAGGGATGAGTATTCAGACATGGATGTTCAAAAGGGGTGGGATTACTTTCAAGATAAGAATGATACATGTCTCACTAATTTATTGCCAAGCACTAGTTAAAGGTACCAAAAAAGGGAAGTCCCAAATCCCAAAGAAGTTTTAGAGAGCCCATTTTCAAGAGGATATTTTAGATATAATTACCCTATTACATAGGGTAGTGGGGATCAAAGACACTACTACCTTTGAGCATTGGATGTGCTAGTTTATTATTACAATTGGGTATGCTTCCCAATTTGTTTATTGAGGCAAAATGACGAGCAATCATTTGCATGATCAATTGGTGAATTTCCAGACCAGTCAATACTTTTACATGTCTTCCTACCTCTTTTATGCTATTGTAGGTATGCATGTATGGCCTAAATCGCAAACTCAATGAGTCTATGATAATTCAACACAAATATATGATTTCTACTCGTAGCTTCAAATGGAGATTGGAAACAAAGACTACATGAGAGAGAATGATGCCTTTAGCATGTTGAATGTAAGGGTGTTGGAAGGAGAATTGGGACTCAGGATTTCTCTTGAAGTAGCACAACTAATCACCCAATTTGGTAGCTTCTTCATTAAATATAATAGGTTTCATGCCTAAGAATAGGTGGTTTTGAAAGATCTTAAAAGTTGCCTCAATATGCAAGTGATTATCTCATTTTCTTTGAGGTATGTAGACAAATGGGTGAAGTAAAAAATGTAGCGAGAAAAAGGTAGGATATCCTTTTCCTATAAGCCTAACTTATTACACTTGGAAATCAATTGTAGATGAACAAAATGTTGATAGGCTTCTATCAAAGATGAACTTTCACTCTTCTACAACAAGGTTGTCTTATGATAGCAAAAACTATGTCAAGGACTACTTATATGTTGGGTCAACATTGAGTCATGAATCTCACTTGGAGGATTATTGGAAAGATTGTTGTTATGGAGTAAAAAGTGGACACATGTCTTTTTACCCCCTTGTTTAGCTCCTAGGTCCCTGTGATTACATTATACATTGTAAATATTCATCCCGATGCAAAATTTCTCGAAACCAATGTAAATTGGGAACAAGGGGCCCATATTTTATCTTACCCCAGACCAAAAAGGAGCCTCAAGACTTGGATGCCTGCGCCCAAGTCTTCACTAATTGGTCAAGGCAAATTTAATTGTATGTCGGCATAAGACCTTTAAAAAGGTTTCTCCTTGTTGGCTCTTTTGGTTTAATTTGACGAATGTTAGCGGGAAAGCATATATAATTGTGTTTTTGAATTCATTATGAACCTAGATAGAGATAGCCAACTTGAAGCATTAGAGTAAAGAGTATTCAAAGCATTCATTGTGATTCTAGAGCAGATTTGTATTGTCATTGTGTGTGTTGTTACAGGTTTGAAGTTATCATCTCTCCTTATGAGTTGAAGAGCATTCATCCTCCTAAAGGTTTCATCACATAGGTGATATCATTGTTGTTCATCATCATTTGGTTTCATCAAATTGATTTTGTATTTAGCCTCTACCCTGTAATGGCACGCTCTCTTTATCTATCAATGGTGTTGGGAAGCTTGAATGCTATCTCAGGATTTGATTGAGGCAAGTCCCTAAACACCATAACCCCAAACCCCTTCTTCTTGTGTGTAGGTTACAGGTACAAGATCTAGGAAATATGAAGATACAGGAAGACTGAGCAAGAATCAAGGTTTCAAGATCTGACAATAGTTTAGGAATATTCCTCTATGTAGGACTCGAGTGCTGGTACCCTAGTCTTTCTGCCCCATCAGACTTCAGATCTGGCATCAGGGTAGTCTCTATAACATTTCTCTAGTTTACAGTTTCTGAAGATTCCACCTTTTAGGACTTGGGCACTCCCGAAATAGTCCTCTGACATCTCTGCTTTTGGGACACATGTTCTACCATCTTCCTAATCCTCCCTATACAATTGGTTTCTAAAGATTTGATGTACATCTTTTGTTATAAGCAGATCATCATATAATTAGGGTTTTGTGCATAATTGACCTAACGTTTGATAAAAGACTTGATTAAATCAGATCTTTCCATAGCGCTCTTGAATACAAGATCTGTAGCTAAGTCCACCTCCATTTGGTAGTGATTTGGCTCGGTCTTGTTCTTGAATGTTATTTTGAAAGAGGGTTTGATCTAGTGTGCATGCTAGTTGTCATCATTCTCCTTTGTCACACTTAACATTTTGGTGAACCTGTAGCTTTGAGCATTTGCATCTTGCTGATAGTTCAAATCAAATCTTACATTGATCTATAGCATATTTTTCATTAATCATTTGAAAATCTTGTATCATTTCATATCCTTGACTTGAAAATTCATACTTTTACATTTACACATTGTGTATTTCAACATAAGAAGTTCGACATCTCTTTTACATATCCTTGGAAGAAATCTCAAAGTTGTTTGTATTACCTTTTTGTGCAACACCTTTAACATCATAATCACTTTGTTTGTAGTGACATTGTGTGTTTTTTATCTTTGCAAAAAGCTTCAAAAACCCCATTTCATCAAACTAGTGTCTTGGTGTACAAAAGTTTCTCATGTTGGTGATTCTCGATTAATGTATAAATCTGATTATACATTGCTGTTGCATATCACATTCTCATTTCATTATGGATGCTTTTTGTTATTCATCTTTGGAATCTTTGTTTGCATACATTACAGACTTTGAAACTTTCACAAAATTCACTAATATGCATCCTCATGTTTTAGATCACATAGCATCCATGTATGATATTGATGTATCTATGTGTTCCATATATGAAATCCTTTGTTATATATCTGATTTTGATAGCTACTCAACTCTCATGGGAATATATCCTTTAATATTAGAAGATCTCACTAAGTTCATCTCCATGAATAGTCATGAGAAAGATGATTGTAGTGGTTCTTCTTTTACTTCTACTACAAGTCATGATAATTCCATGGATCTGTTTAATATGAAAAAGGAGGGGTTGATTGAATGTGGTTGATTTGGTTTAGATCCTCCTTTCTCATCAAACATTCAAGGACATATCAACTGAGTTGAATCTCTACTAAGAGAGAGCATTCACCTAATAGGTTGACTATCACTTGGAACGATGTGGAAGCTTAGATGTTATCAAACAATATCTCAATTTAATGCTCAAATACCCTTAAAACCCTAAATAAGCAAAACAATAAGCAAATTGATGAATTATGACAAATCCTTTTAGACTAAGGTGAAGGATAGAGATTGTTAACTCATTATTTTTTGAAGTTCAAAATACGGAACAATCAGGGACACTGGGACTAGCGCCCTTGTCCAAGGTACTATTTTCTACACAGAATCTGGATCTCCTTCTGACACTGATATTCATTGTATCTTCTGTTTCTACCCTGGAAAAGGTGGGGGACACTGGTGGGAGCGCTCAAGTCCAAGGCAGGATGATTCTCAGGGTGTGGGAACTTCTTTAGATGTTGGTTACCACTGTTCAGTCTGTTTCTATGTTTGCAGTCCCAGAGGACACTGGTGGGAGCGCCCATGTCCCGAAATGTTGAACTTCATCTTGTTTCTTTTAGATCCCAAATCCATGTTGTCTATAACCTCCTTTTGCAACTCCACTCTAAAAATCTCAGTACCTATAACTTGGCATCACAAAGGAGTGTGGAAGGGGGTTGTAGTGTTTAGAGGCTTGCCTTGGTCAAGCCCCAGAGAGACATTCAAGTCTTCCAAACACCATTGTTAGATGAGAGTGTGTATCCCTGCGGGATAGAGGCAAAATCCAAATAATAAATGATCAAAAACTCAATAGATATCACCTTGTAGTGTAGATCTCACATAAATGAAGGTTCTTCAATTACATGAGAAGATGAAGTCAAATCTGCAATCACAAACACAATAACAATGCTCTGCTCTTGCAACAACGAATATATTGAAATCACAAATCTACATGAAGTTCACAACCATCTTCTAGTTTGCTTCTAGATTTCAAATGAAACACTAAACATTCTTATATATGCAACTACAAAGATTCCCGCTAAGAATTTCATAATTCAAACTTGAGATGTCAGCATAGGACCCAAATAACAGTCATAAAACTGACATTAAAATTTAGGGAAGACCCAAAATAGGGTAGAACTAGGGTACTAGTACCCAAGTCCACCCTCCCAATTTTGGTCAGGAGTCATCAAAGTGGCACTCCCTAGGTCCTATTTGCCATAAGACTTAAAGGTTTTCTCATCGGGATTCACAATTAACATGCAAGATGTTCTAAATGTATTCTAAGGACCCGGGAGCTAAACCTTAAGAGGGAAAAGCCCCCAGGGGGACATTTTCTGACATAACATTTAGCCCCCACTTTAATGTATGTATAAATGTAAGGTCAATACATGCATTAAAGTAAGGTCAACAAACACAACAAACATGCCAAGCACGGTGAAGACATGCCAAACACATTGAATACAATGACATACACGCAAAACATGGAGAAGACAATTACAATTATGCAAAACACCGAGAAGACACGCAAAATGCAATGACTATAATGAATGCAGTGATTGTTTATTTTTTATTTTCTCATTTATGAAATGCAAATGCAAGTACAAGGAAAGTAAACACACAACCCAAAATGCAAGAGGGACTCATCGCCACACATCTTTAGATTGCATATGGGGCAACATACACACAATACAAATCTCAAAGTGTAGGAGGGTCTCATCCCCACCAATCTTTAGACTACACTTGAGAACAAACACGCCATACAAATCCCAAAGTATAGGGGGGACTGATCGCCACTAGTCTTTAGACTATGCTTGGGAACAAACATGCCATACACACACATATGGAAGACACAGAGAAAACATGATAAACAAGTGATGGACGAAACCTATTGCTAGGTTTGTAACCATCTCAGGCACGCTACAGGAACATACCGATGATTGGGCTTCACCACAACAATCACCAAAGACACACTTAAGGGTTAGGATAGTCTTAGATCCACCCCACCTACTCAGAGGACTTTTAGAAAATAATAAGATGTGCAATCTCCTTGAGAAATACACTATCCTCGCCTCCGCATAGGGCTTAAGATAAAAAGGATATGCACGATATTTTGCCTCCACAAAGGGCTTAAATGATTGTAGTTTAGAAAAGAAAGATCTGCACTCACTCGGAGATACAACATCTGGCCTCTGCAGAGGACTTACAAGCATGCTTCGTTAGTACCAAAATCATTAGACAACTTACCTTATATATGCCCCCACCTTAATGTGGTTGATATCATGTACGAATATTAAGCACGTTAAGGTAGGAAGAAAACACACAAGGGAACATGAGATCTCGCAAAGCCCATGCCCCCCAGAGGTGACATGTACTTTATGATCGCTAAATGTTCCCAAAAACACACAATTTACTACAAGAAAAGGTGTTAGCATCCATATAATCATGATAAACAACAATGCATGTAATCATTCACATAGAGAGCCGAGGAAAGAGAGATCCAAGATAGACAAAGTGCACGGAGTAGCAATATTGTTATGTTTTGTAAGTGCGATAAGACAACATCAAGATAGCACAAAGAGTGATTCTACTAGCCAAGCGTCGAATAATATATATCAACCCCATCGTCATGTATGGACTAGGTCCATTTTTTTATTTCTCGCTGAAGGGACACTAGGTCCGTATCAGTATAATATATTTTTGTCATCCACCAGCTAGATAGAACCACTAGAGGAAGGTAAACAATAAATCAAGAGAGGAGAAATAAGTGCCTTAGAGACAATCATGTAGGAGGGTGCCCCCCAATCACTAACTGCAATGCTATGTTCGTAAGACACAATACACAACAATGAAAATAGAGGAGAAGCAATGTAGAAGAATGATGATACAAATAGAAGAAGGATCACAACAGAGGCATTTTCCCAATATCCTTGACCTTACAAGAGAATCAAGGGTCATCCTAGGAAGCCTAAACAACACATAGCACATCACGGGGGAAACACAACACGGAGGTAGAGGGTTAGAAATACTTACCTGATTTATCCCAATCTTAAGAACATATATATCTAGGAAGAGGCCACCCTTGAGAGAAATTATAATATTTTCTACAATGAGTGTGGCTTAGAGGGGGAGAAATATTTATCTGATTCATAGGGATAGCTCCTAGTGGACAATGCTTGTCTATCAGCCCAAGATATCTCACATGTTTATTTGGTCTTATTGAAATTGCATTAACATTGAATTTAGGATGACGAGAGGCTTTCTTTTCTTTAAAAGGATTATATCCAATGCTACTTGAGTAATGTCTTGAAGCAGATTCTATAGGTACTCGAATCCCTTGTTGATTTACACCACATCCATTACCTACATAGTCACAATTGTTATAAAGGATTTTAAATGAGTCTTTGGTCCCTTTTACTTTCAACTTTCCCTTCTTCCTCTTGGAAGTCTTTGGCTTGTTGGAAACCCTTTTCCAACCCATAGCCTCACAATTATTTCTCATACCATAAACTAAACAAATATGTACTTCCCATCAATGCTTAGTAACATGCCCTTTCCCATGGCAAACGAAGCACACAATAAAAGACCTCTCCTTTACATATCTCGCTTTCTTTTTTGAACTCCATGGATTGCATGTTTCTATGGGATTATCTCCCTTTCTTGGAGAAGATTGGCACTTACATTGAATGCTTCCTCCTTTTCCACCAGTTGTCCACTTCTCGGTGCCTCCTTTCTCTTACCCAAATGGTCTTGGACATTTTTGCACCATTTCCAATAATGGAACTTTGTTGTCCTAATTTCTCCTCTTGAGGCATCACAACATCCTTAGTAACCTACTAAAAGGTTAGAGAATTAAAATCCTTTGTTGCCTTAACAAAAGGAAACATATTTTAACCTTGGAAAGAGTCTTTCTTCTATTTTCATGACTAGAGCCTTTATACATGCTTGCAACTGTCATAGTAGAACTCCCAGAACAATCTCCTTCTTGTACATCACCCAAAAATATCAAACCAATACATGGAGGTATCTCAATGACCTCTATGGGATTGATCAATCCTTGGCCACTCCTTCCAATCCCTTTTCCTTCATACCCCATCTTGGACAACAATCTTGATCCAAATCCTAAATAGTACAACATTCAAAATCACCAAAAGTTTCTTGTGGAAAACAAATAAATCTATAGGAATGATTGCCATGCTTTCCTTTATTTGAGTTTGAGCATCTAATATGGAGGATTCACTTCTTTTCACTCCATCAACAATTTACAAACTTGCCAACACCTCATCTTTGGCTTGTTAGTCTTCTTTCATATTTCCTAAATGTCAAACAAGAAGCCTCCATGGCTCTCCATTTAATCTTGCAATTCATTTTTTTTCTTTCAAAGATTACACCAACTCCCTCAAACTGTGGTTCTCCTCGTCCAATAGAAAAAGTTATCTATTCTTGGATTTTCCCATGTCTACACCACCAGCCACAAAACCCTACACTTCTAGAAAAATGAAGAACAACTAATGAAGATTTTTCTAGCAACACCCAAAGCTCAACAAAAGATCTGCGACTAAATTATTGTTTAACAATCGAAAGGATTTTTCTTCTTTAATACCAATATGATTTATAAACTACGGGCATATTCCTCAAACAAGTTCATCAACAATGGATTCTTCGATGAAAGACCTCTCAATACACTTTGACATTGACATGTACACCCATTTGTAACATCTACAATACATTTCAAAATACAAAGGCAAATGTAACATAGAAAATAGAGATCTAAGCATTAACAAATGTAGAATAATAAATGTTACAACTCACACATTGCAACACAACAAATGTTATTGGAGAAAAATTCAAGTAGGGAGAAAAATCCTTGTGCCACTAGTTCTTAGTTGTTACAATTGTATTCACTACCTTGTTGGCTTTACAAGAGCATTATAATGGCTTACTACTAGCTCCCTATACCTCCATAATTTCTTGGTATCACTAAAACCCTACAACAACCTATGCTATAAACCTAAGGATAGGTTACATCCATCCAAATGTGAAAAACACACAAATAGACTTGTAGCATACACTCGCATAGTCCCTACAAAATGGATCTACATAGCATCATCTGGAATGCCCTCCCCTCTCTCAAGCAACAAGAAGGTGTAACATAACACCCTTTTGATTCCCTTACCGATAGACAAAAGACTAATGCCCAAAATAAACAAGAAAATGTTGAAAACTCTTCATTTTCCAATTCTTGGCCTATATATATAGGTATTTTCACCTCTTTTATTAGATTTTTGTTCATTGGGTGAATTCCAATTCACTAGGGTGTACTCTTAATTTCACCAGTTTTTCATACATCTTCTGGAGGCCATAACTTTTGCATACATAATCAAAATTATGTGTTATTTTTTAAAAATTCCACTATTTTTTAGGGTTATCTAAATATTAAATCAAATCTAAATTTCTATTCCATCTACCCTTCCAATTTTCCCCTAAAACATGACTACATTTATGTGGCCCCTCAAATGAGTTGAACCAAACCTGAAAGTTGTTTCATCTACCAACAAAGATTCTAAGATGTCCCATACTATCCCAAAACATCCACAAGCATGAAATAAACTAGAAAATATGTAGAACAACCATGTACACTAATTTGATGAAAAACTCCTCCATTGGTCTCCTTCACAACATGTTGCAAGATACAATGAGATCTCTAAATGTCAACTAAACCTAATTTTTCAAATCACACAAATGCCTGAGAAACAAATCTCATAATTTCTAAGGTCATTTTCAAAAAGACAACAATGTTTTATAAGTATGATTATATCTTGAGAGATGTTAAAAAGAGAATAATATATTGATTTTTAACATTATCTAAGAAAATATATAAATGTGCACAATCCTAGTCTTGTATCCTTAGTTGGACATTGACACAAAAATTCTATGTAAAACATTTATTTGGTCCCTTATTGGGTCTCTATTTTCTTTTCAACCAACTCTTGGCAAATTTGTGTTCCATAAGACCTAATCAACAAAAGCAAAACAAAAGCATCCAAGTAGGAGGAGGCTTCTACTAAAGAGAAGTGTAATGCCAGTGTGTATAGTATGAAGTTTGTCTCTTTGGAAGAATAGAAATGAATGAGTTCATCCAACTCCATATGTCTAATATCATATCTTTTTTCTCTAACATGGATGTCAAATAGTAGAAAGCAACTTCCTCAAAGGGAATGGTCAAGATCAAATCTGGATACTCTTCATTGGTCTTGTCTAGTAATGATTGAAACATAGAATGATTCAAACACTCTGTGGGTATTATAAATCTAAATTGTTCACTACCAACATATACTACATCATGTCCCTTCAGGACATTAATAGGAAGGGCACCACATTATCTACCTTGGAACTCATCTCCAAAGCTAAAATACCTTGTGCTCTTTGAAGAAAGAGCATATCCAAATTCCTTACTAGAACTGATAGACCTATAGAGGGATATAACAATGTACTTCACAAGTAGGGATTAGGGATTTCCCTTTCTTCTATCCATTGTAAAATGGTTAAACAAAGCCAAAGGAACTAAATTACAAGCTAAGGCTAATAGCCCATATAAGAATGAATAAGAAGATTTGAGAATAAGTAATGCTTTGGTGGGCTATAACCAATATGAAGAATAAGGTGTGTGTATATATGCAATCTAATGTACATCGTCTAGCCATGATTGGAAGAGTAATAGTGCTGATACAAGATCTACCCACATTATCAGATCCTCTAATAGTAAGGTCAAATGGTTGTAATTTTAACAAGCACATATCTAATTACTTTAATCAATATTCCTTCCATCATGTATGTTTATACTAGATCTATTTTTAACTAATAAATTTTTATGTTTAGTTTCTCATGTCTCACTACAATGTACAAAGGTAATACTTCATTAATAAATTATTCATGTGGGAGCTCTCTATCATCAAATGATAATAGTGTGGTTTTTTCTTTAAATGGATTCTACCAAAGATGTCACCAATTATGGGGTAGTATCGGAATTGATTTGAATCTTTTTAATTTTTTTGCATTATATCTTTGTATAATGGTGATGAACATACTAAGTCCCAAATAGATATCTTAGCTTGTGTGTTTTAGAGTTGTTTAATGATTTCAAATTTGGACTAGTTGGCTTGTTTGTAAGTTTAGGTGGAAGAGATGAGTCTAGTGTATTGATTGGTAAAGTTGGTTTTGGTAATGGAACATCTTGGCGTTTTCTTAATTTTCTATGTGTTCCCAACAATATGATAACTATGTAAATTATCTTTAGCATGAAAAGTAGGTATGTTTTTAAGAGTGGATGAGATAGTGTAAAAAGTAGGTATAACCCTAGGAGAGTATGACATAACATACAAAGTAGGTATAGCCCTAGGAGAGGATGACATAGCAAGAAAGATAGGTTTAGTATATGTATAAGCCATATGGATAATACCTAGATTAAAATACAAATCATGAATGAGAAGGTATCATCATGTTTGTATTATCCTCATGAGTCTTATGTTTAGAAAAATAAGCAATAAAAGCATGTGCCAAGTTCATAAATGAAGTGTAAAGAAAATCTGATGAATCATATAATTGCAAATATCTACCACATAGATGAAGTATAAACTCACTAATCAATAAAATATCATCATCTATATACTTGTAATTAGAAAAACAAAATGATTTAACACGTAATGAAATAGTTGTAGTACCATTATAATCATCATGTAATAATTATTCACTAAGGATGATAATGTCATCATTTAGTGTTGGAGAAGGCAATGTAGTATTAATATGAATTATATGAGAAATTAATTGACCCAAACAAAGCTTCCCTCTCTGCAATAACATTATACTTCCACACACACAACCCGCACAACCCACAAACACAAAACATAGACTCTTTGTTCAAATAACTAGAACTCACATTGCAATAGATTATCAAAACACAAATTATTCTTAATCACAAATTGTCTATATTCAGGAAATCAAATACATAATTTTGCAACCAAAACATTACAAATTATTACATTTGTGGCCTCTCATGGCCTCACAACTCTATATTTTCCTTCTATGGCAGCTAACTTCTGGTCAAAGCTCCCTCTTCATTCCTTGTTACACTTTATTGAGAGCCATTCTTTACTCCTTGCTAAACAATTTACTTTTTTTTCTTCCTATGCATCTCAATACATCATTCCCCTCATAGCCGTCCCTTCCTGTTAAGGTAGCATTCCTCCTATCTTTTATTCATTCTCCTCATCAAAGTTTCAATTCTCCCCTCTTTCTGGCCGCTAAAAAACCAAATCCACCTCTCTCTCTTTTTTATTATCTATCTATTGCAACTTGTGGCGTTTCATTTTCTCCCTTATACTTGTGCGGATTTTCCTTTCCTTTGTGGAGAGTTTTGTTTCAAGTTCTTTTTCTTTTATTTCCTGTGTTTATTAAACCATTCAAATTCCAAGCTTGGGTGAAATGCCTTTATTTCCACACCTATAGTGTCTCTTGTTTGTTTTATTTTAAAATTTTGCCAAAAGCATTTGGAAATTGGCATTGAAATCCTCTTCTATCTTATATAAATTAAAAATGAAAAACTCCCAAAATAAGTGGCGCCTCCATTTTTGCCTCATTATGGGTTATTCCATATAAAATAAGAATGCAGATTTGTCTTCAATTTAATTATATAAATTAAAAATAAAAAACTCCCAAAATAAGTGGCGCCTCCACTTTTGCCTCATTACCAGGTTATTCCATATAAAATAAGAATGCAGTTTTGTCTTCAATTTAAGATGCATTAGAGACTTTAATATCTTCTTAAAAAAATAACTTCCTCTCAACGCCCCTATTTGGTACTGTTGGATTCTCACTATGGTTCAATTTGTAACAGCAAGGTATTGGCAACTGCAATGAATTGGCACCTCCCATTGAAGACATTTCATAAACAATTACAACCGTAGCAACAATGATGTATGTTTAGCAACCAAAAATTTGTATAATGCAATATGAATTAGCATAGAGAAATATTAATAAAGAAATGACTATGACTTGGTGCATGGGATTGCCAAAAAATGACTTTTTGCATAACTTTTTTCCATGAACTTAAAACCTCACCAAAACGGATAGGGATAAGTGTATCAGTATTCCTAAGACCTCCACCAAACTATTCAGCCTCAAGTGCTACAGAACTCCAAAAATTATGTTTCTGCCAAACTACCAGCATAAGTCATGGAATTTAAAAATTTCACAAACCATAAGGAATTTGACTGTGAAATCTTCACGTGTAATTCTGGAGTGCTCTCAAGATCATGTTTGTTAGAGGGTTTGTCACCAAACCTCATAAATTGCTCCGAACAATTGTTTTACTCAAACAACCCTGTTATGTGCCGGAAGTGAAACTACAGAAAACTGAAAAATTGCAATTCTGCTCAATCCACCTGTACTGTACGGTTGAGAAATGCCAACAAAGCCACATGTACACCAAAAAAGAAAGAAAGACTGAAAATATTTTTGGTCGATATGGTATAGCCCATTCACCCGGATGCTCCTGCATCACTAATGAGGTAGTTCATCAGGTTGTAAGATATAACCATGTAAGGTGTGACTATGTGAAAATCTATCATAATTATCCATAGGCTTAGCATAATATGTAGAAAAATAATCATAATCAAGTGCTCATCATGTATAAAAGAAGGTAATTCATTGAAAGCACATGAATCTATGGACATAGGGCTAAGATGACATGTAAGATATGTATCCTAAAAATGTATAATAATTCCATCTATAGGTGGAGAAAGTGTACCCTCGTCAATGGAAATCATACTAGATTCTTTGTTTACACATATACCCTCAAGTATATGCTCATCACTATCACAAGACATAAGGGATATAGAATGAATATAGGTCTCATAATTAAATGAAGTATGTCTAAGATGAAAATATGAGCACTAATCAAATTAATGAATGAGGGGAAAGTGAATACACATGATAAAATAATACCTCCAAAGAAAATGTACATCCTCATCCAAAGCATAAAATTTCATGAGGGTATCAAGGATGGAAGGATGACATGTCACAAAAAATAGAAACATGAAAAATTAGAGATACATGCATGCATATCAGTGAAGAAAAAAGACCTAAGAAGAGCCATAACAATAAATTATCCAAGGGTGGCAGGGTGGGATGAAAGAGGTATATCACTATGTAGGAACAAACCCTAATCAAAGTATGATAATTATATGCAAACAAAGGTAAATCCAAAAACTATGAAATTTCAATTGAAAGGATAAATTATCATAAACTTATAAAGATCTAAAACCTCTAATTAAAATGAATGTCAAATCCTAAGGAAAAACCCTAGAGTTTTGTAAGAGCAAATGAGTTTACCAAAAATTTAAGGAAATAAAACCCCTTTTTTATCAGTAAAGGCTTTTGACTGGAGCTATGAATTGGTGAGGCCACAACATGGGGGACCTCATCCTCTGGCATTAACACCTAGCATGAACACATGCAATAACATTGGAGATTCAAACCCACGAGCTCATTGACCCAGCAAAGGCCCATAGCCTGCAATCACAATAGCCCAACGAAGGCGCAAGACCTATGAACAAGTTAGCCCAGTGAAGGCACCAACCTACGAGCTCTTTAGCCCAATGGGGGTTTGAACCCTGGTGGCTGCCACTATAACTGAGCGACTTGACCATTGAACAACACCCTTAACGGTAGGAAATAAAATCCCTTTTACATTAATATAGGCTAATTATATGAATGCAAACAAATAAGCATAAAATTAACCTAGATTGAATTAAGTAGTTGGGATTTGATAACTTAAAGTTCTATTTTATAAATTAACTAAGGAGGATGGGGGTAATTGTATTTGTGAACAATGATGAATAATTAATGTGGATATTGTGCATAATCCAATCACCAAGGAACTAGAAATTGATGCTCACTATCTACTGAATGTCTTGAGCCATAGTCTAATAAATCTTCATGGGTCAAATCCAAGCTATTGTTTCTTTCACAACATGTCCTAATTTTATGAGAAAATCAAGGACCCCTCTTTCATGTTCTAGTTGTCCTAATATGATTTGATTTTTGATCTTTTAGGTGTGGCTTTGTTACCTTATGAATTGTAATTAATGATGTTTATTACCCCTAATTGATAGTGTACTTTAGAATCTTTTATTATGCCAGTGAAAAGTTGTATTGGTTCTTCATAATATGAAGCTAATCACTTTTCAAATATTGCATAAGGTCTCAGCATTCATATTTGGTCTTATAACCATCTCTTATGTCTCTATGTTTGTGTGAGAAAATGTATAAATTTTGGCTTGACCCATGAATCTTCCCTTGGTCTTGTTTAAATTTTTGTGTTCATATTTTAGAACTAGGATTTATTTCCATGTTAGGTTACTCTACTTAAATTTTAAATATAAGTAAAGTATTTGTTTGAACCTACACCTTGTGTTCTATTTGATGTTGGAGAGTCTATGTTCACGACCTATGTTTTTGTATAAATTTGAATGTGTACCATGTTGGGACTCAAAAATGCTAGTTTTAGACCACAAGAGGGTGCCGATCGCTTGGTACATTTTTGGTCAACAAGACAGGGTTTATATAATTAGAAACCCCCTACTCTTTAGGTTCTACTAGACCTGGGTGGGTGTACCTAAATGATAAGGCATATTTAAAATCTAAGTGGATTCTGATTTGGGCAATTTTACTCACTATGGCACATAGATGTGAGATAATTGCATAGCTTGCTAACTAGTTCCTAATGAAGTGCTTGAAGTATTAAGAATGTGGATCAGGTTTGTATAAAATGTTCTAAAATTGATCAGTGCATAATCTATTGGGTGGATGGACTCAATGGACAGATGATGATTATGAAGACAGGTGTGTAGGATTGGTAGATTAATTTCTTAGCTTAACTCTAACAGTTGGACACTTTTGAATGTTTGTACCTTATATAGACGTGCAAGTATGTCAGTTATTTGAACTCTTCTTAATGATTCGAGTGATATCCCCTTATATTACTGTGAAGTTGTGAAATGATTTTAATTCAAATGTGAGGAGAAACCAATTAAGACAATTTATTTAAAAGGATTTTAATCCACACGGGAACCAATCAAATTTGATTGCTCAAAAGGTAATTTAATCCTTCTGCACATAGAAACCAATCAGCAAAATCACACAACTACAACAAATATGTATTGACAAATCAAATGTATTTTCACACTTAATTTGAATAACATAAATAGCCACTTTGGAGATAGCTAAATAACATATGAACAAAATAAATCCACACAACTGCTGAACACTGAAATAGATCACCATATAAGATCAGTCTGCTCCATTATATTGCTTAAGATAATATATAGTAATTGTATAAGTCTTTTGAAGTATGAAAGTGGATGAGTGGGATGGATGCAATCTATCTTCTTACTAATGCCTCACCTAAATATGAAATGGTAATGATGATTTTTCATTCCTACTTTTATGGCTTATATAACTATATCTTGAAGAGGATGTACCCCTTCACAAGTGTCTTTTGGAACTTAAGCAACAATAAACAAATCATCATTAGGCTCTAATAAGCCATAAATGGATTTTAGTAATATGATCTAAGTATTTTTGGCTTAAGTGAGTATTTGCACACTCCACGACACACTTTGCAACAAACTCCATGGTAACCACTTTTCCATGCATGCACATGCCTCTTCCAATGTTGGATCTTCACTTTTCACAGCTTCCAAGACTTTGTGTAGGATCAGTTGGCATTCCTTCATCCAATCTTGCTGACTTCTCAGATTTTTGTCATTATTGAACAATGTAGGTACTCCTTTCTGGGAAGCATCAATGAATTCATTAACTTCTACCTGAAGATCCTCATGAAAACATGTATGTACCTTGATTAAGTCCTTCACATTGATAATGGATTCATTATCAGGAGTGTCTCTATTTTGTATTTCTTAGAGTTTTTCTTGGAGTCTGTCAGCCAACCTACTATGTTCTTGGAGAGCAATTTGATTTTTGGAATGGGTAACCTAGAACTTATTCATCCACGTCATCATGCTAGTATGTCTACTTTTGAATATTGTGGAAAGTGCATTGAATCTAGCTTGGGCTATTTGAGCATTCACCTATGATGCTTCACCTTTGTCCATTGTCTGGGAACTTTCCCCTTGGGTTAACAGTTTGGTAGGAACTAAAACTCTCAAAAAATCATTTTCCTTTTGCATTCTCTCATAGTTCAATTTATACATGTCCCTTTCTCTAATCAACATTTGAACCTGTGCCTTATTTAATTTACCCACATTAATGCCAATATCTTCTGTAATCATAGGATCGGTCTCACCCACTTTTAGTGTCATAACATGACCAAACACCTTTTCTATATCAATAATGACAAGCTTCTGGTGTGGAGGGTATAGGGTCCATATCATAAGAGACTCTTCATCAGGATTGTATCGTGATCCAATATACACCTTTGTCACACCTTCTAGAATAAGTTTATGTTTGGCATCATCTTTATGCAGAAAGCTATCAAAAACCAAAGAAGACTTCAAATCCAAACCCAAAAAAATCATCACACCAGCTTCTTCTAAGAGTTTCTTCCCCTTTTCTGGAGTCATGTTTTTTATTTCATTTTCAACATCTATTCTCAAAGTATTCAATAACTATTTTTCATTATTTGGTGTGATATCTGGAACTGATTCTCTAATTGCTTTGCCTTTATGTTTATACAAGAAAGATTTAAATTCTAGGGATTGAATGAACTGATCATCTGAAATAAAAGATTTGTAAGCCAACTACTTGGCATCAATATCAGATGTCTCTTCAATCTCTAACTATCTGTCAGGAGGCCTGTATTCTTCAATTCTAAGTTTGGGGATTATGTCAGGCTAGTCTTGGGATCTTTTGTTAGAAGATCCTTCACTGTCAGAGGATAACACCTCTACCTCTTGTATCTCCCGCCTCCTCTTTTCAACTTTTTGATTATATTCATCAATGGCTAATTCAGCCTCTGCCTCCTCCATTTTCCTGATAACATCATCGTGAGGAAATGGAACATGGATATATCCACTTAGATTTTGTTTCTGTCTTGCAAATTCAATGAAACCTTCAGGGTCAAACCCTTTTCTTGGTATTACTTTTCTCAAATTAAAATGTAACAGTTTGTCACGAATAAGGTCATAACCTTCTCTTGACAACATAGTAAAATCTCCAAAACACAATGTGCTTGGCATGAAAGATTGCTTATCATAGGCACTCAAGTTCAGAACATTTGAATAGTCCAACTGCCTGACAATTTCTAGGTATGCAATTATGTCTAATACAGTTTTAGGTAACAAAAATGGTGTATCTTTGAAGCCATACACTTTGATCATGGTGGAGTCAAGGAAACAATACCAATCACCCTAGTTATGATTCATGGTTGGTGGTCCACCAAAATCCTTAGGCCTTAAAAAAAAATTTGATCTCATCTGATAAAGAATAACTACATGGATAACCATAACATCTGTACAGTGTTTTGACAAAGAATTCTTCAAACTTCACATAACTGGAATTTACAAACCTACTATCCCAGATGGAAGTCCATAATTGTATGGGTAACTGCTGACCCTCCTTATCAAATTGTGTAATTCTTAATTGTTCTAGCCACATTCTTAATTCTTGTCCGTAATACAACACCATATGCATAAGGGAGGAATAATGTTTGAAACTCATTGTGGGAGAATCATTTTTTATGGCCATTAATCCTGAATCAATTCCCCTAGAGATGTGTGAAGCATAATCAAAAGTCCTTGCATGATGGCATTGGATGTCTACAAAGATAACCATGGGCGCTATGGACATGAATTCAGGGACCTCTGTTCCCAATACTTGTCCCACTGAATAATACGTATATTTCATATAGGGTTCAAATAAATCAACATGAAAAGGATGTCCATCACCTTCCTTGAGTGGCATTAAATCTCCCTCTTATCTGGGTCTATGCAGTGGTAATCTCCATCCCTTATAAGTGGTATCCATTCTCAAATACTCTTTTTATAAATCCTCATATATTATGGGAGTATTGCATGTGTCATCCAGGCCAAAAACTTCACATACGGCACATTTCTAGACACATGAATAAATGGTTCCCCTTACAGGTTGCAGATGGTTTTTAGGTCAGGGTTATAGTGGTATGCCAAAAGTTTTAGGAGATCCATATTTACAAAGATATTCATGACAACCAGCTTCCCCAAGTTAAGATTCCAAGGGTTACAGACCAGTTCCAACCTATTCCTCTGATAGTAGTGAAACATAAACAGTTTGTATCCCCTGATAGGAGTCCATATGTTCCCTACATGTTTATACTTGTCTTCTAATTTTTCCACGTCTGCCCTTAGTTGTGCAGTTCTTCTAGCTTTAGGTCTTGAACCAGGCAATTGGTCTTGTTAGTATTTAAATATGTAGATGTAGGCCCCTTCCCAAAAATCCAAAAAGTTCTAACTCTTTTGGCCTCTGCAGTGCTAAAAAATGCAAAAAATTAGTCATATGCATGTGCCTTTGTATATACAATGGTGTTTGTATATACATGTAGTCAAAATATGCATTGGTGGGTCAGAAATCTCTATCGCCCTTTGAAAAAATTGGTTAGATGCATTTTTAGATGCATATCAGGCTTAGGAAAGTGCATATACAAAGGGGGAATCTTTCGCAGATTCCCTAGAATATTCTGCATTTGTATGTATGTCTGCTTGTATATCGGGCTTGTATGTCTAAATATACATCGGGTACATGCATTAAAATGTGCAATGAAAAATATACAAGGATCAAAGATACATTGCAGGCATATTCCAGGAAAGATTCTGCAGTTGTATCAAAGGGTTTGTATGTTGTGTTGTATGTTTAAATATACAATGGGTAACATACAGTGCGGATTCCAAGGGGATTCAAATTAGGTTGTGAGCAGTAGTGGCATCTGCGGCTTGTACATTGCATTCGTATTTGTATATGTGATGTGCAACGAAATGTGCAAAGGAGAGAGAAAATGGGTCGGGCCCACCAGTTGTATACAATGGCAGTTGTATGTATGTCGATATACATTCGAAAGATATAAGGGTTAAGATGCAAGCCAGATTTCAAAGCAACCTCAATGAGCTTCATAAAATTTGAAATCTGCCTTGTATGTATAAGGTGAATGTATATGCAGATATACATTGCGATATGCAAGGAGGGACATACAACCCGGACACGGAGGAGAAATCAAATACGGCGAATAAAGATTTGAGGTCCGGCTTGTATATCTGGCGATTGTATATGCATTCAAACATGCATATACAATGGGTGAAAATGGCAAAATAGTGAATGGAAAGGCCAGAGATAGAAACATGAGGTGCCTGGGTGGCACGACCTGACTGGTTGGCAACTTTTCAACATTTTTGGGTGCCGTTGATCGCAGCAATAGGAGTGGATCGACGGCCTTGTTTTGAACCTGTAGTGATGATTTTTTCTAAGCGCGTGAGGCCATTTTTTGAGCGGGAAAATCTGTTGTTGCATCCTGCGGGTAGTTGAGGCTTTAATGGCAGATTATGCAGGGAAGTATGGGTTGTGTTAACAGGTCAACCACCCGAATTGATGAAGAAAATCTTGGAGCAGCGGCTCAAATCCTAAACATACTTGCTCCTTCCTCTTTGTCCCTCTACCGCATTCAATTTTGAGTGCCATTTCTCATGCATTGTATCTGGCAGATTTTTGATGTGCCATGTAATTAATGCGGAGTACACTTTCTTGCTGTATTAAGCAGACTGTGTTACTCAATCTGTTGTTGTTGAAGACTTGGGCAATTTTGGGGGAAAAATAACGAAATACAGAGTATTTCTTGTCTGTTTTATCCCTATGGAGTTTATGTGTTGCATCTAAGTTGTATCTTGCACATATGTTTAGTTTCAGTGTTAATGTTATATGAAAAATGCTTCTTGCATGTGTTTTGTTGTCTGTCTCCACTTGTTGTATGCATTTCTTCTTCTGAATTTGGTTGCTAAGGGTTTCTCAAATTCTAGAATACAGATTTATGTATTGCATGCCTAATCTCTAACTTCCATTCAAGGAGTGGATTAAATCATTTTAGGTTAAGGTATGGAGAAGATTGTATGTCAATTGGGATGTCTGTAAGTATGGACAATTAAATACCTTTTCTTGGGTGGTGCTTGTAAGGCAAGCATCAAATCTAGCCCCTTGAAACTCAAATGACAGTTGCAAGCCATTCTTATGTATACGTCTAGTTGACTCCTTGCCCTGAGATAGGCACCGGTCTATTCTTGTGAAGTAGTTATGATTTAAAACCCCTGTCTTGCATCCAAACCATAATTTCAAACCATTCCATAATTTGAACCTGTTAGTTGTAGGAGTAGGATTAGGAACCCCCTGCATACTCTCATCCATAACCAGACACACATGTCCAAGAGTGTTGCTAAACTTGTGATTTGTCATTCAAATCTTGGTCTATACATGAGAGTATTCTGCCTATTATCACAAAGTTAAATCTTTCTGTCATTTGGAGAGTAAATGTTACATCTTTATCAAATAGGGACACCCCCTTGGTGTGGCAGAACCAGAAGTGAAGGGGAGGCAGCTCACGTAACCTCCCATATCTGTTGGCTGAATCTGCCCGTGCATTGGAACTGGAAAACCCTCTACCGATTCAGGAAAAATTACCAACAGGTCTATAAGGTCTTGGTTGAGTTTTCGTTCCTGTGCTTTTTCTCCCTTTCCTATTTTGACCTTTTTCTTTTTTCCCTTGGTTTGGCTAGTTTCAGTTTGCTACTTTCTTTTTGTTTTCATAGAACCCTCCATTTTATGCTAAATAACAGATTTGACCTTATAATTTATCAGTAACAGGAAGGTCTGGTATGCTTACTTGTATGTCCTTAGTGTCATGAATTTCTCAGCCTCTGGTCAATTCCCCACTCTTCCACCGCAACCCTTGAAGATTTCTTCTAATTTTTAATTCATTGTGATTCAGAGCAGCTTGTACATGATTATGCTCAAGTGGCCATTAATGTCACCCACTGAAATTGAATGTAGTGGGCATCTCGGGTTTCAAAAATGTCAAATTGATACAACATCATTGTATTAGGAAGACTATTTTGATTTCAGGCTAATCTATCTGTTCATTTTGGCACCATCTTTTGTTTATACATTCTCGACCGATTGCTAAGACTATCTTAGTGTCTCTTTGATGGGAGGTGTTCTTTTAGTTCTCTAATCTTATTAGGAAGACTTTCATCAATCTTGCCTTAAATCACTTTTCCTTGTTTTTTCTTATTCTTAACATTTCGGGAAGACATTATGAATTTCACCTTGATATCAAGGTGGTTTTGACAGATGGATTATCTTTTGGACATCGGTGAGTGTTTTCTTGACAAACAATATTTACTTTGTAGTCATCAGGCAGACAATTGCTATCGCTAAGAGAACAAAATGTTCTTTCGATGCATTAAGTCTCCCCGATAGTGTTTTCTTATATCTTATGTTCATGGGAAACATCGGTGAGACTCTTGCCAAAACCTTTTAGTATTTTTCTTATCAGAGTGACTTATATGATTGGGGAGATTTGGGGAACTTACTTCAATCGCATGTCTTTCCGATACACTTGTTAGTTCATCAGGTCAGCGAGAGGCTATTTGTTTCCTGTCGAAAGGTTATCTATCGGTATGACATGAGAGAATAGTGTGGTTTGAAAATCTCATTCCAACCAGCTTACTCTCACCGATGTGTCTTTCATCGGTAATGCAATATGAACTATCTTCCAGTTGTTGTATGATTGCTACATTTAGAATCTTCTGATTGTTATGACATTATCTATCTCTCCCCGTTATGCACATAATGCATAATAGAGAACTATAACTTGTTGTTCAGAGAGACATGCTTATTGTCCTGCCGATAAAGATGAATTGCTACTAGAATTCCCTGCTTAATTGTGATCAGGGAACTGCTTATTTAAAAGGCCATATTTATGGAATCATCATTTTATGGGTTATGAGATGGATCTTGTCACATAAATTTTGGCTATTAGTTTTATCATGAAATCAAAATGTTGGAAATTACTTATGGTATGTGGAGGATAAGTGGATTTTGGCTAGTGAAAAATGTGAAAATTTTCCATTTCTAACAGTGGCTTTGATTGGGGATGAATGAGCATGAGATCATTGCAAGAATCCAAAAAGATCTCTAGGAGGTAGACCATGAATGGGAAATGGAATGATATGAAAACCTAAAACTACTGTGCGTGGAAGATATATTGTAAAAAGGCAACTTTGAGAATTATCCATGCACTGGCAATTCTTGACCTTTTCCTAGACTAATGTGCATGGAAGTTTTTAAGAAAAGAAATGTTTCAAGAATTGTCCATGCACTGGCAATTCCTGATGTTCTCCTGATATATTTTGTGGATAATATGAATCTTCTCCTCCTTTGCCGGTAATAACAAAAGGCCCAATCCAAAGAGCTTCAAACTTGCCATGTTTCCCTTTATCCTAGCACCTTGCATTCCATAGGAGGACCATATCATTTTCATTGAATTTTCTATCCCTTGCCCTTTTGTCAAATAAATACTTCATTTGTGATTGCATCTTAGTATTCTGTTCTTGGGCCAATCTTTTGATCTCATCTAATTCTGTCAACTGTTCCATTCTTTCTTCCATAGGTTCAGAGACATCCAGATCCTCCTGAAGTATATTTTAAATTTGTATATAGGTAACAGGTTTTGCATGGGCATTCTAGCCTATGCTCCATAAACTAGCTCAAAAGGTGACTTACCAGTTGATTTCTTTACAGTGATTATGTCTACCCATACTACCATCCTCAATTTAAAATCCCATGCCTTCTTATTTCTATCCAAGATCCTTTTAATAATTTTTAGGATACTCTTATTAGTTGACTTGGCCTGTCCATTCACCTGTGGATGATATGGTGAGGCATATGAAATCACAATACCATATGAATCACAAAATGTTTTGAAATCATTTGATCTGAAACACATTCCTTTATCCTTGATTATCCTGGCAGGCGTCCCAAACCTTGTAATGATGTTATCCATCAAGAAATTAATTACAACCTTTCTAGTGGCTTGTTTAGTTGGGATGGCTTCTATCCATTTTGTGAAGTAATCAGTTGCTACCAATATCCACTTATGACCTCCACTGGATTTTTTTGATATCTCTCGAATAAAATCGATTCCCCATTGGTAAAAAGGAGCCTCAACTTGCATTGTTCTGAGTGACAGTGCTCCTTGATATTTCATCTTTCCTGAGAACTTCTGACATGCTTCACACTTCCTTACATACGTGAAAGCATCATTGAAAACTCTCAGCCAGTAATAACCAGCTCTTAAAGTTTTATGGGCAGTAGTTTTGCTAGAAAAGTGTCCTCCACAGACTCCTTCATGCATTTCCTTCAATACTCTTTTTGCTTGGGATTCATCCAAAAATAGTAGTAGTACCCCATCTCTATTCTTCCAATATAAGTCACCATCTAGGAAAACATATTTAGAGGCATGTAGTTTCAAAGTTCTCTTTTGATTGTCATTCAAATGTTTAGGATATTTCTGGTTTTTCAAGTAATATATTATGTCAGTGTACCAAGCTATTTTTTCAATGCTTGCAATCACAATCTCTTCTTTTCCCACATTGTGAATTTGAGAAGCCTCTAGATTTGATTCAATAATTAGTTTAGCTAAACCCTGTCCTCTCACTAATTTGGTGATTTGGATCTCTATGTTAAACTCCTAGATTCTATTGATCCATCTACATCCCCTCCCAGCAACTTCTGCTTGTACAAACACATCTTTAACCACAACATTGGGAACATATGCAATCACTTTTGCCCCTACCAGGTAAGGTCTGAAAACTTTCATTGCTTTCACCAAAGCATATTTCTATTTCTCTGTAATATCATAGTTCAATTCTGCTCCTTGGAGGGATTTATTGAAAAATGATATAGGTTGTTCATATCCCTCATCGTTCTTTTGTAGCATTACTGTGGCAATAGTATGGTATGATGCAAATGAGAAGACTTGAAATGGCTTACTAAAATCAGGGGATTTTAGTACTGGGGCCTCCTTAATCACTCTCTTTATGGCTACAAATGCATCTAGTGCATCTGCAGACCAATCTATCTTAGTCCCCTTCTTCAACATTTTTGAAATGGGTTTGACAATTTCAGCAAAGTTTGGGATAAATCTTCTTACGAAATTTATTTTCCCAAAGAAGGATTGGATGGCTTAAGTTGTTTTAGGAATAGGAATCTTGTCTATGGCTTCCACTCTTTCTGAATCGATTTTAACCCCATCTTTGGACACTATATGTCCTAGTAATTTGCCTTCTGTCACTGCAAAATGACATTTCTTTGGATTCAAAGAAATACCATATTCCAAAGCTTTGACAAATATCTTTTCAAGATGATCAACATGATCTTTTGCTTTCTTGGAGTATGCAGTGAGGTCATCTTGATAAACCACCATTATAACATTAATCAGTTCAGCAAAAGCAACATCCATGGCTCTCTAGAAATTTGCACCAACATTTGTAAGTCCAAATGGCATTCTAACATACATATGTGCCCCAAGGAGTAGTGAATGCAGTTTTATATTGTTCTGATTCTTTTACTTTCACCTGATTATAACCTGAAAATCCATCCATCATAGATAACAAATCACATCATGTGACTCTTTGTAGAATTGCCTCCATATTTGGAAGTGGATAGTTGTCTTTAAGGGATGAGATATTTAGATTTCTAAAATCTACACATAACCTTATGTCACCATTCTTTTTTCTGACTGGCACCAAGTTGGAGACCCACGTAGAATGTCTAATAGGCTTAATGATACCTCCCTCCTTGAGCTTCATAAGTTCTTCATGCATTTTGGGCTGCAAGGTTGGGTTTATTGGTCTCTATTTTTGTCTAAAAGGTTTTGCATCAGGTTTGAGTGGGATCTCATGTTGAAACAAATCTTCTCTGTATGCCTTGAGATCATCATAAGACCAAGAAAAGACTCGCTTATATTTCCTTAATAAGGCTATCAACATCTTCCTGATTGTTGGGCTTATCCTCTTCCCAATGTATACCCTTTTTGGTGCCAATTCAATGCCCAAGTTGATTTCTTCAAGGTCTTCCTTTTTTACTGGTGTCTATTTCATAAGAGCTCATTAATGTCCATCAAACACCCTTTCTAGTGCCACAAGCCCCTTAGGAATTTTGTTAGTCTTAAGCTAGACAATTTTTTTACCAAACAAAGTTTGCTTGCCATCTACTTCCTCCACAAATGCATTAAAATCAATTTCTTGAGCCTCATATTGATCAACACAATGTAAGAATTTAATCAAATCCATGTCATCATTAAAAACTTGCCAATTGTATATGTTATCTGGGATTGCAGGTCTTGTTTTGAACTCAATTTGAGATATTCCTGCTAGAGTCGCATCATCCCTTTTAAGAGCTATGTTGGCTAAAAAGTTTGCCATTATGTTTTTGGATCTATCTATCCATTCTATGGAGAATGTATCAAATAACTCCACATCATCCCAAACAACATTTCTATATTGTTTGAGCCTTTTATGTTTTGATGAATACATGTTTCTAACTTAAGAGATGATCAATTCTGAATCCCTGTATACAATAAGGAGTTTTATCTTATGTTTTATAGCAATATTCATGCCTATCAGCAAAGCCTCATACTCAGCTATGTTATTGGTACATTCAAATATTAGCAGGAATGAGTATTTGAAAGTCTTACCAGTTGGTGAAATAAATAATACTCCTGCTCCATTACCAGATTTACTACACGCACCATCAAAATACATTTTCCATACACCACATTCATCCATTTGGGCTTCTTGGTGTATTGGATCAGTGTTCTGTAACTCTGGTTGACTTTTCTCAATTCTGAACATATCAAGGTCTGTATCACAGAAAAAAATTACTTGATTTTGATCAATTCGTTCTATGATATTCTCATATCTTGGTTCTTTGCAAAGCTTAATCTCTTTCCCTCCTACTGGTATAGTAGCATAGGATAGATCCAATTGGACATTTACTCCTGCTATTGCAGTCTATTGTCTAGATAGCAACATTCCATAGTAAGGTGGGATGTCCACTACAGTGATGTCAATTTTATATACTACTTCAGGGTAGGCAACTAACCTTATCTCTACATCCTTCATAATACCCATGACTGGGATGGATCTGTTGTCCATTGCATAACATTTTTCGTATGTGGTGTCAACCCACATTCCTAACTCCTTGATGACTGCTATTGGCATGATGTTCATAGCTGCCCCAGAATCAATCATACAATTCCTCACCAGCATGTTTTTAATCAACAAGGTAGTGTAAAAAGGATCTACCTGAGAGGGATTCCTTGTTAAGGTATCACCCAAATACACTTCTGGAGTTTTAACAGTCTCTTGTCAAACATTGTTTATTTTGACTTCACGTTCTTGCTTCTTTTTTGATACATCTGAAATCATCTTGACCACTGTATTTCTATATTGATCTACCTTCATCATTTCAAGTAGTTGTGCTGATATTTTGACTTGGGATACTGCTTGGGCTATGTCAAACGAGGGAGTTATTGTTTGATCAACTTTTTCTATTTTGTTATGCCCCTTTTCTTCAACTGGTATTTTGTCTTTTATCTTCCCTTGTTTGGTCTTTGTTGTTTCTTTAGATGCATTTTTCATATTGTCCCTATTATGACTTTGATCTTTTACGAACACACTTCTAGGTGTTCCTTGATCTGTATTGACTGTTCTATTTCTCATATTATAGTTACTTTTTGCCTGTGCTACTGTGGCAATTGTGAGAGCGCTTCTTTCTTCTTCATTTGGTTTTCTCCATTGGTCATATGGTGGCATATTATGATCATAAACAATTTCCTCATAATTATCTTCTTGATCTGAGAATATCTCGTATCTTCCTATGCTAGTGTTATATCTTTGATTTCCCACGTCATATTCATATCCATCCTCCTCCGTGGATGAATACCCTTCATCTATCTGATGAGGTCTGAATGCTAGCATGTTTATAGTATGGTTATCTCTTTCCTGCCAATAGGATGTTCCTTCTTCCTGTATTGATTGTGCCACCACACAATAATCAAGTGAGTGAGGTAGATTACACACCAAGCACCATGGATTGTTCTCCACTACATGTGTTCCATTTCTTTTAAGAGGATCAGGAGTGTCTTTCCCATAATTCTACTTTCTTTTGTTTTCTAAAGGTTTTCCATCTTTCCAATTGGTATTATAGGGCATATCGTGTAACCTTGGTCTTTCATTCCTATACTGCTATTCCTGCTTATTTTGGGGGTTGTTAGATTGTTGGGGCATTCTAAGGTTATCCCTTTTGCCAGTCATCCCTGCAGCTTTCTTATTATTTTCAATAGTAATAGCTTCCTTTTGTGCCTCTGTCAAGATCGTGGGAGCCTTATTCCTGAGTTCATACCCATTTTTCAGATCAAAATCCTTTAGATAGATACTCAGAGTTGCTGAATCAGTCAATTTGGATCCATATGGTATTTTATTGTGTAATTTGGAGAATCTTTGATTGAAGTCATATACTGACTCATTCTGGTATTTCTGGATGCTTATTAGTTCATGCAAGGTAAATTTAGGGGCATACTGATTTCCATATTGTTCTTTGAATTTGTCATGGAAGTCTGCTATAGAATTAATTGAGGCATCTGGTAAACCATTAAACCAATCCCTTACGTCTTCAGTTAGGGACATCATGAATAATCTCATGTTTACATCCTTGTGCTCCATATCAATGTCCTATATAAAAGCATTGAAATTCCTAATGTGCTCTTCAGCTGATATCCCATTATTCCCAGTGAATTTGGGGACCATATTTCTCTAGTTGCTATCTATAAGGTATGGATATAATTGATATCCTGTTAAAACAAATTGCCTACATACACTCATGAGGTTTTCTGGAGGCATATTCATAGGTGGTGGATTGGGGTAATATTGGTATCCATATGGAGGTTGATGGTAAGTATTTTGCTGTATGTGTTGCTGAGGGTGTATATTCTAAGGTGGTATATGTTGCTTATGTTGTGGGAGTAATAGAAGGATAGAACTGAATAGCAATCTACTCTCAGATCTCTAAGTCCTTAGCTTTAGCATTCTCCTTTCTCAATTCAAGTTCCTTCTCTAGACTTTTGGGGATTAGAGAGATGATTTCAATGAATGCTTTATTATAAATGTTTAGATACCTGACTGTAGCATCTTCTAAGATCTTCTTGTCAGCTTCACTATATTCATCATAAATATCAGTTATTGGTTGCAGATTCCCATCCACAGTGACTAATTTGATGACATCATCAATGGAGAGAGTAGGCCTTTCAATAAATTCTTCTGCCTCTTCTTCCTTGTTTTGACCGATAGAGGCTTCCCCAGATGTTTTCTTCTTCTTCCTCATTTTCTTAACTTCCTCATCTGACTCTGTTTCTTCATCATCCTTTTGGCTTGTGTATGACCTTGTAGCCTTTGTCTTTGTTCTCTTCTCTCCCTTTCCGAATGTCTTGGCTTCCAGTTTTGAGGCTTTTGGGGTCTTAGAGGTGGTAGGTGCAGAGCTCTTTGAGGATCTAGTCCGGGAGGGGACTTGCATTGGAACACTTTCTTTTTCTGCTTCTTGTCTCTCTTTCTCAGCTCTTTCTACTTTCTCTCTGTTTGCATCAACTGCCTCTTTTGAAATCCCATATCTCTTGGCAATTTCCTCTACTTCCTTTCTGACTTTTCTTTTTATTTCAGGTTGCCTTAGTTCAACATGAATCTTTACACTCAATTCTTCAAAGGTTCCAAACCTTTCTGCTTCAGGGTCCTTAGGCTGACTCAGCAAATGTTGGACATGTAGTTCCAGGATTTTCTCATCTGCCTCATAGCCCATTGGCATAATCTAGACTGTTCTGGGTTCCACTACCTCCATTAGGCATTGATCAATGTCTACCATGAAACACACTGTATCCTTGTATTTCTCAACTATAGATTGGGGAATTCTTTCTCTTACCTGCATCATACTTTGGAAGTTCTTGAAGTATCCCCAGAGTACTGTACTTTGAGCCTTCACATCACCAAGCCCATACATGTAATCTCTGATTTGTATGGCTACTGGTCTATCATTTTGCCATACCCAACCACTTGATCCAGGTAGCTCATTCATATAGTAAAAGAAGAGACACAGTATTAGGCTACCATACTTAAATGAGTTTTTCTTATCCTTCTTTATCTTCTGCAAGTTTTCTAACAGTTGGTTCAGGAGAAGCTCACATAGATCATAGTCTGCATTTTCCCTTAGCATCTGATATGCAGTGTAAATTGTAGTTTCAGATATAGAGTTATCCCTGCTGGAATGATATATTTTGTAGCCAATTATCATGGAGGCAAATTTGATAGCCAAATCTGTGATATCTTCTATTGTCATTGTTCTTTTGTCAAACTTTGATCCGGTAGCCTCACTTACTGTTTGGTTCTTGACCGATTTAAGAGCAGGCAACCCACCGGATGAGTGCAATCTAGTTACTTCTCTAATGGCATCTTTTGTTATCTTGAATGGCCTCATCAACCACATGAAGTTGTCATGTATTCTCCTAAGAACATACCAGACCCATTCATCCTCTGTAAAATAGGGAAAGTGGATGCAATGTCCAAAATGTTTGTCCCGGAGGGCCTTGTACTAAGGTTTAAGTTCAAACATTTCATCTATTAATTATTTGTGATAGATATCCATCAGCTTGGATTCCCCAAATTCCTCAATATTTGCATGTATATATACCCCAACATCTTCTACGTGTAGAACCTCATGTGGAATGCTAGAGAAGGTGCATAAGGGATCAACTTCTAGGGATTTGTAGGGATGTTTGTTGAACTTTGGTCATGGCCTATCAGTGATCTTAACAACATTTGGAGTAGCCATCTTTGTAAAAGATTCAGAGAGAGATATTAAAAAATGGAAATACCTTTTTACGCTTCTAGGGTTCACAATATGAGCCGGAAAAGATCGCACGTTGAATCAGATTTTGGTTGATCTTTGAGAAGGATGAAACAATCTTGATGCAGATCTCTTCCTTTCTTCTTCTCGAATGCAAATGTGCAAATGATGAATAAAGAACCCCTTTTATCTCTACGTAAACCCTAATTTCTTATTGCAATAAATGCACAACTTAAGTCATCCGGTTACCTTGTTCTGAGAGAGATCTTTCCAAACCACTGAGATTCAGTTAGAATCATTTTCAATGATAATCAACAATGTATCTTCTTTCCTCCAATCATGCCATGAGTCCATAGATCAAGATATTTCACTTTTGAATCATACCGGATCTGTCTATGAAGATCCTGCTTTATCGGATGGTTGTCAAACCGGATCAATCTTGACTCATCAAATTCTTCAAAACTCCTTACGGATCTTTCATATTTTTACTGAGGGTTATTTGAACATTTCTCTGAGAGCCCTTTAATCCGCAATATTCCATGTGCTAAATTTAGGCACCAATTGATTGGCTAGGGGAATTTATTTGCCTTTGTGACTCCCCCTGAGACAGAGCTCATCTATTTAATTTTTGGAAGGAATATCAGCACTAGATTCTAGTACGGATCCATCCCCAACATTTTTTGTACTTCTATTTACCCAAATCTTGTTCATCTCCCTTTAAACTTCATCCGCATTCACTTTTCCTTTTCCTTTGTCTTGATTTTGATTGTGATGCACTGGACCGTTTTTATCCTGATTCTTACTTCTACAGAATTTAGCAATATGACCGGTTCTGTTGCAATTGTAGCAAACAACATTTCTTTGCATGTGACTGATAACCTCTAGATCTACATTGATTAGCCATATGTCCAATTCTATTGCATGCAAAGCATCTACCATTGAATGAATTGTTTATTTGCATATTTTTGCATTCATGAGATTTGTGACCATACCTTTTGCAGTTGAAACACTGTCCAGAGAAGGATGAATTGGTTTGATTCATTCTTCTTCAGCACTGAGTTGCTTTATGACTGAAATTGTTGCAATTGTAGCAGTATCCATTGAAGGATGGATATCTTTGGGCATTTGGTTGCCTTACCGAAGGTCTTCTAGGCCTGTTCCTTGGATTTCCTGATCCAGAGTTCTTCTGACCGGATCCAGCGCTTTCACCTTTTTCATATCCCAAAGCCATGCTTGTCATCTACCCTCTTTTGGCTTTCAAGAAGAACTTCAAGTTGAGCAGAGCTTATCTTGAATTTCTTTTTGTATTCATTTGTTGTTTGAAGATCCCTTTTAAGAGTGTCTATTTGATTCTCAAGTTGTTCTTCATTATCTCTGGCTTCTTCAAGATCAGATTCTAGATGCCTGATTATTCTATCCATTTTGTGGTAGTCCTCTGACTTCTCCTTGAGAGATTGTTTTAGATTATCTTCAATTTTCCTTTTCTCTTCAATTTCTTGGGTGAATCTCATAACCCCTGATTCCATTTCATAGCTAACCATAATGACCTCTTTTGATAGCTTCTCACATAGCTTATTTTTCTCATTCAGATCTTCATTAGTATCATTAGCTTCACTTTGACTTGCTAATTGTTGAAGTAGTTCCTTTCTCTTTTTCATAGAGATAGTCAGTTTTTCTTTTAGCTCATTTATGAAATCATTAGCTTGTTTCAGTCTTTCTCTCAAGTTATTGACTTCAGAGTGAGAATGCTCAAGATCATCTAGGGCAAACTGAAGTTGTTCCTTCATACCATACATATCCATTGGGATTCCCAGATCTTCCTCAAGTTGTTAGGCTCTATTTAGAGGAACTTGGCTCTAATACCAATTGTTGGAAACAAGGAAGATAACTGAGAGGGGGGGTGAATCAGTTATCTTAAATATCTTAACTTTTTTTTCTTCTTTAACATTAGTGCAACATCAAAACACAAGAGCATACAGAATCATGAGAGCAAAAATAATATCAACACATATAACACAAGGATTTTTATGTGGAAAACCCTATTAAGGGAAAAACCATGGGGTGACTACCCAATATTGTATTCTTTGTTAAAAGAATAAGTAGTACAAAATGGCACTTGCCAATTAGGGCTTACTGCCCGAGCACACTGCCTACAAGAGACTCATTATCTACAATGTTTATGGAAGGTAACCAAGTGTTTGAACTGATGAGAAGCATCCACATATGCTGAGGTTCAGTTCTGGTTAGGCTCAATATACTGATCTCCTGCACTTCATTCTTCCTCTGCTTTAGTGTTGTTGTTCTATCACATACCAGACTTGTATTACTGCTTCCACTCTGCTCTCTAGTTTTTCTCGCATACACTTTCACCACACACACCCCTTCATACTGAAATCCATCTGGTATATATATCCACACCAAGGATTTCAACATGCTTTTTAGTCGGCAATTGGAATACTCAAGATATTTCCAAGACACTAATTTGTCAGCTGAATCCATGCTTAATATGTGATGCGTATAAAAGACATAGACCTGGAAGTCATCAATCATGTCGGCCAACCATGAATGATCCTTGATCACCATCAGTTTCTCATCCAGATTAAGGTTTGATGCTCTGCCGGTCAATTCTTCCTTAGTCTACTCTGCTTGTCAGGAACCCAACACTTAGATTCTCATATCTTTTCACTCTTTCATCACCGGAGGCTCAATCTCTGGTATGTAGTAGTCATGGTACTCCTCTTGACTTCCCCAAGTCCACACTTTTCTAAGGTACATCCTTTGAGAGATCAGGACCTAATTGTCAGACCTTGCTACATGCTCTATTCTTGTTCACCGAACCAAGACACTCTTCAATCTGACTTCCGGTAGACATACTATGTGTTGCGGATGTGTGGGATAAACTTTGTTGCCATCAATGACAACAATGATGAAGCCACATAGTGTCTCTTGCCAACAAAGGTCTGGTATGCTTACTTGTATGTCCTTAGCATCATGAATTTCTCAGCCTCTGGTTAATTCCCCGCTCTTCCACCGCAACCCTTGAAGATTTCTTCTAATTTTTAATTCATTGTGATTCAGAGCAGCTTGTACATGATTATGCTCAAGTGGCCATTAATGTCACCCACTAAAATTGAATGCAGCGGGCTTCTCAGGTTTTGAAAATGTCAAATCGATACAACGTCGTTGTATCAGGAAGACTATTTTGATTTCAGGCTGATCTATCTGTTCATTTTGGCGCCATCTTTTGTTTATACATTCACGACCGATCGCTAAGACTATCTTAATGTCTCTTTGATGGGAGGTGTTCTTTTAGTTCTCTGATCTTATCTGGAAGACTTTCATCGATCTTGCCTTAAATCCCTTTTCCTTGTTTTTTTCCTATTCTTAACATTTTGAGAAGACATTATGAATTTCACCCCAATATCAAGGTGGTTTTGATAGTTGGATTATCTTTTGGACATTGGCGAGTGTTTTCTCGACAAACAGTAGTTACTTTGTAGTCATCGGGCAGATAATTGCTATCGCTAAGAGTACAGAATGTTCTTCTGATGCATTAAGTCTCCCCGATAGTGTTTTCTTATATCTTTTGTTCATGGGAAACATCAGTGAGACTCTTGCCGAAATCTTTTAGTTTTTTTTCTTATTAGAGTGACTTATATGATCAGGGAGATTTGGGGAACTTACTCTGATCGCATGTCTTTCCGATACACTTGTTAGTTCATCAGGTCGGCGAGAGGCTATTTGTTTCCTGCCGAAAGGTTATCTATCGGTATGACATGAGAGATTGGTATGGTTTGAAAATCTCATTCCAACCCGCTTACTCTCACTGATGTGTCTTTCATCGATAATGCGATACAAACTGTCTTCCCAATTGTTGTATGATTGCCACATTTAGAATCTTCTAATCGTTATGACATTATCTATCTCTCCCCGATATGCACATAATGCACAATAGAGAACTATAACTTGCTAGTTGGAGAGACATGCTCATTGTCCTACCGATAAAGATGAATTGCTACCAGAATTCCCTGCTTAATTGTGATCAGGGAACTGCTTATTTAAAAGGCCATATTTATGGAATCATCATTTTATGGGTTATGAGATGGATCTTGTCACATAAATTTTGGCTATTAGTGTTGATCATGAAATCAAAATGTGGGAAATTACTTATGGTATGTGGACGATAAGTGGATTTTGGCTACTGAAAAATGTGAAATTTTTCTAGTTCTAACATACCATTGAATTTATCTTGGGGTGATATGTCCTAATTAGGGAAAAATAACAAAAGGAGATATCTCACAGCTTTGGCTTTCACCATTTAACCCATGTCTATTGATTTATCATCTATAAAAAAGTTAGCCATTAAATTGAGTTGTGGCTTAGAGATGTAGAAAAATCCTTGGGTTGGCACAATCTTTAATCACCCAAAAGTAGATGTTTAGCTTGCGACATGCAATCTTATCTTATGCACACCCTATGCTATGATAATTTTCTATGTGTTGGCTTAACCATGCATTCCATGTTATGTTGGGTAGATTTTGGTATCCCATGCATTCTATTGTTTATTGGCACATCCCTACACATCTTTGTTGAGAACAAGTTCTTATGCACTAAAGAACCATTGTACATCTTTTGAGTGACTTGTTTTCATGTGAATACTTCACATTGATTAGTTCACATGTTAGGGATTTGTTCATTCCATTAGAATACTTTTTCAAATAGTGTGATAGATATTCTAAGAGCATGCCAATTTTAGAATTAAAAAATGTGGTCAAAATTTAAATTAAGGAATGTATGGATTGTTCTCTATCAAACATCCCCTATAAGTTGAACTGCCTTCTATTCACATATTAATTTTAGTAATCAACTTCCATCCTACATGGCAATGCATGTGGTGTTATTATTTACAAAACGTTCACCTTTTTTTCCTTGAGGAAACAAGGAACCTCTTTTTCTTAAAGACTTTGATTTTGTATTTGCTAGCACTTTGTGATAGATTTAGGCCATAAAACATGTTTCTTTTCTTATTCATTTCATTACCTAACATCACTAATCTTGTTGCATCTTGGATATTGTTGCATAATTTTGGTTGTGTCAGTGATTACAAGTTTTATGGAGTGCTTGCAACTTCCTATTTGAATTTACTATTATTTGATATATTCTAAAAGTGTTGGAAGTATTTTACTTGTCATATTGTATAGATGTATCTTTCATGTTTTAGGGATGTGATAGATGTGCATGGATTTCATTTCTTATTTTGGATTTAGAGATATGAAAATTAATTAATCTATCTAAATAGAAATTATTTCAATCAACATAAATTATTCAAGAAATGTTTATATCCAAAGCTATTGTTTAAATATCTTGTGCAACAATATTGAGCTTAACATAGATTACAATTTAACCATTGTGACACATATAGTCATTAATATAAGAAGTATGATACAATCCTTATTGTTTGTAGGATTTAATTCTTTTGGTTCAGTCATCTTATGCACCAACAAGTTGATGCTTGAGATAGTTTGAAGTTAACATAGTCAATTGACACTAGAAGAACAACATGGTGGAGTATCTCACTAGTTCATAGTTTCTCAACAAAGAGAAGAGTTATATTTGAAGATTCTATTTGCCAAATAAGGAACCACACAATGTCATGTGATATATGGTGTTGCACAACTATCTATATGGTAGAAAGTTTTTGATTCAATAAGATGTTTGGTTGTGGTGGGGATAAGGATCCAAGATAACATTCCTATTAGTCCATGTGAAAGGTTAGAGATGTGTCAATGGATAAATAAGAATTTAAGATACTCATTTGAGTTGTTGGCATTCGACATTAATTCAAAAGATGTAGATAATTAACCCCTTACATATGGTGATGTGTCATTTAACCATGGCCCTATTTACATGAACAAAGGATGCTCCATGATGGAACCTAATTAGGGTAATGTGCCATGAATAGACATATTTACAATACCACAAAGGATCTAGTGCTACATAAATTGAGCCTTATGCTTCTCTTATGCCTTGAGTTTATGTAATTTTTCATTAAGATTAGAGATTTAAACTTAATTGTTTTAACCACTTACATGGTTCGAAAACTTACTTTGTTTTAGTTGAAGTATATTTAATACTAGATAGTACTCTTTATAAAGGGTTGAAAGCTAAATTCTCTTGGGTAATTTTAAGAATTTTCCCACTATTTTCTTTATTTTGTTGGTTTTCAAACATTTACAATGCCATGTTGATTTCATTTCTACAATTCAACTAAAAGTTTGGTGGATTCTATAGAGTGTTTCATGATATATCTTTCAATTAAAGGTTGTGGAGATTCATGTATTCAATTTGAACATGAATATGGTGGTTGCATTCATTTTTATTTATGGTTGAGTTATCCATATTTATATTGTCTCATATTCCTAGATGTGAGTTTATTGGTCAAGAAAGACTGGTTTAATGGAATTATCCTCTTTAACAAGGTTGGATTTGGTATTTGCATAAAATAGGCTCATTTATTTTATTTTTCAATCCTTTTTATCTTTTTTCCTTTTTAGAAATCAGTTAGGTTTAGGAGTGGATCTAATGTTAGATCAAATCTAGTGTTAGCTTAGATCTTGAATTAGACTTTTACTTGTAATCCATGTGAAAAAGGTGAATTATATGATTAAAATTTCATTCTTGTTGTCCTCAAAATTAGCTAAGCTTATTTTGTAGACAACCCCTACGAAACTTGTCCTTTTCATAGTCTGCTCTCTAAGTTCACAAATCAAGGTAAGTTCTCTTGGCCTCGAGTGAAGTCTTTTGACACCGTAGAATATCTTGTGACATTCCCCTTGGTTGATTTCTCGAGATTCAGAAAGATCGACTAAGTTACAAGCCTGTCAAAATATCAATTTTGACCTCTTTTTAAGGTGTTAAATTTTTTTTTAGGTTCATGTGCAAAGTCAGTAAAAATTACTGCTCTTGCAGGTTGTTTATGTGAGTAGAGTGCATGAGCGAAAAAATTTTCCACTCATACATTTGTCTTTTGTTTTCAAGTGCAAGGGTGGCAAATTTTTTTGCCCATGCATTCCTGGTTCTATTCTCGTGTATAAGAAGCAAAAATTGCCGCCATTACATGTCTTTTTACTACATGTAATGTCGGTGAATTTCATTGACAGGACATGTATTAAATGTGACTATAGTTAACTCGTCTGGCATTTAAACTATTTTTAGGTTTTGTTTTAAGTTTTAAATATGTTTTAAAACTATTTTTATTTCATTCATCCTTCCATTTAGCTTGTGTCTTCACGTTTCACTTACCAAGCCGATGTAGTGACTCCTTATCGGTGAATTGTGGAGATTGTAGCACCTAGGCCTTCTGGTTTTCCTGTCAGAGGTAAGCTTTTACCTTTTTGTTTGTGGTTTTCTTTATCGCTTAGGGTTTATGTGTGTTTCAAATGCTTAAAAATAATTTCCTTTTTACCGTTTTAAAACCCTAAGTCTTTTGTTTATTTTCACGAAGGTTCCTGAATAGGTCTTAGGTTTTAGGTTTTTTTTTCATTTGAAAACTCATGGGTATCATCAATAGTTTTCACCAATGATACCTTGCTTTCTTGCTAAGTCATAACACATGTATCAGCGGCAATTTTCACCATTGATACTTGTTCATTGTTTTTGATCTTACCTTCATGCAGGGGCGGTTAATTTTGCCACCCCTACATGGAAGTTGAACTTTTAAATATCTCATGTACAAGTGGGCATTTTTGCCTCTATTACATATGTTTAAGGGTTTGTGAAAATGTGGTGTAATGTCAGAAAAATTTGCCGCTCAAAAGTCCTTCCATATTACAAATTCCCGCATGTGCTAAGTCAGCGATAATTGCCGCTTATGCATTTGAAAGTTCTACCTTAAGATGTAATAGCGGCAAAATTTGTCACCATTACATTAAAACTTGCAAACCTACCCCTGTATGTGAAGTTGGCAAAAATTGCCGCTCGGACATGAAAATCTACTCCCAATATGCAGGGTTGGCAAATTTTACCGCCTTGACACTGGCAAGTTATCCCTCAAATGCAAGGGCAAAAATTTTTGCCGCTTGTGGATTCACTCCCTCAAATTTTTCTAACTCTGGGAGATTTTCTAATTTGCTTTCCTGAGCCCACTTTCCTCTATTTTTTTCACCTCGCTTGCGCTCTAGCCCTTTCAAGCTTAGTCCAGTAGTCGTGATCATCAACATGCAATTTTCCCAGATTACCAGTATTTCCCCTAATTGCATGATCATGGCTTTTTGTTGCAGTTTCTTCTGCGGATTTGCTCTATTTGTCGACATCCTTCTGGTGTTAGTTTTCCAAATGATTGAGCTATCTCCAAAGAAGTCAAAAGCAATGAAGTATAAGTATCAAGGTGTTTTTCCAATCACCTCAGTTACCTCAAATGTTGATGATATTCAGGATACAGAGATTGGCCATGTAGACATGGCTGAGTTTGTAGAAAGGACTAGGTTAGATAACCCCAGTTCTGTAATGAAGAAGATTGTAGCTAGCAACATTCACCTGGTGTCATCCTTTCCAGTGGCAGCTCATAATATAGAATTTGTTCTTCAGTGTGCACATTGAACTACAAAAAAGACACTAAGGCAGTAGTGGATGCAAATGGTAATGTGATCATAATATTGGATCCAGAGTTCATTGATAAAGTTTTCATGTGTCATGCTACTATAGAAGTGAAACTTGACATTACTAAGGCTCAGCAAGAATATGACAGGAACTCTGAAAAGGCTAAGAAGACAATTAACACCAAGTGGCTTAAGACTTCAAGGCCAAATTTGTCTAGGTGGCCAAGGAGCTTTCCCAGAAGTGATTTTATTGAGGAAGTTGATGATCTTATAACTCTTCTTAGTAGGGTAAGGGGGCTAGCTTCTTCCTCTCTTTTTCATGAATGGATGTACCCTTTTATTAAGGTTATACTTCAAGGAAAGCAAGCTATCTTTTGGGGTGAACAAATCAACAATGCTCTTCATGAGCAATTGACTAAGGTATCCACTACTTCCAAGTTCTATATAACTTTATATCTTGTGTATATAGTATCTTCAATGAGAATCTTTCTAGGTTTGACATCTGATGGAGATAGGAGGATTGTTCCCATGTATCAATATTATCCTCAGCTAAAATTGAAGGGTTCAATTCATCACTTCAGAAGGGTAAATGATGCCTTCTTTGCAGTGTTCTTGTGTCTCTTTGATCCTCAATTAGAGTAGAGAAGAGTTTCAGATGAGGCTTGGTCAGTTGTGAATGGTTTGGGTGTATGTTCTTACAGTTTTAGACTTTTTCATATCTAAGGGTTGGCTTTTTCCAAGGCTATCCTTACATGTTGCCGAGATTTCCTTCAGATAAACTTGTTCTGATGGAATTATGTAGACAAATAATTGTTGTGCATAATAAGCAAATGGATCTTAAGAAACCAGGATTCAGGTTTCCTGTTGAAATTGGTAGATACTCAGTGTCAACTGTAGCAAAGGCCAAAGCCATGGAGACTGAGATGTAGTTGGTGACCATGAAGCAATTCAAACGGAGGCCAAGGTTTGATTATAGGGGTGTAAAAGATAAAATCAAAAGGAAGACTCAATTTCATGAGCCAATGGTTGAAGACATCTGGATTGATCTGAGGACTGAGGAGGAAATCAAAAAACTAGATTATAGCAGGCTATCTCTAGATCAAATTGAGTATTTAGGTTTAGCTGATATTCCTGAAGACATGGTGGATGATGAAGAGCTGGTTGATCCTAAGTATAATAGTGAGCAGATTGCTAATTGTCCTCTCCCACCTATTTAATGGTCTCGAAAAGAATTGACTTCTTTGAGGAAAAGGTTCAAACCTGTGTTAGCTAACACAAACCTGTGGCTCCAAAATAAAGGCATACCATTGAAGGATTTTGTTACCAGATCTGAAGAAGAGGTTTTAGAGCAAACTGGTAAGAAGGTTGAACTAAGAACAAGGAATAAAAGTGATATTCCTGGTACGTGCAAGGTTTCCAAACCAAGGATCAAATTTGTGTCCAAGGGAAAAAAGACCAAGGTTGCTGAGAAAGAGTCTAAGGTGGAAGAAATGGAAGTTGAGGCATAGAAGACTGATGAAACAACTATTGAAGAGATGGAGGTTGAAAATAATTCTTCAAGGAGCAAGGGGAAGAACAAGAGAAAGAGATAGCAGAGGGTCAAGAAGGTTTGCAAGATGAAGCTATGTCTCCACAGAGGGATGTACTACAAGAAGATGAAATCCCTTCTCCTTTGCCCAATGTATCTATTTCAGTTCCTTTGTCAGTTTTGCCTACTATCCCAGTTTCACCTATCAACATTCCATCTTCTGAGTCTCCATCATCTTCAAAGAAAATTTTTGATAATCCTCAAGTAGTTTTTGATAATGTTCTCCATTCTTCTAAATCAATCCCTAGTCTATCCTCATCATCTTTTGACATTGGAGATTCTTCAATCTTCGATCACTTTGTTTTGGGATTTGAGCAAGTTTCAAATGTGGATGTGTCAGGTGCAGTGTTTACTAATACTCCTCCTATTGTTTCTACTTCAATTGTCGATGCAATTCCTATCACACCAACTATGGGACTTGATCCTAATGTAAGTACTTATGTTCTTCCTCCATGGTTGTCAGCTTATAGACCCAAGAGAAAGAAACAATCCATCTCCCCAGATGATTTTGATTTTGGTAAATTGATGCCAGTCAAGGCTAAGACTCCAAAGAAGCCTAAAATACGTTCTCGAGTGCTGGAAGATAAGGGACACAAATTTTTGGAAATTGCTAAATCCCCATAGGATGCTACTATGGAGGATTTTAATATGAATGATTATTCCATTTCTAGAATTAAACTTGGCAAAATCACACATGAGAGTGCAAAAAATGATATGCAATCTGCACTGGATTCTTTGATTCAAAAGCTTGATAAAGAAAAAGAAATGAAGGATTATTATAAATCAATGGTGGAACAATTGACTGCAGTGGTGAGGAAGATCACTTTGAATTCTGAATCGATAACTCCTGAAGTTGTTTCTATTAAAGACCCTTGTTTAGGTTAAAATTGGATTTTGTTAATCTTTTGTAGTTTAGATGTTTGAATCCTCCTTTCACCCTAACATTGAAGGATCTAGGGTCGAGTGGCGAGCACTATCATACCCTAGGTCACTTACAAATGAAGGGAAACTTGGATTAGGGAATTAATTATCAACTTTTCCTTCTCTTATGTCCAATTGACCATTAAAACCCTAATTATGCAAATACAACAACAAATTGATGAATAATGGAAAAAGCTCTTGCAAACGGGAGTAAAATAACAAATCACAGAATACCTATTTTTGAGGTTTCAAGGTGGAACAGTCAGGGACTAAGGTGCGGGCGCCCAAGTCTAAGGTACCTTCTTTTATGGGGAATCTGGACCTCCTTTCGACACTAATCAACCATGTAACTTCTATTTTCTGAGATCTGTCTACGGAGGACAATGTTGCAGGCACCCTAGTCCTGGAAGTGCTCCTTTGTCTGACTTCTCTTCAGATCCTGAATCCTTGATGCCTGCTAATCCTTCCTGCAACTCCACTTTTTCCAGATGCGACACCTGTAACCTGCAATCACAAGACTTGGTTTGGGGGTTGTGGTGTTTAGAGGCTTGCCTCAGTCAATCCTCAGAGGACACTTAAGTCTCCGAACACCATTGTCAGATAAAGAGGGTGTGCCCTTGTGAGGCAGAGGCTAAAAACCAAAGGAATCAACGATAAAAATATAATATTATGTCACCTTGTAGTGAAGCTCTCATGGAGGAAGATGCTCTTCATGCCATGAGGAAATTGATGCTCAAATCTACAAATATATGTAGGAGTCCAGGACAACACTGAGAGGGGGGGTGAATCAGTGTTGTATTAGTTTTCAAACATTTTACAACTTTTTGCAAGCTTTCTCTTACAGAACAAATAGAAAGGAATCCATTAATGATTTGTTAAGTTTATATGCATAAGACTTACAACAACAGATGTAAACAAAAACATGATCAGACCATTAATGTGCACACACACAGAAGAAATCAATGAGAAGCATGACACAAGCTTTTTACCGAGTGGAAAACCATCAGGGGTAGAAAAACCACTCATGAAGTGCCTCACTGGCTTAACTTTAAAAACTTCTTACAAAGCCTCACTGGCTAAATATTATGTAGAGGTCTCACTGACCACAAGCCTCACTAGCATAGGAAGATCTCACTAACCAAGGTCTCACTGACCACAAGCCTCATTGGCATATTTTGCCTCACTGGCAAACCAAATCACCAACAGAAGTAATAAACAAATCAGAGGGACACTCTGTTTCCATTTAATACAAAACATTTCTTCTCTCACATTTGTCTGTCAAATGGCCATTCTATTCAAAATCAATCTTATATCCGGATCCCCTCAACAACACTGCAAATCAATCATGTATTCTGATCCATTCAACAACACTGCATCATCAGTCCTTACCAAAAACTCACACATACAATGCATCTGAAAAAAACATTATATGTAAATTGAATGTCTTTTCACCTTTCATCTTCTGTATATTTCATCTCTGTCAAATTATGAAGTTGCATTAATACCAAGACTCTTGATGTTCCTCTTCTCTGCAAAACAACATCCATCCGTTTTAATGACTAATCATATTCCTCTATCTGCAAAAACCATTTTCCTGCAAGAATATAGATCTTCATATTTATCTGTGCATAATTAAAGACTTTTTAATCTTTTCAACAAGATCCTTCATCTCTTCAATGATGCTTCATATTCCTGCAAAAACACAATATCTGAATGCAAACAAAATCAATTTAATTTTCTTCTTTGTACAAATTCCTTCAATAAATGTTTTTTCATATATCTCAAATTTACAAAACCCTTCAATCTTCTCCTTCACATTCTTCATCTTCAAAAATCATTTTGCCTTGTATAAAGTCTTCATAAAAAAAATCTCTGTCAAAACTTTATATTCATCTGCAAAAAATCTCTTTGTCTTCTCTCAAAAATCATTTCCAAGAACTTTATCTTCTCTGGAAAATCACATTTCCAAACTTTTGATCTTCTCTGAAAAATCAATTTTCAATAATATCCTTAAAAATTGTCTTCAAAAAATTCTATAACCAATCTTACCTTATTTGTTTCCAAATTACAAGAATGGAAATAAACCATTCATGAAAAATCTTTCCTTAAAAAAAATCTTGATATCAATCTCTTAGAAAAAAACAATTTCTAATTTTATCACCACAAAAATAAAAAATCACCATTTAAAAAAAAAAATGATGTGGGCCGACCACATAGTGGTTTTAAGAAAAGTTTCTAAGAAATAAATTAAAGCCATAAAAAGGCTTGGTGATCGGCTTCATAATAGAAACTTTAAAAAACATATAACATACTCCCTTAAAAAAGGCAATTCGATGCCTTTTTACTTATCAAGACATATTTTGAATTCAAATAAATGCATCGGGCTCCATAAGAATATTAAATATGATTTCCTTAAGAATATTTAAATCGGGCTCCATAAGGTTTAGATGCATTTGAAAAACTCTTCAAAGCTTTATAAAAAATTCAAGTTATTTGATGACCACTCACCACATTTGATGCCTTGTGTATTAAACATGCTCCTCATAAAAATTTCAATGCTCAATAATTAAGCTCCCTTTCTCTACTTCAAATTTAAAAATTTTTAATGTGCTTTTTCTTGCTTGAGCATGAGAGACTAACCCATCGATCCCAAGTCATCAACATTAAGAAACTTTAGTCATGGCTTAAGGATGTAGATTTTAGAGCTTCACAAAGCTCTAAAAAATGATGATAAAGACTTGATCAAGTACTACACACAAAGTGAAACCTCCAACATAAATACCTGATCTGCACTGGTCTTGTAAAACTGAAGCATGTGAACTTTGTCAAACCAAGATCGATTGAAACATACATTGTAACACCAATGATAAAGTAAGGCAAGAACATGATCAACCTGTGTCAATATTGCTTGAATATGAACATGCATGTAAACCATTTGAGCTCCTATATGATCAACATCCTCAACACATCACTGACATTCTGATGTAACTTAATCTTGAGAATCTATTCAAGAAGACTTTACACAAACACAATTGATATCCTTAAAGCAACATTTTCACTGATCAATATTATCATCAACTCAATTTGAATGACACAACACTTTACCATACTGAAGAAGTTGTGATATGACAATAGAAAGAACACATGAAATGATGTCTCCTACTCAAATGTTTACTAATATCAACCCAAGATCCTGCAAGACCCTTTTGACATCAATGACAATCTGACACCGTCAATATCAACACACAAAACACACAAGTCTGCTCTTGCAACACAATAGAAAGCCTTGAATCACCTTAAGAACACAATAGATTGCTAGTAATCATCTAGTTTACAAATGAATGCCTAGACATGCTTATCTATGCACCTACAAGCATTCCCGCCAAGATTTTAAAAATCAAACTTTACCGTGGCGGCAAAAGAACCAACTAATGGTCACTAACTGACACCCAGAAATTGGGGCTGCCCCAAAATAGGGCAAGACTAGGGCGCGGGTGCCCAAGTCCTCCCCCTATATTGGACAGGGTACAGCTCAAGGGGTCAACCTAAGTCCAATTTGCCATGAAACCTAGGCCTCATTCCATCAGGATGCTAAAATATGAACTAAAATGTCCTAAATGCATACTAAAGACCTGGGAGCTAAACCTTATGAGGGAAGAGCCCCCAAGGGGACATTTTTTGACGTTACATTTAGCCCCCACTTTAATGTATGTATAAACGTGAGGCCAATACATGCATTAAAGTAAGGTCACAAACACAACAAACATGCCAAGCTCGGAGAAGACACGCCAATCACATAGAAAGCAGTAACAGGCACACAAAACATGAAGAAGACAGTTACAGTCACGCAGAACACGGAGTAGACAGTCAATGCATAGAAGACACACTAATGCATGGAAGACAGAAATGAAATCTTTTCTTTTCTTTTTCTCATATATATGAAATGCAAATGCAAGTACTGGAAAGTAAACAAACCTCCCATAATATAGGATGCACTACCCGAGGGTACAGGTCTCTATATATATGGGGCAACACACATGTAAGACACACAAAACCTACCAAAATGAAGGAAGCACTATTCAAGGGCGCTAGTCTCTGCATATGGGGCAAAAAACACGCCACACAAAACAAGCAAGCCAAAACACACACACTTGAAAACATGGCAAACAAGCGATAGAGTGTACCTATTTTTAGGTCCAACACCATCTTAGGCATATTACAGGCACACACTGACGATTGGGCTTCACCACAACAATCACCGAAGACATGCTTAAGGGTTGAGTTAGTCACAGAACCACTCCCCACCTCCGCAGAGGACTTTGAAAAATGATAGGATGATGCAATCTGCTCCAAGAAATACACCATCCCTGCCTCCGCAGAGGGCTTATATGATTTATTGATTGCAAACAAACTTAGGATGCATGATGCACTACTCTGGGGTGCAAGTCTCTGCATCTGAGGACAAGCACATTGCTAACATCTATAATAGACAGCTTACCTTATATATGCCCCCACCTTAAGGTGGTTGATATCAGTTATCGATATCAAGCATGTTAAGGTAGGAAGAAACACACAAGGGAACACTGACTTTCGCAAAGTCCATGCCCCCCAGAGGTGACATGTACTTTAGGATCACCAAATGTTCCCACAAACACATCCCTGCAAGAAACATGTTAGTGTCTGCCAGATCATGATAAACAATCAATGTATATGATTAACCACACAAAGAGCCAAGGTTATACAACAAATTTGAAGTTTGAGGATAAGCATGAGGCTATATAACCAAGCTCTCCAAATCGAGTACCACCAAGGCTAGATTCAAAGGAAAACAAAGGTGCACAAAGCAGTAATATTGTTAATGTTTGTAAATGTGATAGAAACATCATAAAATTCACTACACAGAAAGCACGAGTGCTTCCACTAGCCAAGTGTCGGATAAGATATGCAACCCCATCATCATATTAGGAACTAAGTCCATTTTTTGATTGCTCTCAAAAGGGACACTAGGTCCGCATCAGTATAAATGTTTGTAGTCATCCGCTTGCTAGATGGAAACACTAGAGGAAGGGAAACAATAAATAAGAGAGGAGAAGCAAGTGTCTTAGGGATAGTCACGTAGGAGGGTGCCCCCAAGTCACCAACCACGATGCTATGTTCGTAAGACACAACACACAACAATGAAATTAGAGACAGACAATTTAGAAGAATGATGATACAAATAGAAGAAGGTCACAACAGATGAGGTCTCCTGGTATCCCGAACCTTATGGGAGAATCCAAGGTCATCCCAGAAGGCCTAAACAACATATAATACATCACGGGGGAAGCACATCATGAGAGAGATTAAAGGGTTAGAGATACTTACCTGTATGGTCTTCATATTATATCTTGGAGCTCTCGAACCTCTTGGAGAGGTATTTGATCATGTTTAGTGCAAAATTTGAGTCGTTCTTATGAAAGTCTTGTTTGTTACCATATGATGCTTGTTCCTTAAATCCTTGTGTAAATGATACTTTTTGTTTCTTGTGAGGGGGAGAACCACTATTATTTCCGTTTGTTGATTGTCGTCTTGCTCTTTTCCAAATTTTAGCAAGTTTTCGTTGTTGAATCTTTCTAGAATCGTAATGGGAATCATCCTATACTATCTTACTCATCTGTATAGGTTGTTGTTCTTTCTTTTCTGATGTATTTTGATTATATCCTGATCCATATAAGGATAACAGAAGAGGAACCTCAGCATAAATTCCATTTCTTCGTCGATGAGGTGGATTATCCATTTGTTTCTTATTGACTTCAATCATACCCACGATACTATCATAGTTCAAGTAATCATCCTCGTCTACTTCCACTAAATCTTGTTCCACCATATTATTTTCTGTATGCTTAGGAAAAGGATTAGTGAAGATTTGTAAATTCTGATTTGGTGGAGCAACCGACTTATTTCCATTATCATTCACACCCGATACCTGGATGACATTTGAATCAATAAGGTCCTGTATCTCATGCTTAAGACACATACATCATTCAGTGTCATGTCCTTGCATCTGATGATAATGACAAAAGGCATTAGCATCGAAGTAAGGTCTTTATTTACTAGGATCAACAGGCTTGATCGGGGGAAGCTTCAAAATGTTATTACTCATAGCTTGATTCATTATGGAATGATAGGACTCAGATATCAGAGTAAACTTTCTCAGTTGATACAATGGTTTCTTTGGATTATTTATAGCAGACACATTCGTATTTGGTCCATTGATCTTGATGAAACTCCTATTATTGTTCCTCTTAAAATTGTTTTGTGATGATCCACCCATGGATTGACCAACTTGAGCCGATGAGTTTTGGTTTTCATACTGACTAGACAAAAGTTGATAATCACGAAGAGCGGTGCATAAATGTTTAAAGGAGTTATATTTCATCACGAGAATCTTATCACGAATATTAGGCTGTAGATTTGTAATGAATATCTTTTGAACATCCTCATCTTTCATCTAATACTCAATTTGTGCATAAAGTCCTTGATACCGACTAATGAATTTGGTCAACTTTTCTTTGGGACCATGTTTTCATTGAACCAAGTCAATAAGAGTGACTTGGGGTCTGATGTTTGATTGAAAATGTTGTAAAAATTGATCTATCAACTGCGAAAAGGAGTGTATTGAATTCAGAGGCAATGAGAAAAACCATTCTAAAGCAGTATCTTTGAGAGATCACGAAAAAATTTTTGCTAACAAATCCTCTTCAAAATAAAAATCACTACACATAGCTGTAAATGCTGCCACCTGAATATTAGGATCACCTTTTCCACCATATTTTTCAAAGTGAGCAGTCTCAAACCTCTTAGGCATAGGAGTTCTCAAGATTACATAGGATAATGGATTACGAGCATGATATGTTAGTAGACTAGGATGCGAAGAATTTGTCAAATTTGTTACCTTTTGTCGCAAAGCAATCATGCCCTGTAAAAGTTGGTTTAGGATGGCATCATTGGGAGATGTGGTTTGTTGTGAGAAATTGGAACCAAGGTGAGGAGGTGATTGAGCTTGGGATACAATAGGCAGAGGCTGAGAATATGTTAACAGTGGTTGGCCATAATGATAGGTGGAAGATGGTTGCGATAATGTAATAGGTAGCTAGAAATGAGTGGAATAGATGGGAGGTTGAGAACAATTATTCATAGAAGATGTCCCTTTAGGAATTAAATTCTAATAATTAAATCCCACAACTTTGTAATTAGTTCCATTAGATACTCCAATACTAATGGTAGCATTACTACAAGCGTTCGCATTAGTTGTTAAGATCGTTGATGTAAAAGTGGATATTCTTGTATTTGGTATAGGTATGGAAACTTGAGTGTGAGATGGTGATAAAGTGTTATTTATCATTTACGCACATTCAGTCATTGGCATGATATTGGTTTGTACAATATGTGCTAGACCACGAAGTGCATTAACACCATCTTGTCCTTCTTTTATCAATTCTCTTATATTATGAATTGTAGGAATGACTTCTTCAGTTATTCTCTCATTTTCCATAAAAGTTTGAAATTCAGCTAGGTCTTTATCCAACTTTTCTATTTGCTCATTAGATACATATCCTGTTTCCTCAATAGTGTTATCAACATTTTGAAAAGTTTGTTCTTCCATTGAGGTTGGAGGATGTATAATATCTTGCACAATTTGAGTTTCTCCCTTTGTAAAGGTGTCCAAAGTACCAATTTCTTCAAGAGCACTAGATCCCATTAATCTTTTACTTCTTCTCAAAGGGGTATTGTTTTTAGGACAGAATGTCATAAAGCTTATACAAAACCATACAACACACAATGCACAAACTAAGAGAACATATCCTAGGAGAAGGATATGATTGACGGCCAAAATGCTTGATTTTTTGTACTCTTTTCAATGCAAATGAGTGAAACAAAGGATGCTGTAAGGATTTAAGTCAAGTGAAACAAGTTATATGTCTGATATCAGTCCAAAAAAGCAATATAATCACTCTCAACACACTCTTGATGCGAATCCAAGATAATGTCAAGTCAAAATATAGTGAAAATATGTCAAAATAGGCACTTTTTTCAACAAAATTCAATTCGAGAGAGCATAAAAAAGGGTGTTGTGAGGAAAATGATGGTTGAAGGCAAATAATATCAGTAATAACATCCACTTAGTGCTAAATTATCCAACACAACATGCTTTTAGTACCACTTAAGGTTAAACCCTAGCGAAAATATAGCAAAAATAGGTTATTTTTCATGGTTTTTCAATTCCAAGACCTAGAAAAAGGGGTGTTGTAAGAAATTTTAGTAGGTATAGAAAATAATATAAATAATATCAGTCACCTCAATCCATAAAATTGATCACAACATGCTTGGAGTGTAAACTAGGTCAAACCCTAGGGCCAAAATAGCCAAAATGTGTAGTTTTTTGCAAAATTTTCACTACAAGAGCCCGATAAAAAGGTGTTGTGAATATTTTTATGAGGGGAAACAAATTAATACCCTGATAACAGCAAAAAAATTCCAAAATACCTTTCACAACACACCTATGGTGCAAGTTTAGAGAGTCGATAAGGCCAAATTTAGTGAAAATTGTTGTTTTTGAAGCCCTAGGATTGAGATTTTGGGATAAAATGCTATGTGAATGCTTTGAAGTCTGATTTATGATTAAATTGACTTACTCTCATATCTGAAAATTATTTTCAAATTTAAACATGCAAAAAGCCCATGCAAATTTAATGAAAATGCCTCAAAATTGTTAGTTTTTGTTGAAATTTTCTATGCAAAAATGCAAATATTTTAAATCTAAATGCAAATTCACACTAAAATGCAAGACTACAGCCAAATGAAAATTTAAATGAGTCTCTAAAATCAGTAGAAAAATCTGATAAAAGATTTTGCCTACAAACCCTAGATTTTGGAATTACTAGGTTATATAAAATTGTCAAAATTTCCACAAAACCTTAGCAATTAAATGATCAAAATGCAATGTAAATTTATGATTTTTTGGATTTTTCTGTATTTTATATCATATTTGATGCAAAAATAATGAATTAAGAAAATTTACGAAGAACTGATGCAATTTAGTAGGCCAAACAATGCGATTTTTTTGTATTTTTCCAATTTTTCAATTTTTTTTAAATTTTTCTCACTGCAATAAAGTAAATGACCAAATAAATGAATGAAATCACACCAAATATGAATACAAACACTCAGAAAGTTGCAATTTAAGTCCAAAAACATGGGTTCACCAAAATGTTTAGGGTAAAATTAGATTTTGTTAATCTTTTGTTGTTTAGATGTTTGAATCCTCCTTTCACCCTAACATTGAAGGATCTAGGGTCGAGTGGAGAGCACTATCATACCCTAGTTCACTTACAAATGAAGGGAAAATTGGATTAAGGAATTAATTATCAAAATTTCCTTCTCCTATGTCTAATTGACCATTAAAACCCTAATTATGCAAATACGACAACAAATTGACGAATAACAGAAAAAGCTCTTACAGACAGGAGTAAATAACAAATCACAAAATACCTGTTTGTAGGGTTTCAAGGTGGAATGGTTGGGGACTAAGGTGCAGGAGCCCAAGTCCAAGGTACCTACTTTTTCATGGAATTTGGACCTCCTTCCGACACTGATAAGCCCTGTAACTTCTATTTTCTGAGATCTATCTATAGAGGACAATGCTGCGAGCACCCTGGTCCCAGAAGTACTCCTTTCTCTGACTTTTCTTCAGATCCTGAATCCTTGATGCCTGCCAATCCTTCCTACAACTCCACTTTTTCTAGATGCGACACCTATAGCCTGCAATCACAAGACTTGGTTTGGGGGTTGTGTTGTTTAGAGGCTTGCCTCAGTCAAGCCCCAGAAGACACTTAAGTCTCCGAACACCGTTGTCAGATAAAGAGGGCATGCCCTTGTGAAGCAGAGGCCAAAAACCAAAGGAATCAATGATAAAAACATAATATTATGTCACCTTGTAGTGAAGCTCTCATGGAGGAAGATGCTCTTCATGCCATGAGGAAATTGATGCTCAAATCTGCAAATATCAACACACAAAACACACAAGTCTGCTCTTGCAACACAATAGAAAGCCTTAAATCACCTTAAGAACACAATAGCTTGCTAGTAATCATCTAGTTTACAAATGAATGCCTACACATGCTTATATATGCACCTACAAGCATTCCTACCAAGATTTTAAAAATCAAACTTTACTGTGCCAGCAAAAGAACCAACTAACGGTCACTAACCGACACCTAGAAATTGGGGCTGCCCCAAAATAGGGCAGGACTAGGGTGCGGGCGCCCAAGCCCTCCCCGCTATTTTGGGTAGGGTACAACTCAAGGGGTCCACCTAGGTCCAATTTTCCATGAAACCTAGGCCTCATTCCATCGGGATGCTAAAATATGAACTAAAATGTCCTAAATGCATACTAAAGACCCAGGAGCTAAACCTTATGAGGGAAAAGCCCCCAAGAGGACATTTTCTAACGTTACAACCCTATTATTTAGAAGGATGAAAAGACTCATCTCAAAGGAAACGTGGTTGAGGAATATTTAGAAAAGATGTGTGCACAAGGAGTATCTCTTCTGACAGATGTAGCTAAGAAGATAGGTAAAATGGAAAAGGTCAGAGCAGAGCTTGATGATGTGATTGACACTATTTCTCAGGATATTGAGTATTTGGATCAAAGCCATGATAAATGGATAGAAATGAGGAAATTGAAAATGGATACTTTGATATCAATTGGTGTTATTCCAAATCAGGATTCATACACATAGACTAAGGAAGCATTGGCATACCAAAGCAATGTTTTGAAGGACTTGATCAAGGATCTGGAAACTACCAAGAAGCTGAGTGACCAAAGTGATGTTGGCCTCTTGTATAAATTGGAGGAGCTTCCATGCAATTTGGTATCTAAGGACAATCAATTTCTTTCTGCAGAGGAGATGACCCAAGAATTTGAGAATATGTTTCAGAAGGAGTTTGAAGACAAAACCTTTTCCGTAGCTTCCATGGATAATATTATGGACAACTAGCTAACTTTGGATAACTTGAAGGCCAAGTTAACTAGTCATGCTAAAGCAACCACAATAGTAAGGGATGCAATAGTCAGAGTCCAGATGATTTTCAGGAACACTGTCAATCCAGATAGTTTGGGGATGCAAGTTACATTTACTATATGATGCCCATTTAAAGAAAGAAGACGCCACAAGTTGAAGCAGTTTTTCATCACTTAGTCTATTTTTTGTTTTTCATATGTACTTTTGAATTAGTTTTGGACATTTTTACATGTACTTTTCTCAGATCTAATTACATGTAAAAACATAGGAAGTCCCAAATCAAAAAGGACTCCTTTGTTGAATAAGTCATAGTTAGTTATTCTTTTCCTATTTTTGCTCTCAGTGTCTCCTATAAATAAAGAGGACCCCTATTGTAAATATTATCTTTTATCTATTGCAAAGAAACTCTGCCGGATTGGAAAACATTTCAAGACTTTGAGATTTTTATGTTTATCATATTTTCAAGTGAATATCAATATAAGAAAGAAATTTGAGTATCAAACTTTGAGTTGAATCATATTGTTTTATGAGACCAGTGTCCTTATGTCATTGGTGTTATATTATATTGGATCATTGTTGGAATTGTGGAGTTTATTGGAAATTGAGAGAAGTGTTCTTGTTTTGGTGAAATAGACTTTGTGCTATTTTCTCATTGAGGGAGTTTGTGCTTATATTTGTGAAGATACAATTGTTTAGAGACTTTGTGCTATAAACTGTTGTGTGCAAGTTAGTCATATCATATTGGATGAAAGTGGAGACTTTGGGCTACACTTGAGTTCAATCAGGTTTATTTGGAGAAGATAAGTGAAGCAATAGAAAACTTTGTGTTTCTATGGTTCATCTTGATTCATAGGTTATTAAACATTGTTTTGTTCAAGTTGTTATTTTGAAAAGAACAACGTCTATTTTGAAAGAAGAGAATAGGATGAAGTGATAACACCCCAATATAGTTTTTAGTTTTTTTTAAGTATTAAAAGTTACTTGTTGGAAAGAGCTCATTATCTAAAGGGAACCTCCCCTTGTTGAGAGGAGAGACTCAATCTCATTATAGTTGTGGCGATATAACCATTTTGTCATTAGTTAGCTAAATGAAAAAATATTTACCCAACAATTTTTTGGCGACTCTAGTGGGGAAGAACGCGCAACTTGGAGCCTCACACTTTGAGTTGAAGTAGTTTGTTGAGTACATTGCATTCTAGCAAACTCACGATATACAAGAAGCAAGAGAGCTCAAGGTATTGTCGATCCTATATTTGAGTTGATGCAGCAAAATAACTTTGGTCTTTTGCCTCCACAACCTTGGCTTCAGTGAACTAGGAGTTTTCCTCCTACCAACGCTAGGTCTCCAATACTAGGTGAATCTTCCAACTCCAGTACTAACAGAGTTTTATCTATTCAAATCCCTCAAAGGTTTGTCATCCCACCTTTCAATCAGCGCATAATGGCATCTCAAGGCCCATGGGGTAATACTTTTGGTCCTTCAAATTTAATTCCACCACTGCATGAACTACCTCGTAGTTCAAGGAAGAATTTCCCTAAATTCTATGGTGATGGGAAAGTCCATCTTGATGAACACAATGCAGCATTTTTCATAGCTAATGGTGTGATAGGGGTGGAACACGAAGATGTAGCTATGAGACTTTTTGTCGAAACACTTCAAGGTGTTTCTACCGATTGGTTTTACCATCTTCAAGCCCAATCCATAACCAATTGGAATACTCTCAAAACCAAGTTTGAAGCTAGGTTTAAGCCTGCAAAAGATGTGCTTGATTTGTTAGCCCAACTAACACAGATGAAGAAAGAACCACATAAGCCCATGCAAGATTTCATCGCCAAGTTCAATAAATTGACACATAGGATTCCTACAACCGCTCAACCAACGACGGAGAATCTTAAATGTTTCTTCATCAACTCTCAACTTCCTAAGGTAAGTTTCCTATTAAGGCAGGTTGCTCTTGCTGATCTTCCTACAGCTCAAAGTTTGGCTATAGAGGTTGAAGATGATCTTATCCTTGCGGGTAAGATAAGAAGAGATTGAAATAGAAATAGAGGTCAACCCTCTACTGATAATTCTTCCACAAGCACCATAGATCCTATGGTGCAGAAGTTAGCAAATGAGTTGCTATCTTTGAAGAAACAAATGTCCCAAGGTATGTCCACTCCTTCTTATAGAGATATACGAAGGAGGACATTTCCTAACAATTCATATCAAGGCAATGCTGCCAGAAATCAAGGGTAACAAAATTATCTTCCACCACACAGGGATAGCTTGCCATTGAAGCAGCGTCGGTCAACTCAGCAGTTGGCTACTATGAAGCTGAACATGACAATTCTTTCCAACCTAATTTGGATAAGGAGAATAATGCTAATCTTTTTATAGAAGGAGAAGAAGAATTAGTTGGCGACTCTACCATTGGTTTTCTTAATTACCAAGATGAAGCTGAAAGAGAAGGAGAAGTATATGATGGTGCATATGCTATTTTTACTAGGTCTCAAAATCAATCAAATCAGCAAGCTGATAAATGAAAGACAAGAGAGGAGCCTCAACCTGTGATCTCAATTGCCAAGCGAGGAACTCAGTTGCCTTTTCAATCAAAGGACCTGGTTGTTAATAAACAAGTAAGTTCATCTAACAATCCTGTTTCTTCTACTTTTGTTCCTCAGACTAGTACTACCCCGACCAAAACCCAGAATGATGGATTTCCTTCCTCTATATCTAATTCATTTCAGCTCTTTGACATAATAGATCATGCTAGGAAAACCAAAATCTAGCTGTCTAAGGTAGAGTATCTACAAGCTAACCCTAAACAATTTGATAGGTTAGCTAAGTATGTTAAAAACAAGATTGTCCTGATAGGACAAGATTCTCCTAAAATTTCCCATGACTCCTCAAAGAACAAATCCACCCAAAATAACCTAGTCACCACTCCCCTTGTTGCTCTAGGGAAGATAGAACCCTTCTATGTTTCTCTATTGGTCAATGGCCACAAGTTAAGTAATTGTATAATAGACTCCGATGCTTCTGACAATGTCATGCCCGCCAAGGTGGCAGATGCCCTTGGTCTCACTTTGACTAAGACCTTTGGGAGATGTTTCTCAATGGAAAATAAGCAAGTGCCTTTGTTAGGCCAAATCAAGGACGCCCAATTTACATTTGCAGCCTTTCCAGATAATAGGATCAAGATGACTGTCCTAGTGGTTGATGTTCCAGCTTCTTATGACATTTTGCTTGGTCATAATTTTTATAAAGATGTGGGTGGAGAACTAAACATGGACCTATCCGAGGCAAGGATACCTATTAAAGGTGTCATGCAAAAGTTACTTCCTGAGAAGGAGGCAAAATATATTGTTACCCAAACTGTAAATCCTAAAGCCCAAATTTTGTTTGAGTCTTCAGGAATGGGTAATTATTTCTTGTCTATTGAAGATACTTCTAGTTCATTAGACAAGAGTTCAGATATTTCAGATGTAGAATCAGAAGATACTTCTAGTAAATTAGATGAAAGTTTAGATGAGAGCATAGTGATTCCAAATTCTTCTCTTTCTGTTGAAGTAGAATCTACTAGTTGCAGAAACATCAAAGTAAGAAATTCAAATGATGTTTGGGTTTTAGAATTTGATGGCAGTTGTTCTTCCACCGGATCTGGAGCCGGAGTTGTTCTGGTATCCCCACAAGGTGATATTTTTCCTTTCTCCTATAAGCTACAATTTGACAATACTAATAACACCGTTGAATATGAGTCATTGTTACTCGGAATGGAGGCTGCTCGCATTGAAGGTATTAAGAATCTTCACTCACAAGGTAATGCCGAACTTGTGGTTTGCCAAGTGAGAAATCTTTATCAGACCAAGAATGAAAGGTTGAGACATTACCACAATCGTGTCTGGGATTGCATTGAAGGATTTGATGCTTTCGACATCTCTGCAGTGCCAAGAGAGTTTAATGATCATGTTGATTCATTGGCTGTCTCCTCCACCCTTATGGTCCCCCATAAGGATTTCAAAGGTAACAAGTACACAATTGAGTTGGTTTTATGACAAAATGTGCTGGACAATGCTAACCATTGGCAGGTCTTCAATGGTGACAATCAGATCATAGCTTTCTTAGAAAAGATAGATAACTTTGATGAGAGATATTTTGAAGGTAGTGATTCTCCACCACGTGAATATGTTTCTGAAATAGATTCATAGACTACTGAGGAGATTCTTCATCTAAAAGGGAATAAGATTCCAAAAGGTTTGGTTTCTCTAGAAAAGTTATTTGACAAGCATGATAGATATATCAAACAATAGCAACAACTTGATTTAAGTTCATCCATGGAATTTGAGCAAGTAAATTTGAGTTCTGAAGCAGATCCCAAGATGGTTAACATCGGGAAGTGTTGCACTGCTGATGAGAAATTCAAATTCATTACACTTCTTTGCCATTACAGTGATGTTATGGCGTATTCATATGATGATCTAAAGTCTTTTAGACCTAAGGAGATCCAGCATGAAATCCCTCTCAAGGTTGGATTGTTGCCTCATATGCAAAAGAAGAGGCAGTATAATCCCAAAATATCAGGTACTATTCTTTCTAAAATCTAGAAAATGTTGAATGCAAGGATAATCTTTCCTATCCATCATTCCACTTGGATTGCGAATATTGTTCCTGTGAGAAAGAAGAACGGAGAAATCTATATTTGTATTGACTTCAGAAATCTCAACTAGCCTTCTTTAGAAGATAACTACCCTTTGCCTATTATGGACCAAGTGTTACAAACTGTAACTGGTTCAGAGATGCTGTCTATGTTAGACAGTTTTTTAGGCTATAATCAAGTAGAAGTCAGTGAAGCAGATCAATACAAGATTGCTTTCACAACACCTTGGGGTACATTTGCTTATCGTAGGATGTCGTTTGGTTTGATCAATGCTGGCACTACTTTCCAAAGAGAAATGGACCTCACTTTTAGAGACGAGATGGGGAAATTCATTGTGGTGTATCTTGACGACTTGACTATTTTCTCCAAACAACATCAAGATCATGCTTACCATTTGCGACAGGTTCTAGAACAGTGTCATCAAAATGGTATTTCTCTTAATCCTAAGAAATCAATTTTTGGGGTTACAGAGGGTAAGCTTCTCGGTCACATTATTTCCAGAGAAGGTACTAAAATTGACTCAGAAAGAGTCAAGTCTATCCAGAGTCTTACTTTGCCTGCTAGTAAGACTGCAATTCATTCTTTCTTCAGAAAAGTGAATTTTCTGCGGAGGTTCATTCTAGAATTCGCAGAGAAAACTCGTCACATTGTCAATATGATGAAGAGTAAGACCACTTTCCATTGGAGTGCGGAAGGTAAAGCAGCCTTTGGGGACATTAAAAGGGCCATAGCTTATGCTCCGGTTCTAGTTTGTCCTGATTATACTAAAGACTTCATAATGTATAGTTATGCCTCCGAGCATACACTTTCAGCCATTCTTGTTTAGCAGAATGAAGAAGGTGTGGAATCTCCTGTTTCATTTATGAGTTTCCCTCTGAAGGCTTATGAACTGAAATACTCAAATATAGACAAACATGCTTATGCCGTGGTCAAGGCGGTGAAGCATTTTTGGTTTTATATTTTGAATTCGCATATTGTTGTTTTGGTGCCAGATACAATAGTGAAATCCATCCTGACACAACAAGAGTTTGGGACCAAAAGAGGCAATTGGATTGCCAAAATTCAAGAGTTTGATCTTGATATCAAACCTACCAAGCTTGTACATGGCTGAGGTTTGTGTCAGCTAATTGCTGACAACATCCCAAAAGAAACCGGAGATGAAGAGGAAGAGGTTGAGGATATGCCAACTGTTCTCTTTGTTACTACTACAGATGAGTGGTATTCCAATATTGCTCATTTTCTCACCTATGGTGAGTGTCCTTCTCATTTATCTTATAAAGAGAAGCGAACTATCAAGTTAAAGGCTGCGAACTATGTCTTGTGGGATAATGGTTTGTACAAAAGAAGCCTTGATGGAGTTTTTCTCCGTTGTGTGGATAAAGCACAACAAAGTAGACTTTTAGAGTCTTTTCACAATTTGGCTTATGGAGAACATTTTTCCACACCTGTGACAACTCATAAAATTTTGCTGGCTAGGTACTATTGGCCCACATTATTTCAAGATGCGTACAACAAGGTACGTAGGTGTGAGCTCTGCCAGTAGTTTGTTGGAAAGCCTAAGTTGGCTACACTACCTCTTAAGCCAGTTGTGATTGAAGAACCTTTTCAACAATGGGGTATTGACTTCATTGGTGTTGTGAAGCCACCATCGAGTGCGGGACACAATTTTGTTCTCAATGCAACAGATTAATTCACCAATTGGGTGGAGGCAATTCCTGTCAAGCATGCTACTTCTGAGGTAGTATGTAATTTTCTTAAGGAAAATATTATTTCCCGGTTTGGAGTTCCAAACAAAATTGAAGCAGATAATGCTACCTATTTTTCTTCAAATGAGATCACTAGTTTTTGCTATGAACATGGGATCATTCTTTCTCATTCATCAAACTATTATCCACAAGGGAATGGTCAGGCGGAATCTAGTAACAAAAATCTGGTTACCATTATCAGGAAAATGGTGGAGGATAATCAGAGAACTTGGCATAAAGCTTTATTTGATTCTTTATGGGCAGACAAGATTACTCCCAAAAGGGCAATAGGCATGTCACCATTTCAGCTTTTGTATAGTTTGAATGCAGAGATACCTATTACCTTGGAATTGTTGGCTTTGAAGTTGGCAAATGTAGTGGAAGATGGAACTTTTGAAAGTTCTATTGACAAAAGAATAATGTACCTCACTAAACTTGAAGAGTAGTGGGTTGTGGTAGTAGACCATATTGTTGAGCATTAAAGTTAGGTGAAGAAGCTCTTTGATAAGAAGGCGAAGGCTTGAGAATTTCAAATTGGAGATCAAGTCTTGTTATGGGACAAGAGGAGAGAGCCAAAAGGAATGCATGGGAAGTTTGATTACCTATGGAGAGGCTCATTCATCATTCATCAATTTTGTGGTGAAAATAGCTTCTTGCTGGAGTATCTTGATGGAACACCATTCTTGTTGCCTCACAGTGGACAACATCTGAAGCATTTCAATCCTTGAAGTATCAGATAAGTTCATTTGTACATTTGTATAGTTTTTGTGTTTTTATTTTTTGCTTTTGTTTAGTCTTTAGTCTTTTTCTTTTTGGTAGCTTGACTCTATGGCCCAATGGCATGGATGAAGGCACTTAGAGACTATATTCTTCTCCCTTTGATTGTTTCAAAGTTTGATCGAAGGAAGTTCCCCAATTAGATCTAGTTGTTGTCCTCAAAATCAGTTGAGCTTATTTTGTAGACAACCCCTACGAAACTTGTCCTTTTCATAGTCTACTCTCTAAGTTTGCAAATCGAGGTAAGTTCTCTTGGCCTTGAGTGAAGTCTTTTGACACTGTAGAATATCTTGTGATATATCCCTTGGTTGATTTCTCAAGATTCACAAAGATCGACTAAGTTACAAGCTTGACAAAATATCAATTTTGACCTCTTTTTAAGGTGTTAGAAAAAATTTTAGGTTCATGTGCAAAGTCGGTAAAATTACCGCTCTTGTAGGTTGTTTATGTGAGTAGAGTGCATGAGCAGTAAATTTTGCACTCATACATTTGTCTTTTGTTTTCAAGTGCAAGGGCGGCAAATTTTTCCGCCCATGTATTCCTGGTTCTATTCTCATGTATAAGTGGCAAAAATTATTGTCATTACATGTCTTTTTACTACATGTAATGTCGGCGAATTTCGTTGACAAGGCATGTATTAAATGCGACTACAGTTAACTCGTGTGGAATTTAAACTTGTTTTTAGGTTTTGTTTTAAGTTTTAAATATGTTTTAAAACTATTTTTATTTCATTCTTCCTTCCATTTCGCTTGTGTCTTCACGTTTCACTTACCAAGCCGACGTAGTGACTCCTTATCGGCGAGTTGTGGAGATTGTAGCACCGAGGGCTTCTGGTTTTCCTATCAGAGGGAAGATTTTACCTTTTCATTTGTTGTTTTCTTTATCGCTTAGGGGTTATGTGTGTTTTAAATGCTTAAAAATCATTTCCTTTTTACCATTTTAAAACCCTAAGTCTTTTGTTTATTTTCGCGAAGGTTCCTAAATAGGTCTTAAGTTTCAGGTTTTTTTCATTTGAAATCTCGTGGGTATCATCAGTATTTTTCACCGATGATACCTTACTTTCTTTCCAAGTCATAACACATGTATCGGTGAAAATCTTTACCGCCTATAGTTGTTCATTATTTTTTATCTTACCTTCATGCAGGGGCAGTTAATTTCACCGCCCCTACATGGAAGTTGAACTTTTAAATATCTCATGTACAAGCGGGCATTTTTGCCACTATTACATATGTTTAAAGGTTTGTGAAAATGTGGTGTAATGTCAGCAAAATTCACCGCTCAAAGTCCTTCCATATTAAAAATTCCCGCATGTGCTAAGTCGGCGACAATTGCCGCTTATGCATTTGAAAGTTCTAACCTAAGATGTAATAGTGGAAAAATTTGCCGCCATTACATTAAAACTTACAAACCTACCCCTTTATGCGAAGTCAGCAAAAAATGACGCTCGGACATGAAAATCTACTCCCAATATGCAGGGTTGGCAAATTTTTCTGCCCTGACACCGGCAAGTTATCCCTCAAATGCAAGGGCGGCAAATTTTTCCGCTCGTGCATTCACTCCCTCAAATTTTTTGAACTGTGGGAGATTTTCCAATCTGCTTTCTCGAGCCCACTTTCCTCTATTTTTTTCACGTCACTTGTGCTCTAGCCCTTTCAAGCTTACTCCAGTAGTTGTGATCATCAACATGCAATTTTCCCAGATTACCAGTATCTCCCATAATTGCATGATCATGGCTTTTTGTTGTAGGTTCTTTTGCGGATTTGCTCTATTCGTCGACATCCTTCTAGTGTTAGTTTTCCAAATGACCGAGCTGTCTCCAAAGAAGTCAAAAGAAATGAAGTATAAGTATCAAGGTGTTTTTTGAATCACCTTAGTTACCTCAAACGTTGATGATATTTGGGATACGAAGATTGGCCATGTAGACATGGTTGAGTTTGTTGAAAGGACTAAGTCAGATAACCCCAGTTCTACAATGAAGAAGATTGTAGCTAGCAACATTTACCTGGTGTCATCCTTTCTAGTGGTAGCTCATAATACATAATTTGTTTCTTAGTGTGCACATTTCTACAACAAAGACAGTAGGGCAGTAGTGGATGCAAATGGTAATGTGATCATAATATTGGATCCAGAGTTCATTGATAAAGTTTTCATGTGTCCTGCTACTATAGAAGTTGTGAAACTTGACTTTACTAAGGCTCAGTAAGAATATGACAGGAACTCTGAAAAGGCTAAGAAGACAATTAACACCAAGTGGCTTAAGAATTCAAGGCCAAACTTGTCTCGGTGGCCAAGGAGCTTTTCCAGAAGTGATTTTATTAAGGAAGTTGGTGATCTTATAACTCTTCTTAGTAGGGTAAGGGGGCTAGCTTCTTCCTCTCTTTTTCATGAATGGATGTACCCTTTTATTAAGGTTATACTTCAAGGAAAGCAAGCCATCTTTTGGGGTGAACAAATCAGCAATGCTCTTCATGAGCAATTGACTAAGGTATCTACTGCTTCCAAGTTCTATATGACTTCCTATCTTGTGTACATAGCAGCTTCAATGAGAATCTTTTTGGGTTTGACATCTGACGGAGATAGGAGGATTGTTCCTGTCTATCAATATTATCCTCAGCTGATATTGAAAGGTTCAATTCATCATTTCAGGAGGGTAAATGATGCCTTCTTTGTAGTGTTCCTATGTCTCTTTGATCCTCAATTAGAGTAGAGAAGAGTTTCAGATGAGGTTTGGTCAGTTGTGAATGGTTTTGGGTGTATATTCTTACAGTTTCAGACTTTTTCATATCTAAGGGTTGGCTTTTTCCAAGGCTATCCTTACATGTTGCCTAGATTTCCTTCAAATAAACTTGTTCTGATGGAATTATGTAGACAAATGATTGTTGTACATAATAAGCAAATGGATCTTAAGAAACCAAGATTTAAATTTCTCGTTGAAATTGGCAGATACTCAGTGTCAATTGCAGCAAAGGCCAGAGCCATGGAGACTGAGATGTAGTTGGTGACCATGAAGTAATTCAAACAGAGGCCAAGGTTTGATTACATAGGTGTAAAAGATAAAATCCAAAGGAAGACTCAATTTCATGAGCCAATGGTTGAAGACATATGGATTGATCTAAGGACTGAGGAGGAAATTAGAAAACTAGATTATAGTAGGCTATCTCTAGATCAAATTGAGTATTTAGATTTAGCTGATATTCTTGAAGACATGGTGGATGATGAAGAGTTGGTTGATCATAAGTATAATAGTGAGCATATTATTAATTCTCCTCTCCCACCTATTCAATGGTCTCAAAAAGAATTGACTTCTTTGAGGAAAAGGTTCAAACCTATGATAGCTAACACAAACCTGTGGCTCCAAAATAAAGGCATACCATTGAAGGATTTTGTAACTGGATCTAAAGAAGAGGTTTTAGAGCAAACTGGTAAGAAGGTTGAACTAAGAACAAATAATAAAAGTGATACTCCTGGTACATCCAAGGTTTCCAAACCAAGGATCAAATTTGTGTCCAAGAGAAAAAAGACCAAGGTCACAGAGAAAGAGTCTGAGGTGGAAGAAATGGAAGTTGAGGCACAGAAGACTGATGAAACAGCTACTGAAGAGATGGAGGTTGAAAATAATTCTTCAGGGGAGCAAGGAGAAGAACAAGAGAAAGAGATAGCAGAGGGTCAAGAAGGTTTGCAGGATGAAGCTATGTCTCCACAAAGGGATGTACTACAGGAAGCTGAAATCCCTTATCCTTTGCCCAATGTATCTGTTTCAGTTCCTTTGTCCGTTTTGCCTACTATCCCAGTTTCACCTATCAACATTTCATCTTCTGAGTCTTCATCATCTTCAAAGAAAATTTTTGATAATCCTCAAGTGGTTTTTGATAATGTTCTCAATTCTTTTGAATCAATCCCTAGTCTGTCCTCATCATCCTTTGACATTGGAGATTCTTCAATCTTTGATCACTTTGTTTTGGGATCTAAGCAAGTTTCAAATGTGGATGTGTTAGGTGCAGTGTTTATTGATACTCCTCCTATTATTTCTACTTCAAGTGCCAGTGCAATTCCTATCACACCAACAATGGGACCTGATCCTAATGTAAGTACTTCTATGCTTCCTCCATGACTGTTAGCTTATACACCCAAGAGAAAGAAACAATCCATCTCCCCAGATGATTTTGATTTTGGTAAATTGATGCCAGTCAAGGCTAAGACTCCAAAGAATCCTAAAATACTTTCTCAAGTGCTAGAAGATAAGGGACACAAATTTGTGGAAATTGCTAAACCCCCATAAGATGCCACCATGGAGAATTTTAATATGAATGATTATTCCATTTGCAGAATTGAACTTGGAAAAATCACACATGAGAGTGCAAAAAATGATATGCAATCTGCATTGGATTCTTTGATTCAAAAGCTTGATAAAGAAAAAGAAATGAAGGATTATTATAAATCAATGGTGGAACAATTGACTGTAGTAGTGAGGAAGATCACTTTGAATTCTGAATTGGTAACTCCTGAAGCTGTTTCTATTAAAGACCCTATTATTCAAAAGGTTGAAAAGACTCATCTCAAAGGAAAAGTGGTTGAGGAATATTTGGAAAAGATGCGTACACAAGGAGTATCTCTTCTGACAGATGTAACTGAGAAGACAGGTAAAATGGAAAAGGTTAGAGTAGAGCTTGATTATTTGATTGACACTATTTCTTAGGATATTGAGTATTTGGATCAAAGCCATGATAAATGGACAGAAATGAGGAAATTGAAAATGAATACTTTGATATCAATTGGTGTTATTCCAAATTAGGATTCATACACAGAGACTAAGGAAGCATTGGCATACCGGAGCAATGTTTTTAAGGACTTGATCAAGGATCTGGAAACTGCCAAGAAGCTGAGTGACCAAAGTGACGTTAGCCTCTTGCATAAATTGGAGGAGCTTCCGTGCAATTTGGTATCTAAGGATAATCAATTTCTTTCTGTAGAGGAGATGACCCAAGAATTTGAGAATATGTTTCAGAAGGAGTTTGAAGACAAAACCTTTTCTGTAGCTTCCATGGATAATATCCTGGACAACCAGCTAACTTTGGATAACCTAAAGGCCAAGTTAACTAGTCATGCTAAAGCAACCACAATATAAGGGATGCAATGGTCAGAGCCTAGATGATTTTTAGGAACACTGTCAGTCCAAACAGTTTGGGGATGCAAACTGCATTTACTATGTATGATGCCCATTTGAAGAAAGAAGGCACCACAAGTTGAAGCAGCTTTTCATCACTTAGTTTATTTTCTATTTTTCATATGTACTTTTGAATTAGTTTTGGATATTTTTACATGTACTTTTCTCAGATGTAATTACATGTAAAAACATAGGAAGTCCCTGTTGATAACTGAGAGGGGGGGTGAATCAGTTATCCTAATTATTTCTTCTTTTGAACCTTCTTATTAATCAAAGCAGTATTGAATCAAACAGACAAACATTAACATGAAATGAGAAACACATGACACAGTATTTTTGACGTGGAAACCCGGTTAAGGGAGAAAACCACGGGGTGATTAACCCAAAGATTATTCTCTGTTAGAAGAATAAGGAATTACAAAATGGCACTTGCCAATTAGGGCTCACTGCCCGAGCACACTGCTCACAAAGAGGCCCACTGCCTACAAGGAGACACACTGTCTACAAAGTGATAAGAATCACACTCTTGAACTGGAGAATGACATCATTACCATGTCCGGATCAGTTCCATTTAAGCCTAAAAACATCTGCCCTGCCTTCTGCACTTCTCTTCGCTACACCAATTGTATCCACACCATTCACACTTCAAAATGAACTCACAAACCTTTATTTATACAAGACATCGACTTAGGAACAATCATCTAAGTCAGCAATCAATCATAAGAATATCCGCAAGATGAATAACACATCCGGTCGGCCACCATAAGAACATTCACAGGATGAACAACTCATCCGATCAGCTAAACAGAGCAAGAACTTCATCCGGAAGAATATCTTCAATTCTGGGCTCTACTATCAGTGCGGACCAACAACACAACCTCAACATGATCCAAGAACCTTTACAAGCCTGCCTGAATGGCCAGGTACGTCCGCATTTCCTTTACTTACTGAAATCTCTTATCCTCCTTATCCGAAACTTCAAGAACACTGTCTGTCGCCACTGTCATAATGCAAGAGGTACTTCTGAACCTCCAAATCATACACAACTCGAGATGGCACATCACAAGGACATCCCAAAGACTCCTTCCAATCCGCAGATTAGGATTATACAGTTTCGGACCTCACCGGACCTTTTTGTGATCCTCTGTCACCTCTGAATACTTGCCAGAACCGGTTCTACACCGACAGCCATAACTCCTTCAAATCTTCATGCGGACCTCTAAAATCTCAACTGAAGCATCTCAAGACTCATATCTACAAACCCTTTAATCCGCATCCTCCGGTTCATATCCTATACAGTACATTTGCCTTCTTCTCATCACTGTTCTTTACTGTTCCTGACTGAGGCTAATTTTCTCAATATCCTCAGGACACTGCTCATTGAATCCTTTTTGTTAAAGCAATATGAGTATGTTGACATCAATGACAACACTGGTTTACCTCATACTTGCAACAGTCCCAAATCAAAAAGGACTCCTTTGTTGAATAAGTCATAGTTAGTTGTTCTTTTCCTATTTTTGCTCTCAGTCTCTCCTATAAATAATGAGGACCCCTATTATCTTTTATCTATTGCAAAGAAACTCTACCAGATTGGAAAACATTTCAAGACTTCGAGCTTTTTATGTTTATCATATTTTCAAGTGAATATCAATATAAGCAGGCAATTTGAATATCAAACTTTGAGTTGAATCATATTGTTTTATGAGATCAATGTTCTTATGTCATTGGTGTTATATTATATTGGATCATTGTTGGAATTGTGGAGTTTATTGGAGATTGAGAGAAGTGTTCTTGTTTTGGTGAAATAGACTTTGTGCTATTTTCTCATTGCAGGAGTTTGTGCTTATATTTGTGAAGATATAATTGTTTGGAGACTTTGTGCTATAAACTGTTGTATGCAAGTTAGTCATATCATATTGGGTGAAAGTGGAGACTTTGGGCTACACTTGAGTTCAATCAGGTTTATTTGGAGAAGATAAGTGAAGCAATAGAAAACTTTGTGTTTCTATGGTTCGTCTTGATTCATAGGTTATTAAACATTATTTTGTTCAAGTTGTTATTTTGAAAAGAAAAACATCTATTCTGAAAGAAGAGAATAGGATGAAGTGATAACACCCCAATATAGTTTTTAGTTTGTTTTAAGTATTAAAAGTTACTTGTTGGAAAGAGCTCATTGTCTAAAGGGAACCTCCCCTTGCTGAGAGGAGAGACTCAGTCTCATTATAGCTGTGGCAATATAACCATTTTGTCGTTAGTTAGCTAAACGACAAAATATTCACCCAACAATTCTATTCTAATATAAGTACAAGATATATGCTATTTTTTAGAATGAAATACATATTTGGAGTTGTTGGTGCCTACTGCTTGTTTAGGTTTCAAATATTCATCTACAGGCACTCTTCATAGAAATCCAAAAATTTCAGGTCTGTCGACCTTCACTTTTTCATGCATGTATCTTTGTATATGCATTGTTGTTTTTATGTACATTTGAATGTACATATGCAAATGTGGAAATTTCAATTGGCCTTTGAAAATGGTGAAAAATTGTTGTATGTATCTTTGCATACATATCGGATTTGTATGTGGCGTTCAGATACATTCCTGGAATATTCCATCCCAGATTCTGTAGTTGTATCAAAAGGTTTGTATGTTGTGTTGTATATTTGACATACAATGGGCAAGATACAATGCGGATCTCAAAGAAGTTTCAAATCAGGCTAAAATGGTGGTCGGGTCGCCTGGTATGTGCAAGTGAGTTTGTATGTTCGAATATACAAAGTAGATATACAAGGTCAACATACAATGGAAATGTACAAGGCCGATATACACTCGCCACATACAAAGGTTTCATCGGTGAAACAACATGCATCGGTGACTCATGCAACAGTCTCCTCGACGACCGATGCATGTACAAAGGAGAATGTATATAGAATATACAAAGTAGATATACAATGCGCACATGCAAAGGAAAACATACAAGGAGATGTTTGGCATTGTAAATGCACATCAGTGGCCAAGTCCAAAGTCTCCCTGACAGCCGATGTATATACAAAGGTGAATGTATCTCCGACATACAAATGGTATATATAAGTCAACATGCAAGCAGGCAGGTGCAAAGGGCGGATGCGACTGAGGAGTAAGTTGTATTTGTGAGAAAGTTGAGGTCCGCATTGTATATTGGGATTGTATGTTCCCAATGTATAATTGAACATACAACAAAAAGATACAAAGGAAATATACAAGCAGGTTGTAGTCAAAGTCAAAGATGTTCAAATGCATGGTGGGCATGCGTAGTTGTATGTCCCGATTGTATGTGTGATATACAATGTAACATACAAAGTGCACATATACAACTTAGATGCGAAGGAGAATATGTTGTGGCATATAAAATTTGAGGTCCGCGGGTTGTATGTTGTGCATTGTATATGCCGATATACAACGAAAGATGCAAAGGAAAAGATACAAGCTAAATTTCAATATTTTTCCAATCTGACTGATAAATGAGCTGGAATCCGCATTGTATGTATGTTGCATTGTATGTGTGCAATGTACAAAGCGATATACAAAGAATGAAGATACAAGCCGGACCTAAATGCAATTTCAAATTGATTCATAAAATTTGGGGTCCACGCCTTGTATGTGTGGCACTTGTATGTATATGCTTTTGCATATACAGGGGAAAAGGCAAAATGCAAAGTCAGCGATGGAAAGGTCAAAGAAGCAAAAGCTGCCTACGTGGTGCGATCTCATTGGCCGATGACCTTTCAACACGATTTGACGCCATTGATCTTGGCGATAGGGAGGAGATCTACGGCCCAGTTTCAATTTTTTCGTAGGAGGGTTTCCTGTGTGTTCACTGCATCATTTCAGGCAGGAAGAATTACAAAGCACGCAGATTGCCACATTTCCAAAGGCCGTGGGTAGGTTGGCCATTAATGGAAAACTTGCAAAGGTGATCGATGGATTGACAGGTCAACTACCTGATTTGTGAAGAAAATCTTCAGGCGGCTGCACGATCGCTGATTCACCTGCTTTTGCTTCTCTTTCTTCTCTTTCTTCACAGGCTTGGTCAAAGAATCTACAACATTCTCTTGAGTGTCTATCTTCTTCAACTCAATCTCTCCATTTGCAACCAACTATCGAACAAATTGATACTGAACATCAACATGCTTAGTTCGAGCATGATACATAGGATTCTTGGCCAAACAGATAGCACTCTAGCTATCACAACCAATCTGAATGATCCCACAATCAAATCCAATACCTGTACACAGTCTCCTCAACCAAACTGCCTCCTTAGAGACATGAGTAGCATCCATATACTCTACTTCTGTGGTGGACAAAGCAACTGTGGGCTGCCTCTTACTCATCCAACTCACTGCACCTCCAAACAGAGTAAACACATAGACACTAGTGGACCTTCGACTATCCAAGTCACCTGCCCAATCTGCATCAACAAAACCTAGTATGTCCAAAGATTTATCAGTACTATCAGTACTAGAATAAACCAAACAATGATCAGGAGTAATTGCAAGATATTTAAACACCCTCTTCGCATAGTTCTAATGTTGTTTACTAGGGTTAGACATAAATCTACTCAAAACTCCCACTGCTTGGGCAATATCTGGTCTGGTGCAAACCATTGCATACATCAAACTCCATACAACACTAGTATATGGCACATTAGACATATCGTCAAGATCATCCTCCGTCTTTGGACACATATCTAATGAAAGCTTACTACCAATGGGTAAATGAACTCTAACTGGGTTACAGTCCTGCAAACTAAACCTCTGCAAAATAGTATTCACATATTTACTTTGTGACAACCAAAGCTTTATGTTAACTCTATCCCTCCTAATCTCCATTCCCAAAATATACCTTGCAGCACCAAGATCCTTCATCTCAAATGCACCTGAAAGTTGGGCTTTAAGCTCACTGACCATACCCTTGGTATTGCTGAAAAACATGTCATCAACATACAAAGCAATAACCAGTATAGAATCATCAACACAATGAATGTAAACATAATGATCCTTCTCGCTTCTAACAAAACCCAACTTCAAAACAAATGAATCAAACTTTTGATACCACATTCTGGGGGACTGTTTTAGACCACAAAGAGACCTCTTTAACCTGCAAACCCAATGTTTTTTTTCTTTTTACCTCAAAACCTGTAGGTTGATGCATATAAATTTCTTCTTCAAGATCTCCATGCAAGAATGCAGTCTTAGCATCCATTTACTTAATCTTCCAATCATAAGCTGCAGTAATGGATAAGAGAAGTCTAATAGAAGTCAATTTAGCAACAGGAGAGAATATCTCACCAAAATCAACTCCCTCTCTCTGGGAGTAGCCCTTGGGGACCAGTCTAGCCTTGTACTTCCCCAATGACCTGTCTGCTCCAAACTTCTTCTTGAAGACCCACTTACATCCTATGGCCTTTCTTCCTTTAGGCAAATGAACAAGATCCCAGGTGTTACAAGAGTCTAAAGCCATCATCTCCTCCTGCATGGCTAACTACCAAGACTCACTATCATCTGCAGAAACAACTTCCCTGTAGGATCTAGGTTCATCGTTAGTACTCAATAAAGTATATACACAATGGAAATCTGGTGGGCTATACCTATCAACTAGATTCCATTGTCTTGTGGATCTCCTCAAGGGTGGAGTAAGAGACTCTACTCATTCTTTTGCATGATCAGCTGTACCAACTTCTTCTGTAACAACAAACTCATCTTCATCATAACTACTCGAATCTTCTTCTTCGTCTTCACCCCCAATCCATCATTTTGTTCTTCCTGAGGTGCATCTTGCTACTCTAAATCAAAGTGCACCTTCTTGACCTTTTCATCTTTTTCTTTTGGTTGCTCAGGTTCAGAAATAGCTCTAAGTTCCCTGAAAATAACATCTCTAGAAAAGATAATCTTGCAAGTTAGTAGATTCCAAAGCTTATAACCTTTCATATTATCACCATATCTAATGAATGTACATTTTTCAACTTTTGGATCCAACTTAGATCACTTTTCCTTAGGCACATGAACAAAAGCCTCATAGCCAAAAACCCTTAAATGTGAAACAGAAGGTTTCTTACTTGTCCGCACTTCATAAGGTGTCGAATCAAGAGCCTTACAAGGAGATCTATTTATCAAATAGCAAGCAGTACACACAGCCTCTGTCCAAAAGCATTTATCCAATTGTGCATCACTAAGCATACTCTGGCCCTTTCCATAATTGTTCAATTCATCCTTTCTACAACACCATTTTGTTGTGGTGCATACGGAGTTGTCTTTTGTCTGTTTATACCTGCATGCTTGCAAAACTCATCAAATTCCTTAGAGCAATATTCCCCTCCATTGTCAAATCTTAATATTTTTATGTTTAAACCTAACTGGTTCTCTACTAAGACTTTGAATTCCTTAAACTTAGTGAAACTTCAGATTTATGCTTCATAAAATAAATCCATGTAAATCTGGATACATCATCAATGAAGGTTACAAAATAATGAGATTTTCTGATAGATTCATTATCCATAGGTCCAAACACATCTGTATAAATAATTTATAACTTCTCTTTTGCTCTATTGCTTCTTGAAGGAAATGATTTTTTATTTTGTTTACCAAACACACAGTGCTCACAAAAATCAAAGTGCTCATCAGAATAGGAGAAACCATCCAACAAATTTTTATTCTTAATAGTTTTCAATACATTATTACTTGTGTGCCCCAATCTGCGGTGCCACAACATACAAGTGTTTTCAGAAGCCTCAGAAACATAAAAGGCTTTACAAACTATAGTGGCTTCAAGCTTAAACAGGTTCCCGAATCTCTTCCCTTTCGCTACCACCAAGTTCTCTCTCACCAATCTACATCCATGCTTGTCAAATGTCACATGCATTCCCAAATCATTCAACTTCGAAACTGAAAGTAGATTTCTAGCTAATCCAGGAACATGCAAAACACCAGGGACGGTTTTAATGCTCCCATCACTGAAACACAACAATACCTTTCCTTTCCCGACAATCGGATATGTAGAGTTGTCACCAAGGTAGATATTACCTCCATCATATTCTTCATATGTGGAGAACCATTCCTTATGCGGGGTCATATGAAACGAGCATCTTGAGTCAACCAACCAGTGATCATTAGAAACAAGATTACATGCAGAAAATACAACTTCTTCACCTGTATTCGAGGACTTATCCAAAGCACTCTCCCGCTGTTTCTTTGGGTTTCTATACTCCTTCACATGTCCTCTTTTACCGCTGTTCCAACACTTAACTCTGTTCTTTTTACCAAGAGTCTTAGACCGGCCCTTGGACTTGTCCTTAGCCCCTTTCTGATCTCCTTTTGGTCCCCTTTCCTTAAACCTTCCCCTAACACTGAGAGCATCCCCTGAACTATCTGAACTCTTCTTCCTCAATTCCTGTGATAGTAGCACTGAAACAAGAGCATCCAAATTTGAATCCACAAGGTTAGCAGTGATAGTAAGGATAACATTCTCCCAAGACTCGGGTAAAGAACAAAGAAGTGAGATACATTTATCTTCCTCACTAACTTCAACATCTACTGAATCAAGCTGACTCACCAACAAATTAAAAGCATTTAAATGCTTTGCAACCAACTCACCCTCTTTCATTTTCAAAGAAAACAACTTCCTTTTTAAATAAAGTTTATTTACCATACTCTTGGCTTGGTAGATCTCACCCAACCGATTCCACAACTTGTGTACGGTCTCCTCCTTTGCAAGATTTAACAGGATAGAGTCTAAAAGACATAACTGGATGGTTCCCCATGCCTTCTTATCCAGTCTATCCCACTCATCTTGAGAGACATCGTCAGGTTTCTTCTCTTTTTGTACAGCCAACCACTGGTTTCTTTCTTCCAACAAATCTTCTTTTTTTAGTTTCCACAACTCATACCCCGTTCTGTTGAACTTCTTAATGTCCATTCAAGAGGTTGATGCAATAGTGGATGTAGCCATAATAACACAAGATCTGTAAAACAAACACAACCAAATCTCCCAATGCAGCTACAACTTCCACACTACCACCCAAGAGTCAAAGCTGGTCAGGCTCTGATACCAAATGTTAGAAATGAAAGCAACACTACTTCAATAGAAATCTGATTCAATATAAATTTCTGTAATCTTTAACTATGTGTTATTAATGGAGATTGTAACATAGAAACAAAACTATGCTTCACAGGAATGCAAAATTAGAAATATGAACACATAACATAATGTTTAACGTGGAGAAAACCCTTTCGAGTAAAAAAACTCCACACAGGAAAGAGGCCCAATGTTTGTATTAATTTGAAAATGATTTACAATACAACACTTCAACTCTTCCACCAGTCTTCAATTCGACAACATTCCGACAGTACCTGAGTACCTAAAATCTGTAAATTGCAATAACTAATACATGGTAAATACTTATAGAAACATTTTCTAACTCATCTTAGGCGTTCACCTTCTCTCTCCTAAGATTCTCCAACCTGTAAATATTAATTACCATCTTACACGCATCTTACACTTGTCTAAAAAAAACCATGCAAAGGTTGGGGGCCCAAGACTAAATCTAACCTCTTACAGCATCTTATGACGTGTCATAACCATCATAGATTCCACAAAAAAGTATCTTTCCAAGATAGGAACCTTGTACTAAATATAGAAAATATACAACTAACATATCCGTCATATGCGTCATAGAATCTCAGAATCTTATGACAACTTATAGCTATCATAGATTCACTTACCAAACATTATGACAATTCTCATCCATGCCAAAAATAATAGATTCCTCAAGGGAGCACGCCTACCCTGATTTACTTTGAGATTTTACAATTGCCAACCATAAATATACTCTGTAATTACCCCTGTCAGTGAAACTAGTACATCTCCTCATGGATAATTACAAATTACATATAATAAATGCTAAATACAATATTGGGATTTACAAGGTTAAAGGCACCTTATCCCAACACATGTCAATATGCCTTAAGGAAAAAATATACCCTTATCTCTCCAAATTTGTATCAAAAGAAAACAAATATCTCTTCTCTGCCTTATAAATCCAATCACCATGCAAAATTATCTCACTGCCTCACATATATATCATGCAAAATAAAAAGTCCTAAGTCTCCTTGTCACTCTACCATATGCATTTACCATGCCAAAAATATCTTATCTTCCTCATATCACCCTCATGCAAAAATATTCTCACTGCTACATTGTCAACTCCCTATCTGCCACCTTTGTCTCCATTTGATAACTCTTGACTTTGACTTTGTAAGTCATAAGGAATACACATCTTTTCAAAAGATATAAGGCACAATAAAATCCTCGACCATGTGATATTAGCATCATTCGACAAGGTAATAATCATTATTTAGTTTTTTGCAAGGTATAATGCCCACCCTTATGACCACCGACCACCATTTGATTTCAAACAAGATGCAAGGTCTATATTCTGTGTTGGCCACCTCTTACAATGATGCTAGGAAACTACATCATTTGATGTTGTTGACCCCGGTCGACATTTGGATATAGCAATGATAATTTATTTTGAGAAGTCAAAAGACAAAAAAGAGAAAGGAAGCTTCGAACAAAAAGATGAAGGAACCCTAAACTTAGTTCATTTTCACTTGCTCTTCTATGCTGGCCGCCGCTCTACAACTCTTTGGCATTAGGGTTTTTGGTTTCCATGGCTTCCTCTTGGCCTTTTTGCTGTCGAACTCCATGATTTCTTTCTTTTCCTAAGTGAAAGAGGCTGGAATTGGTAAGTGTATGGCATTCTTTATGTTTCAACTGGCATTTTCTCTATTTCTGTGGCTTCTTATAAAAATGGTCACGGCCATACTTGCACCTCCTCCCTCTATATCATTTATTTGACATATTCTTTGCTCTCTTTGTGTTGAATATCTGCAAAATGTGAGAAAAAATGTGAAAGAAAGATGAGAACCTCCTCAGGAAGCTGCGGCCATACTTATTCTTCTCCTCTGCATTTGAAGGTAACTCTATTCTTCTCCTTCTATTGTGTATACTTTAACTTGTCTTTGAATATACAAAAGAAACAAGGTTTCAATTTTGTCATCTGGGTATTTAACTCTTTATCTGTAGTTCATATGGTCATGGTCATTGTTACTCTTTGTAGCAGATTTAATGGTTTTCCTGTTATGAAACTCGAAGTCTTCATATTTTGTCATGAGGGTTTCTTCAAAAATGCATACAAATGTATTTCATGCTTACGGCCATACTAGAAAGTACATATTTTGAGCTTTTTGACTGCTCTTTGCAAAAATTGAGAAAAGAGCTTCTTGACTGTAACAAGGGTTTCACAGTAAATCCATATGGGTAGCTCTCACTTCTGTTCTTTCAGGCACGGCTATGATGCTAAGATAATTTTCTTCATCTTTTTCACTATAATGGCAAATATACACTAGGGTTTGATGGAAAATCCATATGGGTATTTGTAAAAACCCCTCCTTATGTTATGGCCAGGCCATAAAACCATCTCTGTGTAACCCTCCTTCACTGTGTGCATAAAATGAAACTAGGGTTTCATTCAAAAAATGAGGGTTTGATTTTACATTTGGGTATCCTCTTTCAGGCACAAAAACTCACTTCCTCTTCACGGCTATGGTAGAATAATACATTGTGTTGATTCATTTTCTCTATATGCATGAACTGAGTTAGGGTTTTAAACTCTCTTCAAGAGTTTGATTCTGTATGAATTTCGTCGTAACACATGACGTCTATCCTCTTTTCATGAGCATGAATTTTTCATTTCTGTCCTCTTTTGTCCTTCAACCTGGCAAATGTTTGTTATAACTATATCAACTAGAAATGATGATAACTTGTATTTCTTTCAATAGTCATACTGTAGCATATATATGGCATACCATGAGTCTTCTATTATTTTTCTTCCTGCATCAGTTAAGAGATCATGAAGTATGATCCATGAATAGTTAACACCAAAGTGTATGAATGATAACACTTGATTGTCACCAATCAGAGGTATTATATCTTGCTATCTTGATCACTTGGTTTACTACCTATAGATGCATTTATCCTTCTGTACCTGTATGCTATGACTATCACTCTTAAGCTTTAAGCTGTCCTTCATTATGACATATACCTGTATCACTTACTTTGGCTATACTTGATCATTATGAATACCTACAACATGATATTTTTCTTACTATCCTTTGATTATAATCAGATAAAACCTTTGATGTTTATATCTTGTAATCTTTTGTGCACAAATCTGTCTCCTGTAAGCAATATTCTATAACCCTTAACATCATTAGATAACAATGTGAACACTCATATGTCAATGGTATGCATCAGTTTATTTTTGTGATTTGCATTCAACTTCAATATCATATGCATAAACAATGAAAAACTCATGTAGACTGTTCTTTCCATCTGATATGCATTAGAAACTTGATTGGCATATATGTCTTTCTGTCCTTGACTGTTCTGATCATAAGTCTGCTATTCATCTCTTTTTCATATTTCTGTCATTTCATAAGTCTGATTTTTGTGAAATGTGACATGAAATATGACAACAATAAAATATTCTGATAGTAATATGAATAAGAGGAATACCTTTCATGATTGCAATTCTGATTTCTGCATTTGTCAACCTGACTCAGGCATTACATACTTATCTGATTTGCTCTAATCAACTGTAATAAATTTCATGATGACATACCTTCTCTGTAAGTTGATTAATGATCCATGATGTACTTTGAATGATGTACCCTGTCTTTTTCTGACATTCCTTCTCAAATGAGTAAAAAGGAAACATGTTGGGCTTAACCCTTGTGGGAGCCACATTTTCTCCACATGTTTATTTGTCTTCAAATCAGTAACATTACTTTCCCTATACCTGCATAGTGAACAAACAAGTTAGCATGAAAAATATACATGATGGTATTGATTGATCTTCTTTGATATTCTGGCTTGTAGCACATGTCTGATATGATCTTTCATATGAAATGCATGATGTGATAAGTTGATATATCTGCCTGATAAAAGCATATGATAACTTTAAACATCCGGAGCTCTAACAGGACTGTCCCCAAGTTTTTACAGGTTCAACTGATGATAGGAGCTAAAGATGAAGACTGAAGACCGGCATCAACAAAAAAACCTTCTTGCTCAGGCAATGATGGATGTTTACCTTTATCATATATTCTTATTATTTCTTTTATCATTGAGATGTATAGCTTACATGTCTGCAATTGCTCAGTCTAGTTACTCCCATGGCTTGTGTGGGACACATTTGAACACTTCTTTTAAACATAATCAGTTAATCTATCTTATGGACTTGATGTATGCATATTTATTTTTCAATAAATTCATAGGATAGAGTAACAAATGCTTAATTGTATGTTCCAAAAATGATAGGAAATAACAATTTAAACAAATTTCTTTCTTTCTTTCTTTCAAATCTGATCAACTGAATAATCAATTTGACTTATAACTCGTGAAAAATAACACTATGTTAGCTCAACTATGTTTCTTGAATGATTAATACCTTGACAACTTGATTCTCTTGTCATGATGATTCATCAATCCTAATTAGGCTGATGGGTTATCTTGTCAACTTAATTCCATCTCTGCTCTGTCAAGACATCAACTTTTCATTAAATGCATAACTTCAAAGTTTTCTTTTATTCCTTTTGAACAACTACACTTAGGTCTAACTAATTTTAGTGTGAGAAAAAAATTAGTAACATTTCTGAAGACCTCTCAGGGGTGTTTTCCTGCTAAACAACTTAGAACCAGTAGCCTTTGCAACTCCATTAGGCATAGAGTCTTTTCTGCCCTGAACCTTGAAAAGTTCTGCAACTCAAAACCGACTGAAACACAACAGCAGCAACAAAACTAAAAACTAGAACTAAACTGACTTGCTTAAAACAAAGCCAACAAAATGTGCAAAAGCACTTCTTGGAAAATGAAATACTAAATGGAAATTCTACTCTATCCTACTCTAACCAGCCAAAGGTGCTGGTCAAACAAATCCATTAACTGTTTGGTTAAAATAACTTCCCTTTCTGATTAGGAAAGGATGTTCTACAAAGCTTTTAGCTACTGACATAACATGATTCATAGGGATATACTTCATAGAATGCTGTAAAATATTCTAAAGAATGGAAACAAACTCACCGAGCATCTGAACCTGATCATGCATATCTCTATTAAGGGGTAAAAAGATGATCTAATTTTTCTTTTCTAAGGCTGAAATCTACTCTATTGGTACAACAGCAATCTGTATCTCTCTTAAGCTCTCTATTAGCTAGATCCCTGATTGGACAGCCTCTTGCAATGATGTATCCTAGGCTGATGCTCCTGATGTCCTGATTTATATCTGTTGTCCTGTTTTCCCTTGTAATGTCAATCTCATTTGGAAAAGTTAGCTAAGATGAAGTAATCTCTACCTCCTTGACCTGAATAGGCTGATCACATACTGCTGATTCACATAGCATCAGATCATTATCTATGTTAGAACAAAAATCCTCTATAATACCTAGAAGCATGCTTTCATCTAACTGGTAATCTTGTACTGGAACCATTTGAGTATCCTCACTATGCTGCTCAGAATTTTCACCCTACATGATGTGCTGCCATATCAACTCCTCCTCCATGGTTAATGAATCAACTTCTTCTATTAGAATAGCTAGTAACTCCTCAAAATTATTAGGTTCTTGAAAGCTATTGGAAATAGGTGATAGAATATCTAATTCCAGCTCTAAACTCTTAGTGTTCTTATGATTGTCTTCATTATGCTCTTGGTAAATCAACAGACTGACACAATTACTTGCATTTTCTAGATGTTCAGTTACTTTTGCCTCTGTTATGATCTCTTCATCTGGCTCAACAAAAGAAGGTAGTTGATCAAATAAAGAGACTGAGTCCTCTGCTTTGTCTAATTTATTCTCACTTGGAACTTGGGTAGTTTGTCTTTGCAAATGGGAATTTTGTCCTTCCAATATCTGTGACCTAAGTTCGTTTATCTTGTAACAAACATTAGAAAAGTTCTCAAATGAATCAAAATGCAAAGGATTTGGTGTCAAACTTGAACTATCATCCTTTTCATATGCATTAAGCTTATTTTTAGCTAGAGATACAGTAAAAACAATAGAAATATCTTGCACCACTGCTGATTTTTCTTGATTGAAACCCAAAACTTTGATTGGTTCAAGTTTTAACACTACTTCTTCCCTTTCCTAATTTTGGATTAGTATGGAAGAGGTAGTTTTGATAAAACTTGGTATTTTATAATTAGGGTACTTAGTACAAGAAGGCTTCCATACTTGTTCAAAAGCCTAATGGTTTGATTCAGGTACTTGATACGACAGATACTAAGAACTAATAGACTGCTTTTAAATGCAAATGGGTTCTTGATTACAATCAGAATTCCTGAAACTTGAAACTTGATATCTACTAACCTTATTTTGAGAATGCTGATCTGGAATGAATGTAGCTATTCGGATGTTCTGGTTTTGTATTTGTGCAAGAAAATACTTCATATGTGCCTCTTTTGCTGCAATATGTCTTGCAAGATCTTGTTGGAATTGTATCATTTGTGCCTCTAATTCCTGCTCATGAAGATAGGCCTGACAATCCATCTTATCTTTTTGTTGTTCATATTCTTGCTGCCTCTTGAACTCTTCTAAGTTCCTTGTGACTTCTAACAATGTTTCGCTGATGCCACTCACACTATACTTCATATCCCTAACTTCTTGGGACTGATTTTGAACATGTAAATGCTGATATGAAGGATGAGTAGGGGTGGGTGGGAGGTAAACATGTTGAGCATGCTGATTTCTTTGCAAATCAAAGGAATTAGGAATGAAATTAGTAGTATGGCTGATCTGATATGGTTGATAAGATGAAGGTTTAGCAGTATTTTCATGATATGACAGATGGTATGATATATTTCCATGATGGAAAGACATGTTCATTCATTCAAAGAGTTTGATCTATCAATTCAGAAAGATAGAGTCGCCAGGTATTTGTAAATAAACCTCTAAAAAGGCTGTATAAATTGCTTATCATATCAAAAACAACAGCAACGATAAGTTCTATTGAACCAAAAATTAGTTCAAAGTCCCACCGGGCGTGCCAAAAACTGTTGTCGATGAGGATTGCACCCTTATGCAAAGTTGTGACATTTTGCAATCCTTCAAAACATGGGGACAAACTCAGGTTGTGGGTGACCTATAATGATTTTGAACCTCCAGATTGCGGGCTGGTTCCCTTAAAATATTCTATTGGAATGTATGATTTTTTGTTTTGGAAAAGGGTAAGAATGAAACTATAAGGAAATGAAAACTGTGAAATTTGGTGATGCACCTAATATGGATAAAAAATATGCAATTTGGTTCACAATATAATTCAGAAATATGACTCACACAATCCAACCTCGGCACAAATATCACAAAAGTATTTCTAAGGAAGGCTGGAAAAGTAGGCTTTCTATGAAGGAAAAGGATTTCTCACAACATAAAAAGATTACTTTCATTAACACAACCTAAGACCTATAATAACACTATGCTTAGTACTGCAAGCAAAAGTGAGACAATAGTTTTAAAGGTTTAGTAATTAAACACAGTAAAACTTCATCAAATCACTTCAATTAATTAACATTAAATAGAAAGGCAACTACTTGATCCAAAGAACAAAGGAAAATTGAATGAACACAAAGAAATTAACCTATAGCTTGATGTGATTTCTCTATAAAACTATCAAAAAGTGAGCTACAAAACCTCTCTCTCTCAAAGTGTATAAGAGCAAAAAGGTAAGAACTAGCACAAACAAGTTTTGCTTTACAATATATAGCTTTGCTCTCACTAAGAGGCATGCAAAATATGAACTACAGCTAACTACCTCTAAAAATAAGCACTCCAAAGTGATCCATGAGTAACCTCAAAAATCCCCAAAAATAAGGGTTCAAACTATCACAAATTGAGCAAAAATAGCTCCAATTTGGACCTCTCCATATGCTTGACCAAAACGTTGACCAAGAACCCTAAAAATACTCCTCAAATCATGCCAAAAAACTCTTAGGTGGCCTAGTTAACTCAACTCATCAATTTGCATGATTTTGTTTTTGCAAAATTCATTGTGAGTAAATAATAAAGCAATTAAAATAATTACTCTATTATTAGCTACAACTTGTACTATTTTTGACTTTACAATTTGTGGAAAATAATAAAGTAATTTGAAGAATATTACTTTATTATTTATTTACAATTGATTTATTTGTAAAATCATGCATGAAAAATATAAACTCCTTATCACTCCAAATACACATGCCTAATTTGCATGATTTGAGCAAAAAATAGGACTTAGAGAAAAATACAATATCCTTATAGCTCCTTGTGAGAAAATACATCCACTTGCATGTCAATATGCCTTAAGTAAAAAATATACCTTTATCTCTCCAAATTTGTATCAAAAGAAAACAAATATCTCTTCTCTGCCTTATAACTCCAATCACCATGCAAAATTATCTCACTGCCTCACATATATATCATGCAAAATAAAAGGTCCTAAGTCTCCTTGTCACTCTGCCATATGCATTTACCATGCCAAAAATATCTTATCTTCCTCATATCACCCTCATGCAAAAATATTATCTCACTGCTACATTGTCAACTCCCTATCTGCCACCTTTGTCTCCATTTGATAACTCTTGACTTTGACTTTGTATGTCATAAGGAATACACATCTTTTCAAAAGATATAAGGCACAATAAAATCCTCGACCATGTGATATTAGCATCATTCGACAAGGTAATAATCATTATTTAGTTTTTTGCAAGGTATAATGCCCACCCTTATGACCACTGACCACCATTTGATTTCAAACAAGATGCAAGGTCTATATTCTGTGTCGGCCACCTCTTACAATGATGCTAGGAAACTACATCATTTGATGTTGTTGACCACGGTCGATATTTAGATATAGCAATGATAATTTATTTTGAGAAGTCAAAAGACAAAAAAGAGAAAGGAAGCTTCGAACAAAAAGATGAAGGAACCCTAAACTTAGTTCATTTTCACATGCTCTTCTATGCTATCCGTCACTCTACAACTCTTTGGCATTAGGGTTTTTGGTTTCCATGGCTTCCTCTCAGCCTTTTTGTTGTCGAACTCCATGATTTATTTCTTTCCCTGAGTGAAAGAGGCTAGAAGTGGTAAGTGTATGGCATTGTTTGTGTTTCAACTGGCATTTTCTCTATTTGTGTGGCTTCTTATAAAAATTGGCACGGCCATACTTGCACCTCCTCCCTCTATATCATTTATTTGACATATTCTTTACTCTCTTTGTGTTGAATATCTGCAAAATGTGAGAAAAAATGTGAAAGAAAGATAAGAACCTCCTCATGAAGTTGCGGCCATACTTATTCTTCTCCTCTGCATTCGAAGGTAACTCTATTCTTTTCCTTCTATTGTGTATACTTTAACCTGGCTTTGAATATACAAAAGAAACAAGGTTTCAATTTTGTCATCTGGGTATTTAACTCTTTCTCTGTAGTTCATATGGTTGTGGCCATTGTTACTCTCTGTGGCAGATTTAATGGTTTTCCTATTATGAAACTTGAAGTGTTCAGATTTTGACATGAGGGTTTCTTCAAAAATGCATACAAATGCATTTCATGCTTACGGCCATACCAGAAAATACATATTCTGAGCTTTTTGACTGCTCTTTGCAAAAATTGAGAAAAGAGCTTCTTGACTGCAACAAGGGTTTCACAGTAAATCCATATGGGTATCTCTCACTTCTGTTCTTTCAAGCATGGCTATGATGCTAAGACACTTTTCTTCATCTTTTTCACTGTAATGGAAAAAATACACTAGGGTTTGATGGAAAATCCATATGGGTACTTGTAAAACCCCTCCTTATGTTACGACCAGGCCATAAAACCATCTCTGTGTAACCCTCCTTCACTCTGTGCATAAAATGAAACTAGGGTTTCATTCAAAAAATGAGGGTTTGATTTTACATTTGGGTATCTTCTTTTAGGCACAAAACTCACTTCCTCTTCACGACTATGGCAAAATAATACACTGTGTTGATTCATTTTCTCTGTATGCATAAAATAAGTTAGGGTTTTAAACTCTCTTCAAGAGTTTGATTCTGTATGAATTTCATCGTAACATATGACATCTATCCTCTTTTCCTGAGCATGAATTCTTCATTTCTATCCTTTTTCGTCCTTCAACCTGTCAAATGTTTGTCATAACTATATCAACCAGAAATGATGATAACTTGTATTTATTTTAACAGTCATACTGTAGCATATATATGGCATACCATGAGTGTTCTATTATTTTTCTTCCTGCATCAGTTAAGAGATCATGAAGTATGATCCATGAATAGTTAACACCAAAGTGTATGAATGATAACACTTGACTGTCACCAGTCAGAGGTATTATATCTTGCTATCTTGATCACTTGGTTTACTACCTATAGATGCATTCATCCTTCTGTATATGTATGCTATGACTGTCACTCTTAAACTTTAAGCTATCCTTCATTATGGCATATACCTGTATCACTTACTTTGGTTGTACTTGATCATTATGAATACCTGCAACATGATATTCTGCTTACTGTCCTTTGATTATAATCAGATAAAACCTTTGATGTTTATATCCTGTAATCTTATGTGCACAAATCTGTCTCCTGTATGCATTATTATGTAACCCTTAACATCATTAGATAACAATGTGAACACTCATATGTCAATGGTATGCATTAGTTTATTTTTGTGATTTGCATTCAACTTTAATATCATATGCATAAACAATGAAAAACTCCTATAGAATGTTCTTTCCATCTGATATGCATTAGAAACTTGATTGGCATATATGTCTTTTTGTCCTTGACTATTCTGATCATAAGTTTGCTATTCATCTCTTTTTCATATTTCTGTCATTTCATAAGTCTGATTTTTGTGAAATGTGACATGAAATATGACAACAATAAAATATTCTGATAGTAATATGAATAAGAGGAATACCTTTCATGACTGCAATTCTAATTTCTACATTTGTCAACCTGACTCAGGCATTACATACTTATCTGATTTGCTTTAATCAGCTGTAATAAATGTCATGATGACATACCTTCTCTGTAAGTTGATTAATGATGCATGATGTACTTTGAATGATGCACCCTGTCTTTTTATGACATTCCTTCTCAAATGAGTAAAAAAGAAACATGATGGGCTCAACCCTTGTGGGAGCCACATTTTCTCCACATGTTTATTTGTCTTCAAATCAGCAACATTATGTTCCCTATACCTGCACAGTGAACAAACAAGTTAGCATGAAAAATATACATGATGGTATTGATTGATCATCTTTGATATTTTGGCTTGTAGCACATGTCTGATCTAATCTTTCATATGAAATGCATGACGTGATAAGTTGATATATCTGCCTGATAAAAGCATATGAGAACTTTAAACATCTAGAGCTCTAACAAGACTGTCCCCAATTTTTTGCAGGTTCAACTAATGATAGGAGCTAAAGATGAAGATTGAAGACTGGCATCAACAAAACAACCTTCTTGCTCAGGCAATGATGGATGTTTACCTTTATCATATGTTCTTATTATTTCTTTTATCATTCAAATGTATAGCTTGCATGTCTGCAATTGCTCAGTCTAGTTACTCCCACGGCTTGTGTGGGACATATTTGAACACTTCTTTTAAACATAATCAGTTAATCTATCTTATGCACTTGATGTATGTATATTTCTTTTTCAACCAATGCATAGGATAGAGTAACAGATGTTGAATTGTATGTGTAGACACTCAAAATTGTCCACTTGTCGCAACGTCACATCATCTAGGCATCTGATAACATCTTTGCCCTAGATCCCCATGTTGTCACCTAATCTAGCATTTTCCTTTATTAAATTAAATAAATATAACATTTATTTAATTTAATCAAATCCCTTTTACTATTATTAAATAAATAAATTTAATTAATTAATTTAATTTACTTTCCTCTTAAATTAAATTAAATAAATATTTTATTTTATTTAATTTATCACTTTATCCCCTTTCCTCTTAAAATAAATAAATAATTTTATTTATTTATTTAATCTTCACATACCTCATAATTAAATAATTAAATTATTTAATTATGACTCACCTACTTACCAATTTCATCTCTAATTATCTCTCTAGTTAACTTGATTCCCTTTCTAATTTATCTCTCAACTCATCTCTTACACCTTCTAATCCCATCTCCCAAATCACTCTTACCTTCCACTTTCCTTTTCCAAGTTGCATACCAACTTTCCAATTCTATCATCACTTGTAAAATGGAAACTCTATCTTCCATTCTGTCATATTTGCCTATAAATGCACCCATTTTCATGCCATTTGCATGGATGAATTTTCTAAGCACCATCACTCTACCGAATTGTTCCCTCATCCATCAATCTATCTTCCTCTCATCCATCAAATCTCCTATCAATGTTATGCTGCAGATCGTGAAGCAATCAACAAAATAAAACAAGGAATCTAATGACCCAGGTGAAATTGTTTCAATTTGTATGTCTTCTAGTTTGTTTTGGGTTTTGATTTCTTGAGTGTTGGTTGAATCTATCTTGTTTGCTTGATCTAGTAAATTTCCACCCTACATAAAATGGCATGCCCGATGGGACCGAATCATTAGTTTTTACATGTTTTTGCTTTAAAAATTTGCTTTTGCCTAACCCTTGTTGTCGAGTTTTTGCAAGTGATTGTTACAGGTGACCTCCTAGGCTAAAACAGACATCACGGTTGCATCCAGAAGGCCCAAGAGGTGAAGAAAAACATATAATTTGACCATTTTTGCTGCAGGTCAAATTTAAACAAATCTTTTTAAGGTGATGAACAGTGTTTCTAGTGGTGAACAGTGCTTCCCGCCGATGAACAATGTTTCCAACGATGAACAATGCTTTCTAGTGATGAACAATACTTCCAATAGTAAATAGTATTTCCAACAATGAATAGTGTTTCTGCCGGCGAACAGTGCTTTCCGGCGAGGAACAATATTTCCAACAGTGAACAGTGTTTCCGGTGGGAACAGTACTTCCGGCCATGAACAGTGTTTTCAGGCTGTGAATAGCATTTTTTAAAGCTTAAAATAGTTTTCGTTTTTAAAACTACCATAACTTTTGCATATCATATTGGATTTTTGCATTTTTACAAGCGTTCGAAAGATGACTTTGTAAACTTCGCAGTGGCATCAATATATTTAGGTAATTCTACCATTTCGGTAGGTAATTTCTCTATCAAAATTCAGCCTTCTTTCAAACTTAAAATGCATATAACTGGAGAAAAACACAGAAATTTAACGAAATTTTTTATAAAATTGCATAGAATCATTTGAACTTTCTATTTTTACTATCTATTTGGCTCTATCATATCATCATTTGCAAGTTTTTATCTGATCATATCTTTGGCATCTAATAATTTATCTGTGCAGCTTGTTAAAACATGCTTGTCGAAGAATGGAGAAAACAAACTTCTGACATATCTTCTGCAAGTTCAAGCAATCAAAGAACAATCATTTATCACTAAAGTAGGCACACTTCAATTTGGTGCTTAAAATTAACACTGTCTACTTTGTGCTTGCTTTTCATTTCTTTGTTTACCTACTGAGTCTAATTGTAACCCAAGGTGGAAATACAAGTATCCTCTCCCCCTTCCTAACCAATGGATCTAGGGTGTAAGAGAACATTTTGCTAACTTTTAGGCAGGCCTGCCTTCCCATTGTGAGAAGGGGATGACCCAGGCAGAAATAGGTCAAAGCCAGACCATTCCAATCCAATATATAAATAACGTGTTTGCGCTGAAAGTCGCAAGCAATGAGTGCTGATATGCTATACCAACAACTAACCTCCCCCAAAACCCCATTGAGTGTAACATCTCTAGGCTGGGAGACTCCATAACAGAGAGTAGTACTGTCACACATATAGCCACCCGAATGAAAATCCAAACTAAAAACCATGTTTGAGTGGTCAAAAATCCATATTTGTTGGTGCAGAAGGTGGGACCTTTGAATCTGCCCTGATTCATGAATTTCTTAGCTGACGTAGCAGGGACAATCCTAAGGTTCGGTGGGGGGATGAGCCTTGGGAAACCTGGATCTTGGTATGCGTGAGAAGTGAGTGTCGTGGAGGGGAGCCGGTGCTACCAAGATCCTGGAGCTACCCGCTTTGAATAAGCACAGCTAGGGGATCCAACAAATATAACCTTTGCCTAGCCTTAGGATGTAATGATTGAGCATGGCTTGTGTATGAGTGTCTTCCATCTTATTTTCTTGCCATAAAATTGCTAAAAAAGCTATCAAAACCAAAATCCTTGTTACAAAACAATCTCAAAAAATTTCATCCTAACACATATTCTAAGCCACATCATCCATGTCCTCTAATCCTAACCATCCTAACCAAGTCATCATTCTAATTTCAGCCTAATCACTTCATCCTAGTCATTTCCCAATCACCTTCATCCATTTCCTATCCTAATCATCTTATTCATCCTACATCCTCATATTTTCATCTACTACTTCTAAACATGGACATGAAATTCCCAAACAAGACCTATGAGAATGATCCTTATGGCACCTTAAGAATGCTTGATACCCTTGAGTGGCTATATAGAAAGGAACCAATTCCTACGCCCCACAACACCAACAATTCCCACAACATCAAGCCATAAGACAATTCCAACAATCCCAAATCCAATCATCACATCAACCCTGTCCATCCATCTATCATGTTACCCCCGCACCAACCTATCCCATTTCTTCTAATATCAACCCTTATCTATATTACTCCACCCCTCAACAACCATTATCCTATGTGATCCCTACACCCCAACACCATCACAACTTCCAACATATTCAACCTACACATCCTACCATTCCATCTCATCATCAAACCCATTCACAAGACTATCAATGGCCCCCACAACAAGAACATGCAAATCCAAGTGGCTCTTTGTACATAATCCAAGTCAACCCAAGTCCACTTTCGCAACATGATCTAATAGACCTAAGTCCGCCTATGCAAGACTTAATAGCCTTTGACAAGGGAGACACCAACCTAGAGCAAGCATCTTATGAGCATCCTCTATCACCGTTCAAGCACATGCCAACACATGAGTCAACTAGTCCTCTCCCAACACCTTCATGTCAACCGTCTAATCCATCAAGCCCTCCAATAAAGGATCCCTTAGAGATGACTCTACAACAATTGGTCCAAGAAAATTTGATTGAGCTTCCACAACCAACATGTTATAATACCTATCGGCTTATCATCATCATCATATTTCTTGCTAACACAGACAGCATCATCATATTTCAGACGAGCATGAAATATCCTCCTGCTGACTACTGTTCACTTCTTCCGCCTTTCGCCTTTCGCCTGTCAGCAGCATCATCATATTCAGCTATCAGCATCATCATCACATTTGGTAAGCGCAAACATCCTCCTGATGTTCACTGTTCATCTTACCACCAAACTCTATCTTCATCATCATGATGTTCGATATCATCTTCATCAGCAGGATATAAAATATCCGGTTGCTCCCATATATCCTGATGACGACAACTTCAAGCACCTCTCCTTCGATACCTACGTCACCCCGATATCCGACTACTCAAACAACAGCATCAGGATATGACTTATCCGGTCATATTGAAACATCCTGATGATGTTACCCAAACTTTATGCCGATGACTTACGCCGATGCCAAAACACTTAGCAACGGCAGGATAAACTTGCATAGGGTGATATTCGCAATATCCTGATGACGATGACGTCACATGCACCCGATGATGATGTCAATGCACCTGATGATGATGTCATCCGGATATAAGACACTTATACCCTCCGCAACATGATAATGAATATCTGAGTGATCTCTTAATATCCTGATGATGACCTCTCCGGTCCTTAGCCAAAAAGTGAACTTTCACTCCTGCATGCGATAGCAATATGCGGATGATGAATACACACGAAAGATGATCCTGACGACGATATACACACTGAGTATATATCCAACCTATATCATCCTGATGCACTTGAAACATACAATCTTCATCAGCTTCATAACCCGATCCAGATAGCGATATACTCACAGATGACGATGCGATTCACTCCGACTGGAAAAGCACATGCAGATCCCTATATATCCGTCAGCTGCATGCAAACTCACAGAACCGCACAATTTCACAAAGAAAATATGATGATCGGGCCGAATCACCTTCAGATCAAAACTTAACAGTTTATCTTCCTAAACCCTAGCACATGAGGATGCTAGGTTGATTCATAGCATGCTACCAACTGATTTCTCAAACAATGAAATGCATAAACAGAAAACTAAAATGCAACCTAAACTATCATACATGACCATTCCACCGATTCACAGAATCAACTGGTGGAAGGGTTGAAAGTGTCCATTAACCTGTAATCAAAACATAAATAGCTGATAAACCAGATAATGCAATTGATGAGATCTTATTCAGATGAAACACAAATGTCCTGTTTCTCCAACAATGTTTCACAATGACTGGACTGATCTCTGGAACTCACTCAATCACCAGTACTACATAACATAACTACTACTCTCTGATATGATATGATATTCTCTGATCCGATCTCAAACCCTACTGATCTGAGTTATTTATAGCAATACCCTACGAGTACTACCAACTCGATTCCCAGCGGCTGGGAGCTTCCAAGCGGCTGGGAGAGGACAGCTCATACTACCTGATCACGAACTCTAACTGCCTGCACACTCTCCTAGACTGATCTAATACATATGCATTGGTCCAATGGACCTTATTACATTATGAAGTCAAACATGCTAAAAATAGACTAATGTCCTGTCATGTGGACAATGAACCTATATCCTGTCTTGTAGGGGTGCTCCTGCACCAGATCCCTTAGAGATGACTCTACAACAATTGGTCCAAGAAAATTTGATTGAGCTTCCATCAATAACATCCTTTGAAGAAATCTACTTTAAACCCCATTGGTATAAAGATGATGAATATTGTGCATACCATAGGTGTAAGGGCCATCTCATATCCACTTGTAAACAATTCAAAAGATTGATCAAGAACCTAAAAGATTGTGGTAAGATTGGGTTAGATAAAACCAATCCATCTAATCCCTGTATCCTTCCATCTAGCCCAAGTCCTTGTTAGACTTAGGGCACACAACTAAGAGGGGGCTGAATCAGTTGTACAAAACTTTCTCCAATTCCATACCTAAAGCTTCTTAGTGATTAGCAGTATATCAATCATGAAACATAATGCAATTAAATCAAAAGCAGAAACTCATCAACACATAAGACACCAAGATTTTGACATGGAAAACCCAGTTAAGGGAAAAACCATGGTGTGATTAACCTAAGATTGTATTCTCTATTAGAAGAATAGAAAGAACAAAAATGGTACATGCCAATTAGGGCTTACTGCCTGAGCACACTACTCACAAGAGGCTCATTGCCTACAAGAGATACTATCTACAAAGAAATATGTATCACCTACTTGAACTGGGAAATAGCATCTTTATCATGCTTGAATTAGTTCCATTTAAGCCCAATACTTCTACTCTACCTTTCACTCTTCTCCTTGCTACTACTCTCTCTCCTCAACAAAGACGCCTTTGGAATGACTTCACAATCCCTTATTTATACAAGGCATCAACTTAGGAATAATCATCTAAGTCGGCAAACACCTATAAGAACATCCGCAAGACTTGTAATACATCCGGTAGGCCAATCACAGGAAGAACACCTTCATCCAGTGGTTATTCTTCAAATGTGAACTCTAACTTTGATGCAAACCACCAACATGAACTGGACACGATCCAAAGATCACCACAACCTTTCTTGAATCACCAAGAACAACCACACTTCATCTGCTTACTGGAATTCTTCTCTCCTTCATCTGGAACTTCAAGAACACAGTTTGTCATCACTGTCACAAAGGAATAGGTGCTTCCGGACCTTCAAACCACGAACCAATCGAGTTGATACTTCACAAGGACATCCTCAACACTCCCTCAAATCTGTAGAATGGGATAATGTATTTCTAGATCTCACCGGACCTATCTGTGTCACTCTGTCACCTCTGAACACCTGCCAGAACTGGTTCTACTTGAACAGCCATAACTTCTTCAGATCTTCATGTGGACCTCTAAAAAATTGACTGGATCATCTCAAGACTCATATCTATAAACCTTTTGAACTGCAACCTCCGATCTGCATCTTAGCTGGGATCTCCACTTCATAGTCACCATTGCTCCTCTTTGCTCATCCAATCCTTCTCATCAATGCAACATGAGTATGTTGACATCAATGACAACACCGGTTAGACCCATACTTGCAACAATCTCCCCCTTTATCATTGATGGCAACATATGATGTGAAAAACGATCAAGACAAGAACTTCTCCCTTATGTCACAACTCCCCCTATCAGCAACAACCATTCACATGTCTTCTCTTCCTTTACTACTCCCCTTTTGATCATCAACCACTTGTTTTTCACATGTCTTCTCTCCCCCTTTGGCATCAATGGCAAAGGGATCATACTTGCAACTTCAATACTTCAAAATCATACTAGCTGCTCCCCCTGAGTAGCAACTCCCCATCACCAATCTGGATCACAAGATATGACTGTGATATCCATTAGACTGATGCACATTAGTGCACCTTAGTTCATTACCAGAGGAGCAATAACCCCTAACTTCTCCCTGAGATACTCAAAAGAGTCCTTAGGAAGAGGTTTGGTAAAGATGTCTGCAATCTGATCCTTGGAAGGCACAAACTCCAGTCTGACTTCATTCTTGTTCACTTGCTCTCTCAGAAAGTGAAACTTGATACATATATGCTTAGTCTTAGAATGCAACACCGGATTCTTAGATATATTTATTGCACTTGAATTATCACAGAAGATTGTGATAGGTTCCTCATACTCCACTTTGATATCTCTTAGCATCTATTTCATCCACAAAACTTGAGTGCAACTACCTACTACTGCAATATATTTTGATTTTGTTGTAGATAGAGATATTGCCTCTTGTTTCTTGCGTAGCCAAGAAACCAATCTCTTTCCTAGAAAGAATGCTCCACCACTGGTACTCTTCCGGTCATCCATATCTCCTACCCAATCCGCATCAATATATGCATGAAGAGAGAAATCATGATCTCTAGGATACCACAGACCATACTCAACTGTCCCTTTTAGATAAATAAAAATCCTCTTGATTGCCATGACATGAGATTCTCTAGGATCAGCCTGAAATCTAGCAACAAGACCAATAGCCTGCATAATGTTTGGTCTAGTTTGAATAAGATACAACAGTCCTCCAATCATTGACCTGTACTTTGTCTAATCAGCCTTAGGAGAGTCATCATATTTGCTCAACTTACATCCGATTGCCATGGGAGTATTCATTGATTTTGAGTCTTCCATCCTAAATTTCTTCAACAATTCTTTCACAAATTTGGTTTGAGAAATGAAGATTCCTTTCTTTGTTTGAATGATTTGCAAACCCAAGAATAAATTCATTTCACCAAGCATGGACATTTCAAATTCACTTTTCATTTGATTTGCAAAAGTTTTACACATACTATCTCTTCCTCCAAAAATGATATCATCAACAAACACTTCAACAATCAGGATGTTTTCATGATCAATTTTGAAATACAAATTACTATCAGTAGTACCTTTGTTGAAACCAATCTTCAAAAGATGCTTATCCAATCTTTCATACCAGGCTCTTGGGGCTTGCTTCAATCCATACAGTGCTTTCTTCAACTTGCAAACCATATCATCATGATCAGACAATAGAAATCCATCCAGTTGTTCAATGTATACTTCTTCTTCCAAGTCACCATTTAGGAAGGCAGACTTGACATCCATCTAATATACTTTGAAATCTTTGAAGGCAGCAAATGCAAGAAATAATCTAACTGCTTCAATTCTTGCCACCAGAGCAAAATTTTCTTTAAAATCAACTCCTATTTGAGAATAGCCCTTGTAGACCAATCTAGCTTTATTTCTGATTACTTCACCAACTTCATTTAGTTTGTTCCGGAAGACCCATTTGGTTCCAATCACATTCTTGTTTCTAGGTCTGGGAACAAGATCCCAAGTGTGATTTTTCTCAATTTGCATCAACTCTTCCTCCATTGCTTTGGTCCAGTTTTCATCATTGCAGGCTTCATTTATTGTCTTAGGTTCAATCTTTGAAATCAGACAATACTCATCTGAATTTTGAGCAATTCTCCTTCTAGTTTGCACACCTTTGCTTTTGTCACCTATGATCTGATCTTCAGAGTGGTTCAGTCTTACATACCTTGGAACTTTGTGACTTTCTTGTACTTCTGCTTCTTGATTAGGCTCATTCAGACTTGTCCCTTCTTCCTGGTTTACCAGATTAGTTTGAACCTGACTTTCAGAAGATGTTTGGACTCCTTGAATCAGAACACCATTCTGACGATCTTCATCATATTCATAGAACCTTGAGGGTTTCTCAATTCCCTCATCAACCTTCACATTTGTACTTTCTATTATCTTTCTTAGTCTCTTGTTATAACACTGGTATGCTTTGCTTTGAGTAGAATAACCCAAGAATATTCCTTCATCACTTCTAGCATCAAACTTTCCTAGATCTTCATCTCTTTTAATGTAACATTTTCTACCAAAAACTCTGAAATACCTCACAGTAGGAGTGATGCCAAATCAAAGTTCATAAGGAGTCTTACCAGTATTACTTCTGATTTGAACTCGATTGAGAGTATAGACTGCAGTGCTGACAGCTTCTCTCCAATAGATCTGAGGAACATTTGCTTCCATCATCATGGTCCTAGAAGCTTCCTGGATGGTCTGGTTCTTTCTTTCCATTACTCCATTCTGCTGTGGAGTCCTAGGAGCAGATAATTGTCTCTTTATTCCATGTTTCTCACAGAACTCTAAGAACTCACTGGATGTGAATTCCCCACCTCTATCAGACCTCAGACATTACAGTTTTAATCTAGTTTCATTCTCTACCAGAGCCTTGAATATTTTGAATTTCTTAGGAGCTTCTGATTTCTCTTTCAGAAAGGTTACCCACATCATCTGGGAATAGTCATCAATTAGTAACATGAAGTATCTATCACCTTGCACACTCTTGGTTCTTTCCGGGCCACAAAGATCAGTATGGACTAAGTCCAATAATCCGGTAGAAGATAGTTCCTTACTCTTGAATGTGACTCTGCTCAGCTTACCCAACTGACATTCTTTACACAAGCTATTTGTAGGTTTCACCAATTTTGGAAGATCTCTTACAGCTTGAGTATTGCTTATCTTGATGATATTATCAAAATTCACATGACACATCCTCCTATGCCACAACCAACTTTGATCAATTTGAACAAACAAGCAACTTTTACCAGTACCAACCAAGTGAAAGATATTACCTTTAGTTTGAGTACCAGATGCAATCTTTGTTCTAGAATTTTCAAAGATCTTGCATTTTCCATTCTTGAACTGGAGATCATAGCCTTTGTCCATCAACTGTCCAACATTGAGAAGATTATGCTTCAATCCTTCAACATATAGTACATTACCAGTTTTGTTTCTTCCATCAAGAGAAATAGTTCCTCTACCTCTGATTCTACCAGCAGAATTATCACCAAACTTTACTACTCCTTCATATCTTTCCAACTCTACAAACTTATTTTTGTCACCTGTCATATGGTGAGAGAATCCACTGTCAATGACCCAATCATCCTTCTCTTCAACTTGGGCAGCCAGAGCTCTTTCCACAGTCTTATGGTTGACAGATACAGAGGACATTAGATCTTCTTCCTTGATGGCAATGAACACCCATTCATTTCCAGATTTGTTTCCTGTCTCTGATTCATCATCTGTTACTCCTTCATTGTCATCATCTTCATGTACATAGTAACAGTTCTTTTGGAACCTTAGCTTGTTAGCATTTTGCCTTAAAAACCTTTCCGGACACCTTGAGGCAAAATGACCAATCTTATTGCAGTTAAAACACTTAAAAGGTAATTTTCCTTCATACTTACCGGATCCTCTTGGCAACTTCTTTGAAATAAGGGCTTCAAGTTGAGCAGTTTCTACTTCTTCTTCTTCCAGATCTTTTCTTGCTTTTTCATACCATGACAGCTTCTTTGATGAATTCTCTCCCAGATCAAACCTTTATTTACTTTTAACACAGGCACTGGCTTTGAATGCAGATTCAGTCTTGGGGGGATCATCTCTAAACTCTGTCATTTCAAATGCAGCCAATTTTCCAGCCAATTGATCTCTTGTGACAATTGTATGGGCTCTGAATTCTTCAATGGCAGCGGCCTTGATTTTGTAAGAAGCATGAAGGGATCTGAGAATTTTGCCAACAATCTCATCTTCATCTAAGACTCCACCAGCATTTCTAATTCCACAAACAAGCTCATTTACTCTTGGCATAAAAGTAGTGATGTTTTCATCTTCTCTCATCTTCAGATTTTCAAATTTTCCTTTCAGACTTTGTAACCTTGCACTTTTGACATACTTGTCTCCTTCTTGCAGAAGTTCTAGTTTTTGCCAAATCTCAAAAGTAGTTGGTAGGTCAATAACATTTGAGAGCTTTGAATCAGTTAATGCGCTTAGAAGAGCCTCTATAGTCCGCAGATTGTTTTCAGTGTCTGTGATTTCATTTAGGGTTTTCGGACCACCCTGTGGAGGTACATACTGTGTTGTAGCCATGGTCCAATACGCCATTCCCATACATCTGAAGTGACATTTCATGCGACCTTTCAAGAGATTAAAATTGGTTCCATCAAACTTCAGACTATCCTTCTTGTAAGATGACATCCCAGATCTCCTCAAGCGATTAAGCTCTTTTTAGAGGAACTTAGCTCTGATACCAATTGTTAGACTTAGGGCACACAACTGAGAGGGGGGGCGAATCAGTTGTGCAAAACTTTCTCCAATTCCATACTTAAATCTTCTTAGTGATTAGTAGTATATCAATCATGAAACATTATGCAATTAAATCAAAAGCAAAAACTCATCAACACATAAGACACCAAGATTTTGACGTGGAAAACCCAGTTAAAGGAAAAACCATGGGGTGATTAACCCAAGATTGTACTCTCTGTTAGAAGAATAGAAAGAACAAAAATGGCACATGCCAATTAGGGCTCACTGCCCAAGCACACTACTCAAGGGAGGCTCACTGCCTACAAGAGACACACTGTCTACAAAGAAATATGTATCACCTACTTGAACTTGGAAATAGCATCTTCATCATGCTTGAATCAGTTCCATTTAAGCCTAATACTTCTGCTTTGCCTTTCACTCTTCTCCTTGCTACTACTCTCTCTCCTCAACAAAGACACCTTTGGAATGACTTCACAATCCCTTATTTATACAAGGCATCGACTTAGGAATAATCATCTAAGTTGGCAAACACCTACAAGAACATCCGCAAGACTTGTAATACATCCGGTCGGCCAGTCACAGGAAGAACACCTTCATCCGGTGGTTATTCTTCAAATGTGAACTCTACCTTTGATGTGGACCACCAACATGAACTGGACATGATCCAAAGATCACCACAACCTTTCCTGAATCACCAAGAACAACCACACTTCATCTGCTTACTGGAATTCTTCTCTCCTTCATCTAGAACTTCAAGAACACAGTCTGTCATCACTGTCACAAAGGAATAGGTGCTTCTAGACCTTCAAACCATGAACCAATCAAGTTGATACTTCACAAGGACGTCCTCAACACTCCCTCAAATCTCCAGAATGGGATAATGTATTTTCAGATCTCACCGGACCTATCTGTGTCACTCTGTCACCTCTGAACACCTGCCAGAACTAGTTCTACTTGAATGGCCATAACTTCTTTAGATCTTCATGCAAACCTCTAAAAACTTGACTGGATCATCTCAAGACTCATATCTATAAATCCTTTGAACTGCAACCTTTGATCTGCATCTTAGCTGGGATCTCCACTTCACAGTCACCATTGCTCCTCTTTGCTCATCCAATCCTTCTCATCAATGCAACATGAGGATGTTGACATCAATGACAACACTGGTTAGACCCATACTTGCAATAGTCCTAGCCCATCTAATCCCATTATCCATCTCACAAGTCCTAATCCTAATCCTTCAACTTCCACCATCATTGTCCATCCACTATATTGTCCATTCAACCATACACTTGCAGAGGATGTGATCCATTGGCTATTAGCGAGGAATAAATCATTACCATGTCATCAAAGTTCCATTCATGAGCTTATCAAAGAATCTCCCAATACCTTGCTTATTCCTCCACCTCCACCATTTGGTCCACAAATCATTGAGCTTATTGAATGGACTTCTCCCATGAGTCCACATCAAGACCTATCATACCTTCAGGTTGTTTACCAAAACCCTATCCAAGAGTCATCCACTTCCACGCAAACAATCCAAGAGGTATATCAAGAACATAACCCTGATCATGTGCAAACATTAGTCCCTAATCCTAGTCAAGATCAAATCCCTTACATGCCACCTATGCTACCCATCCATAACACTTACCTCTTCCATGATCAAGATAAAATTATCTATGAAGAAGCTACCCATGAGTACCTTGATCTTATCCATAATCCCCTCCATGAGTAAGATGTCCAAATTTCTCCTATCCATCCTCCATCTAACCCTAATGTGCAAGATTCCACTTCTCATGATTAGACATGTGCCTCCCACATAAGCATAAAAGATCAAATCAATACATTGGATCATAATACACTTAAGCAAGATCTTAATGATCCTTCCACATCCACTATCGACCCTATCGCAACTCCACCATCATGTCCTATTAGTCTATCCACCTTTATCCATGAGTGTTCCTCCTTAGAACACCACCAACCATTATCCTCTATTTCACCTTCTCTGTCCAATAAGGAACTCATGTCTAGTGTTCCACATGCACCTAGTCCCATTGTCAACTGCATCCTCTAAAACATGAACTATCAAGGTAAGGGTTTAGGCCCTCTTGAACAAGGTATTTTGGAGCCAATCCATGTCAAGATCCCTCAGCGTTCATTTGGCCTTGGATAGACACCTCAAGGTCAACAATCTAACGATGTTGGTAATCCCTCCATCCCTCCTAAGTCCACCACTTTCCATTGCAAATCCCATCATACTCCTAAATCGTATGTCACCATTCCACCTCCATCATCCTACAAATCACAAAAGCATGTGACCATATACCTCTCGCCATCCACTTTGCTTCCGCTCCTTCCAACTCCTAATATCCCTCCATCCACTTTTCCTCCACTACTTCCAACACCTTATCCATCCATCCATAAGTCCTCTAGAAATCCTAATCATGACCAACAAATGCACACATTATCTAAACATGGAGCTTCCACCAACCTCACTTCCACCATGCCCATGGGATTCAAAAGCAAAAAATTTAATGCCTCTACCTATAAAGCAAAAAATCCTAAGGGTCCTCATCCCTTAGGACACAAAAGCAAAGAATCAAAGCAAAATCCGTCTCTAAAGGTGCATACACCCACACACCTCAAAGAAAAAATGAAAAAGGTATGGGTCCCCAAGCAACAAGTAATTACCTCAAAATTTGCGCAAAAGCTGCATATATCCCAACCCATACCTCCACAAGCAAAGTCAAAAACTAAAATTGTATGGGTCCCTAAGAAACAAACCATCAAGTCAAACGAGGCATCCACCTCTCAAAAATCCCAACCATCTCCTTCCATCCATTCCATCCAAAAGCCTCAAAATCCTCCATCCCACATGAAAAGCAAAAATCATAAAAACACTAAGTCTATGTGGGTCCCTAAATGCCTAAATCAACCATCTCCTAAGCGAACAACACTACACCGTCTTCCACCCAAAAGATTCAACGTTTATCATGGTGTGTGCAGCCGTTGGTCATGATTCCCTTCCATATCACAACATTTCCATCGACCTCCATCTCCCCATCCTTCAACTATTATCCTACATATCTCCCTTATCAAATCCCTATGGTCCATGCTTTTGCATAAGTCCTCCATCCATATTTCTAACATAATCCACATCGTGATCCACTATCACACCTTTCATGATCCGCTATCGCACCTTTCATAATCTGCTATCTACCTATTCCATTGCGACGACATCCTTCTAGCAGGACTTTCCCTTTTGTGGAACTAGACACTAGAGTCCTCCTATCCATAATCCACCTTCTCCTATCAAAAAGTCAAAAAAGTCAAAAAATAAAAAAATTCAAAAAGTCAAAAAATAAAAATGAAAAAAAAAAATAGTAAAGAGAAATCCCTTTGTCCAATGGTGAAAACCTGGTAAACAGGTGCCCTAGATAAGTACAATGATGAAAACCTGGCAAACAGGCATCATGCGTAAGTTTGATCTTCTATGTCACCTATACTTGGGGGCACCTTGTCTCATCCTACCTATCATTTCCCTTCCTACCATATCCTACCATACCATTTTCTACCATCCTTATCCATCCACATACATACACCTATCACATTGCATCCATTCATCCTCCCTTCTTTTGATCTTGATAAAGATTGGGGGCAAAATGAAAAAAACATGCTTTGGTTATCTCTTGATGTACTCCATCCTTTCCAACCCACTCCATCCTATCATCCTATCATAATCCCATTGTCACAAGCCTCATCCTATCACTATCCTATCGCCCTGAGCCTTGTCATGAAAAATCCCAAGCATACTATCTAGAATGGGGCATGTTGTTTCCTATGCGACATAGTCTTTGAGATCACATCCTAGCTTTCTTATGCATACATCTGATGTCGCCTATCCTCTTATCCAATCACTTATCATGAGTCTTCCTTTCCATCCCTTGTCACCCATCCCTTCATCCAATCACACCTACCTACCTCCTACCACCTAGACTTGGTCCTCTCTTGTCATTGGCATCTACCATAAAGGCTACCAAAATTGTAAATCCATTGACGTTCAAAACATCCAAAAACAAAAAAAAAAATCGTAAAATGTCCTAAAAAATCTTAAAAAATCACAAACAGTCCTAAAAAAATCCCTAAAAATCATAAAATGTCCTGAAAAAATCCCTAAAAATCATAAACGTCCTGAAAAACTCCAAAAAAATCATAAAACGTCCTGAAAAAACCCAAAAAAATCATAAAATGCCCTGAAAAAATTCAAAAAAAATCATATAATGCCCTGAAAAAATACATAAAAAATTAAATATTCCAAAAAATCCAACAATCATCAAAGTCATTTATCAAAATCAATCAAGTCAATCTATCAATCCATCAAAATCAAATCATTCCTTCTAAATCCATCAAATCAGTTCTTTAGTCAATTCAACCATCATTCATCAAATCAAGCCAATCTCTCAAACAATCGTCAAAGTCAATCACCAAATCATTCAATCAAAATCTAATCAAATCCAATCAAATCATTAATCACATCAAGCCAATCTCTCAATCAATCAAAATCAATAACAATCAATTTGTAACCCGATCACTCTATCTTCATTTCCATCAATAAACCAAATCAGAACTACATCCAATCTTTATCGTTAAGTGCCTTGATCTTGAGGACACAGGTATGTAGGCAGTCTAGTGTATGAAGGATATACCCAGATTTAGGCACAAGATGATTCCCCTCCTCCATCTTTCATCTTTCCTCTGCTCATCTTTCTCATCATTAATCTCATTTTCTTCTATATTTCATCTCTCGTATCATCAAACACAATCAGAACTACATATCATTTCTATCATTAAGTGTCTTGATCTTGTGGACATAGGTATGTAGACAGTCTAGAGTATGAAGGAAGTGCCCAGATTCAGGCACAAGACGATATTCCTCTTTCCTCTCTCATCTTCTTCCAATCATTCTTTATCAATTCATCAATTCTTCAATAACTTCTTCCAATCAATTCTTCAATAACTTCTTCCAATCAATCTTAATCGAAACATTCCAAGCAATAAATTCAAATGCAAGTCATCCTTTATCCATACCAACCAAGTAATCAAGCTTGTCAAATTATCCACTTGCATCCTATGGTCTTGATCCTAATCTTGTCGTAAACCCAATCAATCGTTAATCATCACCAATCAATCAATCATCATCCTTGTATTGATCTAGGGATACATCTTTCCCCTCCATGACAACACTATCCTAATCATCATCATCATCAATCAGCAATCAATCGTCGGTTTACAGCTTGATAGGGGCAATACCTTGCTTACTTTTGAATCATTTGTGCATGCTTGCTTGTGTGTGTGTTATCATTTTTGCATTTGCATCTGTATCTTCCCAACTAATATTCATATCTTGTATCCAGACAAGGTTGTATTATGTTGGGGCATGAGACACATCCTCACCTTGGTCCTTATACCCTAGTGCATAACGTCTTGTGCTATAGCAAACATATATTGGTGAATTGTCATGAAATGGATTTGATTGGATTGATGGATTGGAATGACAGAAGGTCACCTATGGTAAGCAGAAACTTGCATATGCACAGAAGGTAATCACCTATAGTAAGAATTGCATTGGTTTTGGTCATTTTCATTTCGCATTAGGTTTTTTAAGTCACTTTTGGTTTTGCTGCATAGAATTAGTTTTTTTCAGGATCTGATGGCTTTTGTGTGTAGTTTGTCCCTCGTTTCTTGAAGATCGGAGTTAAAGACATGTTGATATCTTATGCAGGTCCGAGCAGTCCAAGACAAACAATCTTTCATCACTAGAATAGGCACAGTTAAGTTTGGTGCTCTAAAATGAACTTTCACATAGATTAAGTTGGGGATAAATGAACAATTTATCTTCATTGTGCCTATTTTTCTCTTTTTTAAGATTTCTTGTCTTGTCTGATTGTAACCCAAGGTGGCAACACAAGTATCCTCTCCCCCTGCCTAACTAATGGATCCGGGGTGTAAGAGAACATGTTGCTAACTTTTAGGTGTGCATGCCTTCCCATTGTGAGAAGGGGATGACCTAGGAGGAAATAGGTCAAAGCCAGGCCATTCCAATCCGCTTCATACATAACGTGTTTGCGCTGAAAGTCGCAAGTGACGGGTGCTGATATGCTATACTAATAGCCAACCTCCCCCAAAACCCCATAGAACGTAACCTCTTTGGGCTGGGAGACTCCATAACGGAGAGTAGTGTTGTCGCATGTACAGCCACCCGAACGGAAACCCAAACTAAACACCATGTTTTAGTGGCCAAAAAAACCATATTTGTTGGCATATAAGGTGGGACCTTCAAAGACGCCCTGACTCATGTGGTTCTTAGCAGAGGTAGCAGGGACAATCCTAAGGTTCGGTGGGGGGACGAGCCTTGGGAAACCTGGATCTTGGTATGCATGAGAAGTGAGTGTTGTGGAGGGAAGTCGGTGCTAGCAAGATCTTGGAGCTACCTGCTTTGAATAGACACAGTTAGGGGATCCAACAAATATAGCCTTTGCCTAGCCTTAAGATGTAACAATTGAGCATGGCTTGTGTATGAGTGTTCTTCCATCTTGTTTGCTTGCCATAAAATTGCCAAAAAAAAAGCTATCAAAACCAATATCCCTATCTCAAAACAATCTCATCCTAACACATATTCTAAGTCACATCATCCACGTCCTCTAATCCTAACCATCCTAGCCAAGTCATCATTCTAATTTCAGCCTAATCACTTCATCCTTTTCTTATCCAAATCACATCTTATTCATCCCACATCCTCATACCGTAATCTACCACTTCTAGACATGGACATGACATTCCCAAACAAGAGCTATGAGAATGATCCTTATGGCACCTTAAGAATGCTTAATACTCTTGAGTGGCTCTATAGAAAGGAACCAATCCCTATGCCACCACAACACCAACACATCCCACAACATTAAGCCATAAGCCAATACCAACAATCCCAAATCCAATCATCACATCTACCCTATCCATCCACCTATCATGTTACCCCCACATTGACCTATCCCATTTCTTCTAATATCAACCCTTCTCCATATCACTCCACCCCTCAACAACCATTATCCTATGTGATCCCTACACCACAACACTATCACACCTCCTAACACATTCAACCACAATCCTATGTGCCACCTCATCATCAAACCCATTCACAAGACTATTAGTGGCCCCCACAACATGAACATGTGAATTCAAATTCCCCTTTGTATATAAGCCAAGTCAACCCAAGTCCACTTTTGTAACATGACCTAATAGACTTAAGTCCACCTATGCAACAAGACTTAATAACCTTTGACTCAAGTCTAAGTGACCCTTTGTACATAAACCAAGTATCCTTAAGTCTGCCTATGCTACAAGAGTTAATAGCCTTTGACAAGGGAGACACCAACCTAGAGCAAGCATATTATGAACATCCTCCATCACCATCCGATCACATGCCAACACATGAGTCAACTAGACCTCTCCCAAGACCTTCATGTCAACCTTCTAATCCATCAAGCTCTCCACTAAAGGATCCCTTAGAGATGACCCTACAACAATTGGTCCAAGAAAATTTGATTGAGCTTCCACCGATAACATCCTTGGAAGATATTTAATTTAAACCCCATTGGTATAAAGATGATGAATATTGTGCATACCATAGGTGTAAGGGCCATCTCATATCCACTTGTAAACAATTCAAAATATTGATCAAGAACCTAAAAGATTGTGGTAATATTGGGTTAGATAAAACCAATCCGTCTAATCTCGTTATCCTTCCATCTAGCCCAAGTCCTAGCCCATCTAATCCCATTATCCATCCCACAAGTCCTAATCCTAAGCCTTCAACTTCCACCATTACCATTCATCCCTTATATTGTCCATTTACCCATACCCTTGCAAAGGAGGTGATCCATTGGCTATTAGCAAGGAATAAATCATTTCCATGTCATCAAAGTCCCATTCATGAACCTATCACATATTCTCCCAATGCCTTTCTTATTCCTCCAACTCCACCATGTGGCCCACAAACCATTGAGCTTATTGAGAAGACTTCTCCCATGAGTCCACATCAAGACCTATCATACCCTCATGTTATTGAGCAAAAGCCTATCCAAGAGTCATCCCCTCCCATCCAAGTAATCCAAGAGGTATATCAAGAGCATAATCTTAAGCACACGGAAACATCAAGCCTTCATTTAGATCAAGATCAAATCCTTCCTAGTCACCATATTCATAACATTTATCTCTTCCATGATCAAGATGATACTACCAATGAAGAAGCTATCCATGAGCACCTTGATCTTATCCGTGATCCCATATCCATCCATGAGTAAGATATCCAAATTGCTCCTATCCATCCTTCATGTAGCCCTAATGCACAACCTTCCATCTCCCATAATGAGACATGTGCCTCCCACATAAGCTTAGAAGATCAAACACCTACCTTGGATCATAATGCACATAAGAAAGATCTTAATGACCCTCCCACATCCACTATCGACCCTATCACAACTCCACCATCATGTCCTCTTAGTCTTACCACTCTCATCCATGAGTGTTCCTCCTTAGAACACCACCAACCATTATCCTATATTTCACCTTCTCCATCCAATAAAGGACTCGTGTCTAGTGTTCCACCTGCACCTAGTCCCATTGTTGATCACATCCTCCAAAACATGAACTATCAAGGTAAGGGTTTAGGCCCTCTTGAACAAGGTATTTTGGAGCCAATCCATGTCAATGTCCCTCCGCGCTCATTTGGCCTTGGATACACCCCTCAAGGTCAACAATCTAACGATGTTGGTACTTCTTCCATCCATCCAAAATCCACCTCTTTCCACCACAAATCCTATCATACACCTAAATCATATGTCACCATTCCATCTCCATCCTCCTACAAATGTCGAAAGCATGTGACCATACACCTTACACCATCAACTTTGCCTCCGCTTCTTCCAACTCCTAATATCCCTCCATCGGATCTACCTCCACTACTTCCAACACCTAATAATCCATCCATCCACAAATCCTCCAAAAATCCCAATCATGACCGACAAATGCACATATTGTCTAAGCATGAAGATTTTTCTCCTTCCATCCACCCCATGGGATTCAAAAATAAAAATTTGGATGCCTACACTCATAAATCCAAAAATCCTACAAATCCTAATGCCTTAGGGCACAAAAGAAAATAATCAAATCCACCCCCAAAGCTGCATACACCCACACACCTCAAAGCAAAAATGAAAAAGGTGTGGGTCCCCAAGCAACAAGCAATTACCTCAAAAGTTGCACAAAAGCCGCGTATATCCCAACCCATACCTTCACAAGCAAAGTCAAAAACTAAAATGGTATGGATCCCTAAGCAACAAGCCATCAAGTCAAATGAGGCATCCCCCTCTCGCGAATCCCAACCATCTCCTTCCATCCATTCCATCCAAAAACAACAAAATCCTCCATCCCACATGAAAAGCAAAAATCATAAAAATACTGAGTCTATGTGGGTCCCTAAATACCAAAATCGACCATCTCCTAAGTGAACAACACCATTGCTTCCTACCCCACCATCCCATCCAAAGTTTCAATGTTTATCACAGTGTGTGCAGTCGTTGGTCATGGTTCCCTTCCATCCCACAATTCCACATACCTCCATCTCCCCACCTTTCATTTATTATCTTACATATCTTAACCATCATATCCCTATAGTCCATGCTTTTGCATAAACCTTCCATTCATCCTCATCCATAAGCCCTACATAATCCATATCATATTCCACTATCGTTCCTATAAAAATCCACTATTGCACCTTTCATAATACACCATCTACCTAATCTATATTGCATGCCATCCCTTACCAACATCTCTGATCGCACTTGACATGGTCCATGCGATGACATCCATCTAGCAGGACTATCATGTAACTAGACACTTGAGTCCCTTTCGTCCATATCCCCCCTATCCCAATCAAAAATTCAAAAAAAAAAAGAAAGAAAGAAAAAAAAAATTAAAAAAAAAAGAAAAAAAAAGTAAAGATAAATCCCTTCGTCCAACGGTGAAAACCTAGCAAACAGGGGCCCTAGATAAGTACCATGATGAAAACTTGGCAAACAGGCGTCATGTGTAAGTTTGATCTTCTATGTCACCTACACTTGGGGGCACCTTGTCTCATCCACCATATCAGTTTCAACCTATCTTACCATCTCCATATCATATCTTACGATGTCGTTAGCTATCCACATACACATACCTATCATATTGAGTCCATTCATCCCTTCCTCTGTTGATCTTGATAAAGATTGGGGGAAAAATGTTGAAACATGCTTGGAAAAAACTCTTGATGTACTCCATCCTTTCAAAACCAATCCATCCTATAATCATCCCATTATCATAAGCCTTGTCATACAAAATCCATCATGTCATCCCATTGTCATAAGCCTAATCCTATCACTATCCTATCGTCCTGAGCCTTGTCATGAAAAATCCCAAGCATACTATCTAGAATGGGGCATGTTATTTCCTATGTGACATAGTCTTTGAGATCACATCCTAGCTCTCTTATGCATACATCTAATGTCACCTATCCTCTTATCCAATCATTGTTCATGAGTATTCCTTTCCATACCTTACCACCCATTCTTTTATCCATTCATCCTAATCCATCCTATATCCTTCCTTGCACCTAGACTTGGTTTTCTCTCTCGTCACTGGTATCTAGCATAAAGGCTACCCAATTGTAAATCCATTAACATCCCAAAAACTCAAAAATCCAAAAAAATTGTAAAAAGCCCTAAAAAAATTCCAAAAAAAATCATATGAAAGCCCTGAAGAAAAAATATAAAAAACTAAATATTCCCAAAAATACAAAAAAATCATAAAATCCAAACAATCATCAAACTCTAATCAAATCAAATCACTTCCTCAAATCAAATCATTCTTCCCATCATCAAATCCCTCAATCAATCAAATCATCAAATCAAGTCACAACAAATCACATCAAACTCAAGTCAAAACAAATCTAATCAAATCATCAACATCCAATCAATCAACAAAAATCAAATCAATCATCATCATCATCAATAAAATACCTATTAGAACTACATCCCATCTCTATCATTACATGCCTTGATCTCATGGATACAGGGTATGTAGGTAGTCTGGAGTACAAAGGAAGTGCCCAAATTCAGGCACAGGCGATATTCCTCTTTCTTCTCTCATCATCTTCTTCTCTCATATATCTTCATCAATTCATCAATCTTTCAAAACAATTCTTCCAATCAATTCTTCTAATCTCTTCTTCAATCCATCACTTCTTCCATTCAATCTCATCATCTAATCATCCCTGGTATACATATACAAATTTTTACTTCAACTCTACTGCAACATCAAGATCTTTACCACATCAATCAGATTATGTAAGAACTATGCAAACATAACCAAATCCACACATCCACACAAGAGAACACAATATTTACGTGGAAGCTCAAAAGGGAAAAACCACGATGAGAAAAGCTACTTGGGTTTACTGCCCAAATATAGCCTCACAAAAAGAATCAATGAATTACAATATTTTGTAGCCACCAACCCACAAGGATTTCAACCTGATAAGGGCACCAATCCTTTTATAGATTTGTAGGAACCAACCTACAAGAGGCTACAATCCCCTTTTCAAACTGAGCACCAACACTATCCCTGAGCACCAACTTCAATAAATAGGAAACTGGATCCAAATCAATCCACATTGAGTACCAACCCAGCTATGAAGCACCAACTTCAACTAACTGAATTAGGATCAAGTTCCTTCCTCACAGAGCATCAACCCTACCACTGAGCACCAACTCAGATTCTAATATATCAATTTTTGCACACCTTCAAATGTACAACATCACACACTTCTTATCATTTTTCTTCTTCAAATAAAACAATATGCTTATACTAGTACTAACTCAAATGAGTTATGTGCGATAAAAGGTAAGCAGTATATTGTGCAAGTAATGTGTGAAGGGCATGAATAGAAGATGATCTAGAATTATATATATATGTGTGTGTGTGTGTGTATGTATGTATGTATGTATGTACCATCTGCAACACTTTCTAGATCATATGTGTCGACTATAAGGTGGCGCATAACTCTATGCCACATGAGACGTGTAGTACACTTTTATCCCAAACCAAATGCAGTAGTGTAGAAATGAAAGATCATTAGACACTTCATATCAAAAAGCTCTTCCATATCATTTGCATTGGCTTAGAACCACTTAACATATCTCTATAAGACAACTTATGTTGGCATTGACCCCTTAATTCATGTAACATGTAGTCAGATTGACTCCAAACCCTATGTGATAACATAGGAGTGAATTCACATTATGTGATTCATTCTATGAGCCCTCCTAGTCCCAAATTACCTTCTTACAAATTCCCATGTTGGCGCACACATCTGGGATACTGGTGCAAGCTCTCAAACATACATACACTTTAACTTCTTGTCACATTGTAACACTGTCTTCACACTGATACTTCTAGATACCTTTGCAATAACTCAAATCATCTGAAACTTGGACCAAACTAACATAATGGCTAACTAATTCTATCTTCCAAACTGCAAGACCATAAACCTAAATGCAGTAGTATGCAGTAGTCTTCATTGACACTCCTGTTAATCAGTTTCATTGTCTTGACTCAGACACTTCTAGATATCTTTGTGGTGATCCATAACTTCTGTAATTAAGATGTAACATGCCTTCTTCTTTTCTATTCATAACCTCCAAACTGCAAAGCCAAACAATCAACTGCGATAGAATGCGGCACTAGGGAACATAACTACTTCTGAGCAACAAACCTCAAAAAACTGTTGCAAACATCTCCAGACTTCCACAACCATAGTAGATAATTATGAATATCTGATCCCGGTGTGTAAACATAATGACAAATGATAACATTAACATCTTGCAATTATATTAACATCTTTCAAATATACTTTACCCTCCACTGCCTTGACATCAATGACATTTCCAACAATCTCAACAATCTCATGTACTTGATATCAATGACAACATTTCCAACAATCTCCCCCTTTGTCATTGATGGAAACACAAATATAATTTTCTTCTTTTGTATTGCTCATCCTTACTATATCTCTCCCCTCTACTATATCTCTCCTCCTTTGACATCAATGGCAAAGGGCACTATATTATCAGTATGTCTGCCCCAATCTACATCAAACTTGATTATCTATATTGTCTTCTAACTACCTACTCCCCCTGAGAGGTAGCTACTGTCCAACTAGGGATGAAGAATATGCTTTGAGTTGCTCCCCCTGGATAGGTATTTCAATTGCACTTCTACTTGTGAGAAGAAGAAGAAGCAATAACTCCTAACTTTTGCCTAAGATACTCAATTTAGGACCTCCTTAGGACGTGGCTTTGTGAAAATATATGCAATCTAATTTTTTGTGGTGACATACTCCAACTTTACCTCCTGATCTGCAACCTTTTCTCTTAATAAGTGATACTTGATAAATGCTTGGTTCTAGAATGCATCACTGGATTCTTTGATATGTTGATGGCTCTTGTATTATCACACAAAATAGGAATGGGCTCATCATCTATTACCTTGATACTTCAGTGGCTGCTTCATCCATAACACTTGAGTACAACAAGATACTACAGCTATGTATTCTTCTTCTATTGTTGAGAAAGAGACTGAATCTTTCTTCTTGCTTAACAAAGAAACCAATATATCATCTCGAAAGAAAGCTCCACCACTTGTGCTTCTCCTATCATCAATGTTGCCAGCACAATCTGCATATGTATATGCAGTTAGAGAAAACTCCTTTCCCTTCTTATACCATAATCCATAGTCTAATGTGCTCTTCAAGTATCTAAACATTCTTGTAACATCCTTCATATGTCTCATTTGGATCAGCTTGAAACCTAGCCACCATACAAACTGCTTGCATAATATCTGACCTTGATGCAGCCAAGTATAATAGGCTTCCTATCATGGACCTACATAGAGTCTGATGAACTTGAACTGACTCATCATCATTGCTAAGATGACAACCTATTACCATAGGTGTATTTACTGGTTTGGAGTCATCCATACCAAACTTTATCAACATTTCCTTGATATACTTAGCTTGTGAAATAAAGATACCCTTGTCTGATTGAACAATTTGAAGTCCAAGAAAGAATGAAAATTCACCTATAAACATCTCAAACTCCTTCTGCATCTCTTTTATAAACTTATTACACATACCATTATTGCCAATCGAAAATAATGTCATCAACATATACTAATACTATCAACATGTGCTCACCTTCTGCCTTGATGTAGAGATTACGATCTGCAATACCTTTCTTAAAACCTTGTTGGTGTAAGTACTTTTCCTTGACCTTGCATACCATGCCCTAGGGGCTTGTTTGAGACCATATAAAGCCTTTCTAAGTCTGCATACCAAATTTTGATCTTCTGATAGTTGAAATCCTTCGGGTTTCTCTCTGTAAACTTATTCTTCTACATTATCATTCAAGAAAGCAGATTTGGCATTCATTTGATACACCTTGAAGTATTTGTGAACTGCAAATGCAAGAAACATCCTAATTTCTTCCAATCTTGCTACAGGGGCAAATGTCTCCTCAAAATCAATGCCTTCAATTTGTGACTAGCCCTTGCAGACCAACATTGCTTTGTTTCTAACTTCTTCTCCATCTTCATTCAACTTATTTCTAAATAGCCACTTGGTGCCAATCACATTCTTATCCCTTCGCCTTGGAACAATTTCCCATGTCTCATTTTTATCAATCTGATTTAGTTCTTGTATGGCCTGAATCCAACTCTCATCTTTGCTAGCTTTAGAGAAATTATTTGGTTCTATCTTGGACAGTAGTGAGAAGTTTACTTGTTCTCTGATTTTTCACCTAGTTATAACTCCATCATCCTTAATCTCAATGACCTAATCTTCAGAGTGATTCTTCTGAACATACTTTGTAGGTTTCTTGGTGATATCCCTTTGTGTTTCTTCTACTTCAACTTCATCTTCTTCTTCTATGCAAATAGATTCTTCTGAGCAATAGTCTTCTTGATCATGTGTGGATGGATGTAATTCTTCATAAATTCTAACATTTACACTTTCCACAACCCTTTGTAACCTCTTGTTAAAACACTTGTATGCCTTGCTTCTAGTTGGATAGCCAAGGAGGATTCCTTCATCTGATCTTGAATCAAACTTTCCTAGATTGTCTTCATCCCTTCTAATGTAACATTTTCTACCAAACACCCTAAAATGCTTGATAGATGCAGGTTTGCCTTTTCATAGCTCATATGGTGTCTTAATGCTATTTACTCTATTGAGAATATAAACTATAGTGTGTATTACTTCCTTCCAATACCTATCAGGAAGTTTTACATCATTGAACATAGTTCTTGCCATCTCTAGTATTGTCATATTCTTCCTTTCAACAACTCCATTTTGTTGAGGAGTTCTTGGAGCAGAGAAGTGTCTTCCTATTTCATGTTCTTCACAAAATTCCTCAAACTCATTTGAAGTGAATTCACCACCTCTATCAGATCTTAAACACTTGATTCTAGAATTCATTTCATTCTCAACCATAGTGTTGGGTGAATATTTTGTTGTTAACTCACTAACGACAAAATGGTTATATCAACCACAACTATGATGAGACAAAGTCTCTCCTCTCAGCAAGGGGAGGTTCCCTCTAGTTACTTAACTATTACAAACAAATAACTTATGAAACTTATGTACACTAAACACTATATTTGTGGTGGTTCCATTTCATCTCATTCTCTTTTTTCAGAATAGATGCTTATACTTCAAGATGATGATAAAGAACTTATAAACTATTACAAAACCACACAAACACAAAGTTTTCTGTTGCCTCACTTACTAATTACAAATAGAACTATTTGAAGTTGAATGCAGCCCAAAGTCTTCACTCTTCTCCAAGATGATAAAAGTAGATTGAATATAACAACTTGCAACACAAAGTCTTCAAGCTATTTTATTCTCACAAACATAAACACAATCCTCACAAATGATTTGATAACACAAAGTCTATCACAATCAAAAGAAGAACGCTCTATAATCACTTGAAACAATCTCCACACTTCAATTATTACCAAAGAAGATTATGATAGTAAGACGTAAGAACAATGCTATCATAACACAAATAATCCCAAGACAAAAATTGGAATTGAACTTGCTTTCTTGTATTGATAAATATTTGATAATTGATTCTCACAAAGAAGCACAAAGTCTTGATTTGTTTTTCAATTCGCCGGAGTTTCCTTGCAATAGACAAAAGATGATATTTACAATAGAGGCCCTCTTTATTTATAGGGAGGAGCCTGGAGCAAAAATAGGAAATTTACAACTACTTTGACTTATTCAACAAAAGAATCCTATATGACTTGGGACTTCCTTTGTCTCACATGTAATTACATTTTGGAAAATTACATGTGGATATGTCCACAAAAAAATTCAAATTACATATCACCCACAAGAAAAATAAACTAAGGCACTAGTTTCCTCCGTCATTCTTCTCTAGAAAATTCTGGTACATAGCTTGTATGGCTGCCATCTCGCATGCATCTGGTTTTGTTGTGTTTTCTGAAATGGTGTGGGCCCGAAGAATTGCATCCTTTACCACCTTTATTGCCTTTTAATGCTTGTCCAGATTGTCCTTCAAGTTTTCTAAAGTTGAATGTTGATCATATAGATTATCCATGGAAAGCACTGAGGGTGCCTCCTCTTCAAATTTTCTTTGGACCATCTCTTCAAAGGAACTCACCATCTCCTTTGCTGAGAGAAACTTGTGATCTTCCCCTGTTAAGGTGCATGGAAGTTCTTCTAACCGGTGTAGAAGTGTGACATCACTATCTTCACTGGCTTCTCAGGCTTGACACAGATCTTCAAGTAAACCCTTTATTATGTGGATTCGATGAACCAGAGTCTCCTTGGTCTTAAGATATGATTCCCTATTTGTAATGACCCTAATGGTGATCAGCTTCTTTATCTTAATCTTTTTCATATCTATCCACTCTTCCAGGTTCTCTTCTTGATCTTGCAGCTCTTGTGAAAGTAAATCTACTAGGTTGTCCAGCTCAGCTTTAGCTTTGTCCATCTTCTCTTTTCTTTCCATAGTGGTTTTCAGTAGGATTCGCCCTTGAGGTAATAAGCATTCCACTATATTTCCTACCACCCTTCCCCTAGCTTGTGTTTTTTCAACCTTCTGAATCAGGGGATGTTCTACCATCACTGCCATGGGTTCTACTATTTCTAATGACTTTACTATCTTTTGAAGAACAGCAGCAAGTTGTTCTGCTTTGGCCTTATACTGTTCTTTTTCTTTTTTGACCTCATCATACTTTTCAAGTAAAGTACTGGCAGTAGTTTGAAAATATGCTTTTATACCCTCATGAGTTACCTTGCCCAACTCAACCCTTGAAATGACATAATCACTCATGTCAAAAGTGTCAATGGTGGCATCTTCTAGTGGTTTAGCAATTTCTGCATATCTGATTCCTTTCTCATTGACAAGCCTAGAAACAGTCTTAGGCTTCTTCTTCTGAGTCTTTGCTTTTACAGGTAACAACTTTTCAATATCAATCTCATCAAGCGAAATAGGTTGCTTCTTCCTCTTTGGAGTATATGCAGATAACCATGGGGGAAGCACAAAAGCGCCAACATCTGGAGATGAGTCTACCACTTGTTTTGCTGGATCCATGTTCATACCTGTGATAGTCACAATAGGACTAGTGTTGGTAAAAACCACACCTATATCAGCAACCTTTCTTGAAGCATCCAGAAGATTCTCTAAAATGGATTCTTCGCCAATGTCAAAAGATTGAGAAGATAAACTTGGAATGGAACTGGAAGAATAAAAAATGGTCCCAAAACTGGTTTTCACAGAAGTAGGGTTTATTATTAGAAGAAACAACAAAGATAGGTGAAATAGGAACATTTGAAATCATTGGGACACTACCAAAAACTAGAACATGAGGAGGAGGTGTAGAAACTTGTGTTCCTATGGGAAGATCTTTCTCAGGAGATTGAGGTGGATCACCAAGTGGTTCCTTTTCTGCATCCTCATCTTCGCCTTGTTCAGTTTCATCTTCTTCATCAGATTATCAGATACTATTGTCTGTTGAGAATCCTTAGACTTTTGAATATTTTGTTCTTCAGCCTCAACATCTTCAATCTCCATTTGATCGACATTAGTACCCTCAACATTTGATTCAGTGACATTGGAAGTTTCTGCAACTTCCTTCTTCTTCCCTCCTTTGGATACAAACTTGATCTTTGGTTTGCGTATCTTAGAAGAAGAAGGGGTGTCACTCTTTTTTTTTTGGTTCTGTTCTCTACCTTCTTGTCTGTCTGCTCCTGTGTTTCAGTTTCTAATCCTGTGAGGAACTCTTTCAATTTAATCCCTTTAATTTCCAACCATACATTTGTGTTGGCCAGTATGAGTTGAAATATTTTCCTTATGGATGTTTCTTCTTTGACTAACCATTTTATCTCTGAAAGAGGTGAGGCTTCAACATTTTTAGTATTATATCTGGGATCTAGAACATCCCCATCATCCTCCATTCCATCTGGAATATCAGTAAGGCCTAGCTCTTCAATTTGACTTAGATGAAGTCTACAGTAGTCTAGCTTTCTGATCTCATTCTGTGTCCTGAGATTAGCCCAAATATCTTCAACCATTGGCATATGAAAGGTTGATTTCCTTTTGATCTTATCTTGAACTCTTCTAAAGTCAAAATGGTCTCTTTTCTTGTATGTTCTCATAGTAACCAGCTGTAATTCAGAATCAACTATTTTTTCTTTATTGGCTGATTGAACTGAATACCTTCCAATCTCAACAGGGAACTTTATCCCTAACTTCTTCAATTCCATCTGTTTATTGTGCACCACAATCAACTGTCTACATAGCTCCATAAGAACAATACAGTCACTAGGATACCATGGAAGAATATATGGGTAACCAGGATAATATCCTACCCTGAGATATGTGAAAGTGGGGAATTGCAAGAACAAGCAGCCAAAAGAATTCACAATCTACCAAGCTTCATCTGAGACCCTTTTCTGAACAAGTTCACTATCCCATAAGCACATGAATATTGAAAAGAATGCATCATTGACCCTTCGAAAATGATGAATTGATCCCTTTAGAGTTATTTGAGGGTAATACTCATATACATGGATCAATCTCTTGTCTCCTACCTGAGTCAAACCTGGAAAGCTTCTCATGCTTGCAGCAACATAGACAAGATACGAGATCATATAAAATTTAAATGTGGTATTGACCTTCACCAGTTGCTCATGCAATGCATTACTGATCTGTTCTCCCCAGAATATTTTCTGTGTACCTCAAAGAATCACCTTGATGTAAGTGTACATCCATTCTTGGAACTCGGAAGAAGAGAGGAGTCTTGTGATATGACTCAAAAGAGTAATCAAATCACAAACTTCTTCAACGAAGTCACTCCTAGGAAGATCCTTTGGCCATCTGGTCAAATTACTTCTAGGGATTTTCAACCATTTGTTGTTGATGTACCTTCTAGCAGCTTCCACATCTTTATCATAATCCTGTTGCCCTTGAGCAAAGTCAATCCATCCAATATTTTCAATGGGTGGACACATGAAGATTTTGTCTAGGAATTTTGCATCCAATCTCATGATCACATTCCCGTGAGAATCTGTTACAACTCTAGTATCTCTGTTGTAATGGCTGGCTACCTGAAGAACGAACTCAGGATTGTGTGCAGAAACTGGAAATGATGCAACCAAATGAATATTGTTGTCCATAATCTTTTGTATAGGCCTAAAGGGATTTGTCTATTTTGTTCTTTCCACAAATTCTGCCATGTCTACGTGTCCAATTTCTGTATCCCTGATTTCCTCAATATTTGACTGCACTGCCGTCACCGAAAAGACACCTTGGTACTTGTACTTCATGATTTTTGCCTTGGATGGAGATGGCTTTGACATTAGCTTTGGAGAGAACTCTAAAATTGATGTCTACCACGAACACTAATCGAGAACTGCAAAAGGCCATGATCTCGCAGTTAGGGGGAAAATGGATAAACTAAGATAACCGCGATTTGATGATCATGGATAGGAAAGCATGCGTTGAAGGGTTTGAGTGCATGCAAATCGAGGCAAAGGCTAAAGTGGGCTAACAGGTCTTAAAATGTGAATTTTCCCAGTGTTAGGAAAAATTTAGGAAAACATGCATGAGCGGTCAAAATGACCGCTCCTGCATGAGGAAGTATTTGCACATGTAAAAGCAGATGTTTTAGCCACTTGTGCATGTGTTTGGGAAGAACATTCATTATCATGTAAAGTCGGTGAAAAACACTGCTGCTCCATGTGATCACTTGGAAAAAGTGTAGGGGCACATGCATGGTTGGCAATTTCAACAGCCATTGCATATTACAGGGAAAATGTTTGTATGTTGGAGCGGTGGATTTCGCCGATGCCACAGGTAAGAAGGAAATTGGAAGTTTGATGTTCGGGCGGCAGATTTCGCTGACAATGCAAGTTTGAAATCTTAATCTTCTATGTAAGGGCGGCGGATTTCGCCACCCATACACCTTGTGTTTGGAAAACTCTTTAAAGGTTTAAGTGGCAAAAACACCGACTTCGTATATGCTCGCATATATGCGGAAATCCATGATTTCATAAGACGAGAATGATGAAAAGACCCACAAGAAAATACCAACCAAAGGGGGTTTAAACCAAAAAATAGGGTTTTGTCACAGAAAGAGGAAAAAATAAAAAATACGATTTCATTTTGAACAATATATAAACAATATGATCCTCAGAGGACAAGGGTACAATCATTTTAGCTAACAAGAAATGGAAGATTTAAATAAGGAAACAATAACAAACAAAAACACTTACCTGTTTAAACGGAGGAAACCCTAGGTGCGCCAACTGCAACTCAAAATCCATTGCAATAAAAAATGCATGATCAAACGGTCGAAGAAGGGATACACAAATCGACTGGGAGGTTTTTGGAATAAGTGAAATGATGAAAAACAATGGGTTAATCATATTAAAAAGAGTCGAAGACATGATCTAAATGCCAGCATGAGTGGCAATTAATGCCACTAGAGTTTTGCGATCTCAAAGATCTCGCATAGGCGGCAATTTTGGCTGACCTTACATGTGTTTCACCAAAAATGCAAAAGCGGCTAAAACCACTGACAATGCATGTGCAACAATCTTTTTAAAGAGAACATGCAATGGCGGTGAAATTTGCCGCTTGGGCATGTGGAACAAGAAAAACCATGTAGAAGTGGCATTTTTTGCCGACTTTACATGAGTAAACAAAAAGATATGTAGAAGCGGTGGTTTAGGCTGACTTTACATGTAAGGACTTAAAATTTCACTAACACCCTAAAAATGACCAAAATTGATATTTTGGTCAGTTTACAACCTAACCAATTCACACAAACTTCGTTGAGTCAATTCAAGGGAATGTTGCAAACAAGTTTAGGATGTCAAACGACTTCGCACGGGACCAAGAGAATCTTGTCCCGATTTGCGAACTTAGAGTGTAGATCACGAAATAGACAAGTTTCGTGGGGGTTGTCTACAAAAAAGAGCGTAGCCGATTTTGAGAACAACAACTGGCTCTAACTGGGGAACTTCCTTCGATCAAACTTTGAAACGATTGAAGGGAGAAGAATCCAGTCTCTAAGTGCCTTCATCCATGCGATTGGGCTATAGAGTCAAGCTAAAAAGAAAAATACACAAAAGACTAAACCAAAACACAAAAATAAAAACACAAAACTATTTAAATGTACAAATGAACTTATCTGCTACTTCAAGGATTGAAGTGTTTCAGATGTTGCCCACTATGAGGCAGCAAGAATGGTGTTCCATCCTAATACTCCAGCAAGAAGCTATTCTCACCATAGAACTAATGAATGATGAATGGACCCCTCCACAAGGATCAAATTTTCCATGCATTCCCTTTGGTTCTCTCCTCTTGTCCCACAACAAGACTTGATCTTCAATCTGAAACTCACAAGTCCTTGCTTTCTTGTCAAAGAGTTTCTTTACCTAACTTTGGTGCTCAGCAATATGATCCACCACCATAGTTCGTTGCTCCTCAAGCTCAGTTAGGTACATAATCCATTTATCAATAGAACTATCAAAAGTTCTATCTTCCAATGCCTTTACTAACTTCAATGCTGGCAACTCCAAGGTAATTGGTATCTCCGCATTCAAGCCATACAGAATCTGAAATGGTGACATGCCTATTGCCCTTTTGGGGCTAATCCTATCTACCCACAAAGCATCAAACAATGCTTTATGCCAAGTTCTCTGATTCTCATCCACTAGTTTCCTGATAATAGTAACCATATTTTTATTACTTGATTCTACTTGACCATTTCCTTGTGGATAATAGTCTGAAGAGTGGGAAAGAATGATCCCATGCCCATAGCAAAAGTTAGTAATCTCATGGGAAGAGAAACAAGTAGCATTGTCTGCTACTATCTTGTTTGGAACTCCAAACCGGGAAACAATGTTTTCCTTAAGGAAATTGCATACCACTTCAGAAGTAGCATGCTTAACTAGGATGGCTTCCACCCACTTGGTAAAATAATCTGTCACGGTGAGAACATAGTTGTGTCCCGCACTCAACAGTGGGTTCACAACGCCAATGAAGTCAATGCCCCATTGCTGAAAAGGTTCTTCAATCACCACTAGTTTGAGAGGTAGTGCGGCCAACTTAGGTTTCCCAACAAACTGTTGACACAACTCACACCTACGTACCCAATTGTACACATCTTGAAACAATGTGGGCTAGTAGTATCTAGCTCGCAGAATCTTGTGAGCTGTCACAGGTGTAGAAAAATGTACTCCACAAGCTAGATTGTGGAAAGACTCCAGAAATCTACTTTGTTGCGATTTATCCACGCAATGGAGAAATACTCCATCAAGGCTTCTCTTGTACAAACCATTGTCCCATAGGACATAGTTAGCTTCCTTCAACTTAATAGTTCTTTTCTCCTTATAAGACAGATGGGTAGGACACTCACCATAGGTAAGAAAATGAGCGATATTTGAATACCACTCATCAGTAGTAGCAACAAAAAGAACAGTTGGTGTATCTTCAACTTCTTCTTCTTCGTCCCCTGTCTCTTTTGGCACGTTATCAGCGATCAGTTGACACAAACCTTTTCCACGCACAAGCTTAGTAGGTTTGATATCAAGATCAAACTCTTGGATCTTAGTGATCCAATTGCCTCTTTTAGTTTCGAACTCCTGTTGAGTTAGGATAGACTTTACTGTTGTATCAGGCACCAGGACAATAGTATGTGAATTTAGAATATAGAACCAGAAATGCTTCACCGCTTTGACCACAGCATAAGCATGCTTCTCCATATTCGAATATTTCAACTCATGAGATTTGAGAGGACAACTCATAAATGATATGGGGGATTCCACACCTTCTTCATTCTGCTGAACTAGAATAGCTGAAAGTGTATGTTCTGAAGCATAGCTGTAAACTATGAAATCTTTGGTATAGTCAGGACAAACAAGGACTGGAGCATGAGCAATAGCCCTCTTGATATCCTCAAATGCCACTTTGCCTTCCGTAGTCCAACGGAAAGTAGCCTTACCCTTCATCATGATGATGATGTGACAGGTTTTCTCTACAAATTCAGTAATGAACCTTCGCAAAAAATTCACCTTTCCAAAGAAAGAATGAACTGCAGTCTTACTAGCAGGCAGAGTAAGACTTTAAATAGATTTGACTCTTTCTGAGTCAATTTTAGTTCCTTCTCAGGATACAATGTGTCTGAGAAGTTTACCTTCTGTAACCCCAAAAACTGACTTCTTAGGGTTGAGAGAAATACCATTTTGCCGACATCGTTCCAACACTTGTCGTAAATGGTGTGCATGATCATGACGATGTTTGGAGAAAATAGTCAAGTCATCAAGATACACCACAATGAACTTCCCCATCTCATCTCTGAAGGCAAGGTCCATTGCTCTCTGGAATGTGGCGCTAGCATTGATCAGACCAAAAGGCATTCTGCGATATGCACATGTGCCCCAAGGTGTAGTGAAAGTAGTTTTATACTGATCTGCTTCATTGACTTCCACTTGATTATACCCCAAAAAAATGTCTAGCATAGACAGCATTTCTGAACCAGTTACTATTTACAATACTTGATCCATGATGGGTAATAGAGAAGATTGGTTGAGATTCCTGAAATCAACACAAATACAGATTTCTTCGTTCTTCTTCCTTACGGGAACTATGTTCGCGATCCAGGTGGAATGATGAATTGGAAAGATTATCCTAGCATTCAACATCTTCTGAATCTCAGAGAGGATAGTACCTGATATTTTGGGGTTGTATTGCCTTCGTTTTTGCTTGTGAGGCAATGACCCAGCTTTGAGGGGAATTTCATGCTAAATTTCCTTTGGCCTAAAGGACTTCAGGTCGTCATAGGAATATGCCAAGACATCAATGTAATGGAAAAGGAGTGTAATGAATTTGAACTTCTCATCGGTAGTGCAACATTTCCCACTGTTGACCATTTTGGGATCTGCCTCTGAACTCAATTTTACTTGCTCAAATTCCATAGAGGAACTTGAATCCTGTTGTTGCTGCTGCTTGATATACCTGTCATGCTTATCAAATAGCTTCTCAAGGGAAACCAAACCTTTTGGAATCTTATTCCCTTTCAATTGAAGAAACTCTTCACCAGTTTGTGAATCTATTTCAGAAACATATTCCCGTGGTGGAGACTCACTGCCTTTAAAATAGAGCTCATCAAAGCTATCCATCTTTTCCAAGAAAGCAATGATTTGGTTATCACCATTGAACACCTACCAATGGTCAGCATTATCAGGTACACTTGGTCGGAAGACCAACTCAATAGTGTACTTGTTTCCTTTGAAATCTTTATGAGGAACCATGGGAGTGGCAAAAATAGCCAGTGAATCTGCATGATCATTAAACTCCCTTGGCACCGCAGAAATATTGAAAGCATCAAAACTTTCAATGAAATCCCATACACGATTACGATAGTGTCTCAATCTTTCATTTTTGGTTTGGTACAAATTTCTCACTTGACAAACCACTAATTTGGCTCTCCTTGAGCATGAAGAATTTTAACACCCCTAGCATGAGCAGCTTCCAATCCAAGCAACAATGACTCGTATTCAGCGGTGTTGTTTGTATTGTCAAATTGTAATTTGTATGAAAAAGGGAAGATATCACCTTGTGGGGATATCAAAATAACTCCAGCCCCAGAACCAGTAGATGAGCAACTGCCATCAAATTCTAAAATCTAGACCTCATTAGAATTTGATTTTTTGGAATTTCTTTGATCAAAAGATTCATCTTCATTAGTGAGGGAAGAATCTGGCATTACTATAGCTTCACCTAAACTTTCATTTGAAAACTCATCTGATTATCCATCTGAAATGTCTAAGCTATCACGTGATGTACTCTCATCTGATGAACTAGAAACATCTTCGGTGGACAGGAAATAATTACCCATTCCCGAGGACTCAAACAAAATTTGAGCTTTGGGATTTTCCATTTGGGTAACAATATATTTTGCCTCCTTCTTAGGAAGCAACTTTTGCATGACGCCTTTAACAAGTATCCTTGCTTCAGATAGATCCATGTTTAACTCCCCACCTACATCCTTACAAAAATTAATCCCAAGCAAAATGCCATAGGAAGCTGGAACATCAGCTACTAGGACTGTCATCTTAATCCTCTTGTCTGGAAAGGCTGCAAATGCAAATTGGGCATCTTTGATTTGACCCAAAAGTGGTACTTGCTTGTTTTCCATGGAGAAACATCTTCCAAAAGTCTTAGTTAAGGTGAGGCCAAGGGAGTCTGCTACCTTGGAGGGCATAACATGATCAAAAGCTCCAGAATCTATTATGCAGTTACTCAACTTGTGACCATTTACCAATAGAGAAACATAGAAAGGTTCTATTTTTCCAGAGGCAACAAGGGGAGTAGTGACAAGATTATTTTGGGTAGATTTATTCTTTGAGGAATCATGGGCAACTTTTGGAAAATCTTGTCCTGTAGGGACGGTCTTGTTTTTGAAGTATTTAGCTAACCTATCAAACTGTTCAGGATTAGCTTGTAAATACTCAACTTCAGACATTTGGATTTTGGTCTTCCTAGCATGATCTATTATATCAAATAACTAGAATGAGCTAGAAACAGAGGAAGGAAATCCATCATTCTGATTTTTATTTGAGGTAGTACTGGTCTGAGGGATAGAAGCAGAAGATATAGGATTGTTAGAGGTATTTACTTGCTTATTGCCCACCGAGTCCTTTGATTGGAAAGGTAGCAGAGTTCCTCATTTAGCAATTGAGATCATTGGTTGAGGTTCTTCTCTCGCTTTTCCTTTATCAACTTTCTGAGTTGACTGATTTTGGGATCTAGTGAAAATAGCATATGCTCCATCATACACTTCTCCTTTTTCAACTTCGTCTTGATAATTCAGAATCCAATGGTAGAGTCGCCAACTAATTCTTCTTTTCCTTCTGCAAAGATATTATCATCATTCTCCTGGTCCAACTCGGGTTGGAAAGAATGATCATGTTCTGCTTCATAATAGCCAACTACTGAGTTGACCGGCGTTGCTTCAATGGCAAACTTCCCCTATGTAGGTGGAAGACGATTTTGTTGCCCTTGATTTTTAGCAGCATTTCCTTGATATGAATTGTTTGGAAATGTCCTCCTTGGTATATCCCGATAAGAAGGAGGGGCAGACATACCTTGGGACATTTGCCTTTTCAGAGCTAGCAATTCATTTGCTAAATTTTGCACCATAGGGTCCGTGGTGCTTGTGGAAGAATTCTCAGTAGAAGAGGAACTTTTATTTCTATTAGAATCTCTTCTTATCTTACCTGCAAGGATAAGATCATCTTCAACTTCAGTAGCCAATATCTGAGCTGCAGGAAGATCTGTAGGACCAGCCCGTCTTAACAGAAAACTCACTTCAGGAAGTTGAGTATTGATAAAGAAACACTTAAGATTCTTCGCTGTTGGCTGAGCATTTGCAGGAATCCTGTTTCTCAACTTATTGAACTTAGCGATGAAGTCTCGCATAGGTTCATGAGGTTCTTTCTTCATTTGTGTAAGCTGAGCCAACAAGACGTGTGCATCTTCTGCAGGTTTGAACCTAGCCTCAAACTTGGTTTTGAGAGTGTTCCAGTTGGTTATAGTCTGAACTTGAAGATGATAAAACCAATTTGTAGCAGCACCTTACAATGTTTCCACAAAAAGCCTTACTGCTACATCTTCATGCTCAACACCTATCACACCACAAGCTATGCAGAAAGCTGCAATGTGTTCATCAGGGTGAAATTTCCCGTCACCATAGAGCTTGGTAAAATTCTTTCTTGAACTACGAGGTAGTTCATGCAATGGTGGGGTTAAATTTAGAGGACCAAAAGTGTTACCCCAAGGGCCTTGGGCTGCCATGATGCGTTGATTAAAAGGCGGGATAACAAAACTTTGTGGAGTATGAACAGACAAAACTCTGCTAGCACTAGAACTAGAAGCTTCACCTGGTATTAGAGACCTGGCATTGGTAGGAAGAAAACTCCTGGTTCGCTAAAGACGAGGTCGTAGAGGCAAAAGACCAAAATTATTTTGCTGCATCAATTCAAATACAGGATCAATAATACCTTGTGTTCTCTTGCTTCTTGTATACCGTGAATCTACCAGAATGTAGTATACTCAACAAAATGTTGCAATAAATGGAAAAGAACTAAAAATGTTTCAACTCGGATCGTGAGGCTTCAAGTTGCACGTTCCTTCCCCAGTAGAGTCGCCAAAAAACTGTTGGGTGAATATTTTGTCGTTAACTCACTAACAACAAAATGGTTATATCAGCCACAGCTATGATGAGACAAAGTCTCTCCTCTCAGCAAGGGGATGTTCCCTCTAATTGCTTAACTATTACAAACAAATAACTTATGAAACTTATGTACACTAAACACTATATTTGTGGTGGTTCCATTTCATCTCATTCTCTTTTTTCAGAATAGATGCTTATAGTTCAACATGATGATAAAGAACTTATAAACTATTACAAAACCACAGAAACACAAAGTTTTCTGTTGCCTCACTTACTAATTACAAATAGAACTATTTGAAGTTGAATGCAGCCCAAAGTCTTCACTCTTCTCCAAGATGATAAAAGTAGATTGAATATAACAACTTGCAGCACAAAGTCTTCAAGCTATTTTATTCTCACAAACATAAACACAATCCTCACAAATGATTTGATAACAGAAAGTCTATCACAATCAAATTAAGAACGCTCTTTAATCACTTGAAACAATCTCCACACTTCAATTATTACCAAAGAAGATTATGATAGTAAGATGTAAGAACAATGCTATCATAACACAAATAATCCCAAGACAAAGATTGGAATTGAACTTGCTTTCTTGTATTGATAAATATTTGATAATTGATTCTCATAAAGAAGCACAAAGTCTTGATTTGCTTTTCAATTCGCCGGAGTTTCCTTGCAATAGACAAAAGATGATATTTACAATAGGGGCCCTCTTTATTTATAGGGAGGAGCCTGGAGCAAAAATAGGAAATTTACAACTACTTTGACTTATTCAACAAAAGAGTCCTATTTGACTTGGGACTTCCTTTGTCTCACATGTAATTACATTTTGGAAAATTACATGTGGATATGTCCACAACAAAATTCAAATTACATATCACACACAAGAAAAATAAACTAAGGCACTAGTTTCCTCCATCATTCTTCTTTAGAAAATTCTGGTACATAGCTTGTATGGCTGCCATCTCGCATGCATCTAGTTTTGCTGTGTTTTCTAAAATGGTGCGGGCCCGAAGAATTGCATCCTTTACCGCCTTTATTACCTTTTAATGCTTGTCTAGATTGTCCTTCAAGTTTTCTAAAGTTGAATGTTGATCATATAGATTATCCATGGAAAGCATTGAGGGCGCCTCCTCTTCAAATTTTCTTTGGACCATCTCTTCAAAGGAACTCACCATCTCCTCTGCTGAGAGAAACTTGTGATCTTCCCCTGTTAAGGTGCATGGAAGTTCTTCTAACCGGTGTAGAAGTGTGACATCACTATCTTCACTGGCTTCTTAGGCTTGACACAGATCTTCAAGTAAACCCTTTATTATGTGGATTCGATGAACCAGAGTCTCCTTGGTCTTAAGATATGATTCCTTGTTTGTAATGACCCCAATGGTGATCAGCTTCTTTATCTTAATCTTTTTCATATCTATCCACTCCTCCAGGCTCTCTTCTTGATCTTGCAGCTCTTGTGAAAGTAAATCTACTAGGTTGTCCAGCTCAATTTTAGCTTTGTCCATCTTGTCTTTTCTTTCCACAGTGGTTTTCAATAGGATTCGCCCTTGAGCTAATAAGCATTCCACTATATCTCCTACCACCCTTCCCCTAGCTTGTGCTTTTTCAACCTTCTGAATTAGGGGATCTTCTACCATCACTGCCATGGGTTCTACTATTTCTGATGACTTTACTATCTTTTGAAGAACAACAGCAAGTTGTTCTGCTTTGGCCTTATACTATTCTTTTTCTTTTTTGACCTCATCATACTTTTCAAGTAAAGTGCTGGCAGTAGTTTGAAAATTTGCTTTTATACTCTCATGAGTTAGCTTGCCCAACTCAACCCTTGAAATGACATAATCACTCATGTCAAAAGTGTCAATGGTGGCATCTTCTGGTGGTTTAGCAATTTCTGCGTATCTGATTCCTTTCTCATTAACAAGCCTAGAAACAGTCTTAGGCTTCTTTTTCTAAGTCTTTGCTTTTATAGGTAACAGCTTTTCAATATCAATCTCATCAGGCGAAATAGCTTGCTTCTTCCTCTTTGGAGTATATACAGATAACCATGGGGGAAGCACAGAAGTGCCAACAACTAGAGATGAGTCTACCACTTTTTTTGCTGGATCCATGTTCATACCTTTGATAGTCACAATAGGACTGGTGTTGGTAAAAACCACACCTGTATCAACAACCTTTCCTGAAGCATCCAGAAGATTCTCTAAAACAGATTGTTCACCAATGTCAAAAGATGGAGAAGATAAACTTGGAATGGAATCGGAAGAATAAAAAATGGTCCCAAAACTAGTTTTCACAGAAGTAGGGGTATTATCAGAAGAAACAACAAAGATAGGTGAAATAGGAACATTTGAAATCACTGGGACACTACCAAAAACTAGAACATGAGGAGGTGTAGAAACTTGTGTTCCTATGGGAAGATCTTTCGCAAGAGATTGAGGTGGATCACCAAGTTGTTCCTTTTCTACATCCTCATCTTTGCCTTGTTTAGTTTCATCTTCTTCATCAGATTTATCAGATACTATTGTTTGTTGAGCATCCTCAGACTTTTGAATATTTTGTTCTTCAGCCTCAACATCTTCAATCTCCATTTGATCGACATTAGTGCTCTCAACATTCGATTCAGTGACATTAGAAGTTTCTGCAACTTCCTTCTTCTTCCCTCCTTTGGATACAAACTTGATCTTTGGTTTGTGTATCTTAGAAGAAGAAGGGGCGTCACTCTTGTTTTTGGTTCTGTTCTCTACCTTCTTGCCTGTCTACTCCTGTGTTTCAGTTTCTGATCCTGTGAGGAACTCTTTATATTTAATCCCTTTACTTTCCAACCATACATTTGTGTTGGCCAGTATGAGTTGAAATCTTTTCCTTATGGATGTTTCTTCTTTGACTGACCATTTTACCTCTAGAAGAGGTGAGGCTTCAACATTTTCAGTATTATATCTGGGATCTAGAACATCCCCATCATCCTCCACTCCATCTAGAATATCAGTGAGGCCCAGCTCTTCAATCTGACTCAAATGAAGTCTGCAGTAGTCTAGCTTTTTGATCTCATTCTATGTCCTGAGATCAGCTCAAATATCTTCAACCATTGGTAAATGAAAGATTGATTTCCTTTTGATCTTATCTTGAACTCTTCTAAAGTCAAAATGGTCTCTTTTCTTGTATGTTCTCATAGTAACCAGTTGTAATTCAGAATCAACTATTTTTTCTTTATTAGCTGATTGAACTGAATACCTTCCAATCTCAACAGGGAACTTTATCCCTGACTTCTTCAATTCCATCTGTTTATTGTGCACCACAATCAACTGTCTACATAGCTCCATAAGAACAATACGGTCACTAGGATACCGTGGAAGAATATAAGGGTAACCAGGATAATATCCTACCCTGAGATATGTGAAAGTGGGGAATTACAGGAACAAGCAACCAAAAGAATACAAAATCTGCCAAGCTTCATTTCAGACCCTTTTCTGAACAAGTTCACTATCCCATAAGCACATGAATACTGAAAAGAATGCATCATTGACCCTTCGGAAATGATGAATTGATCCCTTTAGAGTTATTTGAGGGTAATACTCATATACATGGATCAATCTCTTGTCTCCTACCTGAGTCAAACCTGGAAAGCTTCTCATGCTTGCAGCAACATAGAAAAGATATGGGGTCATATAGAGTTTGAATGTGGTATTGACCTTCATCAGTTGCTCATGCAATGCATTACTGATCTGTTCTCCCCAGAATATTTTCTGTGTACCTCGAAGAATCACCTTGATGTAAGCGTACATCCATTCTTGGAACTCAGAAGAAGAGGGGAGTCCTGTGATATGACTCAAAAGAGTAATCAAATCACAAACTTCTTCAACGAAGTCACTCCTAGGAAGATCCTTTGGCCATCTGGTCAAATTACTTCTAGGGATTTTCAACCATTTGTTGTTGATGTACCTTATGGCAGCTTCCACATCTTTATCATAATCCTGTTGCCCTTGAGCAAAGTCAATCCATCCAATATTTTCAATGGGTGGACACATGAAGATTTTGTCTAGGAATTCTGCATCTAATCTCATGATCGCATTCCCGTGAGAATCTATTACAACTCTAGTATCTCTGTTGTAATGGCTAGCTACCTGAAGAATGAACTCAGGATTGTGTGCAGAAACTAGAAATGATGACACCAAATGAATATTGCTGTGAATAATCTTTTGCATAGGCCTAGAGGGATTTGTCTATTTTGTTCTTTCCACAAATTCTGTCATGTCTACGTGTCCAATTTCCGTATCCCTGATTTCCTCAATATTTGACTGCACTGTCGTCATCGGAAAGACACCTTGGTACTTGTACTTCATGATTTTTTCCTTGGACGGAGATGGCTCTGACATTATCTTTGGAGAGAACTCTAAAATTGATGTCTACCACGAACACTGGTCAAGAACTGCAAAAGGCCATGATCTCACAGTTAGGGGAAAAATGGATAAACTAGGATAACCGTGATTCAATGTTCATGGACAGGAAAGCATGCGTTGAAGGGTTTGAGTGCACACAAATTGAGGCAAAGGTGAAAGCAGGCTAACAGGTCTTGAAAGGTGAATTTTCCCAGTGTTAGGAAAAATTCAGGAAAACATGCATGAGTGGTCAAAATGACCGCTCCTGCATGAGGAAGTATTTGCACGTGTAAAAGCAGATGTTTTAGCCGCTTGTGCATGTGTTTGGGAAGAACATTCATTATCATGTAAAGTCGGTGAAAAACACCGCTACTACATGTGATCACTTGGAAAAAGTGTAGGGGCACATGCATGGTCGGCAATTTCAACCGCCATTACATATTACAAGAAAAATGTTTGTATGTTGGAGCGGCAGATTTCATTGACGCTGCAGGTAAGAAGGAAATTGGAAGTTTGATGTTCGGGCGGTGGATTTCACCGACAATGCAAGTTTGAAATCTTAATCTTCTGTGTAAGGGCGGCAGATTTCGCCGCCCATACACCTTTTGTTTGGAAAACTCTTTAAAGGTTTAAGTGGCAAAAACGTCAACTTTGTATCTGCTCACATATATGTGGAAATCAATGATTTCATAAGATGAAAACGATGAAAAGACCCACAAGAAAATACTGACCAAAGGGGGTTTAAACCAAAAAATAGGGTTTTGTCACAGAAAGAGGAAAAAATAAAAAATACGATTTCATTTTGAACAATATATAAACAATATGATCCTCGAAGGACAAGGGTACAATCATTTTAGCTAACAAGAAATGGAAGATTTAAATAAGGAAACAATAACAAACAAAAACACTTACCTGTTTAAACGGAGGAAACCCTAGGTGCGCCAACTGCAACTCAAAATCCATTGCAATAAAAAACGTGTGATCAAACGGTCGAAGAAGGGATACACAAATCGACTGGGAGGTTTTTTGAATAAGCGAAATGACGAAAAACAATGGGTTAATCATATTAAAAAGAGTCGAAGACGTGATCTAAATGCCAACACGAGTGGCAATTAATGCCACTGGAGTTTTGCGATCTCAAAGATGTCGCATAGGCAGCGATTTTGGCCGACCTTACATGTGTTTCACCAAAAATGCAAAAGCAGCTAAAACCACTGACAATGCACGTGCAACAATCTTTTCAAAGAGAACATGCAATGACGGTGAAATCTACCGCTTGGGCATGTGGAACAAGAAAAATGATTTAGAAGCGACATTTTTTGCCGACTTTACATGAGTGAACAAAAAGATATGTAGAAGCGGTGGTTTAGGCCGACTTTACATGTAAGGACTTAAAATTTCACTAACACCCTAAAAATGACCAAAATTGATATTTTGGTCAGTTTACAACCTAACCGATTGACACAAACTTCAATGAGTCAATTCAAGGGAATGTTGCAAACAAGTTTAGGATGTCAAACGACTTTGCATGGGACCAAGAGAATCTTGTCCCGATTTGCGAACTTAGAGTGTAGATCACGAAACGGACAAGTTTCGTGGAGGTTGTCTACAAAAACGAGTGTAGCTAATTTTGAGAACAACACATAGACATGAAAATTTTAAATCTCCCAAAAGCTTCTGATTTATCTTTCAAAAATGTGACCCAAGTCAACCTAGAATAATCATCAATGAGTAACATAAAGTACCTTTCACCTTGAAGACTCCTTGTTTTGGTAGGATCACACAAGTCTATATGAATTAGTTCTAATAGCTTTGTGGAAGAATACTCCTTGGTCTTGAACTTGGTCCTTGTCCACTTCCCAATTTGACATTCTTCACAAAAGGTTCTTGTAGGCTTGGCAATCTTTGGCATGTCTCTAACTGCATGTTTAGAGTTGGTCTTCACAAGACTGTCAAAGTTGATGTGTCCCATTGTCTTATGCCACAACCAACTTTCATTTGTCTGTCCTAGAAGATAGATCCTTCCCTTGACTTCACTGAGGTTATACAAGTTATTCTCTCTCCTACATGCTTCTGCCATCAGTTTACCAGTACTTTCTCATTTGATCTCACAACCTTGTGCATGGAAAATGAGATTACATCCTTTTTGCACATTTGACTTACACTGAGAAGATTGTGCTTGAGACTTTCTACATATAATACATCTTTTGTCCTGATCTTTCCATCAATATTTATTATGCCTTTATCACATATTCTTGTGATGGTGTTATCTTCAAACATGATTTATCCACCATTCCATTTTACAAGGATAATAAACTTGCTCCTATCTCATGTCATGTTACTTGAGCATCTATTATCTATAACCCAAGGATTTGCTTTCCCTTGTGCATGAAATGCAATTTGAACAATCATTGAATTTTCACCTTCATGATTGTTCTTGATTTTCCATTCCTCCTTCTGATCTCTCTTCTGATTTTAGGAATGTCATCTTTCTTGCTGATGTCAATCATCTGAGTTCCTAATTTTACCAATCCACTTTTGCAGTATTTTTCTATGTGCCCAAAAGTGTTGCAAACATGACATTATGTTGAAATCAATCAAAGGAGCAAAAGAATTTCTACTTAGATAATCACTTCACATTCTAGATCTGCATCCAATGGCTTTCTGACCATACTGATTGCAAATGAAGTGGTAACCATAGAAATCATAATTGAACTTGTTCATGAATGTCTGCCTTGCAAGGATTAATCTTCTGATTTTTTTCTTTTGAAAGATGATAGGGATGAAATCAACTTCAATTTTCTTACGCTCTTTCTTCATTGGGATTTCTTTATTTGGCACTGTCTTCTCTGAGTCAATCTTCTTTAAAATAGAAAAATATTGTGTGACTTCATCATAGCCCAAACCTGACTTTATGAATAAAGGTCTCTAAATGTTTATTATATCATCCAAAATTTCATAGCTCTTTCCAGAGTTGATACCCTTATTCAACTAAACATGTACTTTTTCAACTTCCTTTCTCACTGAAACAATTTCTTCTTCCATTTTAAAACTCATCTGATTTGGATTTGAGATCAGTGTTCACAATGTTTGCAATCCTTTTTCCCTCTTCAATTTGAATATTCAAGCTAACAATCATTTCCTCTAATTCTTTAAGCTTTGTCTTTTGTTCTTTGTTTTCTTTCCATACTAATCTCAAGTTTTCAAGAGCAGAAATAAGTTAACCTTCAAGACCAACTTCACATTCTTCTTCATCAATGACTGTCATGTCTTCTTCGTCATTAGCAATGTTGTTTGAATTGTCTAGAACTTCCATAGCCATGAATAGGGGTTCTTCCCTTTCACTTTCTGATGAGCAGTGATCTACCTCTCTTGATGAGCTACTATCCTCTTTTGAGTAGAGGCTTTTCTTGTGTTTGTTGAAGTTATTCCTTTTAAAACCATTAATACTATTTTCATTTTCTCCAAAGGGACACTTGGATGCATAATGACCTACTTTACCATAGTTAAAGCATTTGAAAGGTAACTTACCTTTGTACTTGTCAAAGCTATTCTTTAATTTCCTCACAAATTTTGCTTCCTCATCATCAGATCCATTGCTTGGATCAGATTCATCATTACTTTCTTTCTTAGATGCTTTGAAAGCAACTTCCTTCTTTGATGTCCCCTTACCCACATTCCTCATTTCATAAGCAGTAAGAGATCCATACAAATCATCCATTGTAGGATTATTCAGATCTCTAGCTTCTTCAATAGCAGAAACTTTTGAATCATACCTTTGGGAAAGGGATCTTAGGACCTTCTTCATAATTGCCGATTCTTTCATTTCTTCACCAAGTCCTCTAATAGCATTGACAATTTCGTCCACCTGAAGCAAATAGTCAGCAATGTTTTCTTCTTCCTTCATCTTCAAACATTCAAACTTGCCTCTGTATGTCTATAGCTTAGCTTGTTTTACCTTATCATCTCCTTCATAAATACTATGAAGTTTTTGCCAAATGTCCTTAAAAGAATTGCAATGCATCACCTTAACAAATTTAGTGTTTGTTAATCCACATAGTATTGCATTCTTATCTTTAGCATTGTTCTCACATTCTTTCTTATCAGCTTGATTTGTTGGATGAGTTACCGAAGTAGTATAACCATTGACAACAGATTGCCAAATATCAAACCCTAAGGAGGTTAGATAGGCTCCCATCCTTATACTCCAAAATACATAATTTGTTCCATCAAGCAATGGTGCTTTGTTTGAATAAGATCCTTCATGACCTGCCATGCGTTCCAATCCAAGATCTACCCTCAGCTTTTAGGTTGCACCAAGGAACCTAGCTCTGATACCAATTGTTAGAACACACATATATACTAAGAGGGGGGTTGAATCAATATATGCAAATTTTCACATCAACTCTACCGCAACATCAAGATCTTTACTGCATCAATCAGATTATGTAAGAACTATGCAAACATAAGCACATCCACACATCCACACAAGATTTACGTGGAAACTTGGAAGGAAAAACCACGGCGAGAAAAGTTGCTTGGGCCTACTGCCCAAATCCAACTTCACAAAAAGAATCAACGAATTACAATATTTTGTAGGCACCAACCTAAAGGGATTTCAACCAGAGAAGGACACCAATCCTTTTACAGATTTGTAGGCACCAACCTACATGAGACTACAATCCTGTTTTCAAACTAAGCACCAACTCTATCCTTGGGCACCAACTCAAAATATGAAGCACCAACTTCAATAAGTGGAAAATCAGGTCCAGATCAATCCACACTGAGCACCAACCTACCTATGAAGCACCAACTTCAACTGACTGAATTAGGATCAAGGTCTTGCCACACAGAGCATTGACCCTGCCACTGAGAACCAACTCATATTTGATATATCAATTTTTATACACCTTCAAATGTACAGCATCACACACTTCTTAACATTTCTCTTCTTCAGATAAAACAATATGCTTATACTAGTACTAACTCAAACTGTGTGAACTTCAGATCTTCTATTCATGCCTTTCACACATTATCTTTTACCACACATAACTCATAATTCAAAACAACTTCAAGTCACTTTATATATATATACCATCTGCGGCTCTCTCCAGATCATCTGTGTCAGCTACAAGGTGGAGCATAACTCTCTGCACATGAGACATGTAGTCGACCTTGCATATACACTTTTATCCCAAATCAAATACAGTAATATAGGAATGAAATATCATTACACACTTCATATCAAAAATCTCTTCAATATCATATGTGTCAGCTTAGAACCACTTTAACATCTCTCCAAGACAACTTATGTCAGCATTAAACCCTTAATTCATGTAACGTGTAGTCAGTTGGACTCCAAACCCTATGCGGTAACATAGGGGTGAATTCATGTTATGTGCTTCATCCCATGAGCTCTCCTGGTCCCAAATTACCTTCTCACAAATTCCCATGCTAGAGAACACATCTAGGATACTAGCGCAAGCTCTCAAACATACATACACTTTAACTTCTTGTCACATTGTTACACTTCTTCACACTGATACTTGCAGATACCTTTGCGGTAACTCAAATCACCTAAAACTTAGAGAAAACCAACATAATGGCCAACTAATTCTATCTTCCAAACCGCGAGACCATAAACTTAAATGTGATAGTATGGGGTAGTCTTCATTGACACTCATGTTAATCAGTTTCACTGTCTTGACTCAGACGTTCCTCGATATCCTTGTGGTGATCCGTAACTTTTGTAATAAAGACGAAACATGCCTTCATTTCTATTCATAACCTCCAAATGGTAAAGCCAAACAATCAACTGTGATAGAATGTGGTACCAGGGAACATGACTGCTTCTGAACAACAGACCTTAGAAAATTGTCGCAAACATCTCCAGACTTACACAACCATTGTAGATAATCATGAAGAGCTGATCTCAGTGTGTAAACATAATGACAAATGATAACATTAAATTCTTGCAATTATATTAACATCTTTCAACTATGTGTTGCCCTCCATTGCCTTGACATCAATGACATTTCCAACAATCTCAACAATCTCATGTACTTGACATCAATGACAACATTTCCAACAAAGAATACACCACAAAGGCTAATGAGCAAACTATAGGCAATGAATATGCTACAAAAGTGAGAAAGAACTACCACACACCTAACACTTCCACCACAAAGAGAACTTATTCGTGTAAGGACATAGACATCATCACACTATAAGGATGCTTCCAAGAATGAAGAAAACTACCACAAATGAGGGCAAGATCAATTACAAGGCAAATCATAGTGACCACACCAACCAAAGGGCATAAGATGACAACCCTTATGCACAAAGAACAAACCTACTAGAAATGACTACTCGAATCAAAGGGAAACTACTACACTATAGAATTATGCTTGCAAGAGCATGTGTGGCCACCACAAGTATGAATAGATCATCACAAAGAGATGGTTCATAGTAAAGAGAAAAATACGGGTAGATATATGAAGAATAACCTCTCTGTTGTAGAAATAAAAAGATTAGGAGCTTATGTGATGTCAAAAGAAAGTAAGGGTGGGTGACAATTATATTAAGGCTCCAAAGGATAATTGAGTTTGTGTACAATAATTCATCACTCTACTTTGAAATTTGCTCCATTTGAAGCATTGCATGGTAGAAAATGTAGTACACCTATCAATTGGGATCAACTAGAAGATTGGTTAAGCATTGGGCTATATATGTTAGTAGAGATAGAAGAGCAAGTCAAATTGATGAGGAAAATGTTGGCTGAAGCCAATGTAGGCAAAAGAGTTCTGCCAACTTGAAGCAAATAGAAAGGTAGTTTGTTGTGGGAAACAAAGTTATTCTTGGAGTAAAACCTCGCAAGAGTTTGATTAAGTTTGGTAGATCAACAAAGTTTTCTCTCATATATGTAGGCCCTTTTGAAGTTGTTAAAAATATTAATCTAGTTGCATAGAGTGGGAGTGATTGGAGGGTCACCTCTACAAGGGTTCTTGGTCCCCTATGTGTCACCTTAGGTTCCAACTCATTCGCATTGTTCTTGGGTCCGATTGTGAATGTCACATATTTTGGTGAACTTGACATGAAGTACAAAATCTTTTGGTTGAGCTTTTTGTGTTTTCATTGCTTCAATCCTATTTCCATATTTATCTTTCTTTCAACACCAGCTTCACCATATTTTGGTGAACCTAATTTGAACAACAAAAGATTATGCTAGAGTAGTTTGCATCCTTACTACTTAGATCTCATTTTCACTTTTTCATTTCACTTTTCATCTCACCTCCTTGTCACATTTTTGCATCCACTCCATTTATTCTTAGGTGTTTCATAACACCCTTGAATATGATAGATTTGAATAGAGTTTAGGGGAATGCCCCCTCAAGTGACCCGATCACTCCTTCCTTTGAAAGATACATGCCTATTGATCCCTTGGCACCCATGATGAATTGTTTCGATTATGAGGACTTAGACTATGAAGGTCCTCACCAAGATCCATGAAGATCATTGACTTTCAACAATCCAACATGGGACCAAGATTGTTCCAATCAAAGTCAACCACATTGATTAGAATCAAAAGTGACCCAATCTCAAACTTGCCTAAATTCAAAGGAGAAGGTGACCCAAACTCCCACATGAAAGCATAAATTACATTAATAATAGGACTCCTATGGGACAGATTCGTTACAAGGATATTTCCAAAAATGCTTGAAGGAAAAGCTCTTGGTTGGTATTATTGCCTCCCTAAGGTATCCATTCATTCCTTCAAATAACTTATCAAGGAATTTACAGCAACATTCAACATGAACAAGCTAGTTAAAATTGGGATTAGAGAGCTTTTAAACATGAAACATGACAACAATGGGTTTATAGCTCACTTTGTAATAAGGTGGAGTCAATTCCTCTATTCTTCAACCAGTGCACCAAACATGGATTATAGGAAACTTGCGACCTTGTCTTACATGCCATTACTAGGGACACTAGGTAAGAAGTTCAAAAGTTGCCCTACAAGTCATATGAAGAAGCCTTGGAAAGCACCCTAATGATAGATCAACCTACCATAGACATTGGATGAAAGACTTATGGCGCTAATAGAAGACTTGTAACATCAAATGACAATAGTGGGAACAACCAATCCCCTATTAGGATTTTGAAAAATAATAAAAATGCCACAACTAGTGGGGTGACTAATTAACCCTCATTCTCATCTCATATCTTATCTTCCATTGCACACACACACACGCCCCTCTTAAGTAATAAACATCCTCTTAGAGTTTATTGCTAGTTGCAACATCTTGCACAAACCACAAACATCCCACATATAATCACATACATCCAATGTTTCCAAGGCTTTGTTGACAATTAAAACATGTCAAATAGAGGACCAATTGAAGTAGTCTCTCAAATATCCCAACTCCTTTTTTCTTATCCCCTAGCTAAGATATTGAATATCTAAAGATCTAGAATAGTTCTAGATGAAACACATGAGGATCCATGGTCGACAAATAAGGAAGTTTGTTCACCAAATATTTTGGGGTTCCAAGTGGTAGAAGACCATGCACTAGATGGTAACATATCCTCCAACACTTGAGTCTTGTCAAGGATTTTCTAAAGACTAGTGCCCTGCTTCAACTCTTGTCCTACCAAGCATTTTCTAAGTGTCATTAGCACCACCTATAAGTGCTAATGTCTACTCCAATGCCCAACTTAAATGCTAGAGTTTGATTCTAACACCCCGCTACAATTTTGTCTACTCAAACACCCAATTCTTAATAATTTATCCTACACAAGTCAAAGAGTTCAAATTTGTCTATACACTCTTTCAACCTTCCTCACTCTTCATGTCTAATCAAATATAACAGTCAATCACTCTTAGGACACGTACTCTCAACCCCAATATATTTCTTTTATGTATTTACATAATTTCTCAACTAATACACTTAATCTTTTTGAATGTAAATCTAATATTTGATAGCTAATATTTACTGTTATATTTTAGCTTATAGTTAGATTTTGATATATCAATTCAAAGGAAAAAAAGTTAAGATTTAGTTATACCTTCTTCTATCCACACCTTATTTAACCAACAGTTTCTATTTCCATTTACTCAATAATGCATAATTCTTCCAAACCAATTTAATTTTAAAAACATCATTATAAGTAAACAAACAACTTACTTTATTTTCAATGAAATTTTGTTTTTAAATCATTTATATTGCTAATTTTTTCTCTTCAAAAAAATTGTAAATTTATAGGGGTAAAAAATAGGTGGATGAATTACATATAATTTGCCCTCTTATAACATGGTCCCATATAGCTGCTTGATTTTTTGAGGCATAGATAGTTCCATGCTATGTACAATTTGAAATCTTTATTAAATTAGTGAAGCAACTATAGTTTGGAGCTTGAAATTTCAATCTATGTGTGAATCAGGTGCCGGAATAGTAGTTACTACTAACCACAAATGTGCCACATAACTAGACATTTTTCCTTCCTCGTATAGTCTTTAGTTTGAAGCTATTGACTTAGTTACTTGAAATCTCTTAAATCTTTTTTAAATTGCTTTAGTTTTAAATACCAATGCCCCAATAAGACATGCTCTAACGGTACTATATCAATTTACATTCCAATTTTGGCTTTAATCTAAAGCAAATATTACCTGCTCTACTTGTGGAATAAGCTATACTCTAACATCACTCAAAGTAAGAAGAGAGTGGCCCAAATATTACCCACATTATATTGTGTTACAAAACATTATTTACAAAAAGTGGTTGGGAGAACATAGCACTTGAATGTTTATTGAACTTACAATACTACCTTGTGTGTTTGATGAAGTTTACACCTTCTCCACTTTACCATCAACTGACTCCAAGCTTCTTGCATTTGTTAAGTGAAGTCGATTTCTTTCTGAGAATATAATCTTTCTGGGGAAGATTGGACTACTAAATCCAATATAATAATAGCACAGGGACTGCTAATACTCTAGTTAATTAGAGCATCGTCAAATGTCATTACATAGATTATGCCTACAAATGATATTTCTCATAGAAGGCCTCGGTATTCGTAGGCTGGCAAAAAATCACTTGTTCTCACCAATATAAAATGATCCACATTTACCCCGACATGAATATAATTTAATATCTATTGACTGCTGCAAAAAAGGGCAAATATTTGCAAAAAGGATTATATCGGGAGAAAATGACAGTATTTCTCAAATTTAAAAAAAAAAAAAAACTCATCTTTTGAACCCTACACAAGTTTCTTCACATATAAATGCATGTGAGACTAAGCAAAGCAGATTCACAAAAAATGGCAAAGATTACGTCTACAAAAATATACTCAATCTATGGTCTTTTTGATTTGCCAGAACTAATGCTGTTTAGGAACATATCCATCAACAGCAAAATTTCTAGTGGCAGAAGGCAAAGCAAGTCTCATCCCATCAAGTTCTGGCTTAGTAATTACTTGGCAACCCAGTCGAGACCTACAAAGTACAAACACCAACCAGAAATTTAGATATCTGGTAGCAGACGCATAAAACAGTTTTATTTACATAACTAAAAGCACTCACGTTTCAGTAAGACCGAAAGCCAGATCTAACATGTCATTCTCCTCATCTGTCGGTTCTTCTAGCTTATTATAATAATTCTCATCCTGTGACAGAAAACATCTGTTGAATTTGGGTAAAATAATCAAAAGGAAAACAACTATCTCCATATCAAAATTTGATCTGTTTTATCAGAACAAGGTAAATAATTTACCATGAAAATAACATGACAAGTAGAACATGCAAGAGATCCTTCACAGGCCCCTGAACATGCCAAGAACAACATTTAGAACTTGTAAGCATTCTATACATCGAGTAAAGTAACAATACAGTACTTCAGTGAGATCGATCATAATGTTGATTAGGCACCTTCCAGCTCTATGTCATTTTGATGAGCAGCTTCAAGCATTGACATCCCAACTGGCACCTGGATTGTCTTTTCCTCACCATCTTTATCAACAAATGTCACAGAGATTCTGAAAGATTCAAACAAATAGTTATCATTTAAATCGAAATAATCTTACAGAAAGGAGATGATGCAATCATATTTGTAAAGATAACCCTGTCATCTAAACCACCATCTTAGGTTCCTGTTGGATTTTTTACACTCAACAACCCAAACTGGGTGATTATAGATTCAAAATTCAATATTGCAAATTATAGGATAGACCAAAATCCCAAGCCACGACATCTTAATGTTTCCAAAAAAAAAAACACTCTAAATTAATTTCTTAATGTTTACCTAATACCAAAGTAGTTTAAAATAGATGAACCAACCAGATTTTCGATATATATTTTTCATAAATTTAAAAGCAACAGTTCCCTGGAATTAGACGGCATGATAAATAAACATATAAATCTATTGTGTCAAGAACTTTGCAACCATATAAATAAGGGAATCAATACACCATTGGATCTCAAACTCACCAGCCAAACTGCAAAGAATACAGCACCTTGTCAGCATCACAAACATGGATCAGACATTAGAATCCAGTAATTCTTTGTTCAAGCTAAATGCATCATGACAAATCCTCCTTACTACGTGCACAAATGTTTGTTGGACGAATGTCATGATTGGCCCTTCCTTTGGGAGACTGTCACTTATGGATGCATGGCTCTAATGATGTGATGCATCTCTCTTTCAGCCCATCTCCAATGCTGGGGGTAGCAAGTGACCTTTAGATGCCATTGATCCAAACAAAAGTAGACAAATCAGTTAGACAATATCCATCTAGTTCGCTAGGCCTTCTGTGTTAAAAAAGGTTCTTGAGATGCACACTAGTTCCTCCTAGATTCATCCATCCTATCCCCCTTAGCCCCAAACATTCTCCTAAGGAGATGACCTATGGTGGTTTTTCCAATTCTACTCCAACCTTTGGTACACGCATGTGACTGTTGTTTTCCAATCTTTATCTCCTGCTTTCGTCTTCATCAGCTTCTTGATTCTTTGAGGGACTTTCCCCATGTGGCTATTTGTGCTTGTATATGGATCAAATGGTTTACATTACTCCCGTCCATGCCCCACTGCCACCCCCATGTTATGTTCACATTGCTATGGTGTTTTAGCATTTAGATCCCTTCTCAGATTCTGGGGTCCTTTCCTACCCAACTAATTTTTCTATTGTAACTGGGCATCTAGCCCCATTGCCATATTTTGGCCATTTGTGGACATCAAATATAATGTTTTTCTTTCAAAAAAAGAGTGAGATTATGTTTGGATGTATCTGTTCTCTAAGGAACTATACCTATTGTGCTTATCTATTGAAATCCAAGCTGTCAACATAGCTTCCCTATAAAAAAATAGGCTCGAGTGGGAACGGGTGTTTTGAACTGGGCTCAAGCAGGAAAGGATCAGGAAGCGGGAGGGGAGGATGAAGACAATAAAGACGGGGACGTCGATTACAACAGGCTGGAGGATTGGAGTTGCTGCAACTGGGATGGGGAGGAAGGCGTTAGTCTTCCAGAGTTGTGGTTGGATGCCCAACAAATCGTGAGCGCCCAAAGGGACTCGGCTTCCCTCAAATTGCATGGCCATGTTGCTTCAGAGGTTGGCTTTTCTCCATGTCTCTGTAGAGGTTTTCTGCAAGACAAATCACGGGGAGGAGAGATCGCACAAGAGGCATTTAAATCCTATACTTCGGACGGGCCTAGATATTGGTTGGGCTTTGTCTGGCGCCCATGCCATTGATACCCCTTTGAAAGGCATCTCTCATGGTCTGAGGACGCCCTCGCCCTCTACCATGTTGGCAGCCGAAGGTGCTGCTGGTGATGTTGGAGATGCTGATGCTGAAGCGTGCGGTTCGGTGGAAGGCCGTAGTTCTGAGGCAATAGGTTGTGTTCAAGGTTCAAAGGTGGGTGTGCAGAACCCTCTTTTTGAGGCAGCTCCAGATCTTTCTGGGGTCTTGTCTGGGGATGTTATAGCTCCTGCTCAGCCCGTGGAAGAAAAGCCGAACCATTGGCTCTCTTTAAACCAAATAAGTTTTGTCGAAGCCCTATAGTTTGTGGCTCTGCCTCCTCTAGGGGTTGCGATAGGGGAAGCCATTGTTTCCCCCCATAAGAATTGAGCTGATATGATTAATGACTCTCCTCACTACCTTGCTCTGCCTTCAAGCACTGTGGAAATGGGTCAAGGTTGGTAGCTTATCATCCCAGATCCAGTCATTGACAGATCATCCTCCAAGTGGACCAATGCTCTGGTAGGAAAATTTTTAGGTGTTAGACCCAATGTGGACAGTGTTAGAAATTGGGCAAAGAGGAAATGATGGATAAAAGGCTCACTAGAGATTTCTATGCTGAAGAAAGGATTCTTCCTCTTTTCATTCTCTCTCCTTGAAGACATCTTTCAGGCCCAGAAGGGTGGTTTTGTGGTTCTTTGGCAGATCTTGCCTCTTCCTCAAGAAATGGGAGCCAATATTGGACCTAAAAAAGGTTCCAATTTGGGTCAAACTCCCAAGATTACCGTTGGAATATTGGGACGAGGAAGTGTGGACAGCTATTGCTTACTCCCTAAGTGATTTCATTGTGGTTGATGATGTGACTAGATCCAAGAAGCAGTTTCTATATGCTAGATTTTGTGTCAACATTGTTGTTGACAAAGCGCTCCCCTCTTCGATCACTCTTTCATCAAAACTTGGTGATTGGGTGCAGCAAATTGTTTATGAGGAATCTCAAGTAATGTGTCTCAATTGCCACAAGCCACGACATGCTTCAGCTGTGTGTGGAGCTTCTAAAGGTAAGAATCACAGGAAAAATAAGAATCAACAGGGTCCTTCTCTTGAGGAGGCTGTCAAACCCTCAAAGGAGATTGGGATGCTGGATAGTCCTCTCTTGGACAAGACTAGCTCAAAGACTCCTGTGGTGGAAAAGAGTAAAGAGAAGGAAGATGTGATGTTTTGTTCGCCTGGTCATCAGTGTCCATCCTCTAACAAGAAAAATTGTAAAGAGAAGTCTTCAAACAAGAATTCTTGCATTCCTCTCAACTCAAACTAAGATCCTCAGTTTGAGAGTCCCATTGGTAAGAGACCTCTCTTGGTTAAACCTTCAGACGCCAACTTGAAATAAAGTTCCTTGAAAATTTTGGGTTTCAAACAACCTTGAATTGGTGGTCTTTTTTACAGGGTGGTTCCACCCTAGTTTGTTGTCTTCCCCATGAGTGGGGGGTAGTTGTCTGTTGCTGTTTGTTTGCCCCGCTGCTTTACGCTCCATGTTGTTTCTTGGCATTTTCTGGACATTGTTGGCTGTTCCTGCCATTTCATTGCTTGGGGTGTGTCTTCTCCTTTGTATTTCCAGTTAGAGCCTTGTTATCTAGCCATACCATCTCTAGCATGGTTGATTTGATAGATTTTTGTTTTCTTGATTAGATTTGAGTTTGTCCACCCTTTGCTCCTTGACAACCAATGCCTGCGAGACATCTTGAACTCACCAACATTAGTTCTCTGAAAGTTTAGAGGGTTAACTAAGGTAAAAATAGGGGAAAAACCTTACTCAAATTACAACATGATCAACAACTATTCATTTGCAATCTTGCTCTTAAATCAATTTTCAAACAGTATGTGTGACACAATCAACCTCTCAAGGGGAGTTTCATGATCAGTAACATTTAGTTTTGGATAACAATCTCCAATTGCATAGAATATTGATAAAAAAGTTAAGAGAATCTGAGCTGCACCAACGTCATGATTCATATTGTGGCAGCCAGTGCTCTTGTCCTGATTTTTAGCTGTTAAGAGCTACCACAGAAGAGAATGGACCTGTTGATGATTGTTTTTAAACAAGTCAACAATAGAGTAAAACACTAGAGCATGCAAATAAGGCTCAGACTAGCTTTACACACCACTTCATCAGCGATGAATGTTAAAAGCATGAGCTAGGAGTTGATCAAATATTCAATACAACATACATTACATCAATGAGCTTCTAATCTACTTTAAATTTACTTGAAACATCTCTACATTAATCAAGATACAAGAAACCATGTGATTTCACAAGACAACACTTAACACTAAATAATGCTCCAATGTCTTTGCATTAATCTTGAGAAATATTTACAACTTCAAGTCCTCTCAGAGAATTTCGACAGTTTCTTCTATTCTACTCCTACTTGTCTAATGACTGATGATTTTACAAATGAGGCAACAAGGCCTTTATATAGAGCTCCAGTATTACAATGAATGGCTTGGATTGATCAAGATAGCCAAGGGCTCAAATCATGCCACCTCAGTAGGTAGTTATAACAACTTGTTATTTTTAGTACATATGAGAGGCAATGAAGGCACGCTTTTTAAGAAGATAAGGATAAGATGGAATCTTTGGAGCATCTTCCACATGGACATCCTTTTGACTTCTTTCTTATTAAATGATGTGGCGACTTGTGATTGGGTTGATGATGAATGTCTGCCACGTAGGTGCCATCTTAGCATATTCCCAAATTGTATCATCTTTCGATGTCTTTGATGTGATTGCTCTTGAACTTGTATGTTTGGGAAGGCATCTTGTTGATCTTGCCTTGCTCATTGAATTGTAAACTGGATGAGTACATGTTGCTTCACTTGATTAACTTCGTGATGTTTCTTCTTCTTGTAGGATACATGATCTTCTTTGGATGCATCTTGATGTAGAGTAACGTAGTAGGTGATGATGATACTTGATTCATGATTAGAAGTAGGATCTCTCTTGGACTTGAAGATTTGAAGAGTCTTGAAGTTGAATGGATGAATGCCTTGGAATGTTTGATGATGAAGACATGATCCCATGGATGGATGTCTTCTAGATGATCTTAACATGATGCCAAAGAATTCCAACACAAGGATGATGAAAGGTTCCAATTTAATGATCCTGAAGGGGGTCCTTTGGAGCAGCTACTTGCTTATCTTGCAGCGATGATTGATGAAGAATCTAGTTGATACTTGAAGTGATCCAATATGATATCATTGAAGTGACTTCTTTGGACAGCTACATGATGCCTTATCCTTTTCTCATTCCTTGCTTGTCGAGGTTCCCATCATTTGTTCTTTAGATGATTCCTCAGCTCCATCCTTATTGCTGCAACACAAATAAAGAAGAAACATCAACCCTTTTGATAAACAATTGGTTTCATAATACATAAGAATCATTCAACACTCTTATCATCAAATTGACTTCACTTGCTATCTCAATAACTTCAAACATAAAATGATGATACTTCTCAAAGAACCTACTTAAAAGACTAACTTAAACCACTTTAACATCAGATGCAGGGGATAGGAATGTTGGATGCTCATTAAAAAATGCCTAAAACTTCAATCAACACATCTTGTTATCAGCTTCTAAAGTGGCACAGCAGATAAGAGATTGAGATCCTCTTCTCACTTCAACCTCATGTTAGAATGACGTTTTGGTTGAAGACTTCGCTGTTTGATTATTATGATCACTTAGAACTTGAAACAAATCACTTCATGTTTGGGCACAATGGATCAACATCTTGATTCCTTCTTGAAAAGCCTTTAAAACTCCATCTTAATGTGGTGCAGCAGATGAAGGTTTAAGATCTTTCATAAAAAACTTCACAAAACTCACTCTAGGCCAATCTTCTTCCAATTCAGAAATTCATCTTCACTTGAGTGTCTTTCCATATGTGGCGCATTGGATCAATAATTTGGATCCTCCTTGAAAATAGGTCAAAAAACTCACCAAATGATGGTGCAATGGTTCAATAACTTGAGAACTCCTCAAAAGTGTTTAAACTTGATTTTATGTTACATCCATCCCATCCTTGAAAGGGGCGCAGCACTTGAGGTGTTTGAATCCTCTATAAAACTCTTAAACATTCTTAACCTTTCCCATCATTGAAGTGGCGCACTAGATCAAGAATTTGAATCCTTCTTCATCATAAATTTTCTTTCTCATAATGGCGCATCAGATCAAGAATCTGAATCCTCTTGTTTCCTAACATCATGACAAATTTCTCTTCTCCAAATTTAATCTTTCGTTATGGCGCATTAGATGAGGTTTCCATGCCTCCTTGAAAATAGTGGTTTAGGCGCACTAGATGAAGAATCCGGATCCTCTTTAAAACTAGCCTTGAAGATGTCAAGAGTTGGCGCCTTGGATGATGTATTTGAGATCTTCATCTTACTCGAAGGATTGGTTTGTGACATCAGCACAGTAGTTAAGATTTTAGATACTTCTTATTACTAAATCCATCCTTTACCCTTGGCGCATTAGATCACACCTTGGAATCTTCTAAGGGTTATCACATTGTTTAAGAGTTTTAGTCCCTGATTAGCGCAGCAGTTGGACACCTTAGATCTTTACTCAAGAAACTTTAATGGGACTTCAATTTATCCTCATCAAGAGGTAAGGCATTAGATAGATCTTGATCTCTACTAAAAAACTTTGTATTTGAACCTTCAAAATAGTGGTCTCCACCTTGGCGCATTGGTTAAGACTTTTAGACCCTTGTTTGCCAAATGCTTTGATTTTATATCAAACTCCCCATAAGGTAGCGCAGCAGATTGAAATCTTGATCTCCCTTCTAATGAGTTGCATTCCCTTACTATCCTATTCCAATCAAAAATCTTAATATCCACTTGAAGGAGCGCATTGGATAAAGGTTTTGGATCTTCTTAGCACTTATCCTCGTTTCTCCCTTGTAGACCTGGCGCAGCAAATCAGATTTTTTTATCTCTTCTTAACACTCATTGAAACCTCCACTTTATCTTCCTGAACATGGCGCATTGGATAAGCATATTGAGTCCTTCTTGAAACTTCATGAATCTGAGTTTTGATACTTATACCTACCTTATCCATCTTGGCACATTGGTTAAGGTTTTCAGATCTTCCTTAAAAGATGTTCTAGACTTCAGTTAAACTTCCTCTACAAGGTGGCGCAGCAGATGGGAGATTTGGATCCTCATCAAAATCACACTTAAAACTTAAAATTCTCCTCATACTACATGGGCGCATTGGTTCTGGCACAAGGGATCCACATTTTGTTCTCTGATTAAAAGCGCATTTCATCAAGATTTTGCACCACTCTTATATCTAGGCGCACTAGATCAAGTTTTTGGATCCTCTAGAGTAGCTAGCCGTTTTTTAGGGTCTCTCAGGGCAAGGTATATTGAAAAATATATTTAAGTATAAGTTGGAATTTCTTATACTTTAAATATTTTTCAATATACCTTTCAGAATGTTTGAGATAGGTCTTGAATCCACCGGATTTAACATGCAAAATCTAGAATTTGGAGGATCCACCAAATTTCAGACTTAGTCAATTTTTCAAGATTTCAGGATATCAGGCTACCAGACTTAGTCATTTTTAGGATCTCAAAGATACATCAGGATCGGTCTCAATGTTCATTATTTGAATGGAATTTGATCAAGACTCTTCATTACTGCAAGTTCATGTTCCAGATGAGACCTCCAGTTTTAAAGCACAACCTTCTAGGAGAGAGATTTATTGTTGAATTGGTAGAGGAAACGAACCTAAGACATCATCCAGAACTAAATGCAAAGCATCAGAGCTCAAAAAAAGGGGGTCCCCACTTGCAATGGGGCGATGTGTGATTTGGTCACAATAGGACCATCTCCACTTCGGTGGAATTCCTCTCTTTTTTAAAATGGTTGAAGGAATGCCCAATCTTAAACTGTACAAGTTAGGAATTTTTAAAGCATGTACCTTTGTTAAGCATGTCAAATCATTCCTTTCTTCTAAGGAGGAACACTTTTAAGGGTATTTTACACCTGTTATTGTAGCATGTAGTGCTCTTACTCCTAATTTGTGGCTGATGGGAGTTATGGCAAAAAAGAATAGACATCTCCACTATGGATGACAACTTCTCTACATAATGGTTCGTGGTAATGCTCAATCTTAAACCATAAGAGTTAGAAGATTTTGAAGGATGTACTGTAATGTTCCCTTTTTCTTCAATAATCAAAAAACTGGAAATTGGTTAGCTTTTATTATTTTCCCAAAAGCTAACTATTTGTTAAGAAAAGGAGAATTTAAAAAGACCAAATATGGTAGGATAAATTGATATTCTTTTTAAAGAAAATTAGTTTCCTGCCTCTAGTGGCGTTGAGGCAATTGGTGGGCCCATTTTCTGTGCATGTCTATTTTTGGCCCTGTTAGTGGGAGTGCTCCTCTGTGGGGGGAGTTTAATATGATTCCTTTTCCTTTTCTGGCTGAGCGTGGCTGAATGGTATCAGATGGTGGTTTGACTAGATTCATTTACTAATTTTGTTGGGGCGTAAGGATTTTAAGAGAACATTCGCTAGTTTGGAGGGGAATAATTTTTAGAGCATGCATTTTTGAATCTTCATGGAATGACTGAGAAGACCTGTGCTATTTAGCAAGGTTGTTGTGGGGTTTGTCCTCATTTATCACTAGTTTCGACTGTGTAATACCAGTCCTAGTTGGTGCTACTATCGATTTCATCTCAGAATCAAGTGTGAACTTCAATGGAGGTTGATGTCTTTTGAGTATATTTGCATACTTTTGGTGTGAATAATGTTAGGTTTGTTTTCTGCATAAAAGAAGACTCAATGAATAGATATGGGATCGAATACATGTTGTTCAACCGTCGCTAAGTATGGTGTGAGTTGCCAGCAGCAGCAAACGACTACTTCCTAAGTGTTTTCACCTCAGATACTTGGTCGCCTAGCATTTTGAAATGTTGTGACAGCAGTTAGGAGAAGGGTTTCTTTCGCCAAGAGCAATCTTGATCATTTCGGTGAATTCTAGGTTCATATCACCGCATAAATAATACACATCCATCATCTATCAACCTTTGAACTGCAAAAAGATTGGATATTATACTCTCTGCCCAGAATGTTGAAGAATCATTTCTGTAGAAGCTGAAAATCAGTCCTAAGGTAACATTGTATGTTGGGTCTTTACATATTGCCTTGTAAAAGCTATATGTTTGGAAATAATGAATATCATGAAGTATGCTATTAGAATCATTTTGTCTGGTTGAATTTGGATAGTTCGTTGCATTTTATTTTAAGGGTGATCACTGCAGTGGAATCAGAGCTGGTATCCTGCCAGCCTGTGAAGTCGCATTAATCTCTGCATGCAACAATCCAATGATAGGGAAAGGAGGTATAAGCAGAGAGAGGAAAGAAAGTTGAAAACTACAGTTATCTCAAATACAGTTGAGGAGAAATCAGTCATGGCAGATGGGGATAAAGAAGACTGTCCACCTGAAAGGCCAGATAAAATGATGGAGAGGAAGTTTGACCGTATGTACACGATGATAACAAGGTTAGTAAGCAAACTGTATCAGAACTTAGCTTCGGGCACAAGAAACAACACTGAAGCCAGCAGCTCACAAAACAATGGAGCACGAAATGATCATGTGAGAACACCTACCAGGACCTCAGTGGGATCAATTGCAAGACCCCTTCAACCTTTTGCAAATAGAAGGGAAGAAATACCACCTGAACATGATATCATGGTGAATCATGATGAATACATGACCCTTCATGCTCTTGTACGTAGAAGTCTAACATTTGATCAGTTTCTAAATCAGAAAAAAAGAAATGGTGGAAAAACAGTGGTTTTGAGGGGAATGTCAAATGATACATCTCATGATCACACTGCAAGAAGAATGGAAAAGAAAAAGGAATACCTTTAAGTTATGCAAGCCTTGCCGAATAAGCAAAGTCGAGATTTCAGCTATAAATGGCCCGAGAAGCTTTCTCAAGAAGATGAGGAGCTGGCTGGAAAAATCAGGACAACAGCAAAAAATGCAAGTTCCAATTTATTTTGCATGGGGAACAGGTAAGCCAAGGGTTTAATCATGTTTTTCAAGCATTTGATAATCCACTCTATGAAGTAGATGCTGATTTGATATGTGAAAATTCTTTTTTTGAGTGGGATTGGGAGACATTAGTTGTTCCTAGATCCTTAAATGTTAATGCTGACATGTCTGAATTGGAAGAAGAAGCTGATGTAGTTATCTCAAATCTACATTGGAAGCAAGAGGATGAATTCAAAAAGCATGCAATGTGTGATGTTAGTTACAAAATCCTAGTGCTTTGGGGGTTCCATTTGTTGAAAGCACTTGGATTGGAAGTGTGAAAGGCATTCTTATTGAGAGACTCCTTCGAGGCAACTATTGTTCCTTAGGTACGGAACTAAAATCAGATTATTCAGTGTTGATTTCAGTCATGAACAACAACAATGATGTGTTTTTTCAGACCTCCTAGACCTTGAAAGTTCATCTTACAAAGGTTTATGACGTAAATTATGATAATTTACCCTGGGAGTTCAGTCAGGACAGCAAACTTACACATGCTTAGTGTTGATGATTGTTTTTCGACAACTCAACAATTAGAGTGAGATACTAAGTATCTGACTCCCTCTTGAACAAAGTCTCTCGAATGCTGAACCAGGTGATCAAACGAGATGACTCCAAGGTTCCTGCGGATGATTTTGAAAGGAAAATGCTCAGTGACTAAGTATGATTTTGCTGTTAACCTGCAAAGGGACTTACGCAATTGTTCAAGTTGACTTATTGCTTCAAAGATTACGGAGGTGGACACTGGAGTATCTAAGTACTGCAATTAATGGCATATGATTTAACAGTGGATGTTCTTGATCCTAATTCTAACTGAATAGATAAACAAAAGGCAAAAGATATAAGGTTTAGGAATGCTAAACTAATCCTAGATGCAAGGAAATTTACTACCTAGGTGAAATCCAACCAAATCTTGCTTCGCCAAAACAAACAACTACGCAAGATAGGTGCAATCTTCTGGGGTATACAAGATGTTTAAATCAGTTATGCTCATGAATGACTCAACAAGCATAAAGATCAAATTGATGTTCAATTGTTCAGGCTAACCATGCACTGCAATCTACAAGCCGCAAACTGCAAATGGTATGAACTTAGAGATTTCACCAAAAAGCAATAAAGAAACCTTTCATCAACTAACATAAACTTAAAGAGAAACTTAATCTAATATAATATTCGCTTGAAAATTGAAACCATGCAACACTCGGAAACACAAATAGAATCACCAAGACAATGAATCTTTTATTATCTCAGAGAGCTCTTGCAACAATTTCAGAATTTTCAATCGTACAAATGAGAGCAACAAGAGCCCTTTTATAGACCTCAAAAGAAAGAAGGGTCAAGATCGATCGGCTAATTCAGCGGACCAGATCAAGCCACATCACAAGTAGTTATAACAAACTTCTCTTTATTAAATGAAAGAGGTCAACTTTATTAAATACAGGAGACTGTCTATATTAAATAAAAGATGCTATCTTTATTAAATGACGGCGGCCATAAAGAAAGGAACAAAAGCACGCCTCACAAGAAGATGAGAATGATATATCATTATTTCATGAAGAATCCTCATGTGAATATCCTTCACTAGAAGTTTGGCATTCAATGAACTTGGACACTATTCGCTTGACTTCTTCTATTGGTACACTTGGCGAATTTTGAATGGTTCCTTCAGCTTCAAGCACGTCAATTGAATAAAGGCCAAGTGTCCTTTCCAAATCATTTATTCTTGCTTTGTTGTCGCCAAGGTGGACAGCAAGTGAGAATATACTATCAAGTCTCTCATCTGTAATATCATTTTCCTAAAAATAGAAAACTTGAACTTGCTCTTTCAGATTCTCAAAGGTCATCTCCCCAAAAGGATTGCAAATTTCCATCAAAGAAGCATGTATTCCATCCTGAATTCTCTGAAGCACACTTCTAATTCTTGACATATCTAATTCAATCTTATCCAGCAATTGTCCTTTGATGCGAAGACTGAAATACCATGAGGAAAAGTTGTATGTTTTACCTTCTTCAATAACTTCAGCATGTAACAGATCATCCAGTGATGTTTCCATCAAACTCTTCAGGTGTGGTAGATGTTGATCCTTCAAGTCTTTGAATTCAACACAGGCTGTCATTAATGCAAGTACCTTGTCCTTTAGGCTAATAATCTTGTCATTTACTTGCATAATATCTCCTAGATACCTGAATGTAGTCTCCTTAGATCTTTTCATCCAATCCTTCAATCTGTGAGATGAAGACTTCAACTCTTCCAGGTGTCCAACTGTCTCAGGAGGAAGGAGAGATGCAGGTGCAGCAACCCTTTCCTGCGGATGAATAGGATGTACTAAATGCTGAATGTACTGCTCCAAGGTACGACATCTTTGCTCAGCCTTGATTCTGCCTTCTGTTTCTTGCCTTATGATAGCTCGAGCATTATCAATCGAATCCTGAAGCTCTTCTTCAACTTGCATTCCAGTCAAAGGACCCAGATTGACTGTATTGATGTCATAATCATCAGGTGTTACGTCCTCTACGTTCTTCTCAAGCCTAGGAACTGCTACATGCACTTTTCTTACTCCTGTTTCATCCTTAGTGATTTTGGAGAGGATGTTTGCTTTCTTCTTCGGTTTCTCCTTTGACATATCCAAGAGTAACTCATCTACTGGAAGAGGAGGACAACTTTCAAGTTCACAATTTTCTCTAATTCTTTCTTGTAACCATTCCGGTAGTGATGAAAGGTCTTGCTGCCGCTGTAATTGTCTTCCTTGTACAGGCAATGACTCCTCTTCAGCATCATCCTTCTCCTCAATGTTAGCTTCATCGATGATTTCAGTGTCATGTGGGCTAGAAGGTACTTCTTCCATTGGAACTTCTGGAACTACATTCTCAACAGGAATCACCAAGTCTGTATTTGGTGGAATATCACCCAACTGTCTAGAAGAAGCAGTCTCAATGCTAATCCTTTTCTTTTTTCTACTGGACTCCCCTTGAACGATCTCAAGCTGTTTCCTTTTCTTTCCCTGTCCTGAATCTTTCTCACTTCCTCTGCTCCGTGAATCCTTACTAAGTGCCTTATGTTGTTCTTGCTGATCCACTTCTTCCATCTTAATATAAGTGAATTTCTTACCTTCGTCCAGCAGGGCTTGTACTTGTACGTTTATTTGCTCTTCAGTGATAGCAATAACAGGTCTTATCAATCCTTCATCATCGACCTTTTCTCTGTCTGACCAGTTGACTTCATAAGTCAAATTGCGAATCTTATCATACTCATCTCCAAGAAGAGCTCTATCACCTTCCAGCTGATCAGGAATTCTAAGGACCTTTGTTGCCCTTATCAAGTCCCATTTTAGCCTTGAACACTTCTGCATCCGGATGTCGTCATCATCTATAGCATCAGCCCAGTGATCTTCTAGTTGCTCTTTATGCCTGTAAGAAGAGTAAGACTGCTTGATAGCTCCATGTGGATCAAAGTTTTCTCTCCTCGAATCATGAGGATGCAAATGATAAGCTTGAAGCTCAACTTCTGAATGCTCAGCTGCCTGTAATGATGGACAAGAATAGTATCTTCCTAGCTGAAGGGGAAACTGAACTCCTGCTTTCTTCCTTGCTTTCTGCATTTTATGAAACTCAATCAACTGTCTGGAAACCTCTAGCAATACCATCCTGTTTGAAGGATATCTAGGCAGTCTATATGGAAATGAGGTGAATCCTTGAATCCTGATGTAGGTGAACTTATCATACTGGATGTAGTACCTTCCATACTGTTTGATGAAGTTCCTGGCAGCACCTGTTAATCTCCGATGCAACTCACCTCTTAACCTCCTCACTATAAACATAGCGAAGGCATCATTGAATCTTTTGTAGTGATTGATGTTTTTTAGGTGAAGCTGAGGGTAACACTGATAGGAGAGGATCTGTCCCGGCTTTGTACCTACTTGTCCCTTAGCTGTTAGTCCTTTGTAAACGACATTTCTTGCCAAGATATACACAAGGTATGAAGTCATGAAGAAAGACTTTGTCTCATCAAAGTTTTCCAACTGTTCATCTAGGCAGTGGCTTATAAGGCCAGCCCAGTCAATCATCTTGTTCTTTGTAAACATGTGATCAAAATAAGTATACATCCATCCTTCGAAAGTAGATGATTGTGGCTTACCTGTTACTCGATTCAGAAACATGATCAAGTAACTTATCTCCCGCTTGAAGTCAGCTTTGTGATATTTGGGATCTTTTGAATTGTGTATCTTCATAGATGAATCATTCATCCACTTCTTCCCGATCTCTTGCATGTAGACCTTTGTATTGCCTTCGAACGTCTTCTGAGCTGTTGTAGGGCATATGAAGACTCCTTTCGCCTTCGGGATGTTAAAGATCTCTTGGATAGCCTCCCTCTGCAGGTAAGCAAGAACAGTTCCATCCTTGGCTATGATTTGTCTTTTCTCCTTGTCGTAGTGTTGAACACATTCCAACACGAGCTCGGTGCTTGGCAAAGCAGGTGGAAAGCAAGCTGCTTGTACAATCCCGCTCTTCGCGATGGCTTTGATATCTTCGTTCCTAGTGATCGCGAGTAAGAAGTCTTTCGCTTCATCCAAGTTGACGTGTCCCATGTTGGTGTCGCCAACATCCTTCCACCGCGTTTCTAGCTTGGACTCCGGCATGCTAGACTTGGCATCCATCTTGATGAGTACTTGCCTTTCCTTGGCCGTCATTCCCATCTATCTGCAAGAATAGACTCGAATAAGTAGATTGAAACGATAAATTCTATGAGTCTTCTATAGTACTTTTATCATATTATCATATTCTAATTCAATTTTTCAAGTACAAAAGGTATCCTAAATCATTTTTTATTGGAGCATTGTCTGATTTCTGAATACAAATTTGCAAAATTGAAGAAGTACAAGGAAATTGGATGAAGTAAAAGTGATCAAACATACCTCTTACTCAATTTTCTGCCTTAGAAAATACAAATTTCTGGATTTTAATGCAAAAAATCAGTATAAAATGATAAACTTCAGATCTGCCTTAGAATTCTGCCCTTTTCTTCACAAATTGCTGCTCCAATTTTGACAAAATCAACACTTTTAAAACAAAAATGCTGCTCTTCTAGAGAAAATCGCTGCTCCTTATTGAAATTTGCAAATGAATGAGTGAAATGAGGAAGGGCGCTCTCCTTATATAGTGATTTCCTGCATTAAATGAGGTCGGCTGGCTGGGTCGGCCTAGTTTAACATTAAATATTTGCAATTCTTAAAATTTAAATTTCTCCTTTGTTGGCGCCAAAATAGATGAGCTTCTTCGTGGAGGGCGCTCTAGGTAAAGACTTAGGAGGTTTTAGGCGCATTTTATCCTAAGCGCCAATGTTGATGTGTTCTCTTTAAGGCGCTCATCTACAAGGCGCTCAAATACTCTTCCTTAGGCACCAAGGAACTTGAACTTCTCCAACTCCAAAGGCGGAAGAAGTTTGGGTGCTCCAATGATCACCCAGGCGCATATCACAAGGCGCTCTTCTACCATACCTTCTTCACTCTAGGTGCCAGATCCTACTCTTTACTCAAGGCGCTCAAAGCTCCTACATTGACTTTCTGATTCTTAACTTGTTGAGGAAGGCGCACTTCTAGCTCTCATCTCACCAAGGCGCTCCATCAAGGTCTGGGACTCTATCCAAGGCGCATTCTGGGCTAGGGCGCACTTCATCACTCACATATTCAAGGCGCAAATTACGCTTCTCACTTCCCCTTGACTCTCTGAAGGCGCACATCTTTCATTAGGGCGCTCATTCCTCCTTCAAGGCGCATTCATTTGATGGTCTCGTTTCCTTAGGCGCCTAAACACTCATGGCGTTCATTTTTTCCTTGACTTGTGAACACTTAACTTATCGATTCTAGTCAGGGCGCCAATACTTCATTCTATCCTCACCAAAGGCGCATATTCTCTAGGGTACTCCTTCAACCTTAAGGCGCCAAAAGACCTACACCTCTTCTTGATCTCCTAGGCGCTCTTCATATGAAGGTTTGATCATCTGGGCGCATTCATTGAACTTGCTTGCACCGCATTTCAAGGTTTGATCTTAATTGGCACAATCCCTCACACTAAGGCGCTTAGATTACTTTCTTTTATCCTCGTCTACAAGGCGCTAAGGCAAGTGAAGACAGAGAGCGTTCATCTCTTGTCCAAATAGTCATATTGCTTCTAGGATTCTAAGGCACCAGAAAGGCTTGAAGGGCGCCAAAAGCACCACCTCAAGGCGCACTCCTTCACTTTACTGCATAAGGCGCACTTCTTCACTTATGTAGCCAGAGCGCTCAACTAAGGCGCATATTTTCATGGTCTTCATCCTCCTAAGCGCCAACACTCAAACTCTCCTCAAAGTGATGGACCCACTCAAGGCGCTATTCCTTGTTTAGGCGCTCAACACACTTGTTTGAAGGCGCACATTTTCATCAAGGCGCACATTTGCTATTCCAGTCAACTTCTTGCTAAACTCAAGGCGCTATTCCTCCTGCAGGGCGCATTTCCTCAATCACCAAGGAGCTCTTCCATCCTCAGGGCGCTAGGATCTATCTAGGCGCATTCACACTTCATTTTCAAAGCACTCACCTATTCCTTAAGGCGCATATCATCATATTGATGTTCAATCATCAAGTGCTAAAACACCACAAGGCGCACATTTTCATCAAGGCACGCTTCAAGGCGCCACAATGAACTCAGGGCGCTCAAAGTCACTCAGACCCTTCAACTAGGCGCCAAAATCTGTCTAGGCGCACCAACTTTAACTCCAGCTCACTTCATCAACCTCTCAAGGGGCGTTAAAGCACTTATCATTATTCAGGATATCCCAAGTTCAAAACAAGGCGCTCAACACACTTGTGGAAGTCATTCACTCAAGATATTCCAAGATAGGGACCCAGATCTAGGCACAAAACTCTTCTCAAGACCTTGTCGATGCTTGAACTTCCCAAGGGGTTCATCCACTCAATTTGATGTCTAAACATCTTCAAGACCTGCTAGGTGCCCACTGAAAGACTGATTGATATGATTGATAAAGCATTCAAAACTACCAAAATGATCCAGACGATCCTCCCCTTCCTAACGTCTTCACTGCCTCGAGATACCCTAACCAAAACAATTTCCTGCCCAAAGCAGTTGAGCTTAAAAAAAGGGGGGGGGGCCCCAGTTCTGATGGGGTGATGTGTGATTTGGTCACAACACTTAGGTTCATCATTTAGAGTTTCTTGGAGGAAGAACAATGGCGATTGCAATTGTGAGACAGCATGGCACATGGTATTTGGGAGTTTACAAAACCCCTAGACAGATTTGGGATCCTAGAGTGGAATTATTCAGGATGGGTCTGTGGTTATGGATTGCCAGTTGCTTGAGGGCAAGCAACTTCAGGGCGGGAGGATTGTAATGTTCCCTTTTTCTCAAACTGCTTGTAACAGAAATTTAACGACTGAGAGGGCCAGAAGAATATATAAAAGCCATCCAAGGATGATCTTTAAAAGTTGAATGATTGCACTAGGTACTGTAGAGTCATACCTACACAACCATGTACGGATTGCAAGATTTGGTGACCTTATGATGCAAATTCTTGAAGAGTTTGAGGCAGAATATGTTCATATGTAAGTTTTTCATTGTAGACTTGTTGATGTTTGTTTTTCGACAAATCAACAATAGAGTAAAACACTAGAGTATCCCACTCTCTCTTGAATAAAGCTCTTCAAAGGCTGAACTATGTGATCCAGTGAAGTAACTCCAAGGTTCCTTATTTATGATTCATGATGGGTTAACTTAGTGATTACATGTGATCTTGCTGATATTCACAAAGGGACTTACATTAGACTTCTTCTATTTCATTCAGCTTGTTCCTCCTTTCAGTGTGGATGATGTATGTACAAGGTTTCAATAATAAAGAAAAGGCAAAAGATAAGGTTTAAAGAAACTACCTAAGGTCAATGAGGTAATGATGATGTTTGATTAGACAAACTCCTAATAAACCTAACTCCACTTCACCAAGGATACCTACAACTACATGAAGTTGGTGCAATCTCCTGAGGATGACGAAAGGTTTTCAAATCATGAAGGCTTATACAAGCACCCATCGGATGGCGCAGCTCAAACAAACATTCACAATCGAACTTATGCAAATTATGAGGCTCAGACTAGCTTTACACAACACTTCATCAGCGATGAATGTTAAAAGCATGAGCTAAGAGTTGATCAAATATCCAACACATACATACATTACATCAAAGAGCTTCTAATCTACTTTGAAACATCTCTCCATTCAATTCAAGATACAAGAGACCATGTAATTTCACAAGACAACACTTAACACCAAACAACGCTCCAATGTCTTTGCATTACTCTTGAGAAATATTTACAACAACTTCAAGTACTCTCAAAGAATTTCGAGAGTCTCTTCTACTCTACTCCTACTTGTCTAATCTCTAATCTCTATATATTATAAATGAGGCAACAAGGCCTTTATATAGAAGTCCAGAACACAATGAATGGCTAAGATCAATTTACATAGCCAAGGGCTCAGATCATGCCACCTCAGTAGGTAGTTACAACAATTTGCTATTTTTAGTACAAAAGAGAGGGGCAATGAAGGCACGCTTTCCAAGAAGATAAGATAAGATGAAATCATTTAAAGCATCCTCTACATAGGCGTCCCTTTGGCTTCTTTATTAAATGATACATTGAATGCAGTTGAAATGATGTGGCTGATTATGATTGGATGATGATGTATACTAGCCACATAGGTGCCACCTTAGCTTATTCCCAAATTGTATCAACTTGTGATGTCTTCGAATATGATCGCTTTGAACTTGAATGTTTAGGAATACTTTGTTGATCTTGCCTTGTTCATTGTAAGTAGGATATGTATGATAGATGTTGCTTCATTTGACTAGCTCTATGATTCTTTCTTCTTGTAGGCAGGTAAGTTGATGTTGATCTTCTTCGATGATACTTCATATAGAGTAGTAGGAGATGATGATGATGCTTCCTTCATGTAAGAGTAGATGATGATGACATGAAGTAGAGATCTCTCTTGGACTTGAAGGCTGAATGGAACTTGAAGTTAAATGGATGAAGTGCCTTGCTTGATGATATGATGAAGATGAAGTAGTACACTTGGCATGTTGACCTTAAAGTGGCCCTTTGGAGTGTAGATGATAACACCTTCTTTGGATGTGGAGTAGATTACCTCTCAAAGAGACTTTGAAGCTTATGAACTTTTGAAGATTGGGAGAACTTGACTTGAAGCTTGGATAGATGAATGTCTTCGAACATGATGCCATTGATGAAGTATACTTGAACTTGATGTGATCTAACATGATGTCATTGATGAAGAAGACTTGAGATATGTCTTATTGTGATCTCTTGGAGCAGCTACCATGGTGTCTCTTTAGCAGTGATTACTTCCCATCTTGACTCTCTGGCATGAATGAATGTGAATAACTCCTTTGAAACAGCTACATGATGACTTCCTTGAAGGTGACTCCAAGCTTCTCGCTCAAAGGTGACTCCTTGAACAACTCCTTAGATTTGTTGATGCTCCTACAAGACAAGAGGAATAAAATTAATCACTTTATAACAAAGAATCACTTTAAACATGTAATAATCCCACTTCAAACTTAGGCGCTTATCTAGGTGAAAAGAGGAGCAAAAGGCGCCTAACACAAGTTGGCTCCATACTTGGCATTTTAGATGATTTCAAACAATCAAAATAACCTAAAAATGATTTCTCTTCTCAAGGCGCCAACTTTTAGGCATGAATTTGAATGATTTTCCCTAAGGCGCCAATCTAGGTGGCAGAGGTAGGAATGAGCGCCTAAGTTTATTAAGCTTTATCCTTGTCATTTTTAGGCTTTAAACAATTGTGTGGGTTTTATGATGACTTCCCTCCTTTAGGCGCCAACTTCAAGAGGTTTTTCATGTATCTTTTCCCAAGGCACTCATGACGTGGGAGTGACAAGCAAAGGCGCCTAGCATACTTGGCTTATTTCCTTGGACTTTTGATGATTCTAACTCAGTAAGTGTTTAGAGGACTTCTTACCTCAAGATGACATCAATTTTCATAATTTTGAGTCCTTTTGCAAGGCGCCCAAACTCATGTCTCCTCCCTAGGTGGAATTTGATGACCAAAACTACTAAAAACGGCGCCTAATACACATGAGGGATTGATGATGATCTAAAGCGCACTTTGTTGATACTCAAAGTGTGAATTGGTGCCAATACAAGGTTGTTTTGAAGGCAAAGGGTGCCTAAGCTTATTAAGCTTTATACTTCCTTTACTTCCATACTTAATTCATCATAATTATTGTCAAAACTTCTCCAACATGTTTCTTGATGTTAGGATCCTTCATTCACTCCTTCCTAGATCTAAACGCTTAGGATGGTGGGAAATTTATATGAAGGGCACCTAGATCACACTAGTCTCTTATACCTTATAACCCCTTCCCTTCCTTCAAGGCGCCTAGAATGTTGATGATATAAATGACCACAAAACATTCAATGAATCCTCACAACATGTTCCTCTCCTCAGGGCGCTCAAGGTAACTAACTCACTCCTCAATTTCCTATTCTAGTTTGCTCTAAGTCCCTTGGGCACTATCATCCGCTAATTCAAACCTTAAAACACTCCAAGGTGCTCATAAGGGTTGTTCTGAGTAGAATGGGCGCCTTGGCCACTTTGGTCTTAAATTTTGCCATCTTGATGATCTCAAACAATTAAACATGCCTCAAAAGGCTTCCATCATCTAAGCGCCCAATTTATGATGTCATTTGTTCCTTAGATGCAACTCCAATCTAAGGCGCAATTTTGATGATTTTAAGACTTAGATGATATCCAATCTCATGTCCTCAAGCTTTCTTCTTACAAGGCGCCCTTGATGATAATCTTGAGTGTAAAATGGCGCCTAAGGTCCTGGAGTGAACTTAATTGCAAAATGGCGCCTAAGGTCTTTATGACTTAAGTTTTGGTACTCCAATGAGTTCTAGCAAGGGGAGAGGTCTTTAAAATGTTATATTCATCAAGGAGTATAGCCAAAGATGTTGTTTTATGTGAATTGTTCCTAGGCGCCAATGTAGGGTGACATAAACTATGAAGTGCGCCTAGAAGATATGGATCTTGGATTGGTATTTTATCATTTCAAACATCCTCAATTTGGTGATTTCTAACCCTCTACTTGCCTAGGCACCAAGACTGGGCAATTTTGAAGGCAAAGGGCGCCTAAGGTCTAAGATATGATAGTCTAGTTTAGTTTGGAGGTTTCAACACAACACAAAGGCATCTAGAGGATTCTCCAGCTTAGACAACATTAAAGTTTATATTCTCATACATCCTCATGATTTTGGCGCCATTTATCATTGATTGAAACACCTCTTCCATCAAGGCGCCCAAAATGACAAGAGCAACAAGGAAGGGGCGCCTAAACACATACTTCAACTCAAGGCGCAATTTGATGATCATTTGGACATAGAAAGGGCACCTAGACTCTTGAATCATTCATTTGTCAAAAATTTTGATGTTTAAGGTCTTCTATATCAATTCCAATCAAGGCGCCATCTTTTGTTTGCTCCTATGCTTATCTCATGTCAAGGCGCAATTTTGAGGTTGGTTGGAATGATGAGAGGCGCCCTGAGTTGTAGGCACCATTTGGAGTCACTGTAAGTGGAGAAATGCACCTAGATTTGAAAGTCCCCTAGGTAAAGGTATATTAAAAAAATATACTTAAGTTGAGAGATTGAATTTCTTATACTTTAAATATTTTTTAATATACCTTTCAGGATGTTTGAGATAGGTCTCAGATCCACCGGATTTAACATGCAGATTATAGAATTTGGAGGATCCACCAGATTTCAGACTTAGCCCATTTTCAGGATCTTCAGGATCAGGATACCAGACTTAGTCATTTCCAGGATCTCAAACATCAGGATCAGGTCATCAAGGGACCACAGGACTCAAACACCACTGACTTCATCATGAAATAGCTCTAAGACATCATCAAAACTTCATGCAAAGCATCAAAGCTCAAAAAAAAGGGGGTCCCCATTTGCAATGGGGCGATGTGTGATTTGGTCACAACAAGACTGAGGACAAAATGTGATGGTGATAAGGGCTGGTTGAAAAACAAGAGGATGATACCATAATAGTGTGAAGATTCAGAATGATAAGTGCAGAGAATGTAAAATGATTGCAGGGGTGGAATATGGGCAGCAGAGAAATGATGGAAAGGTCTTAAATTACATCAAGTATTATTGTTCATCAGCAAAAGAGGATTTGTGTGGTTTCAGAATGATGAGAGCAAACTTAATTGATTATGTGATATAAGATAACATGCAAAAAAGAGATTTAAGGTTATCAAGTGTTTGAAGAAATTGTTACTTGCAGAGATTGACATGTGTTTCAGAGATTGATGTTTGCAGAGATTGATGTTTGCAAAGATTGATGTTGCAGATATTCATGTTTGCAAAGATTCAAGTTTGCAGTGTTCGAAAAAATTGTTCTTGCAGTGATTGAAATGTGTTTCAGAGATTGAAGCAAGCTTGAATAGTCAGAGATTGAAGAAGATTTTTTTGAGTGAAAGCAAAAGGAGATATAAGGTTTTGCTATGTAGAGAAACAGAGTTTTCCTCTGTACATTTTCATACTCTTGTATTTTGGGTTGGTGCCCTTGGAGTTGGAGCTCCTAAATGTACTAGGGTTGGTGCCCTTGGAGTTGGTGCTCCTAAATGTATTAGGAGTTGGTGCTCCTTGAAGTAGGTGCTTTTAAACAAAGTAGCCAGTGAGGCTTTGTAATCAATGGATTTTTTATTAAGCCAGTGAGGCATTTTAGAGTGGTTTTTCATCCCTATGAGGGTTTTCCACTTATCAAATCAGGTGTTATGTTTCTTGTTTGTCTCCATGTGTTCATGTGCCCTAATGCTCTTATGATTGATTAAAGGTCTTATTCATCCTACTAATCATTGTACTTGTATGAATCCTTGATGTCTTTATCATGTTCTATTCAATATATTAAAAGGTAAAAAACGTGTAAGTTTTCTAGACCACTGATTCAACCCCCCCTCTCAGTGATCCTGTACTCCAACAAGTGGTACCAGAGCATAGGTTCCCTATAGAAGTCTAACAGCCTTGGGTAGGTCCTAATAGTGGAGTACCATGGGAAAGTGTAAAAGAAATAGAGAAAAGAAAGAAGCCAAGCAAAGGGTTGAACAACAAACCTCAGTCAAGTCATGTGATGAGCTGTTGCATGAGCCATCCCTAAAAATTGACACAAAGTGTGATAAAGAAAATGACTTTGCTGTTGAGATTGATGACAAAGAATGAGATCTATTTATGGATGAAGATGGACAAGAGTTTGATGAAAATGATTGTAAAGTTGATTTAGAAGGTGAACTCTTGTGTGCCTTAGATCAGATCAAGCAACTTAGAAAGGAGAATCAGAGATTAGAAGACCAGCTTCAACAAGAAAAAGACTCCAAAGACAAGGTATGTTCAGACTTTGCAAAAGTTTCCTTAGAGTTTGTCAGCGCTCCCCATGGGATTCGTGAGATGGACTAACTGCCTCCCGTGGATTCATTAACTCTAGCGCTTGTATCGGAAATTGACGGATTGACCTCTTGGTTTAACGGCAATCGTGGGCCAACAATTGGTATCAAAGCGAAAGGTCGCAGGTTCGAATCCCCCTGGGTAACGCTGGTGGGGGAGTTTGTTGGCAGATGGTCAGTGCTCCCTGTGAGATTCATGACATGGACTAACCGCTTCCTGTGGATTCATTAACTCAGGTGCTTGCATTAGAAATTGACGGGTCAACCTTTTGGTTTAACGACAATTGTGGGCCAATAAACAATTAAGGTGGTCATTACACCATTGAGTGAAATTTATTCTACCATCACCAAAAGTTCACCTAAGCTCACAATTATTGCATGAACTTGCCCCTCGATGGTCATATTGCCAAGGGAGCTAAGCTTCCAATCAATAAATTGTTACACTTTCCTCACAAATGCATCAAGGAAGCTTCCATGTAAATGACTTAGCCCTGAAGTCATGGCATGCTATTGAAGATAATGTCTTTATGAACTTCCTCAAATACCCTACAGTAACTTCAATAATCTTTGTTTCAGTGACATTGGAAGGCTTTGGCTAATTGAGGATGGGCTAATCTTTGTTGGATCAATCCTTGGCTCTCCTCCTCCGTGACATGTCCCAAGTGCTCCAAGGATCCTTTTGAAAACTCACATGTCCCTAAATAATTTACTGAACAAATCATGGATTGCATTTTTTATATTTCCACATTTTTTTGTTTTTCTAGGTTACAGTGTCATTTATTTGTATCACGGCATTTTGGGTCTATCTTCACAATCCTCATCAGGGTATACGATGAAGGACTCTCTCCTAACTTTGCAAACTCCCTTCAACTGTTTGTAAAAAGGTGAAAGACAAAGGCAGTTTTTAGGTGACTAGCCTAGTGACCACCACGCCAATGAAACCCCACTTATGCAAGCATTACACGGTAATGTTTTGTTCCACTTTCCTTAAACTGTGTTGACCTATATAACCAAACCCTCTCACGGCTTCAAATATATGACCTCTAATATGAAATACAAATGTCTTCACCGACAAGGCTAACTCAGGCTGAACTATCTAAATGTGCAAGAAAAATGTAGAAACGAATAAAGATATACGAAATTGGAATGCCAAAGAAATAAAATCTCCATTAAATATTCATCCATATAAAATTCTGCAGATCTAACGCATTAGGGAATCAAATAAAAGGTTACCCGCTCCTTGTTAAGCTCTATAAATCCCCATGCCACATTGGGGTTTCTATGTTGAGAATCCAAATGCTGTAACATTGGGTGCACTTTGAAACTATTATAATCATTCCAAACAATATATTAAAAACACTCAAAAATTTAATTTATAAATAAAAAACTGCAAAGAATGGTTTGGGCGTTTACTTACATAATTCATGGCCACTAAAAAATGGCGCAGCACCGGACTGAGCCTCCTCACACCCAGGGCCACCTGCAAATCCAGTACAAATTGTTTACAAATTACAACAAACTATTATACATTTTCCAATGAAATCCGTATTCGTGGGTCGTAGGTTACTTTATTGCTGCCCTGCAAGCAGCCTGTGCAAGCTTAAACATCTTGGCTTTTGATTTTCACGCTGAGGTACTCGTTAACCTCCGTGTGCGCAGTTTTATTTAGCATTAGATATGTAGGGTTTCAATCTCCATTTTAAGCCCTACAAATATAAGATCTTTGTCACGGAAGCGAGTCGATCCTTCGATGAGAGGAACAGGGAGTGTTGATGATTCTTAACAATTTAAATCTTTATTTAATTCCAGTTTTGCATAATATAAACTATCCCTTTTTGGACGTTGCCTTCATAACCCTTGACGGCTTGTCTACTAGTGATTTCCCATTGTCTTGTGATTTCTATATATTATATGACAATTTTTGAAGCTATCAATCAGACCATTATGAGAAGCGAACCATATTATCTAGTAGTTAATTTGTCTTTTATAAACTGTGGACAAGACAATCCTTTGATATGGGCCCCACCATTGCAATTATCAACTTTAATTTAAGCGCCCAACCTTGTATGATTCTCCAATACAAATCCACTAAACATAAACCATGTAAATAGCAATTGATACCTTAGAAAATATTTCTGCACATCTGGACCCACACGTCAGAAATTGTCCCTTATTCAACAGTAGTTATCAGATGATAATAAGCCTTTAGAAATTCATGACTTAATGTCAATCACCCAAGAATATATCTCTAATGCTTACAATGTAATGTCCCTTAAGTATAAATGGGACATTACAAGGCATGACATGTTTTATAGTGGAAATTGCAGATTTGAAGTGAGTACTTGAGGGAACTCTTGCAGGCTATAATGCTGGTATAGGGCCGTACCATCTAGAGCTGGACGCGAGGGTTTCTGAGGTGAATCGCCCCCTTTTGCTGGTCAAAAATCATGAAATGGAGGCGACCTGGGATGTATAAGGGATCTTTTGCAATTTAGATGTCGAGAAGTTGCAGAATAGAGGGGTTTGAATGATCTGGGTGGTTCTGGGACAGAGTTTTCAGTGCTGCAAAACTGTTATCAGACCTGCAACAGCCAGCAACAGCATTCACAAACTTATTTTCAGACATCCTGGCACTTCATCAATGGCCATAATGCATGGTATAACTAATGTGCTTTAGATTGGAGTAGTTTATGTTTGTTTTCCTTTGTATCTCAGCAGTGATAGTTCATTTAAGAATCAGATTGCAGCTCACTTATGTTTATGTTCATGTTCAATATTGATAAATCTTTGTGCTTGTAACTGGTGAATGTTAATGCATGCTTCATTTTGTAAGATTGGACGGTTCACTGTCAATTCCTATAGCAATTCATAGCTGGTCAAGTCTAGTATTATCGACCATCTTGGTTTGAATCGAGACTATACCATACCAGTACCTTTCATACTCATTCTGTCCATCATGCACTCCGTAGAAGCATAGAAGTGGTCGGCTACGCCACCTAGCGCATGTTTGGTTGCACATTACACACTCTATTGTATAAGCGAGGCATGTGGTCATCCGGGATGCTTTGTGTGTACGTAAACATTTGCATTACATTCAATACCGTAATAGATTGAGTAGAAGTGTGATTCGAATACCGTATGCTCTCACCTTGCCCACCTCAGGATCTTGGTGATCAGAAAGTGTTTCGAAGATTGCCTGTGCTTTGGATTTCTGCTGACATTATTTCGAAGAAAAAAACTAGGGTGGTCATTACACCATTGAGTGAAATTTATTCTACCATCACCAAAAGTTCACCTAAACTCACAATTCTTGCATGGACTTGCCCCTCGATGGTCATATTGCCAAGGGAGCTAAGCTTCCAGTCAATAAATTGTTAGACACTTTTCTCACAAATGCATCAGGGAAGCTTCCATGTAAATGACTATGCCCTGAAGTCACGGCATGCTATTGAAGATAACGACTTTATAAACTTCCTCAAATACCCTACCGTAACTTTAATAATCTTTGTTTCCGTGACATTGGAAGGCTTTGGCTAATTGAGGATGGGCTAATCTTTGTTGGATCAATCCTTGGCTCTCCTCCTCCATGACATGTCCCAAGTGCTCCAAGGATCCTTTTGAAAACTCACATGTCCCTGAATAATTTACTGAACAAATCACGGATTACATTTTTTATATTTCCACATTTTTTTTGTTTTTCTAGGTTATAATGTCATTTATTTCTATCACAGCATTTTGGGTCTATCTTATCGATCCTCATCAGGGCATAGGATGACAGACTCTCTCCTAACTTTGCAAACTCTCTTCAACTGTTTGTAAAAAGGTGAAAGACAAAGGAAAGTTTTAGGTGACCAACCACCAAGCCAATGAAACCCCACTTATGCAAGCATTACATAGTACTATTTTGTTCCACTTACCTTAAACTGTGTTGACCTATATAACTAAACCCTCTCACGGCTTCCAATATATGACCTCCGATATGAAATACAAATGTCTTCACTAGCAAGGCTAACTGAGGATGAACTATCTAAATGTGCAGGAAAACTGTAGAAACGAATAAAGAGATACAAAATTGAAATGCCAAAGAAATAAAATCTCCAGTAAATATTCATCCATATAAAAATTCTGCAGATCTAACGAATTAGGGCATCAAATAAAAGGTTCGCCACTCCTTGTTAAGCTCTGTAAAATCCATGCCAGATTGGGGTTTCTATGCTGAGAATCCAAATGTTAACGTCAAGCGCATCATAGTAACTATTATAATCATTCCAAACAATATATTAAAAACACTCAAAAATTTAATTTATAAATTAAAAACTGCAAAGAATGGTTTGGGCGTTTACTTACATAATACAAGGCCACTGAAAAATGGCGTAGGACTGGACTGACCCCCCTCACACCCATGTCCACCTGCAAATCCGGTACAAATTGTTTACAAAATTACAACAAACTATTTACATTTTCTAATGAAATCTGTATTCGTCAAGGTGGTAGGTTAATTTACCGCTGCCCTGTGCAAGATTAAACATATTGGCTTTTGATTTTGACGCTCAGCTACTCGAAACCTCCGTGTCTTCAGTTTTATTTCATGTTATATATGCAGGGTTTCTGTCTCTATTTTAAGCCATAGAAATATATCTTTGTCATGGAAGCGACTTGATCCTTCGACCAGACGAACAATGTGGTGTTATTTCACTTTACTTCGCCTTAAAACTTAAATGAAAGAGCAATAAAAGAATAATAGGTAAATCCAATTTCAAATATAAGAGGCCTCAAAAGTGTAAAGTTTATAAGGTCTTTTTGATGTCGTATCTTTTACTATATTGTGATTTTGTTTACTCACTTTCTCAAACAAATATTTACACTGTTAACTTCATAGTGATTTAAATCGAAAGTTTGATTCGTATCTTTTACTATATTGTGATTTTGTTTACTCACTTATTAGTCCCCGCTTTAACAGAGGACTATTGTTTTTGGCTAATAAAAAGGGCATTAGTTATTCGTATCTTTTACCATATTGTGATTTTGTTTACTCATTTATTAGTCCCTGCTTTAGCAAAGGACTATTGTTTTTGCTAACAAAAAGGGTATTAGTTTGCTTCAAGCTGTGTGCAAATTGGAAAATATTGTTGGTTAAGGTTTTTTTTTTTTTTTTTTTTGCCCCCCACGGATGTCATTTTCTCATTGGGGATTTATTATACCCCTGGTATTTTAATCTTCTCTATTTGATGCTTCAAATATTTTATTGTGTTGTGCTGATCGCTGGCATTTTCTTGTTCTGCATGACAATAGAGGGTTCATGCAACGGCATGTGACCTGGAGAAGGACAGGTGTGATGTTTGATGGGAAATATGTGCCTTATGGTTTTCTTTTTAATTTTGGAGAGCATAAATCATTATGGTCTCCTCATGATTAGACGTTTTTATTTGATTAATTTTCAATCTAGGAAGAACTACCTAGTCCACTGGCGTAGAAGAAAGAGGTGCATGGAGAAGAAAGAGGTGCACAGAGAACACAGTCTAGCTCAGCTGAAAAATCAATGGAAAAACACTGCCCGCCACATGCATTGAGGAAAGGCCTATGGTTTGGAGACTTGAGTTTGTATTTCTCATTTGGATCTCTAGTAATTGCAGGCAAATAGGACACAAGGTTTATCAAATACCCATTTGCTCAGCTTCATTAAGTTCATTCATTGAGATATATTTTCTTATTTATCCCTGCCGCCATTGTGACCCATTTATTTAACCAGATTGGAATTTGCATTTTACAAAGTGGGTGTTGTAATTATTTGCGTTTAATTGAGTGGGTGCTGCAGTTTTGCTTAAATTATAGCACTTTCAGCTCAGTTTAGAGGCTTTAGAGCCTCTATATTTAATATAAATGGATGAATTAGGCAATGCACTGACATCTGGTCTAGATGGAAACAAAAGAACAGTTTCATATTTTTATGATTTAGATATTGGGAACTATTATTACAGAGAGGGTCATCCCATGAAGCCTCACAGAATAAGAATGGCTTACATTTTAATTATGCACTATGGGCTACATGAGAATATGGAAATCTGCAAGCCTAATCTATTACAGAGCAAGGAGCTCAGGGTATTCCATGCAGATGATTATATCTCATTTCTTCAGTCCGTTACACCTGTTACACAGCACGAGCATCTAAGGCAACGGAAGAGATTCAATGTGGGTCGGGGGTTTGTGGGTTTTGTGCGCTCTGAGAACATTGTAAAACACTGTTTTTCCTACCCAACAGAACGTAAACTGCATTCTACTCTTACCTGTTTACAGATTTCAGAATCTATTGTAAATAATTTTCTTTCCCATATTTTAATATCCATAGTATTTGTGCCATGTTTTAATACTATAATTTTTGTTTTTAGCCCTAGATAAACATGTTAATTTTAGCAATCAGCTTTACAGCAAGAAATAACAAAACTCAAATGCACACATAACACACATATAACCTGGGAAAACCTCCCTCTTGGAGGTGAAAAACCCAGCAAGAAAATCTCAGATCCGATTTATATTAAGAGTAGAAACAGCTTACAACTTCGCCTAGCTATGGCACGAAACATAGATATCAAAATACAACTTATTTGAATCTTTAACAGATCTAGGGTTTACTCAAGCTAAAACAGATCTGCTACACCAAGTAACAGGTTCGCTGATGATTGCAGATCAAATCAATTATCGAACCATTGAACTTCTTGAATTATCGAACCCTTTGAACCAGTGAAGCAGTTGAACCGTCGAACCAGTGAACCAGTTGAACCATCGAACCAGTGAACCAGTTGAACCATTGAACCAGTTCAACTATCGGCGGAACCCTTGCACTGTCGAACCTTTGAACCCATCGAACCGTTGAACCCGTCGAACTGATGAACTATTGAACCAGTTCAACTATCAGTGGAGCCCTTTCACTGTGGAACCTTTGAACCCGTCGAACCGTTGAACCCGTCGAACCAATGAACCGTTGAACTAGTTCAACTATCAGTGGAGCCCTTTCACTATGGAACCTTTGAACCAGTGGAGCTCGATGAACTCATTGAACTGTTGAACCTGTTGAACTGTTGAACCAGTTCAACTGTTGGCGCCCTTGCTCTGTTGAACCTTTGAACCTGTGGAACCGTTGAACCTGTTGAACTGTTGAACCAGTTCAACTGTTGGCGCCCTTGCTCTGTTGAACCTTTGAACCAGTGGAAGCGTTGAACCATTGAACCTGCCGAATGGTTCAACTATCGGCGAAGCTCTTGAACTGCCGCAGATGAATAGTAAAGAACTTGAAATAGATCGCCGATGGAGAATTTTCGCAGAGCAGAATTTGGTGAGTGATTGCTGTATATTGTGACTTCCAGTCACTCTTCATTTATATGAGATCGCACAAACGTTTTGGCACCAAATTATATATACGTTACATTTGAAATAGGTCCTGACCTATTTGTAATTTCAAGATACATAGAATGTTGAGTTCGCCCAATTGGGGCCTGCCTTAAATCAGATAATACAACTGAGATTATCAAAATGCTAAGGCTGATAGGCCATTCAGCATTTTGTGACTAGGTCGGTCTCTAGAAGGGATCCGACCTAGCTACCAAAATCAACACTCCCTCTTAACTAGGGAGGATTCCTTCACAAGGATCAAGTCACATAGTGACTACCACCATGGCTACTCCATGGATGAAAACATAAGTGCTTATTGTCATCTCCACATGACGTTTACCATAGATACTCCCAGAGGCTGAACAAGCTTATCATGAAATTTCTCCCATGATATCCACCATACCTACTGGCAGAGGGTGGATTCACCATGCCTACTCGCAGAGGGTGGAAGAGGGCTTTCACCTCAAACTTCTCCCAGAGAAGAGTACATTACCATCATGCCTACTCGCAGAGGATGGAAGAGGGCTTTCACCTCAAACTTCTCCTAGAGAAGAGTACATTACCATCATGCCTACTCGCAGAGGATGGAAGAGGGCTTTCACCTCAAACTTCTCCCAGAGAAGAGTGCATTACCACCATGCCTACTCACAGAGGGTGGAGGATACAGTATAATGTATCACTGATGTTGAGACTCCCTCTCAGCTAGAGCTTCATTTTCCACAACTCCAAGCTTGTCTCAAAAATTTACAAGCTTCACTCGAGCAAGAGGTTTGGTGAGAACATCCACTGTTTGCTCATTAGTGCTGATGTACTTCAGTTGAATAGCATTCCTTTGCACCATATCCTGGATATAGTGATACTGAGTTTCCACATGCTTTGACCTGTCATGAAACACAGGATTGGCAGAGAGCTTCACACAGCTCTGGTTATCACTATGAATAACTGTAGGCTCCCAAGGTTGTCCAAACAATCCTGCAAGGAATTTTCGAAGCCACACTGCTTCTTGAGATGCCACACAAGCTGCAATATATTCTGCTTCAACAGTACTCAATGCTACTGAAGACTATTTCCTGCTGCACCAAGATATCATGGCGGATCCCAAGCTGAAGCAAACTCCAGAAGTGCTCTTTCTATCAGTGACACTTCCTACCCAATCAGAATCAGAATAGCCTTCCAAGGTAATGACTGTATTGGAAGAGTACTTCAATCCATATCCGACTATACCACACAGATATCTCAAGATATGCTTGGCTGCAACAAGGTGAATCTGCCTTGGTTCACACATGAACTAGCTGAGGGCACTCACTGCATAGCAAATGTTAGGTCTAGTGTTAACTAGATACATCAAGGATCCAATCAGCTACCTATATTCAGTGGGATCCACAAGATCAAACCTAGCAAGAATTTGTCAATTCTTTCATACCAAGCTCAGGGAGCCTGCTTAAGACCATATAGTGCTTTCTTCAATCTGCATACATGAGATTCTTTCTCATGAATCACAAAACCTTCAGGTTGCTCAATGTAGACCTCTTCTTCAATGACACCATTGAGGAAGGCTGTCTTTACATCCATCTAATGCAACTTCCATCCCTTAGCTGCAGCAATAGTAATGATAGTCCTGATGGAGGTATATTGAGCAACAGGGGCCAAAGGTTTCCTCATAATCTATTCCTTCTTTATGAGAGAAGCCAGGAGCCACAAATCTAGCTTTGTATTTCTCAATACTACCATCAGCAGCATGTTTAATTTTAAACAACCATTTGGAAGATATGACAGACTTACCTTTGGATCTGGGCACAATATCCCAGACATCATTCTTGATGATAGACTGATATTCTTCATCCATAGCATTCTTTCGTGCTTGTTGTTTCATGGCCTCTTTAACGCTGGAAGGTTCAGTCTCAATGAGGTTGTACATCAATGCAACATAGTTGGAGAATTTCTGAGGTCTCCTACTTGTTCTGGATGTGCCACTTGGAGCTGCAAACTTTTCTGCCTCTTGAATCCAGAGATGTCTCTTCTTATTCATGGTAATGTCCCTAGGCCCATTGGTAGGATCCAAAGGTTCACTTGGATCATTATGAATTTCAGATTCTGTAGACTCTCTCTGAATCTCAGGTACTTGCATCAACCTTCTGACCTCATCGTCTAGGATTGCCTGCAACGCTTGCCTTAGAGAAATGGTTTCTAGTGCACACCTCTATAGAGATTCAGGGCTATCCTCTTCGACCTCATCCCATATCACTTTTATTTTGAAGAGGTTTTTTTGGAGCTACCAATGTTAAATCCAGGTTGATTATCTTGAGCAATTCTGATCTCAACTGCTGAAGAGGTTCTTTAAGGATTTAGCATCTAGCCTTGCAACGCTGCAACCTTCGCTTCTTCTCCGTGAGTCACAGAACTCCTTCTGAAGCTTAATTTCTCCTCTTCTAAAGGACTACTCACAATGATAACCTGAATAGGTTCTTCCTTTTCGAGAGATGTCTTCAGCCACTAACTTAGTCCCATGGTTGCAAGCTGTGTCTCCATGCTTCAGCCTACAAAATCAAGCTCTTCTTCTCTTGAAAGCAATCACTTACGCTTCTTGGTTCATCAAGAAGACATTAAGGAGAGATTACTAGTAGTTCATAGAACTCAGCTATTCTCATCAGAATCTCCTTAAATAATCCTAGATAATTAATTCATCATTCATTTGCTTCTCGATGCAACCTACATTTTAAAGGATTAATAATAATAATAATAGTGTATATATAAGAATCAAACTATGGCAAATATCAAAAGATCAAAAAATAAAGAAGTAATAGAACTTATCTTTATTGATTCTGATATATCTTTCTTCCATCTTTTACTCCTCTCGAAAGAGCTAATCTCAGCACAACAAGAGACAATCTGCTCAACTTAGATTTCTCAGACACATTATGCAGCCAGCATAGAACTAGGTCCCTAAAGGCACCATCACAGTCCATGCACATAGAGAATGGTATCAATGTGACCATCCAATCACAACGAAATTACAGTTCTCTTATCATCTCTAATTCACACTTAGAAATTTTTCACAACTAGCATAAACATCTCACAATGAATGAATGGTGACTCCAAAGGATCTCATCCCAGAGATCACTTATTCAAGAGGAGGCACGATCTCTTCTGTTGTCGGTACGCCATTGAGCTAGATCTGTAGCTGAGTCTCATCTCTGCCACCTTTACTCAATGTTGCTATCAATTTTACCCTCATCTTGATTTCATATCAGCTGATAATGAAGACTCGGCCCCAAGTTTCGATAACATCTTGATGATTAGTATTAGGCACGCTTAGAGAATATATACACATGAGTCTCTTGCAAAAGGATACTAGGCCCATATCAATCTCACGCCACAATAGTAATGTATTACTTGAGCACATAACTTCACACGCAACTTCAAGAAAAGGTCTTTTCAACCCCAGGGATATTACTAATGCCTCACTTTACTTTGAGTGATTAGCACTGAAGATCTGGACTAATATAATTCCAATCACGATGTCTCATGACTCTCCATATTTAAGCTTGGACAGAAGTCGATAAGATTTTTATAAAGTTGTGATTTCTCAAATTCCACCGTATATGACGATTAGACCTTTCCTGCCTCCCATCTAACTTTGATTTGAAGCGGCGACCTTATGCGACCTCCAACATTTAATCCAAGCGATTACCACTATTAGGAGCGATTACTATATTATCCTTCAACTCCCAATAGTCTTTAAATTAGCCGCTCTCAAAGCATTCATAATGGTTCGCCAAAGGAAGGATAAACACAAGGATACGCCATCATAAGAACTCAGGCCATGACACCTGTAGCCTTCTAACATGTCAAGGATTGATAACCTCAGAAGCCTTCTGAATACTGTTCACATCTAATAAGATGAAGTTCGTCTCAAGGTCTGCATTTGAGTCTGTTAGAATTGCTTAAACAAATCTGATCAGATCTAAACTTAGCTCTGATACCATGTTAATTTTAGCAATCAGATTTACAGCAAGAAATAACAAAACTCAAATGCACAGATAACACACATATACCCTGGGAAAACCTCCCTCTTGGAGGTGAAAAACCCAGCAAGAAAATCTCAGATCCAATTTATATTAAGAGCAGAAACAGCTTATAACTTCGCCCAGCTATGGCAAGAAACATAGATATCAAAATACAACTTATTTGAATCTTTAGCAGATCCAGGGTTTACTCAAGCTAAAACAGATCTGCTACACCAAGTAACAGGCTCACTGATGATTGCAGATCAAATCAATTATCGAACCATTGAACTTCTTGAATTATCGAACCCTTTGAACCAGTGAAGTAGTTGAACCGTCGAACCAGTGAACCAGTTGAACCATTGAACCAGTTCAACTATCGACGGAACCCTTGCACTGTCGAACCTTTGAACCCGTCGAACCGTTGAACCCGTCGAACTGATGAACCGTTGAACCAGTTCAACTATCAGTGAAGCCCTTTCACTGTGGAACCTTTGAACCCGTCGAACCGTTGAACCCGTCGAACCAATGAACCGTTGAACCAATTCAACTATCAATGGAGCCCTTTCACTGTGGAACCTTTGAACCAGTGGAGCTCGATGAACTTGTTGAACTGTTGAACCAGTTCAACTGTTGGCGCCCTTGCTCTGTTGAACCTTTGAACCTGTGGAACCATTGACCCTGTTGAACTGTTGAACCAGTTCAACTGTTGGCGCCCTTGCTCTGTTGAACCTTTGAACCAGTGGAAGCGTTGAACCATTGAACCTGCCGAATGGTTCAACTATCGGCGAAGCTCTTGAACTGTTGCAGATGAATAGTAAAGAACTTGAAATAGATCGCCGATGGAGAATTTTCGCAGAGCAGAATTTGGTGAGTGATTGCTGTATATTGTGACTGCCAGTCACTCTTCATTTATATGAGGTCGCACAAACGTTTTGGCGCCAATTATATATACGTTACATTTGAAATAGGTCCTGACCTATTTGTAATTTCAAGATACATAGAATGTTGAGTTCGCCCAATTGGGGCCTGCCTTAAATCGGATAATACAACTGAGATTCTCAAAATGCTAAGGCTGATAGGCCATTCAGCATTTTGTGACTAGGTCGGTCTCTAGAAGGGATCCGACCTAGCTACCAAAATCAACACGCCATTATTTCTCTAATTTGCCATGTTTTAATACTATAATTTTTGTTTTTAGCCTTAGATAAATATGTCATTATTTCAATAATTTTATTAATACTCGCAGTTAAAAGCACGGTTCATGCAGGAATCAGGACATTACGGCTTCATTTATCTAATTCTATTATTACTCGTAGTTAAAAAGCATTGTTCGTGGAGAATAATAGGGCTTCATTTTTCTAACAAAATGTTCCCATTTTGATTGCTTTGTTGGACTCGAAAATTGTGGGAAACCAGATCTTGTTTTTTTCCATGAAAGTTAAAAGAGGCACTAAAATTAGAGATTTTTCATGATTTGGGTTGTCTAGAAAAAGCGTTTTTAACGTGACAATTGCAACCAACTTCACACTCACGCTTTGTTTGCTGTAACTAATGATGTGATGGCGAGATTTTCATTATGAAGATTTGGCAGTATATGCCATTGTTGAACATTTTATTGATCACCCTTGACTTGATATATAAATTCATTGTTAGGTAAATAGCATAAAACTGTCTGTAGTTATTCATACGGTCATCGGACTTTGTGTATCTATTGTCTTTGGCACATCTTATTGCCTTCCAGAACTTCTTGGTATACCATATTGCATAGATTTCAAAAAGTTTGGTTTAGTTTGGTCGGTCATCAGGAGAGAGTTCAAAACCTAAATCACAAAAAGGGCCTTTTGAAATGTGAACCTAACTCACGTTTCTTTGGATATTGCCCAAACATAATGTGTCTGCTTGTTGAACTGGCTGTAAAGAGACTTTTTAAAATCCCAGATTTCTAATCTTTTTTCTTTCTAAACTTTGGTTGTTTGTATATTGGATGTGTGCTTAAGAGCATGCAAGTCGCTTATCATCATAAGAGTTAATCAGGGACGCTGGAAACTTTTCATGCCTTCTGTCTTACAATTTTCGAGTCAGAGCTCAATTGCTGCTGTTAATTAACGTTGTTTTTTAGGTCACAGTCAAGCCATACGTAATGGAAGCCCACAAGGGTATTACCTTAGATATTGGCATACTGCTCAAGTTTACACCTCATTGGGTTTCAACCCTTTGACTATGTGATTAGTCAAGCTTCGCCAATTCAGACACTCAAGTTTGAGCTCAGCTGTGGTGAAATTCTCCAACAATGGATACACATTGGATGGCAGAGGAAGGCAATTATGGTGATCCCCATTATAAAAAATCATGGAAGAAATCACTCTATACCCACAAATGGTAAATCTTTCACCACTAGACACCTAAAAAGAGGGTTTGTTTGACAAAATTAAGTTTCTGAGTGAGGAAATTTTAATTTCTGGGACGATACTTGTTTGAATTTACTTGGTGGAATTATGTTTATGTCTTCAAATGACCAAAAAGGTCAGTGGGACTGTACAAGTACCTTCGAAGTTAGCATAGACAAGAGGAGTGCTCAAGGCGTCTTCAATGAGTTACAAAATTAAATGGAGAGAATACTTGTGTTTGGAGCAACTTTACACACTCAAAACACTAGTTATATTTTGTGGATATATTATAATCTCAATACTTCAAAAGCTATTTCCGCGACCGTGTAGTGCCAAAGGGTTGACAACATGTTAGAGAAGGGGGCCTATACTTAGTTTTTAGTATTTACCATTGCTTAGTGAGGCCATTCCACTCTGGGGGCTTGGAAGAGAAGGGTAATGATTCTTTTTTTGACTTTTTAGAAAGCTTCTTGAAACACCTTCCTTGAGGCATAAACTGATTCATAAACTTTGTCTTGGCTTTTAGATGATAGGTTTGAGTGGTATCATTTTGCCAATATTGCCCTGGTCTTGCACTTGGTTATTCCTTTTCTTTGCAGGTTATTTGGGTGTGGTAGACTACAGCTGGAGTTGCATTCTGGTGGGAAGTATGAAACTCTAACAAACTCATCAGTAAATCACATCTTTTTGATAGGAGTTGGTGCATATTATGTTCTCTAGACTTGGAATACCATATTTCTATTTCATTGTTTTCATTGCTATCATTTCTGGCATATTTTTAATGTTTTTTTGTCTTATTAATGCTCTGGCCTCTGAGTATGCATTTCAAAACATGTACTTGCAGGATGGAAATCCTATATAAAACATGCCAGTTAGATGTTACCATTTGTTTCTTGTTCTCCATAAACTATCTTTATCTATGGTATCTAGTAATTAGGTTTTCCTAGGGTCCTTAGGTTCTTAGCGCTTTAAAGAGATGTTTGGCAGCAATCCCAAGGCATTTTAAAGTAGCACTATGTGTCAAAATTTGCTATTACGTGTCAAAATTAGGTCAAGTGTGCATACAATCAATTTTTTTTACCTTCACTGAACTCTTTATTAAGAAGTTTTTTCTTGCTAAAAAGGATTAAACAATTGTATGTTAAGTACTCCTCAGAGAGTTGACTAATTGGCTCCCACTTGTTGCACCTTTTTTTTGGTAGATAAAAGAGGTGTTTGTTTAGGGATCCTCACCCAACAAAATCACTTACCTTCATGTCCTTATGTGCCCTAGCCTGGACATGTGGCCATAGTGCACACAATCACAAAAAAAATTAAAAATCATAACACTAATAATTACAACAAATGAATAAAACGTCCAGCAAAAATTCAAAATTGGCCTACACAATCAAGATTGGTGAACTTCCCAACAGCCAAACTAACCTTGGAAACCAAGACAAGAGGGATCAGCTCCCTTGATGGCAGCATCCATATTTGAGTCAATGGCAACCTGACCCACACCCAAGCACACTATAAAAGCACTGTGTAAACATTGAGTTATTGCACTATGACCATGACCTCTTTCATGGTACTGACCTTGCCTATGGTTGGCCTTTACTTCCATCAACACTAGAGAGGGAGGTTCCAACCAGCATTCTCAGACATGAATACCTCTTGCACTTATTTCATTTTGTAAGATCATCCTGAACCTTTGACATATCTGCAGCCTTAACAACCAAACTCTCATAAAGGACAAACAACAATACTTCTTCTTTTGATTGCTTTAGGCCTTGCAAGAGCTCCTCCACATTGACAGGGCCTCTGCTCCTAGGGTGTATGCCAGAAGGCTTCTTAGCAGCACCTCCTTTCACCTACCCAGCCCTAACATATCCCTAATTATTTCCAGGTCATCCCTTCTGAAATTGCAAATATGATTTTGAACCTTCTTTTGTAAATCTTCCTGCCAAATAGAACTTCCTTGGCCAAGTGAGAGCATTGAGCCGAAAGGCTATGGGCCATTATCCAAATTGAAGCAGAGAGCATAGAAAACTAGATGATAGATGTAGCATGGAAAAGATACACAAGAAGAAGATGTCGTGACAAAAGAAAAATAATTCCACACCTTAAAGCCCACACCCAACAATAATTGTTGTTTGACCTCCAAAGGGTAGTGATTGTAGAAGCTTGAAATATGTTAGTGTATCTGGAAATTAATTTGAGGTGGTGATGCAAGCAGCCCCCAAACTGTCATTTTAGAAAAGAAAGGCTCTCAAACTGAAAACGTTAATGGGAGCAGATTGTAATGTCCCCTCTTTGATGGATGTCAGTGTTTATGAGATTAGCCCATCATGGCGACCCTCGTGGGCTAGTTCAGTGGATAGAGGGTCTCTTTCTCGTCATTCATTTGCCAGTTCGAGACATTGGACATCATTAGTGCTCAGTTGGTATCATGCTGTAGCTTCTACTCTTGGCATTGGTCATGTTTGGAGGCACTTACTATTTTTCGAAGGTTGAGGGTTGCTATTTCAGGCAGGGCACTAGTCGATTGGACTTCCATATTTATTTGGTGACTTGGTGGATTGATTTCATGGGGAGTTCATATTTTTCTAATGGAGTTAATTAATAAAGTGTTATATTATAACTTATGTTATAATTACACTTTATAACTAATAAGGGGCCCATGAGGCCAATACCCTCATTAAGTGTCACTTAAATGGATTTATTTTATATTTGGCACATAAACCAAAGTTTGAGAGAAACAATAAAAGCAAATATAATTGGAATTATGCATTTAAAAAAGAAATTGAATTTCCAATGGATATATATAAGTCTCTTCACAAAAATCGACCTCATAATGAAATGAGCATTTGATATTTGTGTGAAATTGGTCTGAGAGCTTGGCGTTGGAGAATTCAAGGGTTTTGGGCTTGGAGATTGAGGAACCTTCAGGTTTAATGGCAATTTGAAGTGGTGCAAGATCCACTAAAGTTGCTGGGTTAAATTATCAAATCTAAAATACATATGATCAGGAAATTGCAGAGATTTTCTTAGGAAATCAAGAAGAAATTGATGGAATGAGATCAAAGAAATTAATGGCAAACAATTGTGATTAATTTACATCCATTTTTAATTGTTTTTGGAAACAATTTTCAAAGAGCATTAATGGTTGGCTGGGCCATACCAGCTAGGGCAGGGACGTACCACCTCTAGGGAAAATCGCCCCTCAAAGTGTCTTCAAATCCCTTCTAATGTGGGGGGTTGGGTTAGGGAAACTTCCAACATCAATAAAATTTGGGGAGATTCCAATATATGAGGAGATATTTATAAGAAATTAAATCTCAGGAGGGTCTGATATAAAATTCCAGATCTGAATTATGACAATCTTCTTTGCTTTTCAGGTGTGCATGTGCAACCCTCATAATTGTTAGTACATCTATTATCTAGTTGAGCAATTTTTAGCCTTAGATTGCAAATTTAGATCATAGTTTTTCAGATCATTGTTGCAATTTCAATTTCCTGTGCATTTCTTTCAAAACCAAGAAAATACAAAAAACAAAACAAATATTTCAAAAACAAAAAAAAAAATTAGTACCAAAAAAAGAAATCATTTTTCAAGGCAAGTACTTTCAACAGATCTCTATTTTGGGTTTTAGAGGCACCAAGCCTCTTATAGTGGTATCAGAGCCAGGTTGGCTGACAACTTGTGGAGAGTAGTTATTTCATGAACAGAAGGGACTATTTCTATACCAGGGGTACAGGTCCTTGGAGACCACCAGTAGTTCCAGAAGGTCAAATAGTATCAGGAATATTGGGTATACATAGGTCTAGCTCTGGGAGCAATAGATCTCAGTCCACCAGTGGTAACAGTCATACAGGTAACATGGGTGACAGGAGAGAAACCAGTCCTCCTAGGAATGGTAGAGGTGATAATGGGACAGAAGAAGTCAGAGATCTTTTGAGAGGTTTGCATGATAGTCAATAGGGCATGTCACAAGCTATCCAGCAGCTCACTATAGTTGTCTAGCGGTTGGCACTTCCCAGAAGGCAGAATCATGACTTAGATGAGCATGAAAGTGTTGTGGGATCTCCTTGAGTTAGGAGGACACCTACCCGCACTTATGAGAGGCCTACAAGGCCTACCTTCCTCAGAAATGAACCTGAATATGCACCTATAGAAGAGGAAGAAGAAAGTACATTTGGTGATAACGTCATGGTGATGCATGATGAGTGGGATGCTTTACCTCCGCATGTGAAAGAGCATTTGAATTTTGACAGGTTTATGACACAGAGGAGGGAGTACAATAGGCCTAGATAGGATAGAAGGCCAAGGCAGCCCCAAAACAATGACTTGAAGAGGGCAACCAACAAACACACTCTTCCAACATTTGATGGTAGTGGCAGGATGACAGCTAGAGCTTGGATCAACAAGCTTGACACTTTCCTATCTCTTCGACCTCCAATGTTAGAACCTGATGCAATTAAGTTTGTAGTTCTTCATTTGGATGGTATCGCTTATGAGTGGTGGCACCATGGGATGGTGACACTACAACATGATCTTATCACTACCTATCAAGAATTTGTTGATAGGCTAATTGAACGTTTTGATAAGAAGGATCCTGAATTGTTTTTCAGACTTGGCTCAATTGAGACAGATGGGCAGTTTGGAGTCATATATTAGTGAGTTTCAGAGGTTGTTAGTGATGGTTATAGGGATCTCTGAGAGGAGGCTTGTTCTCTTGTTTGTAGAGGGTCTATTTGAGCCTATGAGAGGTTGGATCAAATCATTAGATCCACCCACTCTCCAAGAAGCTATGAGGAAAGCTAGGAGTATGGAGTTTTCTACTCCTAAAAACAAATTTGTCTCTAAACCATCTACTTCAACAAGTGGCTTCAAAACAGCTCCAAAGAAACTAATGAATTTTGACCCAAGTAAGAGAGGAGTAGCACCTTTGAGTAGAGATACAATGGATGATTTGAGGAAGAAAAGGCTCTGTTTTTATTGCAAAGGACCCTATGATGCCAACCATGAATGTCCCTTAAGGCCTAAAGGTAAAAATAGGCAAATGGAATGGTATTATGAGGATGAAGACCTTGTTGATGTAACTGATCAGCAAGCTGATATGATGGACCAGCAAAGAGATGATGAGGTTCCAGAGGTTGAAAGTGAAGAACATGAAGCTGAAATTGAAGGGGAAATAAGTTTACAGAATGCCTACCTCTCTAGTATGCAAAAAGAGAGGTCTTTTAGAGTACGTGGAGTCTTGGCAGGATAGAGGGTTGTCTCTTTGCTTGACACAGGTGCTACACATAATTTCATAGATACACATCTAGTTGAGAGAATTGGTATCCAGAGTCAAGAGTTTGAGGGCATTCGGGTTAAGGTTGCCAATGGTAATACTATCAAGTGTGAGAGAATGATTTCAATTTTGCGTATGCGTGTGAACAACTATGAGTTCACTGTTGATTTTTATGTTGTCAACATGGGGAATGCAGATGTGGTTCTTGGGATGACATGGTTACATTCTATAGGAGAATTCACATTCAATCTAAAGGAGATGGAGATGATATTTGTGGTTGATGGCAGAACACATGTGCTTAAGGCCATCAGGGAAGGCAATTTGAAGATAATCACATGCAGACGGATGGAGAGGTTGATTAGACATGATATGGTGGAGTGGGCAGCAGAGTGTCGATTGATGCCCACACATGATGAGCAGCCTAAACCAGTTTACCATCCAGATGTTCAGGAGATTCGTACTAAACACTCCAAAGTGTTTAGTGATATGCCCCTGGGTAGACCTCCTGATAGGGGGATAGAACACATCATTGAGCTTGAGGAGGGCACTAAGCCCATTATGATTACTCCATACAGGCATCCCAAACGGCTCAAGGGTGAAATTGAAAAAATTATTAAGGAGTTGTTGGCTATGGGGCATATCCGACTGAGTAAGTCTCCTTTTGCTTCTTCAGTTGTTTTGGTTAAGAAGGATGGCTCTCTTAGGATGTGTATCAACTACAAGATACTGAATAAAAAGACTATTAAGAACAGGTATCTGATTCCACATATAGATGAGCTTATTGATGAGCTACATGGAGCTCGATACTTCTCCAAGATAGATTTGAGGACAGGGTACCATCAGATTGAAGAGACCTAATGTCTCAAGTTACTGCTTGGACCTCATTTATTTAATCATTGGTTTTGTCCATAACATGTTCTTCGTTCATCGGGTTGACAAAACACTATCAGCGCATCCTTGTTAAGTTCTACCGATGGCATGTGTTTCATTGATAGTCACTATCATCGGAAAGACTTTCGCTATTGGCGGGAGTTTAGAAGCCTTGATCGATTTGTAGGGTCTCACTGAGGACAGTGAGCTATCGGCATGAGTTTTGTCATCGGCTAAGCCTGAGGTGGTCATTCTGATAGTTATAAGTTACTCCAATGGAAGTTGGTGAAGAGGTTTGCATCGGTGTAAGTTTCACTGAATACACTATTTGTGTGTATATCACAAATGTATGTTGTGAACATTTCATGTGTATACCACAAATGCATGTGATTATCATTTTATGTGTATATTGCAGTTGTATGTCGAGCTTGTATGTTGTGAATGTACATTGCAAAGATACAGTGAGTTAGATACAAGGGATGACAGACTGAATCGGTGACATCGGGGCGAGATACATTGGATTACCAGCTATAGTAAATCATGATATGTATATGCTAAAGTCGAAGACATCGCTGAGACATGGAACGATCGGTGTAAGAAGTGAAACGGTTGCCAATGGTGTAGGTTACTCCGATGAGTCTTTAGTTTGGCATCGTCGGCAACAAAATTGCCGACGATGGTCTTACTAAGTGAAATGCTCAATGCGACTTGGTGCATGTGGGACTAATGGTCTTGCGAGTATGTGAAAAGTTGCGACGGTTGGCAGGCAGCGATACTGGGGAAGTTAGATCGAACAGTCAGGGCAAAAGTTAATGAACGGTTTTGCTCTTGAAGACTGGAAATAATATACAGATCTGCTGGTGTCATTAAAAAGGTTGATTATGAGATTTGATTATATGGTTCATTCTGTAAATGTGCAGAAAGTGTTGAACTGAGTATAATCTGAGAATCGATACCTGAGCAAGATAGTTGTGATCTTTGTTGTAACTTTCTAAGTTTACTGTAATAAAGATTGTCTCTCTTGTGGTGGTGGGTTTTTTACCCGAAAGGGTTTCCCACGTATATTTGGTGTTATTCTCATTTATCTTGTATGTTTATTCTATTTTTCTGGTGTATTCATCTGTGTTTTGAAATTGAAAGTTACTTTTCTACATTATCCCCTCTGAATTGACATTAGGGAAGTTGTATTCCGCACCTCTGCTTTCCTTACAAGTGGTATCAGAGCCTAGCCAATTGTGTTATCCTTGTTGGTAGGTTGGGTTTTTTGTGTCAGTTCTGGGAGTGGGAGTTCTGTAGCAGTCTATTTTGTTAAATAAGATGGCAAGTACATCCGGAAAAATAGACATTGATAAGTTCAATGGCACAAACTTTGAGTTGTGGAAACTTAAAGTTGAAGATATGCTGGTCGACAGAGATCTTTGGGTTGCTGTGTCTGGGGTTAAACCTTCAAGCATGAAGCAAGAAGACTAGGACTTGGCAGATAGGAAAGCCAGAGGACTGATAAGATTAATTTTAGCAGATTCTGTTCTATTGAACATCCATGAGGAGAAGACTGCAAAGGATTTATGGAAGAAGCTGGGAGATATTTATCAGGGCAAGTCCTTGGTAAATAAACTTTTCCTCATAAAGAAATTGTACTCTCTGAAGATGGATGAAGGAGCATTTGTAGCAGATCATCTGAACACATTTAATACAATTGTTGCATAGTTGACTTCTGTAGGTGTAAAAATATAAGAAGAGGATTGCTGTATGCTTTTGTTATGTTCCTTACCTAACTCATGGGATCATCTTGTGATGGCTATTAGAAGTACAACAACCACGTTTTCAACTGAAGCAGTTGTTGCCTCGCTATTATTTGAAGAGATGCGGAGGAAATCTTCTGAGACAGCCAAAGAAGCCTTGTCCGTTCGAGGTAGATCAAAGGAAAGAGACAAGAAAAAGGACAAGAAGTCTAGGTCCAAATCAGAAGGGAGATCAAAATCTCCTAGCAAAAAGTCCAAGGTGAAGTGCTGGAATTGTGGGCAGAAAGGACACATCAGAAAAGACTGCAAAGAGGAGAAAAAGAAGAAGAAGAAGAACTTCTCTGACACTAATTCTTTTCAGAGTGATGTTGATGCCTTCATTGCTGCCTTGGCAACGCCTGCATCTGAAGATGTATGGTTGGTGGATTTAGGAGCATCTTTTCATATGACATCTCACAGAGAATGGTTCACTAAGTATGAACCGTATGCTGGTGGGAAGGTGTTCCTGGCAAGTGATTCTACACTGGAAATTGTTGGCCAAGGAAGAGTCAGAATCCATTTCCCAGATGGCAGAATAAAGGGAATGAATGGAGTACTACACATACCAGGTCTGGCTCGTAATTTACTTTCTGTTAGTAAGCTTAATGATGTTGGAGTGCAAGTTACTTTTGTGAATGGTGGTTGTAAGATGACTAGAGGTTCTATTGTTCTGGCAAAGGGTGAACACATTGGAACTTTGTATAGGTTAGATGCTAAACCAATGTGCTGTAATAATGTCTCTGTAAAATCTGAAAAAGCTACTATTGTAACACATGATGCAAACTCTATGGAAGTTAAACTTCCTGTAGAGAAAACAATGCTCTGGCATCATAGACTTGGTCACATAGGTGAAAAAGGTTTAAAGACCTTGAAGAGCAAAAACCTGGTAGATGGGCTGATTGATTGTAATCTGGAATTTGATTTCTACGAACATTGCATATATGGAAAACAGAACCGTGTTTCATTTTACTCTAGTTCTCATAAATCTTCTGGTGTTCTGGACTATGTACATTCTAATGTTTTTGGTCTAGTTGATGTTCCTTCTTTGTCTAAATCAAGATACTATGTGTCGTTTATTGATGATTATTCGAGAAGGGCATTTGTATATTTTTTGAAAAATAAATCAGAAGTGTTCAGTCGGTTTAAAAAAATAAAAACTCTTTTGGAAAATCAGACTGGTAGAAAAATAAAATGCTTGAGAACAGATAACCGTGGTGAATATTGCAATGCAGATTTTGATAAATTTTGTCTTGATCATGGAATAAAAAGGCATAAGACTACACCTTATTCTCCACAGCAAAATGGAGTTGCTGAAAGGTTAAATCAATCATTGATGGAAAAAGCAAGAAGTATGTTGAGTTATGCTGGTCTTGAACAAAGGTTCTGGGCTGAGGCAGTTGCTATAGCTTGTTACTTACTGAATCGTTCTCCTACTTCAGCATTGGTTGATAAGACGCCTATGGAAGCATGGTCTGAAAAGAAGCCCTCTCTAAGACATCTTCGTGTCTTTGGCTGTGAGGCATATGCTCATATTCCTGAGGTAAAAAGGACTAAGTTGGATTACAAAGCAGTCAAATGTATCTTTATTGGCTATGGAGTCGGTGTTAAGGGGTACAAGCTTTGGAATCCTAAAACTGAAAAGGTAATTTACAGTAGGAATGTAATTTTTAGAGAGCTGATACCTTTGGTTATTGATCCTCGGCTAGAGAAGACAAAAGAGAAGAAAGAAAAGAGTGTTGTTAATATTCCTCTGACCCCTGTAAAAGAGGAACAACAAGCACCAAGTGTAGATGATTCAGATGTGACTTCGGGTAGCTCCGAAGATTCTGATCCAGAGCAAGAACCTGAACCAGAACCTCAGCTATTGAGGCGATCTACACGTGAAAGAAGACAACCAGATAGGTATGGATTTTCAATATTTGATTCAAGTTGTGCCTATGCTTTGCTTACTGATACTGATGAACCTAGGACTGTGAAAGAAGCTATTAGTTTACCTGATTCAGATTCTTGGTTGGAAGCCATGGATAGTGAAATGTCATCGTTAGAGAAAAATGGAACTTGGGATTTGGTGCCCTTGCCTGAAGGTAGAAAACTTGTGGGCTATAAGTGGGTATTTAAAAAGAAATATGGTCCAGATGGTCGTATTGAAAAGTACAAGGCAAGACTGGTTGCTAAGGGGTATTCCCAAAAGGAAGGCATAGATTATGGAGAAATATTTTCTCCTGTAGCTAAGCTGACATCCATTAGATTTCTGTTGTCACATGCAACAACGTATGACTTTGAAATTGAGCAGATGGATGTGACGACAGCATTTCTTCATGGGGATCTTGAAGAAGAAATTTATATGTCCCAGCCAGAGCATTTTGTGGAAAAAGGTAAAGAACATCTGGTATGCAAACTTAAAAAGTCTCTTTATGGTTTGAAGCAATCTCCCAGAATGTGGTATCAGATATTTGATACGTATGTATTATCTTTGGGATATGTGAGATCTAAATCTGATCATTGTGTCTATTATAAAATTGATGGTGATCAGATTCTTATAATTGCACTATATGTGGCTGATATGTTGTTCATTGGCAATGGTAAGGGGATGATTTCAGAATTAAAATCTCAGTTGTCTTTGAAATTTGAAATAAAGAATCTGGGGACAGCCAAGTACATTCTGGGAATGGAAATCAAAAGGGACAAGTCTAAGAGAAAGCTTTGGCTCAGTCAGATCAAGTATATTACCAATGTTCTTGATAAGTTTAATATGTCTAGTTGCAAACAGCTAGTTGTTCTAGTTTTGCAGGAAATGAAACTATCTATTGAAGATTGTCCAGAATCTTCGAATGAAATTGACGACATGAAAAAAGTGCCTTATGCAAGTGTTGTTGGCAGTTTAATGTACGCAATGGTCTGTACCAGACCAGACATTGCCCAAGCAGTGGAAGTTTCAAGTTGGTTTATGGCGAATCCAGGCAGGTCACATTGGGATGCTGTGAAAAGAGTTATGAGGTATTTGAAGGGAACTTCTGACTATGCTATTTGCTATCATGGAAACTCAAATGGATCTCAGAGATCTATAAGCATTTAGGGATATGTTGATTATGATTGGGCAGGGGACATTGATAGTAGAAGATCCACCAGTGGATATGTATTCACGTTAAATGGTGGTGTTATCAGTTGGATGAGCAAGCGGCAGGCTATAGTCGCTTTGTCCACAACAGAGGCAGAGTACATGGCAGCTACTCGTGCATGCCAAGAAGCCATTTAGTTGAAGAGGTTGTGTTCTGATGTTGGTTTTAATGCAGGGCAAATACAAATACACTATGACAGTCAAAGTGCTATATGTTTGGCAAAAAACCCTACATTTCATGCTAGGACAAAACATATTGATGTCCAATATCACTTTGTTCGTGATATGGTGGAAGACAGGAAGGTGAAGCTGGAAAAGGTTGACACTTTGGAAAATTTCGCTGATGCCTTAACTAAACCAGTGAGCATAGCCAAGTTCAAATGGTGTTCAGATGCAATGGGTCTTCGAGCCCATAACACTCAGTAATCTAATGAGAATTACGAGGTAGCAGTAATCTCTTTGACAAGTGGGAGACTGAAGAGACCTAATGTCTCAAGTTACTGCTTGGACCTCATTTATTTAATCATTGGTTTTGTCCATAACATGTTCTTCGTTCATCGGGTTGACAGAACACTATTGGCGCATCCTTGTTAAGCTCTACCGATGGCATGTGTTTCATCAATAGTCACTATCATCGAAAAGACTTTCACTATCGGCAGGAGTTTAGAAGCCTTAACCGATCTGTAGGGTCTCACCGAGGACAGTGAGCTATCGGCATGAGTTTTGTCATCAGCTAAGCTTGAGGTGGTCATTCCAATAGTTATAAGTTACTCCGATGGAAGTTGGTGAAGAGGTTTGCATCGGTGTAAGTTTCACTGAATATACTATTTGTGTGTATATCACAAATGTATGTTCTGAACATTTCATGTGTATACCGCAAATGCATGTGAGCGTCGGCAATTTTGTTGCCGACGATGCCAAACTAAAGACTCATCGAAGTAACCTACACCATCGGCAACCGCTTCACTTCTTACACCGATTGTTCCATGTCTCAGCGATGTCTTTGACTTCAGCATATACATATCATGATTTACTATAGCCGGTAATCCAATGTATCTCGCCCCGATGTCACCGATTCAGTTGGTCATCCCTTGTATCTAACTCACTGTATCTTTGCAATGTACATTCACAACATACAAGCTCGACATACAACTGCAGTATACACACAAAATGATATGGTCTTACTAAGTGTTTGGGAATATAAACTGAAATGCTCAATGCGACTTGGTGCATGTGGGACTAATGGTCTTGTGAGTATGTGAACAGTTGCAACGGTTGGCAGGCAGCGATACTGGGGAAGTTAGATCGAACAGTTAGGGCAAAAGTTAATGAACGGTTTTGCTCTTGAAGACTGGAAATAATATACAGATCTGCTGGTGTCGTTAAAAAGGTTGATTATGAGATTTGATTATATGGTTCATTCTGTAAATGTGCAGAAAGTGTTGAACTGAGTATAATCTGAGAATCGATACCTAAGCAAGATAGCTGTGATCTTTGTTGTAACTTTCTAAGTTTACTGTAATAAAGATTATCTCTCTTGTGGTGGTGTATGTTGTGAATGTACATTGCAAAGATACAGTGAGTTAGATACAAGGGATGACCAACTGAATCGGTGACATCGGGGCGAGATACATTGGATTACCGGCTATAGTAAATCATGATATGTATATGCTGAAGTCAAAGACATCGCTGAGACATGGAACAATCGGTGTAAGAAGTGAAGCGGTTGCCGATGGTGTAGGTTACTCCGATGAGTCTTTAGTTTGGCATCGTCGGCAACAAAATTGCCGACGATGGTCTTACTAAGTGTTTGGGAATATAAACTGAAATGCTCAATGCGACTTGGTGCATGTGGGACTAATGGTCTTGTGAGTATGTGAACAGTTGCAACGGTTGGCAGGCAGCGATACTGGGGAAGTTAGATCGAACAGTTAGGGCAAAAGTTAATGAACGGTTTTGCTCTTGAAGACTGGAAATAATATACAGATCTGCTGGTGTCGTTAAAAAGGTTGATTATGAGATTTGATTATATGGTTCATTCTGTAAATGTGCAGAAAGTGTTGAACTGAGTATAATCTGAGAATCGATACCTAAGCAAGATAGCTATGATCTTTGTTGTAACTTTCTAAGTTTACTGTAATAAAGATTGTCTCTCTTGTGGTGGTGGGTTTTTTACCCGAAAGGGTTTTCCCACGTATATCTGGTGTTGTTCTCATTTATCTTGTATGTTTAGTCTATTTTTCTGGTGTATTCATCTATGTTTTGAAATTGAAAGTTACCTGTCTACATTATCCCCTCTGATTTGACATTAGGGAAGCTGTATTCCGCACCTCTGCTTTCCTTACACAGATCAGATTTCATGAGCAGGACATTGAGAAGACAACTTTTAGATGTCACTGTGGGCATTTTGAGTTCTTGGTTATGCCATTTGGGCTAACCAATGCACCTGCCCCTTTTCATTGCACAATGAATAGGGTCTTCCATTCCCAGCTCCAAAAATTGGTACTGGTGTTTTTTGATGATATACTGATATACATTAAATCTTGGGAAGAACACATGGCTCATCTCGATACTGTTCTGAGCATACTTGATAGGAAGTCCTTGTATGCCAAGGAATCCAAGTGTGTACTGGGTTTTTCTGAGCTTCTGTATCTGGGTCATATTATCAGTACCAAGGGTGTTCGCATGGATCCAGAGAAGATCAGTGCTATTGTTGATTGGCCTACACCAGAGAATTTGACTCAGCTTCGTGGTTTTCTTGGTCTTTGTGCTTTCTACCATAGATTTGTTAGTGGGTTTTCACGTCATGCAACCCCACTCACGGATTTGACCAAGAAGGGTGCTTTCTTGTGGACTCCTCAAGCATAGGAGTGCTTTGAGAAGTTCAAGCAGCTTATGACATCATGTCCAGTCCTTGCTTTGCTCGACTTTACTAGACCGTATGAGTTGCATTGTGATGCCTCTGGTGAGGGCATAGGAGCCGTATTGATGCAAGACCGACATCCTATAGCTTTCGAGAGCAGGAAGTTGAGGGGTCCTGAGTTTGGTTATAGTATATATGACAAGGAAATGCTAGCCATTATGCACGCATTGGCGAAGTTTAGACAGTATCTTGTTGGGAGCAAGTTCTGTGTAAGAACTGATCACAATAGCTTATGACATTTCCTTGGACAGAGGGACTTGAACAAAAGACAACAAAAGTGGGTCAGCAAACTCCAGTCTTATGATTTTGACATCTCATATGTTAAGGGCACACATAATACAGTTGTTGATGCATTGTCTCATTGTCCCCAGTTGAGCCCTATAGCAGTGGTTTCAGAGGATTGGCATCATTTGATTACTGCAGAGTATGCCAAGGACCCTTGGGCTTTTGGCGTTGTGGATGGGTCTGTTTAGGACAGCAGATACACCATTGTAAATGATCTCATCATTTACAAAGGATGGATATATTTGGTCCCAGGTTTAGCTGTGAAGAACATAGTACTGTAGACTTTCCATGATTCACCTATGGCAGGTCACCCAAGATTTTATAAGACATATAGACAGAAACGGGAGAGGTTTACTTGGAAAGGTCTTAAGGCAGATGTTCTTCAGTATATGAGGGAGTGCACTGTTTGTCAGCGGAACAAATAGGAGCACTTGTTACCTGCAGGGTTGCTTCAGCCACTTCCTATTCCTTACCGGAAGTGGGACAGTTTATCTTTGGATTTTATTGTGGGCTTGCCGAAAGCCCAAGGTAGAGATTGTATTTATGTGGTGGTAGATCGTTTGACAAAGTATGCTCATTTCTTTCCGATCACTACTACAGATTCAACTAATCAAGTAGCAGACTTATTCTTTTGGGAGGTATTTCATTTGCATGGATTGCCTCATACTATTGTAAGTGACAAGGATAACAGGTTTATGAGCCATTTTTGGCAAGAGTTATTCAGGTTGTGTGGCACTGAGCTTACACCTTGTACGAGTTACCACCCACAGACTGACGGGCAAACGGAAATAGTTAACAAATGGGTGGAATGATACCTCTGAAATTATGTGTCAGGGTAGCAGCATGTGTGGTTGACGTGGATTCAACTGTGTGAGTATTGTTATAACTCCACCCACCACATGACCATACAGATGACACCATTCAGAGCTCTTTATGGCTATGACCCCCCTAGTTTCTTGGACTTACTGTTTAGTGATAGTAGAGTGTCGAGTGCTAGTGATCTTCTTCAGGAGAACTAGGACATCCTGAGGGCATTACGTGAGAATATTCACAGGGCACAGAATCAGCAAAAACAATATGTCGATTAGAGATGGGTTGAGAGGTCTTTTGAAGTAGGAGATATGGTGTACCTCATGCTGCAGCCATATAGACAGTCTTCACTTCGGTAAGGGGGAGCTGAGAAGCTCAAGCCACGTGTTTATGGACCCTTCAAAGTTGTCCGGCATATAGGAGAGGTGGCTTATGAGCTTGATTTACCAGCAGACAGTAGGGTGCACAATGTATTTCGTGTGTCACGCCTCAAGAAGGCATTAGGGAGACATCTTGTGCCTTCTCCTACTTTACCACCCCTAGATGATGAGGGGAAGTTAGTATTGATTCCTGAGACCATTCTGGCTTTTCGTGAGAGGCATCTTCGTAGGAAGGTTGTCAGGGAATATTTGATTAAGTGGAAGGATTTGCCAGACTAGGATGTGACTTGGGAGTCAAAGGAGATCTTACAGCATCCTGCTTTGCAATTTCTTGAGGACAAGAAATCTCAGGGAGGGAGGACTATAATGTCCCCTCTCTGATGGATGTCAGTGTTTATGAGATTAGCCCATCATGGCAACCCTCGTGGGCTAGTTCAATGGATAGAGGGTCTCTTTCTCATCATTCATTTGCCAGTTCGGGACATTGGACATCATCAGTGCTCAGTTGGTATCATGTTATGGCTTCTACTCTTGGCATTGGTCATGTTTGGAGGCACTTACTATTTTTAGAAGGTCGTATGCTGAGGGTTACTATTTCAAGTAGGGCACTAGTCGATTGGACTTCCATATTTATTTGGTGACTTGGTGGATTGATTTCATGGGGAGTTCATATTTTTTTAATGGAGTTAATTAATAAAGTGTTATATTATAACTTATGTTATAATTACACTTTATAACTAATAAGGTGCCCATGAGGCCAATACCCTCATTAAGTGTCACTTAAATGGATTTATTTTATATTTGGCACATAAACCAAAGTTTGAGAGAAACAATAAAAGAAAATATAATTGGAATTATGCATTTGAGAAACAAATTGAATTTCCAATGGATATATATAAGTCTCTTCACAAAAATCGACCTCATAATGAAATAAGCATTTGATATTTGTGTGAAATTGGTCTGAGAGCTTGGCGTTGGAGAATTCAAGGGTTTTGGGCTTGGAGATTGAGGAACCTTCAAGTTTAATGGCAATCTGAAGTGGTGCAAGATCCACTAAAGTTGTTGGGTTAAATTATCAAATCTGAAATACATATGATCAAGAAATTGCAGAGATTTTATGAGGAAATCAAGCAGAAATTGATGGAATGAGATCAAATAAATTAATGGCAAACAATTGTGATTAATTTTCATCCATTTTTAATTGTTTTTGGAAACAATTTTCAAAGAGCATTAATGGCTGGCTAGGCCGTACCAGCTAGGGCAGGGATGTACCACCTCTAGGGAAAATGACCCCTCAAAGTGTCTTCAAATCCCTTCTAATGTGGACGGCTGGGTTAGGGAAACTTCTAGCATCAATAAAATTTGGGGAGATTCCAATATATGAGGAGATATTTATAAGAAATTAAATCTCAGGAGGGTCTGATATAAAATTCCAGTTCTGAATTATGACAATCTTCTTTGCTTTTCAGGTGTGCATGTGCAACCCTCATAATTGTTAGTATATCTATTATCTAGTTGAACAATTTCTAGCCTTAGATTGCAAATTTAGATCATAGTTTTTTAGAAAATTGTTGCAATTTCAATTTCTTGTGCATTTCTTTCAAAACCAAGAAAATACAAAAAAAAACACATATTTCAAAAACAAAAAAAAAATAGTACCAAAAAAAGAAATCATTTTTCAAGGCAAGTACTTTCAACATATCTGTATTTTGGGTTTTAGAGGCACCAAGCCTCTTACACAGATAGATAGATAACTATTAAAAACAATATCTCCTATCTCCTATATCATATCTAAATGGTTCTTAGGATAACTATACAAGCTTATATGCAAAAAACGGTTTTGAGAATTATTTTTACTGGAGTAATGAGAGTTTGTGGTAATACTGTCTTTTCATTAACAAGAATGAGAAAGTTTGTGGGTGGTAATGGTATTGTCTGATATGTATTCTTTTTGTTTATTTCACACTGGTTAATCACTTAGTTATGTAGTATGATTTTGGGTGTGAGAATCACTGCCCGCTTTTCCATTCTCATTGCCTACTATTTGTTACCATCTTTACCTAAGATTTTAAACCTGGAAAGCTATTTTTTTCACTTTTCCTGCTTTCCTTGGTTTAATGAAATTGGTTTCCGCTAGATCCAATGATATTCTGATCCAAACCAGAGGCTTCAGGGATAGTATTAAGGAGGCTTTTACCAGGTGTTGCAGAGGCCACCACACGAGTTGAAACTACATGCAACCCTTCGTTCTTTCCTACACCATTGATCCCATCTTTCCTATGCAGTGTAGCTGGAAAGCTAATGCTTGAAACATTAGTAAAAGCCTTAGGGTTTTCAGGGACTACAGAAGAAGTTTTAGGTTTTATGGGAGCCTTAGCAACTCCAGCCGTTATACCATGATTTAAATTTGTAGTTAGAAGAGATGTTAATGCTTGCATTAAGTGAGATCTTTTTGAGCCTTTTCCAGTTTATTACTTATTTTTAATGTTTATAGCTTTTTCTATTTTACAATTTTCCTATTTTTGAACATGTGTATAGAAGTTAAATCTTTTTGGTTCTGGTATAATGCTTGAGAAAAAAACTAAATAGTAAAATTATGGAAATTTGGCTAGCAACAAACACCTACACTTTTGACTAAGTTGTTCTTGGGCACACACTCATTAATTTAGTCTTTGAATCAAACTTTGAGCTCAAATTAGTTTATTTATTGGAGGCCTAAACTTGAAATTACAAAAGTTAATTTAGTTGGTGGTATTGCACCTTCGGGTTGCACCCATATAATCTTTGGATTTTAATTTATCCAAGATTTGCACTAATTAATGTATATGGATCAAATATAGATGTGGTATTCTAAGTAATTGATTATTTAAATGATGTCATTGTTTTTGTTCTTTTGTGGATTAATCTTTGAGCTGTGTTTTTGCCTCTTGAATGTTATTGAATGTACGTGATTTTCCAAGCAAAGTCTAGAATGGGGAAGATTACTATCTTTGTGCTTTCAACTCTTCCGCAAATTGAACCTGTTATAGGGCAACTCGTTGCCATTATGCTGTGCCATACTCGAGAGTTGGAATACCAAGTAGTTAATAAGGATTTTGTTGTAAATACTACTATTGTTTGTCAAGATAATTTACCTTTTTAACTACTAGTTCGCTGTGATGTCTTCTTAATCTAGTCTTTCTTCACAGTTTACTTATGATTCTTGTTTGCTCCAACCATGTAGATACGCCATGAATTTGATAGGCTTAGTACCTACTTGCTGGACATAAAGGGTGTAGTATTACTATGAGCCTTCGTATTAATATGCTTATGTTCTACTTTTTCAGCCTATATGTATGATGTTTAAATTCTCAGATGGCAACTCCTACAGAAACCTCAACTAATCCACCCTAAAAAATTAATAGGCAGAATTTTCTGTTTAGTAGCTCTAGGTTTTTCAATGAATATAGTTCAAATTTTAAAACTTTAGTAGTCTTTGCTAAGTGAAAATATCCAATAGAATTAACTTACTGGTTTACTGACCTCTCTGGTGGATCCTACATTCAATTGATCTGTCAAAGCTATCAATAATATCTATTAATGGCAACTTTAATCTGTTCTTTACAAAAGCATTTATTCCAAATACAAAGAGTATGAACTATGAACATGATACTGAGAAATGAACACACATTAACAATTTAGAATGGCTACCCAACGTGAAAGGTACAGATTCAATCCAGAGAGCTGAGAGTGCATGTACACCATCCCATACAATATTTCTGACAGGAAATTTGTGCAACTTTAAGCAATTCTGTTTAGAATGGTCTAATAGTAAATATTCGAGTATTTTTATGTACTGAGAGATCTACATACATACTAGTAAGTACTCTTGAGTACTGTGAAATAAACATGTAATTTGGCACATTTTGATTCTTTATGGTATGTTTGCAGCTTCAGCTTCTATTGTACTAAAGCCATGAGTTGTACATGTATAGCCTGGATTACTCTTGCACCAAAGAAAGTTAATTTTGATACATTTTAAAACTTTCTGAGAGAGTTTTTATCCTTACTGGAATGTTCCAAAGGCATCATGTTGAGGGTTTTACTTCTATCAAAGTGCACTTCATTGCTGTGTTATATTACATGGATTTGATGTTTTGAACAAAATGAGATAGGGTTTCATTCGAAAGAAGGAATTAACTTTGAATGTAATTTATAAATCTTGAAGAGATTTTTTTGTGGTGACTTTAGCTTTGGAAGTGCAGTTTTCATGGTGGCATTATTGGCTCTTTCGGGTGAATATATACACATACATCATAATCATGATTCTCTGTTGATAGTTATGCTCACAATTAGAGTCTCTCTATTAAGATAGTGAAGGAATTTAGGTATTAGAAATGAGGATGTATTAATAGCAGAAGTACCTTTTTTAAATTGTTATGTAACTTTTTAATTTTCTTGTACTTTCAAGTTATTTTTAATATGTTTTGTAAGCTATTTTTTAAGAGTTTTTCTTAATTTTTATTAAGCTATTTTATTACTTTTTTTAATTGTTACATGTTATTTTTAAAGACATTTTTTACATAATTAACTTACTGGTTTACTGACCTCTGTGGTGGATCCTACATTCAATTGATCTGCCAAAGCTATCAATGATATCTATTAATGACAACTTTAATCTGTTCTTTACAAAATCATTTATTCCAGATACAAAGAGTATGAACTATGAACATGATATAGATAATTAAACATAATTGGAGGCAAGCATTATAAAGTTGAACTATCATAAACCTGTTGAATTACAAGAAGCGCTTTAGTTTATACATACCACTGATGCATTTGCTGCCACCATGACTATTACTCTTCAATGATCTTGCTTTCCACAACTTAAATCACCCATCCTCAAGGAATGCTCATTAAAACTGCATACATATGAACTAGCTGCAAATCCCACCATTGAAGTATTTGTGCACTCTAATTTACAAGAATCATCATGTCTACTCTCTCTTCCTATTGATCTTGAACATGCAAAGATTCTTTGCAAATTTAAGACCATATCCCCCTCAAGTTGTTCAAAAATTATCTTTACAATTTTGTTCTTATTCATTTCTTGATTGTGTAAAAGGCATTGTGAACTCTATATCTTACAGTTCTAAGATCTTGATTTTAATTTTCTAAATCTGATTAACTTTTGCACAACTATTTTTTCCCATCTCTTGCCCTATGCTGGTAGCATTTGGCAAGGACTCCTACTTCTGCGCAGCTCTTGTTGTGATTTTGTTTACTCCTAAGTTATTTTAGTACTTGAGGTTGAACACTCTATGATGTAGTGTTTTTATGTCTCCACCACTCCCTTGTTACATAATAGGCATGTTTTCATTTACCACTCCTTAGGTATTCTCCACCTACTAGTCTCATATCTAAGATGATGCAAACTAGTCCTTAATTGGACCATCAAAATTTTCATTTTCCACTTAGTTTATTCTCTTGTATAAGATTTTTTGCCATGGTCCCACATGGGGTTGAATTCTTTGATATAGTATGCTTTCTTCCGACCAATTTGTTTTATCCACATAGCAATCATATTTTTTCTCTTACATACCTTTTTATTTCCTCATTAGTGTTTGGGCACTCTTACATATTAATGTCCAATTTATTTATCTAGTTGTTGTTATGTTTGATCCATGTGTTCTTCCTTCTACTTAGCTCTTCCTCTATAATCATTCTAGGCCAACGATGATTCTCCATATGTTGAGCATTTTTTAGGTAGCTTAACAACCAAGCCATCACTAATGCTTCCAATGGAAAAGCACTTATTTCAGCTAATAGAACCTCGTACACAACTAAAGTTTTGATTTTGAGGTTCCTTATCGTTAAGTGCTTCTAGGTTCTTTCTTCCTACCTCCTCTTGTATTTGACATAATGCTATCCCAAAATTTACACCCATAAAGGACTACAACATGTCAAGAAAACTGAATAGGATTCCCTTGGTTTTCCAATCCCATAATCAACATCCATGTATATATTTTGTAATGAGTATAAAGACTTCTATTCCTCTTGTACTCTTTTTTCTCTGCATGTTTCGTAATGGAACCTATTGTGAAAATTGAACTAGAGGTACTTGTACTCTTCCACTATTTCCAACGGGCTACCCTCAAACAGGGAAGTAAATCTTTTTATTTTTCTCCATAATAAAAAGATTGTGACTAGTTTTGTTGGTGTTCACTTGCATCCTAACCTCTTGGGAGGAGCTCTAAAGCCCTTAAGTGCTCTCTCAAACTATAAGATGTTTTTGCAATTAGGATGGGATCATTTGCATATAATAGTAGCTTTACTATGCATTTAGTAAGTTGAATGTCCCTGTCACCAACCTTGTTTAGCCACTCTTCTGATTTATCAATGTGTAACCCAAACAAAGTGGGGGAGAGCAGGCAACCTTGTTTGACATCAATGTTGTTTCTAAAGCATTCAAACATTCCAAAACTTATTCTAGTTTTAGCCTTGACTTGCTCATAAATCCTATGAACTACCACTCTAAACTCATCTAGAACTCTCAATTTGTCCATCTTGTTCAAAAGTTTATCTTTATGCACCATGTCAAAAGCTTTTTTTTTCCAGTAAATAGCTACTAAGGGGCAGCACTCTTTATATTAATTTTTAAATCATAAAAATTACATTGATAGAATTGTAATTAGTAGCCCATAGCCTTAACAAGCCTACTCCTCCCACCTCCAATCCTACAAATACCTATTACAGAAGATCAACATACCCCCACACCAAAAATGACCTCCATAACAAATTGGAGCAAAACCACCACCCCAAAACAAAGAACCCCACAACCCACCCAATCAAACTTAAGATCAAGAATTAAAACCATAAAACACTACAATTATGTTCCACAAGTGGAGTGGGAGTGAAGCTGCATGTTAAATAGAACCTCATTTGTTTTCCTTCTCCTTTGGATCGTGGTCCAATTGTCCTTAGGCTTCACAACACATGCATTCTCACTCGAGTTCAGAGATGATTTCCCCACCCCCTCAGAACTCAAAGTCCTTGAACTTTTTGCTTGATTAACCTTCCCATCACTTGAATTGGGCTCTTTCATTTTGAGTAGGATATTTATTCCTTTTGAGGGGGATCCTTTCTTGTTCACCATATTTGGATTACATGGTGATGCCATGTGACCACCCTCCCTACCTATAGGGGAATCATCAGTGTCATTATCTTCCTTGTGTGACTCTTCCTTTTCAACTGAATAATGCTAGGGTGAAACATCCTTCCACCATGTGGCTTGGTTGTCACCTTGCCGCTTTGAACAGTGGGTTGCAATATGTCTAGTGTTGAAGCACCTACAACAGCGAAATGGAACACCCTCATAGTCTATTAGTTGATTCCAGCATCCATCAGTAATTTTTAGAGATATCTCTGCTGAGAGTGCCTTGGAGGTGTCCAAATCCACCAAAATGCGAGCATAGGTTGTGTGCAAGAAGTTTGAAGATCCCTCATCAACCCCCAAGAACCTCCCCAGCAAATTACTGATGGCTTTGAAATAGGAATCACATCAAAATTGTAATGGAAGGTTCGACAATCTTACCCAGGTTGGAGTAGCATCAAAGGTCTTAGTAATAGGATTGAAGGAGGGGCGCCACAGTTTCAACATAAGCAGGTGTTGATCAAAGTTCCATTGGTAGTTGCACAGGATTGTGTTCCTATCACGAACATCATAAAAAATGACCACAAAAAATCCCCACACATAAGGATAGATCTCCACATCACCATCCAAGATGGGGCGCCAAGTTTTAGTGATCCAATGGTGCAGCACAGAGAGGCTTGGCCAGAACCCTTAGAATCTTCCAACCAAACCCAACTCTGTGAAATAAGCCATGTTTTCAACAACCTCCTTGCAAGTCTCCTCACCAAAGACCATAGACGGGGAGGTGTCTACACATGGGAGAGGCTGAATCTATTTTTTACTCGTGCCCTTGCTGGCTTTACAGGATGGATCCGCCATTGCCCCCATCACTGCCCCAAACAAAGGCGAAAACCCTTGACCACAACCAGCATCCCCTGCATGCAATCTTCCCCCATCGCCAACCCCTCCAGATCGCCTCAAACCATTCTGACACCATAGGTTCTCATCCGCCACAGGAACATTTGCTACCCGATGCATAGCCTCCTTCCACAATGGCTCCAGGGGAGGGCGATTAGACCTAAGACAAGTAGCTAGGATGAAGGCCACTATCCATACAAGCTCCCTCCACCAGCCCACCGCGTGAAGCCATCCTCAGGAACCCTAGTGGCCAAAGGAAAAGTAGGCATTGCCGAAAAATTAGAAGATATTGAACCTGACCCCTGGGATCATAACTTTTAACCTTAAGGATCCATGTCAAAATCTTTTTTACAACCCACAAAGCAACAAAATGCCTCTTCTCCTTTAGTGTCCCATGTTTTTCGATCAAGTATCTAAGGGTTATACAATGATCAATAGTAGAGTGATTTAGTTTGAAGCCCACCTTTCTCTTTGTTACTTTTCCTTCCTTTTCTGCCCATGTACTAGTTCTATGTTCTACCATGCTTCCAAAAAGTTTTCCAAGAAGAGGATGAGCTATAATAGTGTAGCAGTTTAATGGATTATTAATATATTTGATTGTATAGAGAGGGATAATGAACACTATTCATACACTCCATTAGTGTTGGGAATTAAGGTGTCTCAACCTTTGCAAGTTCCTAGCATTATTATTTATTTAATTGTTATTATTTTCCTACGTTTGTAATTATTCATGTATATTTTATTATGTCACTTTGTGGGAGTTGGCACGATGATGTGTCATCCTACATGGAAGGTGGCTAGATGACATTTGTCGTCATATGAGGAAGTAGGCATCCCATTTATGTGGTAGGAATATTTTTCCATGTGTCGGCATCTCTCTTGTGTTGTAAAAGGTTTTATGACGGTTTATGACATGTAAGAGTATGGCAGATTCTATGACATTATAAGAACCAAAAATAGAGGGATTTATGATAGGTGTTATGATACACATCATAAAGCATCTTTGACTGCTATAATAGGGCATACTAGGCACCCAAATTAGTATATGACAAGTTGCAAGGGAATAGACTATTATTAGTCATTTATGACATATTCTCTTATGACTGTAAGTGTTGTCAATTATGACAGATTGTATGATAACCGTAAGACGTGTAAGAGCATATGTCATTGCCTATTCTTGGATGGAGCACCCATATCAGGGAAAGTGAATCTTGCATGTTATGACAATTGTCAGTGGTGTAAGTGAAGACACTCCATGTGTCACTGAGCATAAGGGGCGTAGATTTAGGGCATCTTGACCTTGTAGGCACCTTCCTCTAGAAGCTTCCCAGATTGCCTTATGAATGTTATTTATACAAGTGCTTGGAGTGGAGTATATATGGTTGATTTGCAAGTGTTGTTATGTTGTTGGAATTACTCTAGATACTACTTGTTGGTGAAATCCTAGAAGAGATTGGCTTTGGGATTGTATTGTAACCACTTTTATTTACTAAATAATACATTGGGTTGTGCTTTGGAGTGTGGGGTTTTTTACTTGAAAAGGTTTTCCCCACGTACATCTTGTGTTATGGTATTGCTGATTTGATTTATGTTGTGTATCTTCTTTTGTTACTGTAAAGATTAAAAATGTGCATAACTCTCCTCTCATTAGTTCGATGTAGTAAGATATTCCACATACCTTGCTTCATTTTAGTTGGTATCAGAGTTTGGTTGTAACAACACCCCATATTTAACACAAATATCTTAGTAATAAAGATACGAAATATAACATTACACTCATTAGATCATGATTTACAATAATTCATGATCAATCAATCAAGGTTACAAAGAAAGCATTTCTTATTTCACTGACTCCATACATGTGGTACACTATGAAATCATTAATTACATGATGCATCCCTGAAAAAGTATTGACATAATACCTTATCTCATCAACGATTACACTAGTAATCCACTAAGTTAAGAATAACTCGTATTCAATAGTATAATAAGGCTAGACAACTAGCCCATGTCTTACTCTATCAAAGTAATCAATCTGGTGCTTTGCATCACCAAGGATCTTAAGAATTCACAAACACAAAGATGGACCCATCCTAGGGGCCAGACCTATCATCCAAGATGGTATTGCCTACATAATGCACAAAGGCTTTGTAGTTCGACTAAAGGTCTTTCAACAGTCTTGGTTGTCTTAGACACATTACTCATTGGAACATAATCAATTGAAGGCTAGATTCCATATCAAGTATCTTGACTTTCCTCCCAAGCCATAAGAAATATACATCGACAATCAAAGCCTATGGCTTATGATGGTCTTATCATCTCACCATGACATTTTGACATTCAACAAATTTAAGCATGTCCTATCATCTTACCATGATATATCGGCATTCAATAGGATGGACAATATACATTCAAGAAACAAAGCCAAAATTCAAATCGTAGGCTTAACATCATGATGACATTTACTACCAAGCATTTGGTTTTGTATACACCTAAAAATGGCAAACACAAATTAAATAAATATTTATTATTTATTTAATTCCCATTCTTCTATCATTTAATAAATTCATCAATTTATCTATTTGAATCACGGTCATCATTAATAGTCCAAATATTAAATAAATATCAATTTATTTAATTAAGTCAATTAAACATGTTCTTCTAATGTCATCCCTTAATTAAATAATAATCAAATTATTTAATCTCAAATCATCCTATTCCAAAGTCTTCATTCATAAATCCACATCATCTAATCCACCTCACATATCCACCTCACCTTGTTGCACATGTAATTAAACATTTTTAATATTTAATTATTTTATTTTTACTCACCCACATGGCCTATTATTCCTCCAACCATCCCTATTCACATGGATGTGGTCTCTCCATGTCATCATGGTCAAAGGGACACTTTTTGACACTTGTCCCATAGTCCCTAGAATCTTTCCAACCTCCCTACAAACATGGTCTCCTTGTTTGACCTTCTCTCTTGGGTCATGGTGAGCCATGTGACATGTGGACTCATGTCACACCTTTCTCTCCTCCATGTCAAGGTGAGAGGAACATCTTTCCTCTTTCTCTCCATCATCCCAACCAACTCAATCCTCACCGTACACCTCTCATGACTTCTTCTCCACCATTGATCTTGTGACACATGGATTTGGCCCCTCCTTGGCCTATAAAAGGAAGCTCATTCCCTCATTCTATCATCCACAAGCTATAGCAAACTTACTCTGCTAGATTTATACCAACGTGCCTTTGGCAAAGCATCCATATTGCTCATCGCATTATCTCTATTGTCCTCATATCTGCACAATCATGTCTTCAATCATCCATCTCCCATCTTCATAATAGTTGCATTGTAGGTAATCTACATTGCATTTATCCAACATACAACCATTCAAGTATTGTCATCTTCAAACAGTGAGGAAGTGCACACTTGTAAGAGCTCTATTCATCAACAAGATCAATACAAGATAGGCGACAATGGAAGCTTCAAGGTAAATCAGTCTTCAAGGTAATATATCTTTGTTTATTTGATTTGCATCATATTTCATTGAGTTATTGGATTACTAGTAGTTTAATACTGTTGACAATATTTCCTCTAACATTTTTGGCACCCACCGTGGGGCCTTGCCCTATTTTTAACTTCCATCTGAGTGTTTTTGTGAAGGTTCTGTCACGACAGGTTATTTTTGGGCATACAACTTCTAGTTCTGCGCAGTCAACAATTTCTGTTGCACTTTTACCTTTTTGCACATCCAACTTGCATTGTTGCACATATGATTAATCTCATTGCGCTTCTGATATTCCTGTGCATATACAGCGCAATCCTGCGCATCTGATTCTTATTGATGCGCTTTTGTGAATCTACGCATATGCGTTGCAGTGCTGCGCATATGACCTGCAGTCCTGCGCATTTCATCTATCACAGAGAGTTGTAATATTTTTTATAACATTTTCCATACTAATTCTCATTTGCAGGTGTTAGGAGCTGCACTTAGTCATTTTAGCTACATTATTAAGCCACCTAAAACTAATTAGGGGGGAGTAACTCAATATGTTCATGCAAATCATCACATAGACATAACTAGGAGGAAAGTAAATCATTTGTTGCATCACAACTTGCATCTAGTCCCAACCTAGGGGTTAAAACTAAACAATTTATTTATGTTTTTACTATCTTGCACTACAGTCTATCACATAGCTTAATAGGGGAAAGTAACATTTGTTTATTTCTTCAAACAACAATCTACACCTAGACTTGTTAGAAGGTTAAAATTAACAAAATCTTTTCCAAGTTATTGCTATCTTGTTAAACAACTTCTATACTTGATAGAGTTAACACATTTAGTTATTTTTCTTTTAACTATGAGGATAAAGAACCACTGTTTTCCGTGCTTGAAAAATGATAATAGGCCTATGCTCTCCCCTTAACTGGGTGACCAAAATGCCAAACTTATCATTTTTTCTTTGTCATCTTTAGAAGAGGCATGCCCTTGGAATTCTGTCCTTCCAAGCGGGACGACCTCGAATGATAACAGGATAAAGCCAAGCCACCTCCAAGTCACTTAAAATAAATTATGTTTGTGAGGAAAGTTGCAAACAACGGGTGTTGTTGTGTTACACTGACCAATGTTTCCCCCAAAACACTGTGGAGGGTAACCTCTGCAGGCTGGGAAGCCTCCTTATCGGAGCGAATGGTTGCACATGTAACCACCCAAATGGATACCTTGACTAAAATCCATTTGTTCTAGTAAGCCAAAATCCCCTATTTGGTGATGCAGGAGGAGGAACCTCTGAAGTTGTCCAATGTCATACACTCATCTAGTGTGGAGACAAAAAGTTTAACTCTTTGGAGGAATTGTACTTGATATGCGTGAGAAGTGAGTGCCATGGAGGGGAGCTGGTGCTACCAAGTTACTTATCTGTCACACCTTTATGTAAGTGGATGGGGAAACCCAAGTTGGGACTCATCAAATATTGCCTTTGCCATCCCTAGGGTTGTAATTATTTGTTTGTAATTTTGTCAAGTAATCATGGAAAGCTTTTGTTATCTATGTTTTCTAGCAATAACTTGAACCAAGATCAACATTGCAAACCTTAGATTAACTTAGGAAAATGTTCCAAACAAATCAAACTGATCAAACTGAACCAGAAAACCAAGTACATGTAGTTCTGCACATTTAAACAATTTTGTTGCGCATATAACCTGTTTTGCTGCGCATTTAACCTTGCTACATAGTTAACCCATTCTGTTGCACATCTGAACCATTTTGTTGCGCATATAATCTTTCTGCACATAGCTATACATATAAGACACAATACTACGCATTTAAATTCAACCAGATCTGCGCATTTGACCCATAGAGCTGCACATTTGACTCGTTATTCTGTGCTTTTGAAGCTACGCATCCAAAACAAAGAGATATTTCGTACAGTGTGAGACAAAAACATTATCAATTTTAGGTACCCTTTTTGCTATAGTTTAACCCTAAAAAATCAGTTATACCTTGCAAGCACCTTTTCATATCATTTTGACAAACATCATATTTTCACATCATTACCTTGCTATCAAAACACCTCAAAATCAACCTACAACTTGCTTCTAGGACCTAGTTGATACTCTACCAATCCAAACAAGAGCTAGTTAGTTTTTACAACAGGATTTCAAATCATCCTTCCCAACAAAACTATACTAGTGAAACCTTGACAAGAGAATAGTCTTCATCAAATAGCGGTATCAATCTATCCTTGTTTAGACTACCCCTTGTATCGACACTTAGATAGCTATTAGACATTATAGCTCAAGAATCACCTTGTTTGAGGCAAACATAGAATCAACAAAAACCTTAGCAAAATCTATTCCAATCAAACTCACCTTCTACCATATCACACCTCCAATCAAAATCAAATCCAACAAATCTCATAATCCAAATTCATCCCATCCCAAAATCTTGCATGGTGCAAACTAGATCTCAATCAAAACAAAAGAAAAACATGGACAACCTCAACAATAACATACCCGATGATGAGGAAGTCACTTAAGAGGAAATCCTCCAACACCTCCAAGATCCTAAGTTCCAAAGGATAATGGATAGAGTTGTTTCTACGGATCCCCAAAAGTATTTCCTCATGCTTGCTCAACAAGGAGCAAAGCTATCCGCAGACTTTGATATCTCTAATCTATGAGAGAATAATGCCTCAAATGAAGCTGAGTTGTCGAAAGATGGCTCCAAAACTGACAAAGAGGCTCCAAAAATAGAAAAGGCTAAGGATACACTTAATTCCTTGGATGCATTGACAACCCAAATCCAAGCCTTACAACAATAATTGGTAGATATCCAAAGCGGAACAATAATGAAACATTATTCCCTTGAAGATATCTCACCTTATCCATTTGACAAATCCTTGCCCACGATACCTTTTCCTATAAGATTTGAAGTACCAAAATTTGACAAGTATAGAGGAAAAGGAGATCCTAGAGATCATATCAGGAAATTCAGTGCCGCTTGTCTTGAAGTCGCTCACAATGAAACTTATCTAATGGGACTATTCCCTAGAAGCCTAGGAGGACAAGCTATGGAGTGGTTTTTATGTCTACCTCCCAGCATCCGCACCTTTGATGAATTAGTGAACAAATTTGTCACGCATTTCTCTTATAACATAGAACTTGAAATCTCCATGCTAGACCTTTGCAATAACAAACAAAAGGGAGGAGAATCATTTACGTCTTTCCTACAAAGGTGGAGACAACTTGTGAGCAAGTGTCCCTATCACATACCTAAAAAGAAGATGATAGAAATGTTTGTGCATAATCTGTCCACTGAGCTAAGCTATCAAATACAGATTCAATGTCCATCTACTTTCAGTAAGGTCATTGAGATGGGGCTTCTCATTGAGAAAGCCTTGATAGCAAAGGGGCAAGTTAAGATATACAAAGACACCCCAAGCTCTAACAACAATGCGGATAAGTTGTGATTTTGGACTAAAAACAAACCCATAGTGAATGATGGTGTGGTAGATGCAAAACATGCAGTACCAAAGCAACCTATTTTCAACCTATCTAATCCGTAGAACGACACACCATCTACCAAGCCTCAAGGCACTGAACAAAAACAAAACAACTTCCCTCCAAGAAGAACGTTCACGCAACTTGGTGAATCACTTAAATCCGCACTTAGAAAGTTAATTGGGGGCAACCTCATCACACTTCCACCAGTGCATGAATACAAACCCAAGTTCAAACTTCCTTGGTGGAATGTCAATGACTTTTACGAATACCATAGGAGCAAAGGTCATAAAACCAATGATTATATGAAACTCAAACATGTCATTCAAGACCTCATTGACCAAAAACATATATCCATTAATGAAGGACATACTACCAACGATGAACATATAGCATTCAAGAATCCTCTTCCTCATTAAGAGAAGGAGGTTCTTCAAACTGAAACAACAACAATAGTTCTGACAAAGTAAGCTATAACAATGCTTCTTTTGATTACAGCATCAATCATATCTCCCAACGTGATTCACACATCAATGTGATCACCATCAATAATCAACCTGACTGTAATGTGACCATGCATCATGGAAACATAACTCTGCAAGGGGCTCAACCAAAGCCATCTTCCACATCCAAGTCACCCTCTACGTCTAATTAGTACAACATCATTGACCAACTTCACAAAACACCTGCTCATATATCCATCTTGGAGTTATTGCGTTTATCACCATCCCTTAAAGCTATTTTAGAAAAGCTCTTTTGGAGACAACAGTTCCTACGAACCTTGCTCAAGATCAATTCTAGGCTATGGTAGGTCATCTCACCATGCCACATTTCCTATCCTTCACTAAGAAGGATGACATGTCAATAAATCAACCACACAATGCATCTCTACACATTGAGGCCCAAATACATAAACACAGAATAAAAAGGGTCCTAATAGATGGAGGGGCTGGTTTGAACATTTGTACACTAAAGTTAATCCTTGCATTGGGGTTTTCTAAAAATACCGTTGATCCCAAGAAAAAGATAACCATCAAGGCATATGATGAGGAAGAAAGAACCTCGAAAGGAACAGTGGTTTTGCCAATACAAGTGGGACCAGTAGAAAGAGATGTAGTGTGCCAAGTTCTCGACATGGATCTTGCATATAAAATTCTTCTAGGCAGACCTTGGATCCATGCGATGAAGGTTGTCCCATCTACATATCACCAATGTATCAAGTTCCCACATAACGGTCAAGAAATAACCATATAAGGGGACCCCGATCAATTTCAGTATTGCAATACCATATAGTCTAAACCAGAAGTTGTGATACCCACCAATAGAGCAACTTCTTCTTCCTCCAACCAAGTGGATCCAAGTTCCTTAGCTTCTACCTCAAAAACATCAGAGCTTAAAATCAAAGTCAAAGACAAGGGCTTTGGGGAGTATGTTATTGAACAATCTTTCTCTCTAGCATAGTTGCCACTATCACCAAAGTCTTATGGGAGACCATCAATGAACAAAGCTAAGTTACTAGAAACTTCTATGTGTCCTTTCATTAAATGGGGAAGCCTATCTAATGAGTGATGAAAAAGACGTCTTACAATGACTTTTCAAAGATGACGATAGTCAAACCATACTAGAGGACCAACAACCCAAGCTTCCTACAGAATCCTATGGTCAAGGTTTTTCCATGTTGCAAAGGATGGGATACAATGGTCATGGTCCCATAGGACTAAGAAAGGATGGTATCATAGAACCTATCAAACCCCCTACTCAAACAACCCCAAACATTACTGGGTTAGGATACCAAGGTAAGCAGAAGGACAAAGACAAAGGTAAACAAAAGGTTGAAGACAAACAAGTAGCTACCACTAACTTAGTGGAACAAATTCATCGCTTGCAAGAGGCTAGTGAAACTGATTCGAATGAGTATGAGTGGGACAGCCTCTCTGCGATGTCTTGTGAAGACAAAGGGATTGATATTGTACAACGATATAACAATACTCCAACAATGCATGAAGGACAAGGCTCTAGGGCTAGACCGCTGGAGTCTGAACTGCAATATGATGAGAATGAACCTCATGAAGAGAGTATGATATCAAGCCTGATGAACCAACTTGAGGAGAGTACCATAATAGACCTCGTCAATACCGCGTCCCATTCAAATGAATCCTCCATCCTAACCATAGCTACCCTTGAGTCTAATCAACCTGATGATCCCTTACCTCTAGTTCACCCTAAAATAATAGATTGGGATCTATCTAAAACATCACCTGAGCTTGACACCTTTGAAAATGATGATGCCATCATCGACTACCTAGAGCTTAGAGAACACTTACCCACAGGAGACCACAAGGCTGACTTCCCCATCAACCTTAACGACAAGGCATACTTTAGAGAGAGTGCCAATCCTTTCAGTCATAAAAATGTCAAAATAAAAATGAGATCTAATGGTGAAAACCGCTCTGCGACAGTGTTAGATCATGAAAAGAGAAAAAGAAAAGACGTATCTAAAGGTGAAAACCTCTCTAAGGCGTCGATGGATGAAAGGCTTGACCCTCTCCCCCTTTATGCACATCTAGAAATATCTTCAGTATTGATTGAACCAGCAGAACCAATCAACATCAGCACAGAGGCACAACTAAGACTCCTTTATCAAGCAGAGTCATTAACTACACAAGAAAGAATAGAGTTTGTTGAGTTTTACAGAAGAAAGCATATAAACTTTGCTTGGTCTTACTCTGATATGCCAGGTATTGATCCTAATCTAATCATGCACCATCTGTCACTAGCTCCAGGAGCTAAGCTAGTTAAACAGAAGCTAAGGAAAATGCACCCCCACATAGCTTTAATGGTAAAAGAAGAGCTCAAGAAGTTACTAGATGTGGGGTTCATTAGAGCCATTGATTACCCAGAGTGGGTCTGTAATATTGTACCTGTTTCAAAGCCCGACAAGAGAATCAGAATATGCAATGACTTCAGAGATTTAAATAAGTCTTGTTCGAAGGATGACTTCCCTTTACCAAACATTGATATCATTGTTGACCTCACAGTAGGTCACACCATGTTGTCCTTAATGGATGGTTTCTCTAAATATAACCAAATCAAGATAGCACTGGAGGATCAACATAAAACTGGATTCACATGTCCATGGGGCACCTATTGTTGGTGCATTATGCCATTTAGTCTCAAGAATGTAGGGGCAACATATCAGCGAGCAATGATAACAATCTTTCATGACATGATGCATACCATCATGGATGATTACATTGATGATATCCTAGGGAAATCACTCACTAGAGAAGGACATCTTGAAGTCCTGGACAAAATATTCACAAGACTAGAGCAGTTTAATATATGGTTGAATCCTAAAAAGTGTGTTTTCAGAGTAACATCTGAAAAACTACTTGGGTACATCGTATCAACAAATGGAATAGAGGTGGACCTAGTAAAGGTCAAAGCAATTATGGAAATGTTGCCACCAAAGAATCTGAGTTAGCTACGGTCTTTACAAGGAAAGTTGCAGTCAATTAGAAGGTTCATCTCCCAACTGGGAGACAAGTGCCACCCATTCTCACATCTACTGCATAAAAATGTTCCATTCAAATGGGATGATAACTGTGAGCAAGAATTTCATCGCCTAAAAGAATATCTAATGAATGCACCTGTCTTAATGCCACCAATTCAAGATAAACCTCTACTGTTATATATATCAGCGACACCCACAGCTTTGGGAGCATTGCTAGCACAAGAAAACCATGAAGGAAAGGAGCATGCAATCTACTATATCAGTAGGACATTAGTAGGTTATGAGCTTCAATACACACCAATTGAAAGGGTATGCCTTGCAGTTGTCTTCGCTTCACAAAAGTGGAGACACTACATGCTCTCTCATTCCATAAAGTTGGTAGCAAAGATTGACCCATGAAAGTATCTACTGAGCAAAGCTACCCTAACAGGTAGAATATCTAAATGGGTTATGATTCTTAGTGAATTTGACATTGAGTATGTGGATAGAAGAGCCATAAAAGGACAAGTCATTGCAGATCAGCTGGCGGATGCACCGTTGATTGATAACAACCCCTTAAGTTTTGAGTTTCCTAATGAATCTATATTCAACATCAAAACAATAGCTTGGAAGCTCTACTTTGATGGGTCATACACGCAACATGGATCTGGAGCAGGTATCTTGCTAGTAACACCTCAGGGAGATACAATTCCTAAATCATGCAGACTTTTGTTCCCATGCACCAATAATGTGGCCAAGTATGAAGCATTGGTTATCGGCATAAAGATGGCAGTTGAGTGGAAGATCAAAGAGCTTCATGTGTATGGGGATTCACAACTTGTCATTAATCAAATAAATGATGAATACCAAACAAAGGACGAGAAGCTGATACCATACAAGCTTATGGTGGATGACTTCAAGGAATATTTTGTTGTGATCTCCTTCGAGCAAATACCAAGGTTGGAAAACAAAGCAGCAGATGCAATGACCACTATTGCATCCCTTCTAGTTATCCCTGAAAATCACTTGCATTATGAGTTATTGGTGGAGCTAGTCTCCCATCCAGCCTATGAAAGCCCATAAAATAACACCATTTACCACATCGTAGGAGCTGATTCTCCTTTATATAGCAAGGTTTACACCTATCTTAAAGATAATATCATACCTCCCGACCTGTAAAACAACCAAAAATGTACATTCATATGCTAATCATCCTGATATACCATTATTACTGACACCCTATATAGACGAGGTTTAGATGCTACTCTCCTTTGGTGTTTGGATAGTGATGAATATCATACCGCTCTAAGGGAGGTTCATGAAGGAATATGCGGGACACACTCTAGTGGTCCTACTTGATGGTAGTTGTTTGTTATTGATGTCAAAAAGGTATTGAGGGTGTTGAGTTAGTGTGCATCTTCATAAGGTATCATCAGGGTGGCCTGCACTATTGACATAGGTTGTTCAGGATCATGTCTTTCACAGTTGTTCACTCTATCAGGAACATCAATCAGAAGTTGTTTATTTGGATAGAATAAGAGTGTTGATTGTGCCTTCAATAAGGATGTTATTAGTTGAGTTGGCTTGATTAGTGTATACCTTTCATGTGATGTGTTGATTATCAATGGTGTTGTTGTTCTTCAATTGCTTATACTGGTGATGGAGTTTATTATCTTGCTAACATGGGTTGATCTTGTGCAAAGTCTTCATTCAGGATGTCTTCAAGGACTCATAAGCATCATGAATGAGAACAAGATGTGTAATGTTGATGACAGACACAAGTTGAAGGTATTAGTCATGATTGATAGGTTTGCAGGACTTGATTGATCAATTGATGATCACATTGGTTGTTAATGTCTATCATGTTATTATGGTGTTAAGGAAAGGACACAATGCATATGTTGAATATTGCAATTGAGAAATGATGATACTATTCATTCAGAGTTAATTCATTCACTAGAAAAGGACACAGGGCACATGTTAAATCTTAATATGCAATCTATAAAGCTTCATTTATGACAGATTGCTCTTTTAGTCTATTTTGATGTTGACTTGTAATAACAGGTTGCTATCACTAAAGTTGACCTTCTAAAGGGTTTATGTGCCATGAGAAAACCGGCCTCTTCAATTTCCTTCACCTCTTGCATCGGTTCCCTCTTAAGAGAAATGGGCTCATGATTAATAATTCGAATGGATTTATTAAAGGAAAAAAGGTCTTAAATGAAAAAACATTGAATTATTAATAAAGAGCTTTTTCATGAAAAGCTTCAAATTATTTAGAAACTTGTTAAAAAGGAAGAAGCCCGAATTTGTTTCTTTAAACCTATATCTCCTCCCCTTTACATGTTTTTTGAAGCATATTTGAACGTGATAAATCTTAGGGCTGCATAATATAAGATTTTTTTTAAGGTATTTTTAGCCTTTCCAAAAGGTAGTTTTTGGTGTAAGATTTTTGAAGAGTTTAAAATATTTTTTTATGAGTTTTTTTTAAGGCTATCTTTTAGCCTTCTAAAAAGGAGATGTAGCTAGATTCAAGGGAGATTTTTTTGGAATTTTTTTAAAGAAGATTTTATTCTTTTTTAAAAAACTTTCCCTCATGGAAATAGAAGGAAAAAAAAAGGTGAAAGTTTCTAAGGAGGAAGAATTTCTTTATTTTTAGAATGGTATCTTAAGGATTTTTTATCTTCTTTTTCTAATCTTTTTATGGAGAAGATTTTTGAGGAGTAAAGGAATAAATGATTTTTAGAAAATGAAAATAAAAGAGGATTCTTATTCTCTGATTTTTTGAAGATTATTTTTTTCAGATTGGAAATTGTAAAAGATGTTTTTTGAAGGAATATGGAAGAATTTTTTTTTTTTTTTTGGGGGAGTATGAGTATGAAAAAGTTTTTCATTTTCTCTAAGGGCAGAAGAAATTTTAATGTGATGGAAGAGATTAAAATTGATTGAAGATTTTTGAGATGAAATTTTTTTATGAAAGGGAAGATGAACAGATTGATGGGGTTGAAAATGTATATGCAGGGTCATTCAATTTTTTTGTATGGATTTTTTATTATGCAGATATTATTTTTGTGAGATGTTTGCAGAGAAAAAGAAAATGAAAAGACAATTGAAGAGAATCCAAGTATCAAAGAGTTTTATTTTTCTCACAAGGGCAAATTGGATAAATATTTTTGAAGATATTTGCAGATGATATTCTTGTAGATTGAAAATATTTTTGCAGATTGGAGAAGATGAAAAGTATTGAAGAAAAAAAGTTTTGCAAGTGCTCTGTGATTTTTTATTGAAGACAAAATGTTCAGATTGAAATGAATATGAAAGGTCAATGAATTTTTGAAGATGATTTTTGCAGAGGAAAGGAATATGAAAAGAAATTCAGAATTTGTATATAATGGTTTTACAAGTACATTGATGGGATGTGTGTGGAAATTTATGCAGAAATGAAGACATTTTCTACAAGATCCTTTTGAAAAGAAAACATAGATGAACTAGATATTGCTATGTGTGTGATACAAAAGATAATGTTTTTGCAGGAATGAATCAAACAAGGATAAAGACAATATAAAATTGAATGTGCATTAGGTGGATCAAATTTGCAGAGATAAGAATGTTGTAAATTTATTTACCAGAGCTTGTTTGAAGAGATGTGTAAAAGGAATTATTTTGTATGGTCTTGACTTGAAAATCAAACAAGAGGTATAAGGGGTGTATGATTGTTGTCACATGAAATTGCACCCTGCTTGGAAGGATTCCAAGCATTCCAATGACACAATGGGAATGATCTCGAAGTGTGGGACCTTGCTCAAAGAGATCAGACCTCTGGAGAAGGCCAGCTTCCTTGATTGATTATCACCTAAAAACTACTAAATTTGAGAGGGAAAGGGGAGAAGGAATGCTTTGTAAATGAAAAGATGAAAACAAGAAAACTGAAAGTGAAGGTGATGCACCAGACAGATTTAAAGAAACTTTCACAGAACTAAAAAATGCACAACACAGCCAGATATGGCAAGTAGGTATACACAGATTAGATGACTCTAGCAGAGGCAAGAAGCAACATGATTGAGAGGAACAAGGACATTCATAGACAATCATATGCAGATTCATACAGAACTAGAAAATTAGTAAAAGAGGTAAAATAACTTGCATATATCCAGTGAAAAGGCAAGGTTACAGTATATGAAGGCTCTGTTTGGAAAACAGAAAGACCAGAATGCCAAAAACTTTCCAACCTTATTTACATCATACGAATGCATATATATAGCATTCCAAAATAACCCTAAGTTGGTTACAAAACTGAAAGGACGTCCCAGCTGCAACAGTTATGGCGTCAAATATCTAGGACAGGGCAGATAGAAGATATTCTTGAGTCTTTAATGTAGCAGCTTATTCATCGATCTGCACCCCTGAAATGGTGGAAGATATTTGGGCATTGAATGAGAGCAGCTTCAAGGGTTATCTTCAACACTGAACACATAATTTATCTAAAACCTGGCGGTGGAGATATATCTTCTATCATTGAATACAAGTAGCTTCCTCTACCTGCAGCAATGAATGCAACAAATATCTGTATCTGCTCAAAATAGGTCGCTGAAATGTCCCATCATTTAAACATGCAAATCCAGATCTGAAATTGAAAGGTGACAAAAAAAACCCCTGAAAACCATGCCAAATGAAAGAGGAGACAAGAACATGCATCTTTGCCTTTTACAGCATGTGAAAATTTGCTAAGACGGAGGAGATATAGGCAGTCAAAGTTTTGGTCAACCGTCTGTATATATCGCTTTGCATCTGTGTATATATCGGCCTCTGAATCTGCCACTCGAAACGGCATCCAAAACCCCCTCTACAACTGCCTTTGGATATGTATGGCACTTTGTATATCGGGCTATGAAATGTCCTTGTATTTTCAAATTTGGATATGCATACAATTGCCTTTGTATATTCGGGCCCCATCATTTACATCTTAACTTTGTATCTTACCCTTGTACATTGAAATATACAAGCAAACATACAAGTAGAAGATACATGCAAAGCGCTTGTACTTTGGCAGACCCCTCCTATTCATCTTTGACCTCTGTACACTTGTATGTTTGATCCTTTGTATATCGGCTTTGTATGTGAAAACATACAAAGCGGAAATATACAAGCCACTGTTGCAAATGCATCTGTCTTTGTATATCGGCCGATGCACATTTGTCTTGTATATCGCGAATGTATATCTCACATACATTCACTTTTGTATATCCCTCCACCTTTGACTTGTATATCGCAATATACAATTGCAAACATACAAGTCGGACTTCAAACCTTTTATAAAACTTTCTGAAAAATACCTTCGGGTTCGGCCTGAATGCCAGGGATACATGCCTTGCTTGTATGTGCGAAATATACAAACCGCATATACAATGCACTGTTCATGACATACATTGGCCTTTGTATATTCAAATTTGTATATTTGACCCCTTGTTTATTTTACTTGCATATTTTCTTTGTATGTTGTCGATATACAAACATCTTTGTATATTGTGGACCCCACCTCTTGCACATTCGGCCTTGTATATTTTTAGTTGTATGTTTCAAATGTATGTGCAAACATACAATGCGTAATATACATTCTCTTTTGTTTATTGCGCCGATGTACATTCCACTGTAGCCGATGCATAAAATCCTTGTATATCGGCTTTGTATATTCGAACATACAAAGCCTATATACATTCTATTGTTCATGCTTACTTGTATCTTTGGCGAAGGTCCCTTGTATATTCTGCCGATGTACATTGCAAAATGTACATTCACCCTTGTATCTTTCAACATACAATCTGCCTTGTATGTGTCCGGACCCCACCTCTTGCATCTCGGCGATATACAAACGCCTTTGTATGCTTGACCTTTGTATATCAACTTGTATATCCAAATATATAACCCGATATACATAGGCCAAACATACAAGCAATAATCTTTGATGGAATATTCTTGCGATGTATAACCCGATATGCATTTTTTCCTTGTATATTTCAATTGTATGTTCAGACATACAACACAATATGCATCTGAAACCCGATATACATCGAGGGAATATTCCTGGGATCTGCGATAGATTCCCTCAATGTATATGCATTTTCTAAGCCCGATATGCATTCAGAAATGCATACAACTGAATTGTTCCATTCTTTTGAAGGCCGATGAAAATTTCTGTGAGCCCGCCAATGTATATTTGCTCTTGTACATACAAACCCCTTTGTATATTTGACATACATTGCCGATATACAAGCAATAAACTTGTATATAACCTTTGCATATCTTTTGTATGTACAAAGGCAAATGAATATACAAGTATGCATACAAATACAAGTTATAAAATATGAGAAATCCCAGCGATAGAAAATATTTGAGGCCAAAAGATTTCTAAATTTTTCTGGGTTTTTTGCAGGGAATCTTTAGGCAAAAGCTTGGGATTTTTTAACCAAGCATGCATGAGTACTTGGAAGATTTACACCTTGTATAGTCATTTCTAAAGGATTTTCAAAGAAAATGCAAGGTGAACTGTTTAACTCTGGGCAGAGGCAAAATAGGTCAACAATTTGGCAACCTCTATGGGATGTTTACCTGCTAAACAATTAGATCAGTGGCCTTAAGCATCCATTAGGCATGGGGTCATACAGAGACTAAAGATATGTCTTGACAAACAATCTTGATTTTAGCAACTCAACATATTAGTAGTGAAGAACATGGAGACCCAAACCAGAACAAAAATTCTGAAGGAAAACCTCTTCAACTGTGCTTAGATAGCACTTAGAAAAAACAAAAGGATCTAAGCTATTGTGCAGCAGCACTTCTTGAAAGCAAGGAATCTAAACTACTGATTTACAAGGTAAGTCATACCTCAACATTTCTTTAAGTGAATCCCATTTACTGGGATAGGCAAATTTTGTCCATCCATGCTTGATAACTAGAATGCATTGTGCTCCTTGCATTTAGTGATGAGAAATGGGCCACTCCACATGCTGTCAAACTTGGAGTGCTTTCCTAGTCTGCTTTTTTAATTCATCCCATTTGAGCGCCATATCACCCATTCTAAAATTTCTGGGGGTGGCCTTCTTATCAAAATTTCTTTTTGTTTGAAGCTGATAATGTTCCATGGCTGCCATAGCTTTATCTCTGCTCTCTTCAAGCTCCATAATCTGAGCATATCTAACAGCCATGGGGCCTTCTGCTTCAAGCATTTCCAGCTGATTCATGATGTCTAGTGCTGGCAGTTCCATAGACATAGGCAGCCTTGCCTCTTTTCCATACACCAGCAGATATGGGGAGTTCCCAATAGACCTTTTAGGAGTTATTCTATCTGCCCACAATGCATACTTCAGATTAGTGTGCTAGGTCCTCTGGTTATCCTCCATTGATCTTTTAATAATCCTTATGAGATTTTTGTTTGTGGATTCAGCCAAACCATTATCCCGTGGATAATAATTTGATGAAGTATTCAAATAGATCCCATTCTTAACAGCCCAGTCAATTATCTTTAGGCCAACAAAGGCTAGAGCATTATCAGAGATGATTGATTCAGGTACTCCAAATCTGGAAACCAAATCACAATAAAAATTTAAAACAACATTCTCATTGGATTCCTTCAGAGCCACTGCTTCAGTCCATCTGGTGAAATAGTCTGTAGCTGTAAGTATCCATTTGTGACCTGCACTTGATGGTGGGTTAATGGGTCCTATAAAATCAATGCCCCATCTCATAAAGGGCTGCTCTACCTGAATTGGCTGCAGAGGTAAAGTTGGCAGCCTCTCTTTGCCTGCAAAAATGGCACATTTTATACGTTTCCTAGCCCATGCATAGGCAGCCTTGAATAAGCTGGGCCAGTAATAGCCAGCTCTCATTATTTTCCAAGCAGTAGTCCTTGGGGCAAAATGACCCCCTGCTGTTCCATCATGAAATTCATGTAGCACCTTGTCAGTTTGATCATTATCAATGCATCTTAACAATACACCATTAAAATCTTTTTTGAAAAGGATGCCATTTATTAAAACATATGGGATAGATTGCAGTCTGAAATATCTTCTTTTAGTTCTATCTAGACCTACTGGACATTTACCAGTCTGCAAAAATTGAGTCATGTCATTAACCCAACTGGTACCTACTGCTGCTGTATCATTTTGATGCTCCTCCTCAATGATCAGAAGCACCTCTTTTTCCTTTTCTACTTGATTCTTAGAACTGGTAGCAAGTTGTTCACTGAGTCCTCTGCCTCTGACTAGCTTGGTTATCTTGATCTCCACATCATATTCCATGACCTTGGTGATCCAACTAACCCTTTTTTCATTTACGTCTTTACTCAACAGGAACTCCTTCACGCTGGGATGAGCGACCATCAAATGTATCTTGTTATTAGAAACAAGATGCCAAAATTTCTTGAGGCTCCTTACCACTACAAGGATATGTTTTTCAATGAAGCTATACCTCTTCTCATAATCCTCCAGCCCTTGACTGAAGAAAGCGATTGGTTGTTCAAAACCCTCACTCTGCTGCTAGACCAAAATCGCAGAGATGGTATCTAGGCCACCATAAGCATACAAAATAAAGTCTTTGGGGAAATCAGGATTGACCAGTGTTGGTGCAGCTGCTAATGCTTCTTTTATGGAGTCAAAGATGAGCTTGGCTTCTTTTGTCTAATTGAAAGTTGTATTCTTCTTCAACATAGACGTCAAAGGCTTCAAAAGATTTGCAATATTAGGTATGAATCTTCGCAGAAAATTAATTCTGCCAATGAAGCTTTGTAGTCCCTTCTTGTGGCTAGGTAAGGGCAGCTCCAAAATGGCCCTTACTCTTTCATCGTCAATGGTAATACCCTCCTTTGACACGACGTGCCCTAACAGCTTGCCCTCATGCACAACAAAAATGCATTTCTTTGGATTAAGGGATTGTTGGTAAACAGATTTGTTGCTTTAAAATAATCTTCTTGAGTAACTCCGTTCACCCTTGGATTAGCAACAACCTGCTCACAACAATTGAACAATCGTAGGTCTATGTCGATTGCTCTCTGCGTTTAAGAGGGGTAGCTCCCTCGTATGATAGGGGTATTTAGATTTTCTGGAATCATAAGAACAAAAACAAAGAAGTAACAAACACTAATGATTAAATAAGAGTTAAACTTATGAATTTAAGTTCCATGCATCCAAGTAGAGATACCAAAACTTGATGCAAAATATCTTTCTCACAATGCAACTTTGAAAGGAAAGCACATGATCATTATTGATGAAACTTATGAATACCAATAACAACACATGAAATCAAGTTGAACACACATTCAAAACATTTCTTTATTGCTTTCAAACTTGAATAACACTATTCGAGTCTTTCATACACTATCATGTGAAAAAGTGGAACCCCCTTTGATTGAATCACAATGATATATTTATAGGTGAGGTTAGTAACCACTTACGGTAACTACCTCAACCACTTTTTGTAGCTACTTGGTATAACTACCTAAGTGTACTAACTTTGAACAACTAACTTTCTTTTGTAAAGATAGTCACTTATAGTAACTACCTTGCTTAGGCACTTGAAATAACTACTTTGTAAGAAAGAGTTAGGATGAACCAAGGGCCCTTGGCCTTGAAAGAAGTGAACCTGCTCAAAATGGTGGAGCAAATTAATGTAGTACTTGTGAAGAACAAATGAAGTACTTGTGGTAGTGCGAGGACTGTTAAGCACAATTGTGATCTCCTTCCATTTTATATCATTTATGACCATTTGCAGTCCTCCACGAGAAGTCACTTCCTTGTATAATAAATAGAGGTCTAGATCCTTACTACCAATCTTTTGAATGCTGATTCCAAAGCTCCCAATTTTGGTGTTATTGGAGATGATGTCGACGTAGGTCTTGGAAGATACTTGCAAAGGTTGTGGAATGAATTTTCAATAGCCGAATGCATATATCTGAAGTCAATGTTGTCCATGAGATGACATTTCTTCAAGGTAATTTGTCAAACAGTTCATGGACCTTGTCTATGCTTCCAAATTTTGCTCGTATATGTGCTAGGGAAGCTACAACTACATCAGCTGATAGAAAAACATTTTCAATAATGCTTTGTGAGACATCCATACCTTGACCCAAAACTCCCATTTGGCACAAATATAAATTATGCTTGAACATATGTTGTAATATTTGTAATCCTTGAGACCACATTTCATTGAGGCATTCTTCTAGACAGTTCACGTTTCTCTTCTATGCTTACATATTTTGCATCAATGTCTATCAGGGAACTTCGAACTATAATATCTGACAAAATTCTCTATTTCATCATGCATAAGAGATACTGATAAACACCATGGAATTTGCAATCTTGCATTTGTTTGGGCACAGATCAAGAGGATTCTATTGAAGAGCTATTTTTTTTTTAGATTTTCTTGAAAATAACGCCTATGTGTTGTGTATATCATTCCACATTCACAATTCAAGAGGGTGTTGATGAAGGTCATGAGTAATGGATTTATACCAGCTGATTGCTCTTTCTTGTAAGTTCCCATAGCCTTTTCAAGGAATCTATTTAGTGTACATTCTACAGTCATGGCAGTCCATGAGACCGAATTTCCTTGAGGCATTTTACCAAACAATTCATTTGTTTTGTCTAGGCTGTGCAAGGATGCTGGAAAAGGTTGAGCATTTTGAATTTACACCTGCCAATTGCTTTTGCTTGAAGATTTCAAAAATCTTATTCAACACAACCATTATATGCAAATTTGAGGTATTCTGGCAAACAGTTCACTATTTCATCTGTGCCACCACATCATACATGCATATATATGTCAGAGCATTTCAACCGTTGCACACTAAGGTGAGATGATGGTGGAGTTCTTGGGGTTTTGGAATTTCATACGTTGTTTGAAAGCTCTCATTCTACTAGGAGGATGCTGGCTGGCAGTGTTAGTAGAATCTAGTTTTATAGCCACAGTTGTATTTCTTTGAAAGATTTTAAAGTCTTTTCAACGCATCCACTTTGTTCATATCCTATGATCTTTGCATGCCATGAGACAATGTTTCTCTAATATTGCACCGTCAAAGCTTTCCTATGCGTTGTCTATGCTTCACATTTTGTAGAAATACGTATCTGCTAGAGCATTTCGAATCATGCTTTGATGGAGGTTTGGATGGATGTGAAGAAAAATTAGTTTCTGTGCCAACTTCTTGGTTCGTTATAACCAACTCCTTCCTTTATGTCAGTATTGGCATCATTTTTGGTACAACATCATCGTGGAATCTTTAAACTTCATCAGGGTTTTGGAGGTAATTCCTAACTTCATCGGCAACAAGAGCTACTTTTGAAACTGCTTTTATACTCCGGCAAGATAGATGACTTTCAAAAGTTTAAGTGAGGATCGATGGAATCATGAGGCCAACAGCTGGCTCTAACTGGGGACAAGGACTGTAAAGGGCGTAGGATGAACCTAGAATCTCTAGAAATGAATAGTGCCTTAAATTCATTGGGCAAATAAGGATATAACATGATGTTCAGGAGAACAAGGATACCCAAAGAAACAAAAGGACAAATGATAAAGGACACCAGAGATGAGGCAAACGACAAAAACTAACAGAAACCAAAATAGGATAGACACAACAAAAACTCCTAATTAACCTATGTACATGGTAGGTGATTCCTACCTCAAAACTGTTCCAGAATGATCATGTAAAACCATTGACAGGTTGGGAAAAATAGGCACCTGTACGAAAAAGAGAGGTGCACAAACGAGGCACCTGTAGACTCCACGGATATCCCAAGATGATGAGAAAGATACAATACATGAAATGTGAGGACTCTTTGAATCGTACACCAAACAACTATTTCTCATCATAAGCATTTGAGTCCTTCCAAATTGAACTGGTGTTGCTCTGTGTAGCTTCAGACATATCTTCAAGCATCATACTGAGCACACCAATATCTTCTATCTGAAGATCTTTCTGATAATCTAGTTTGCAACAAATTATCCCATGAATTAGACAACCTTCATACAATTTGTAATGTGAAGAAATCCATGTAGACAAACCCATTGAATCATGCTTTTGAATATCAACTTGAGAAACATTTGTGGGAATGCACTCATTCACAAATAAAGGATTAAAGTAGACACTTTGGCTATAGAGGGAATCATTGTCTAAACTTTTCAAGCACCAACTTGTGATATAAACATCATAAAAGTTAACTTTATTGAATTCCATCATTGGATCATCCATTACTTCATTCCTTGCTTCATTGTTGGCACGACTCCCACAACTATCCTCTGAAATAGGGGTGTCTTTTTGATCTAAAGATTTGAAAAGAGGATTGCTTTGAACTTTAAATGGTCCATAAGACAAAGATTGAGCTTTCAATAAGACCTGCTCAGTATTCTCTGGACTCAGTGATTCTTCTCCATGGATCTTTTCATGAAATCTGAAAATTTCATACTCCAATTGCATGTATGATAAAGAGTGAATGCTTGATGATTCATCTTCATTTTGAAGTTGATGTTTGTCTTTTGTATTAACTGTACCACTAATTGAAACTCTATCAATATCTTCAAAAGTAAAGGTCTCTATTTCTGAAGCTAAGGAAGATATTTGCAAGGGTTCAGTTATGGTTGCCTCTGCATTGGTTATAATAGTACAAAGTTGTCCAATAGACGTTATTGTAGACACCTAAAAATGTCTTGATCACCAAACTAGCTCCCGATATTCCGGATCATGTCAATTCCCCTCCTAAACCAATTAATTAAATTTTATTTAATTAATTAACCTTTCATTTCCCCATTTCTCATCAATTTATCCTAGACAATTGAATTAATTTCATTAATTCAATAGTTTCAAACCTAGCCAAATGAATTTAGTAAATATGCAATATTTACTAAATCATTTTCCCTTTTTGCCACTAAACCCAATTAATTAGTTAAAATCATATTAACTAATTAATTTAACCCCACTTATTCTAGCCTTAGGGTTAATTAATAAAATCAATATTAATTAACCCTAAATCCCTCATTTAGGTGGTTAAACCTGGTTTAACCCATTCTCCCACATTCTCCAAATAAATAAATCCACCTAAAATCCCACATTGCAATACAATATCATTTTTCCCATGCCTATGCCTCTATTTCCCTCCAAATGAATTTTTAATTCATTTGCATTTCCCCCCATGAATCTTTTATTTAGAAAATAATCTTTCCCTCCATAACTTATTTAATAATTTCCTCTTCCCCAAATGAATAAAAGAATCACTTTTATTCATAGCCATCCATTCTCCAAGATTAGATCCAGGCCCTCCATGTCATCTCCATTCTCCACCCTTGATCTTTCCAAGCATTCTCCACCCTTGGATAAAAAATCCTCTAAAGTCTATAAATAGAGCCTCTCCAAGCCATTTGAGAGGATCAAGTCTATGCAAAGTAATAATGCCAAAATCATTCTTGAGTTAGGATAGTGAGTTGCACAACTTATGAGCATTTCACATTTGATCAAAATCCATTTGTCTAGGGATCATCTTGGTCTTAGGAGTTTGTTTGGGTGCAAAGGCTCCTTCTTCCCTTGATGGGATTAGATTTGCATTGTGAGGTATAATCTTATGTGTTTATTACATTTGGTTTTGTGTTTTGTCCTCTCATTTGCTTTTCTAATCTACATTGGCACGGTTCTACCAAGATGGGTGATCTGTCTGGATATACTTTGTCTACCTCAGGGAGGCCCATGCTTCCATCTCCTAGCGCCTCGTGGAGGTTTTCACTAGGGGATACGTCTTTTATTTTTACTATTTTGGGATCTGATACTGCCGTGGAACGGTTTTCACCATCAGATCTATTTTTTCTATTTTTATTTTTGTGACTGGAAGTAAGGGTTGTCTCCCCGAAATAAGCATCTGGATGGAGTTCCATTATGTATCCTGCTCGATGATCTCCCAAAGGGAAGTGGTCTCTTACCCCCATCGTTTCGGTGATGGCCTCGTCATTAGGTGCGATGTCGAAGACAGAAGGTCCCCGTTGGTCCCAATCAATGAGGTTAGGGTAAGCGAGTGGCAAGTCAGTGGAAGATGAGGCGAGGGTGGTGACGGAGTAGATGGTACAAATGGATGAGTCAAAGAAGTCAGAGAAATGGCTAAAGGAGTCTTGAAGGCCCGTTTCGTTAACATTGTCGACATCTAAGGGGGGCGTAGCAGCCGTGAATAAGATACACTCGCCGGAAGGGAGGATGCGTTGTGGTTGACCATACCCTAATCCTTGAGTATAGGGATTCTTTGTTGCGGTTAGTGGTTCTACAATGCCCTGTTCATGAAGGCCTATACCACCTTGTCCTTTGTAGCCCATGCTCTTGACAATTTCAGAACCTTTGCCGTAGATTTCTGTGGGGATTGTGGGGGCCTCTTGTTCAGGCTCGTCATCTTTGTAAAGCCAAGATGAAATATCTTCAAGAACATCTTGATCCAAGAGGTGCTTCTTCTCAAAGGTGGGCGAGGGTTTGCACTTGATAATGATTGTATTGGTTGTCTCTGTTGTTGGGATGCTGAATGTCTTAGGATTGGGTAATGTGCCCACACAAAAAGTGCCATGTAGGTCATATTCCCCACATCCCATGTTGGATAGCTTGATCTGGACCTCGGGTGGTGGAGTTGATTGGGATGAAGTGGAAGCTATACTTGTGGGGTCGATATATGAGTTTGATGTTGTTGGTTTGGCTTCGGTGGTGGCTTTATTATATGGGCAGAATGTTTGGTTGTGGCCTTCTAGAAAACTACAGTACTGGAAGGGGCGAGGGTCGGCATAGACTGTGACTTTTGTGCCGTTGTGAGGGAATTTGATGCATTGATTGAAGGTGGATGGGATGGCTTGCATGGCGTGAATCCATGGTCTACCGAGAAGGATGTTATAGGGGAGATCAAGATCCAGAACTTGACATTTTGTTTCAAGGATTTTTGGTCCCACTTGTATGGGAAGCTTGATAGTACCTTCAGAGAGCCATTCAGTATCATCGTAGCCTTTGATTGTAATGCACTCGCTGGTGTCGACAACCACATCTGAGTACCCCAAGTGTTTTAACAGTTTTAGAGTGCATATGTTGAGGCCACAACCACCATCTATTAAGACTCTTTTAATGGTGTGCTTGTGGATGCGGACTTCGATGTGTAGGGCGTCATTGTGTACGTGATCAGAGGCAGGTAGGTCCTTTTCTAAGAAGGTGAGATGATGTGGTAAGGCGATGTGTCCTACCATGGTTTGGAAGTCTGTTACATTCAAGTTGGCAGGGACTTGTGTTTGCAAGAGTGCTTTGTCGAGGATGTCCTTATGAAGGGGGGATGTGCGAAGCAACTCGAGGATGGAGATTTGTGCGGGTGTCTTGCCCAGGTGGTCTAGGAGGCTATACTGGTGGGTAGGTGTTGGGTGTGTGGTTGGACGAGGAGGTAAGGGTGTTGATGTGGACGCAGGTGTTTGGTCAGTGGGAGGAGCTGTGCGAATGGATACACGGCCTTGGCGAGTTGTAACAGCGCAATTGGGTGCTTGTGCCCGAATAGTAACTGTGTTGACATGATGGGATGATGCTTCTATACGTCCTACGATAGAGTCGTAGTGCGCGAGTGGTGGGGTTATATTGTAAGTTTGGTTGGATGAGGAGGCTTTGTTATGATTGGGGAGGGGATCCTTGTAAGCTCCTAGGTTAACGCTTGGTGATGGTTGGGTACTGTGCTCGAGGCTGACTAGGTTTTGTTCGATGAGGTCTTGGATACAATGTTTCAGTTGCATACAGTCAGCTATTTTATGGCTCGCCACGTGGTGGTATTCACAGTAGTCATTGTCATTATACCATGCCACCTTGAGTTCATTGTCTTGACGTGGTCAAACAGGTGAGAGTGTGAGCACTCCTTGTTTGAGACATCTATCGAGGATGTCCTCGATGGGTTCTGCTAATGGTGTGAAATTCCTGCGAGGTTTGCATGGTTTATTTGGCCCTCGTGGGTTATTTACATTTGTGGCATATGTATGCGCAGGTGTTTGGTTTTGGATATGTTGGTTGGCCTTCACATTCGTGACGCCATCATTTAGGTTGTTCTTGTTCTTCCCCCAATAGCGTGATTTATCATTGGGTTGCGTGTTGGTATTGTTGTTGGTATTGGGGGTGTTGTGATTGGACTTGTAGATGTTGTTGTTGTTGTTGTGATTGGTATTGTTGTTGGATTTGTTATCGTATAGTTTGATGGAGCCCTTGGCAATGAGGGCTCGTTCGATAGTAGTGCCTTTGTCGATAACCTCTTCAAAGGTGGATGCGCAAAGAATTTGTAATTGAAACCCTAGTTCCTGATTGAGATTGGCCACAAACATGGTGACAAGTTGTTTCTCAAGAATGGGCCATGGGAGTTTGCTTGCTAAGCCTCTCCACCATTGTAAGAAAGAAGCAAAAGCTTCTCCGTTCTTTTGTTTGGTGTTGCAGAGGTCTGTCATGGACACCTCATGTTCAAAGTTGTAAGAGAAGTGGTTTACAAACTTCTCCGCAAGCTTAGGAAATGTTTGAATTCCAGGTGGAAGATGGGCAAACCATTCAGCGGCCTGGCCGCCGAGGCTCCTTAGGAAGAGTCTCATAAGATATGTGTCATTGTTAGAGACTTCTAGGCAAGCGATGTAGAACTCCCTAAGGTGGTCCCTAGGGTCTCCCTTTCCCTTGTATTTGTCGAATTTAGGTGTCTCGAAGTTCTTGGGGAAGGGGGGCATGTATAATGTGCGATCGAATGGGTATGGGCAAATATCCTCAAAAGAATAATACTTGCATTTGCCCCCAGTTTGTAGGTCCGCTACCTGTTGGACTAAGCCTTGTACCACAGTGTTGATATCTTGTGGTTGCTGTGATTGTTGCATGTTCGCGTGTTGGTTGGTGAGATATTGGAGATGGGGTGGGATTTGATGTTGAGGATTGGTTTGGTTGAGATGTTGGTATTGGGGTGGGGTTTGATATTGTGTAGATGATGTTATGAGGTTATGTGGATATGTGCCAGTGGATGGATTGACGTTGGATTGGTGGGCATGGGATGTGTTGTACTGGGAGAACAACTGTCGCAGATAGGCAATGGTGTTGGGATTGGGTGGAGGCACACTTGTAGATGTACTTGTTTGCGTGATGTTGCCTTGTATACCCATGGTAATTTGTGGCATGGAAGGGTTTACCATTGTTGTAGTGGATGTGGTGATGGGTTATGAAGTGGTGGGGTTATTGGTAGTGATGGTAGATGTGGTAGCGGTAGAGGTCGTGTTGGTGGTGGATACGGTAGGTGTAGATGTTTGAGAGATGATGGGTTGGGTGTTGGATGTGGATGCTTTTGATGGGTTAGGGGCGGTTGTAGAGGTGGATGGTTGTGCTGATGTCGTGATGGGGGGTAGTTGAGCACCAATTTTGATAAGATAATCTAAAAATCTGTTAGGATCTGATCGTAGGACTTTGTTAAGCATGTCCATGTTATCGGCATCTTGTGTGAAAGTCAAGACATCAAGATCATCTTGGGATATTTGGGGGATGTGTGGTGGTGGGGGTGGTGATGGTCGTAGTTGTTGTAAATAATGGGAGGGGTTTTCATTGGCACCGAATGAGGGGATGTAATGGTATGTGGATTGGTTGAATACTTGGTTGATAGGGATGTTGTGACTGTTAGTATTAGGCATGCCTGGATATTGTTCTGCCATTTCTTGGATTTTCTTGTGTTGTGATCTCGTGATGGGCATGCAAGTGGATGTGTTTGATTTACAATGTGGAGATAAAATATGGATGGAAACCTTAGAGGATTGGATTGATTATGTTGGACCCCACAGAGGAATGTGGTAGTGTGGTGAGGTAGAAGAGGTGATGTGGTGGATGTATTGCTAGTGGTTTCAATCGAAAGGTGATGTCGATGGCGAATATTGAAAATGTTGGACCAAAGACGACGTTTGTTTTGGAGGAGATTTTGTTTGATGCTTTGATTTTTTTGATGTGTGATATGGATGATTTTGGTAGTCAACAAATGGAGCTTAGATAAAACCTAGATTTGTGGTTTGCACAAAAAGAGATGTCTTTCTTTGTTTGGGGTTGACTAATGACCTTACACAAAGAGTGATAATGATTTTGCTTGGAAGGTAGACTATTGACTTTCCAAGTAAGATATGATGTGCGTAAAAGAAAATCTAGGTCAATTTTTAGCTTAAAAAGGATGACAAGTTTTGATGATGTTTAGATTTGGGAGATTTGGAGATTTTTGGAATGATTTTGTTATGACAAGGATTTTTGATTTTGGTCCAAAAAAGGTATGTATAAGAACATTGACGACAAGTGGATACAATTTTGAATGGGTTTGATATGGTCAAGGGGTCCAAATGGTGGTGATTAATCCTCTAAGGTCAAAAGGAAGGTGTGATTTTGGAAGAAATTTGGAAGAAAAAAGGGTGGACTGTTGTCGGATTTTGGAATGTGACTATGGATTATGGCAGTGCAGACGGTGGGGATCACAACTAACTAGGTCTTTGTCTTAGGGCAATCAATTCTGATAATAGCACCAATCCACGGGTGTAATGGCGCCACAATCAGGCAGTGATGGTGCTAAAACAGGGCAGACAGATTTTTTTGAAGACCACTTTGGATTTTCTTTGATGGGATTTTGATCAAAATGTTTTTCAATGTCTCTTGGCAGGTTGTTTGTGAAGTAAAAGCACACTTAACACACACTTCAAGCACATGAATGCACAAGAACCAAGATTTTTTGCTTTGTGAAATGACATATGATTTTGTTTTGAACAAGCACTTTTTTACAACCTAAGGCAAGGATGTGACAGTATTTGTTGAATCCCCTAGCTGTGCCTATTCAAAGCGGGTAGCTCCAGGATCTTGGTAGCACCGGCTCCTCCTTACAATTGCACACATTTCTCACGCATACCAAGATCCAGGTTTCTTATAAGGGTTGTCCCTCACCAAACCTTTAGATTGTCCCTGCTACCTCGGCTAAGAACCGCATGAATCGCGGCCGCTTCAAGGGTTTTGCCCTTTGCGTCAACAAATAGAAGGATTTTGGCTTGCTAAAACAAAAGTTTGTAGTAAGGGCATCCGTTTAGGTGGTTATATGTGCGGCAGCGCTACTCTCCGTTATGGAGTCTCCCAGCCTCCAAGGGTTGCGCCTTGGAGGGTTTTGGGGGAGGTTGGCTGTCGGTATAACACAACAACACCTGTCGCTTGAGACTTTCATCCCAAATGCTTTATTTTATATAGCGGCTTGGAAGAGCTTGGCTTTAGCTTGATGCCGCTTGGGTCGTTCCCACCTTTCGAAGCGGGGTGGCAGGCCCTCTAAAGATTACAAAAGCAACACAATCATAAAAATACTTTTGATCCCCAAGTTCACTCAAAGGTGCGAGGGGAGAGCATACGTATTTTAAATGATTATATCACACTAAGCATGGTTCATTTTAGATCTTTTGGATTTAAATGGGGTGTGATTTTTGCAAATTTTGTGATGAGCTTTTGATTCCCAAGATCACCAAAATGGTGCGAGGGAAGAGCATATGCTATGTCACGCGACAAACAAAAAGAGCACAAGACACTTCAAACAATTAAGATGATTTTCTTGGTTACATGTGTGAGAGATGCAAGTTGTTGTTCTTTTTAACCAAGATGTTGTATGCAAATTTGTGGTTTATTTTAAAGCCCAAAATCGAAGTGTTTGATTTGTTGGTTGGCACATCAAGAGGGTAAATTTTAGAGCACCAAAATTTAAAGTGTTTGACACACACACACACACACAAAGAGATTTGCTTGATTGATTTTAAAACTCCAATTTGAAATGTTTGTCTAAGATTTAACACACAAAAGAGTTCATTTTAGCTTGCCAAATCAAAAGTGTTTGCTAACTAAAATATCAAACCACCCTACAAAAGTTTTGTTAGTATCCACCATATGACTTGCAACAACTTGTCAGTACCTGCACAGACAAAGAGGTCAGATCTTTAAAATAGCGCTAAAACAGGTATGTAAAAGCACCACTGCGGGCAGAACAACCCGTCTTACAGAAAATGGCGACGATTAAAATTATAGCGCTAATTAAAGCCTGTGAAGGCGACAAAATAACATATAATGCTAATATCAAACAAGTAAAGAGATGAAATACTATATAGCGCTAATATAACATTTAGCGCTAATACAGCACAGTGATAGCGCTGATCCAGACGATGGTGATGATACGGGTATGGGCAGGCGCTACTGTGTAGTCTTTTAGGAAGTTCTGTTACTCTGCGGATGGCGCCGATCTGAGTGATAGCGCTGATACGACAGTAAGCGCGTATGTCCTGCAAAAATCAACTTGTTTCTACACCATACAAGGGGTCAGATGGTAAAATAAAGGTCTTGTTAGCCTTGTTAGCGGGGGTAACTAAAAAAAACAAGATGATATCAAAGTTTATAGTGCCTATTCAGACCCTTAAAAAAAAATTGACATAACCCCCCCTTGCATTTTCAACATCTCTGTGTAAGCCGAGAGTGAGAGAAGACCAAAAATAGCAAGAAGGTACTAAAACGACCAAAATGTGAGTGAATGTGAGAAAAGGGAATGGGCTGCGCAGAAATAGCGCCAAAACAGAGGATAGCGCTGATCCGGGGTAGTGATGGCACCACTGCATGGGTGTGATAGCGCTAATCCTGCAAAACACACCAAACTCACACAAAAACTCACAAAAAATCACATACAGAGCAGAATCCCTTAGTATGTTCGAACAGGAAAACTTCTTGGCATTTTTTACACGAAGAAATCATAATTTTGCATGGACCTATGCAGACATGCCAGGGCTAGATCCTGCCTTGGTTGTTCATTATCTTGCAGTACGTCCTGATGCCAAACCAGTCAAACAGAAACTCAGAAAGATGAATCCTCAGGTGGCCCTTCTTGTCAAAGCAGAGCTAAAAAAGTTACTGGATGTCGGGTTCATACGCCCAATTGATTACCCCGAATGGGTTTCAAACCTAGTACCAGTTGCTAAACCAGATGGCAGAATCCGCTGTTGTACTGACTTCAGAAACCTCAACAAGGCCTGCCCGAAAGATGACTTCCCACTACCCAACATTGACATGATAGTGGATCTCACCGCAGGACACGAGATGCTATCTCTCATGGATGGCTTTTCAGGGTATAACCAAATAAAAATTGCTGAAGAAGATCAGCATAAGACATCCTTTATATGCCCATGGGGGACATACTGCTGGGTAGTAATGCCATTCGGCCTAAAGAATGCGGGAGCTACCTATCAAAGAGCAATAACCATCATCTTCCATGACCTCTTCCACCACATCATGGAGGACTACGTTGATGACTTACTGGGCAAATCAAAGACAAGAAAAGAACATTTGGATATATTGGCCAAAATCTTTGATCGGTTAGACCAATATAATGTCCGTTTGAATCCAAAGAAGTGCGTCTTCGGCGTCACCTTAGGCAAACTCCTGGGATACATAGTCTCAAGAAGAGGAATCGAAGTTGATCCCGCAAAGGTCAAGGCCATAACAGAAATGCCTCCTCCAACCACACTGAAACAGCTCAGAAGCCTATAGGGGAAACTCCAGTCTATTCGACGATTCATTGCCCAACTTGTTGATAAGTGCCAACCATTCTAGCATTTGCTTCAAAAAGATATAGCTTTCGTCTAGAACACTCAGTGTTAGGGTGCCTTTGATCAATTAAAAGAATACTTGGCTAATCCTCCTGTGTTAACCCCACCAAGGCAAGGCGAACCCCTCCTGCTTTATATCTCCGCAACAGAAATAGCTATCGGGGCCTTGCTAGCACAACTTGACGAACAAGGGAAGGAAAGAGCCATCTACTATATCAGTCGCACCTTGATCTTGTATGAGCTCAATTACACACAGATTGAACGAGCATGTTTAACTCTTGTCTTCACATCCCAAAAGTTGAGACACTACATGCTCAATCATAAGACCAAGCTCATTGCTAAGATCGACCCACTGAAGTATTTACTAAGCAGAGCGGCTCTCACTGGCAGAATGGCAAAATGGGTTATGATTCTATCTGAGTTTGACATTGAATACACAGAGAGAAAGGCCATTAAAGGACAGGTCATAGTAGATCAGCTGGCTAAAGCACCTCTCCCTGCAGAACATCCCACTATTACAAACTTTCTAGATGAGGCTATCCTGACAATCACGCCAGCCACAGACACATGGAAGATGTATTTTGATGGATCCTACACCCACAGAGGCTCAGGGGCAGGTGTCTTGTTTGTTACCCCTCAAGGTGACACAATCCCTAAATCATTCAAAATCACATTTCCATGCACTAACAATGTAGCAGAATATGAGGCTCTCATCTCAGGTCTCCGCATGGCCATCCAATGGAAAATTGAAAAGCTACTGGTGTACGGCGACTCTCAATTGGTCATTAGGTAGGTCACTAATGAATACAAAACCAAAGATGACAAACTCCTGCCCTACAAGAAGATGGTTGATGATTTCAAAGACTACTTTGATGACATCCATTTCGAACAAATCCCAAGGCTCAATAACAAAGCAACAAACACCATGGCTACCATAGGATCCCTGGTCGATATGAAAAAGAATAGCGGGAAATATGAATTCCTTATAGAAGAGCTACCCATCCCGGCATACGGTGTTCCTCAATCAGAATTAGTGTGTGAAGTTGTTGGCCCCTTGTCCCCGTGGTACCAAGAAACATACCTTTACCTACATGACAACATCCTTCCCCCTAACCTATCCAATTCCCAGCGCAAATCATTTATCCGTCGAGCCTCCCGTTTCATTCTTGTCAGCGACACACTATATAAAAGGAGTCTTGACGGCACGCTTCTATGATGTTTAGACTCTAGGGAAGCCGAGGTAGCCTTAGAAGAGGTACACACAGGTATTTGCGGGGCGCATTCCAGTGGACCTACCCTCTCTAAAAAGATCCTCCGGACCGGATACTACTCGCCAACCATGGACCGCGACGCCCACAGGTTTACCAAGACATGCCTCCCATGTCAACAACACGGTGATCTCATCCACACACCAGCACAGGAGTTGCAACCCGATCACAACACCGTGGCCTTTCTCACAGTGGGGACTTGACCTTGTACGAAAAATACATCATCCATCATCCAACGGCCATAAGTTCATAATCATTGCCACCGAATACTTCACAAAGTGGGTGGAAGCAATACCACTCACCTTCACCACATGTATCCAAATCTCCAAATTCATCCTCCACTATATCATCTGCTGATATGGTATTCCCCATTCCATCATCACTGACAATGGAAAACCCTTCAAAAACCAAGAAGTTTGCACTTTGTGCGAAAAATTTGACATCAAACACTGTTTCTCCACACCATATTACCCCCAAGGAAACGGTCAAGCAGAGGCATCTAACAAAACCATCCTTTGTATTCTCAAGAAGATAGTCAATGAAGCTGGCTGCGACTGGCACCTCCAACTCAACCCTGCCCTATGGGCTTACCGAACAAGCATCCACACTCCTACAGGAGCCACCCCTATTCACTAGTATTCGGATCTGAAGCCATTTTACCTATAGAGGTCGAGCTCCCGTCTCTCTGAGTATCATTGCAAAACATTATCTCTAATGAGGACTATCGCGTCGCACGGTTGCACCAGCTAGAGCTACTGGATGAGAAACGCTTACATACCTTAAATCACTTACAGGCATATCAAAACTGCCTCAGACGAAGCTACAACAAAAAGATCAGAACCAGAAAATTTGAGGTAGGTGACCTTGTCTTAGTAGAAAATCAAAAGAACTTGCAAGAGCGTCCGAAGCAAGGAAAGTTTGAACCCGACTGGCTAGGACCTTATGTTGTCACGGCCGATTATGGGTCAGGAGCCTATCAGTTTGCAACATCAGAAGGGCAGCCTCTCGATGAACCAATGAATATCATGCATCTCAAGAAGTTCTATGCATAACCTATCTGATACCCCAAGTCACAAAAAATCAAAAAAAAAATCAAAAAATCAAAAAATCAAAAACACCAAAAATAAAAATAAAAATCATAAAATAAAGAAAAAATCAGAGTGCAATAAAAAAAAACTTCCAATGGTGAAAATCACATTGGTGACGCCTTGGATAAGTACCATGGTGAAAACCTGTTCCAAGCACCATGCGTAGTGGCCGGTTCTACCATTGAATAAGTCCTCGTCCCGTCACATCACTCCATATTTCACACATTCCATGGCTTGGAATTCTGAAACATCAAGTCTTATTGCCTGCCCATCCCATTCCATCTCAACGCCAACCCATGAAGCAAGGACCCTTGTAAGCTCCCTTTGTACATACAGAATCAAAAAATCCAAAAACATCGTAAAATCACAAAATCCAAAAAACAATACAAAATACTGAAAATCTAAAAAAAAAAAACAAACACATCTCATCGTAAAAAACCCATCAATCTTCAACACATCAAGCCCATCCCGAACCATTCCCACATCATCAAGTCTTGCCAAAACTACATATTCATTTCACCCGCATCTTAAAAGTACCTTGATCCCGTGGACACAGGGTATGTAGGCACTCTGGAATACGAAAGATGTTTCTATTACTCAGGTATCTAAGATGCACCCATCCACCTCGTTGGATGGTACCCCAGTCACTGAGCTTTCTAGATCTCATAACAAACACCCAAGCTACGTATGCACTACAAAACAGGTTCCCCAACGCAAAAATCATCAATCAACATACCAACCATAATCCTACACATGGCCAGACTGTTCCTTTGCCTTCCTTCCCATAGTTCTCTAATCAACACCAACGGATTTGCATCCTAGGATATATCTTTCCTACAATGGACAAAAATCTATCATTCTATCATCACGTCTCTTGGCAAGAGCACACAAAGGCTATTTGTATCTTTTCGTTGGTCTTTTTGCTTATTGATTTTTATATTTTTGTCTCGCTCTAAGTCATGTCCAAAACTACCTTGATCTCATTATATCATGGTATGTAGCGGATCACACCTGGAGTAGACATCGTCATTGTTTCTGCATGCTGTGCTTGTGGGTTGATTTCATTACTCCAAGAATAGTATTCATATCTTGGATTCCGGGTCGGTTCTAGTATGATGTGTCCTATTTGCATATACAGGCATTCAAACCTCTTATGCACTATTTGCACTCATCGTATTGAGTCCCCTTCCTCGACTCGATAAGATTATACTACCTTGGGCATGCATGAAATCAACCTTTTGTTTATGGGTCTAGTCCATGCAATTGCAGGGTATACATCATCACCTAGGTCATTTCATACCTTTGTGAACTGTATCCTACATTGCTACATTAAAAATAAGAAATGCCCTCAATTAGTCTCGTGCAACTACTGTTACTAGCTCAAAATCATCATCCTAATCACTCAGTCAACTATCACATCTCGGCCTGGCTTTAATAAATCACTTTCCCCCATCCCCCACCAACCAACCCTTCACTAATCCTATTCCCCCACCGCATTTCCCCTCAACACATCCTGAACCAACATAAACCCCCCCTCAATCGACGTGGTGTCTTGTGACCTAACAACCCTCTCGTCTTTTCCCCCCCATCTCTCGACACTCCCAATCCTAACCATACCTATCCATACACCTTTATCCCCTCCCTACCTAATCCCCTTTCCCACAGCCTCACCACTCAGGGTCAACACAAAGAACATCATGCGTATCAGGACTCGACCATATCACCTATAACCTAGTGTGCATACCATCTATCACCTAAACTACATCTGAGCATATCATCTGGCTACATGTCATGATCATTCAATTACATATTCGTCTCGGTCATTTCAATCCATTTTAGATGCATATCATTTCTAGGTGCATATCATCCATTTAAGATGCATATCATTTTTCTAGGTGCATATCATCCATTTAAGATGCATATCATTTTTTAGGTCATTTCAATCCATTTTAGATACATATCATTTTTTAGGTCATTTCAATCCATTTTAGATGCATATCATTTTTTAGTCATTTCAATCCATTTTAGATGCATATCATTTTTAGGTCATTTCAATCTATTTTAGATGCATATCATTTTTAGGTCATTTTAGTCCATTTCAGTTGCATATCATTTAGGTCATTTTTAATCCACTTACTTTACATGTCATTATAGATTCATTCATCCATTTTTGAATTAGGTTCATTTTAAAACATCTATTTTGCATATCATTTTAGGTTCGCTATAGTCTATCATTACATATCATATTAGGTTCATTTTTAAAAACCATCCAAAATCACATGTCATTTAGATTCACTTTAAGTTGCATATCATTTCAGATTCATTTAATCCACTTAATTTGCATGTCATTTTAGATTCATTCATCCATTTTGAATTAGGTCCAGTTAGTTCATATAAGTTGCATTGCATATCATTTTAGGCTCACTTAAATTACATATCATTTAAATACATTTTAATCCATATCATTTGCATGTCACTTAGATTCATTTTTCAATTTGCATAATCATTAAGCCCATTTTTAAACAGTTAGTTGCAAAATTACAAATCATATCATACCCATTTATGTTTGCCATCACATAGGTGCATGTAAAAATTAAAATTAGTATCATCACATTTGCATAACACATTTTAGTTACATCACATCATCACAATCATCGAACCAGCATTTAAATCATCTAGTAGCATATAATCCATAAAATCACAACACCATGCATATACCACAACAAATCCATCAGAAATGCATCCATAACATCAAAACATCATTGCATACACATGATACAACCATAGCATATAACATCCATAAAGAAATATTACATCCATCACATAAACATCATAATCATAAGCATCATAAACCATCAATCAACATCGTATCATATATAAATCACCACAAAAAATGTACATCGCTCATGTATCCATCAAAAAATAAAAGTCCTGATACAAAAATGCCTCCAAGGGCTATCATGATAAAGGCCATCACATAGAGGATCCCCTCTCTGATGGAGTAGGTGACTCTGATCCTGGTCGAGCCTGTGACCCTGTCGGCGGCTGTGACTGCGGCGGTGGCTGTGCCTGTACCTGAGGGACCTGCTGGGGCACATGTGAGGGAGGAGGCATCATCTGCTAAATAGACTAAATCGATCTCGATCTATGAGATCTCGATGGCCCTGACCTGCTGACCTGGCTGTAGCTCAGGGCACGCTACGCAGCTGACACGGTTGCATAATACAGCCCCCTGTAGTACTCCACACGAGCTCTGGCCTCGGCCACATCTCCCTGTGATTAACTCAACTGTAGCTGCAGCTGATAGGTCTATGTCTGCGCCTGAGCCAACTGAGTCTGCATCCCTGCCAAAATTGGGGCAAGCCCACCCCCTGATGCCTGTAGACTACCCACGGTAGCCTCTGCCTGCTGTGCCCTGTCAAGAGCTGCATCCCGCTCCCGGCGCAACACCCCTATCTCATCCTGTGCCTGGGCCAACTGTGTCTGCAACGCAGCCACCTGTCCATCTACCCCATCCAACAATGCTAGGGCCCCCCACAACTGCACTAACTCCGCCTCACGGCCCTCTAATGCCTCCTCCAGGCTGGCCACCTATGCTCGTAAGGTCTCCATCTCCTCCTCCTCGTCCCATTGCCTTCGATGAGACGCACGCCCCTCAACCTCAGCCTTAGCCTCCACAGTTGTCCCCGAGGTCCTTGCCTCTGCATCGTGACCACCAACCGGCCGCTGCCCCTCCTGTGGTGGAGGTCGGTCAACCTCCTCTGCTCTCGACTACCCTCCGCGCCGTCGGTGTACTCTCCCACATCGTCCTGATCCAACCTGTACTCGCTCTACAGGAACATGCTGTGCCGAAACCTACCCTGACTGTACCTATCCTGCAGGAACCTGCTCTGCCTGTCCCTGTTGTGCAGGAATCTGCTGTGCATGTCCCTGTCCCGCTGCCACTGCCGCTAGCACATCTATCGGCTGGCCATCTCTCCGAACCACTCTCTCCTCTCCGTCATCCCCAATCTCCACCAAAAAGTCCCCAATCACCACATCCTCCCCTGCCTCATCCCCCCCATCAGGGTCATCTCCACCCTCTGAATCATCACCTCCTGAACCAGCTGCCTCCTCTGCGGGATCCGTCAACCGCGTAGGCCAATGCATGTGCCACCAGATATCATATGCAGCTGTGGTCCCTACATCTCTCACTGTACTCCTCCAATCCCACTGCACTGGCTGGAGTGCTGCAATGTCTGCTAGAGCCACCTGTGGCTGTAGGGGTGCAGGCCAGTAGGGTCTATCCTGTGGGGTCTGCGAATATATGGCCATCTGCTGAGGGGTGTCCTGCACCAACCCAAACTGCCGCATAACCCATGACGGCAGGTACATCTTGATGCATCGGTCTCCTTGACCCATCAGATACCTCTGCTAAAAGGTATATGGAAGATGAATAATGTCATCTGGCCACTCCTCACAACCGATGTAGGCTCACCACACCACACTGATCATGTCATCCAGTATACGCTGCTAATGTCGCACCCGACCTGTATAGGTGTACTCTGCATCTCGTATAGAAACATAAAGGCCTCGAACTGCCGCCGATAGTATCCACACTCCAGCTGAGTGACGAGGATGTGCTCCCAAGTCCATACATGCAGTAGCGTAACACCAGCAGATAACGCCCTATCATGCAAATAGGTGATTGTGTGCATCTCATGGTACAGCTGTGCCAGCATCAATGGCCTCCAAGCAAAGACAGTCCCATGCACTACCATCGCCTCTATCACCCCTCCCCAGCCAACTGGAAAACCCTTGCCTCGCCTATCAGGCATCACTACACCTCCTATCAATGCGCACAGGAACAAGGCAAAAGGATCTCCACCTGCAGCCAATGTTGCCTCATAGTCCATCTCTCTCTCATTATGAGAGAGAACAAGCCGATCTGCACCAAAAACTCTCACCAATGTCCTCCGCCCAGTCTTCGTGTCATATCTGACACGTCGACCGTGGATAGGTAACTTGAGGATGCGATAAACATCCTCAAGTGTAATCGTGATCTCCCCTATCGGCAATAAAAAGATGTAGGTCTCTGTCCGATATCGCTCTACCATGGCGGTCATCAGAGCTCTATGAGCTCGCAACACGGGCATGGACACCACTGTCAGAAGTCCCAATCTCGCCAACCGCACCTTTGCGGCATCGTCAAAACCATCAAATAACGCCATCACAGCGGGAACACGTCGCTCCCACGACTGCAGTATAAAACGCTCTGTATCCTGCATACGCAACATTAGGGTTAAATAACAACCTATATTCTTCTAAAAATCAATCTTCCTCTTCTTCTAAGTGTCTAAAACAAGCCAGCATCAGGTGCCATGCAAACAGACAACCTCTCAGCCATTTTTTCAAAATGGCGCTAATATTTCTTCCCTATCGCTCTAATCCAGAGTATAGTGCTACTGCGCGCTACTCTTTGCGCCAATATAACAAATAGTGCCACTGCACACTAGTCTTGGCGCCAATCAAGAAAATAGCGCTACTGCGCGCTATTCTTGGCGCCAATCTAAAAGTGCTCCTATTTTTGGCGCTAATTCACTGAATGGTGCCAATTCTCCTGATAGCGCTAGCATAATGAATAGCGCTAATTACCACGATGGTGCTATTGTAGACAATAGCACCACTTTAACTCCCATTTGGCATCAAAACACCTGTAATTTATCCCTGGCCAAAATGGCGCTAATCCAGAGGATAGTGCTAAAACACCCACCTAATGGCGGCAAAACCGCCCTATACTGCCCGGGCGGATGGCACCAATCCAGAGGATGGCGCCAATCTGCCTTGCCCTTGGCACTACGTGCTTAACCCCGACCCTAAAACCCTAAAAAAATGCACAAAAAATGAGAAAATCACAAAGTTAGGGTTAGGGCCTACCGTGGGTCCAGTGCCGGGTGCCCGACCAAACTCTCGGAACCTCTCAGAGATGTGTCGAAGTCTCGGGAACTGGGGGTTGCGCTCAGCCATCTCTCCTTCGCTTCTTCTTCTCTAGGTCAAAGTGTGCAAATGTGGCACTCTTAGGGCCCACTTTTCCTAATATAGTGGGCCATGTCATCCTTCTTCCCACCCCAGGGTGCAGATCCTAACCTTTTTCCTCCGTTTTTCTTCCGGTCATCCTCTTTCGCCGTCCCCTATCCAACCTTCACTCCTGTCACATCCTTTCGAGAGATCACCAGAATTTTTTTTATTTTCCCGCCAACCTCTCGAGGGGGCATCACCTATCCATCTTATCCCTTCCTGGCAACTGGGGCATATTTTTCTTCGACCTGACACCACTTCCCTCCTAGGTCCTGACGCCACGTCAAAGAGGGGTAAATGTAGACACCTAAAAATGTCTCGATCACCAAACTGGCTCCCGATATTCCGGATCATGTCAATTCCCCTCCTAAACTAATTAATTAAATTTTATTTAATTAATTAACCTTTCATTTCCCCATTTCTCATCAATTTATCCTAGACAATTGAATTAATTTCATTAATTCAATAGTTTCAAACCTAGCCAAATGAATTTAGTAAATATGCAATATTTACTAAATCATTTTCCCTTTTTGTCACTAAACCCAATTAATTAGTTAAAATCATATTAACTAATTAATTTAACCCCACTTATTCTAGCCTTAGGGTTAATTAATAAAATCAATATTAATTAACCCTAAATCCCTCATTTAGGTGGTTAAACCTGGTTTAACCCATTCTCCCACATTCTCCAAATAAATAAATCCACCTAAAATCCCACATTGCAATACAATATCATTTTTCCCATGCCTATGCCTCTATTTCCCTCCAAATGAATTTTTAATTCATTTGCATTTCCCCCCATGAATCTTTTATTCAGAAAATAATCTTTCCCTCCATAACTTATTTTATAATTTCCTCTTCCCCAAATGAATAAAAGAATCACTTTTATTCATAGCCATCCATTCTCCAAGATTAGATCCAGGCCCTCCATGTCATCTCCATTCTCCACCCTTGATCTTTCCAAGCATTCTCCACCCTTGGATCAAAAATCCCTCTAAAAGTCTATAAATAGAGCCTCTCCAAGCCATTTGAGAGGATCAAGTCTATGCAAAATAATAATGCCAAAATCATTCTTGAGTTAGGATAGTGAGTTGCACAACTTATGAGCATTTCACATTTGATCAAAATCCATTTGTCTAGGGATCATCTTGGTCTTAGGAGTTTGTTTGGGTGCAAAGGCTCCTTCTTCCCTTGATGGGATTAGATTTGCATTGTGAGGTATAATCTTATTTGTTTATTGCATTTGGTTTTGTGTTTTGTCCTCTCATTTGCTTTTCTAATCTACAGTTATATCTCTAATTTCATCAACAGATCTTTCCGCCTCAGCCATTGGTGATGTAGGAATATCTTGTCCATATAGAAAGTCATCATCAGAAGTATTAAGACACTAGTTTGGGACAAAAACTATATGAGATTCATCTTTATTCTTTTCTTCTTCATCATTTTCTTGAAGCTTGGGCTGCATGGAATTATTGAAATTATTTACTTCTCCTTTAAGATCTTTATTTTCAGGTTCATTCTTCTTTAACATGTGATAAAGGAGAGAGGATGACATCTTCTTCATAAAGAAAATCATCTTTAGGAGTCTTGAGACGATCTTGCGGTATTATTTCATTATTATCCTCCTCTTTCTCAGGTTGCATGCATGTCATAAAAACACTTTGCAACTCATCTTCATCTTCTTTGTTTACACTTTGGTCCAAAATTTCTTCTGCATTCCCTTGAACATTAACCATGTCATGGGAACCTTCCACGAAAGATATAGTTGTCGAACTGGAACAAGTTGTCACAAGAGGAGTGACATTCTTCAAAGAAACTGAGAACATGTCATCGTCTGGAAAGATTTCTTCTTCGTTATTGCATGTTTCCATACAATCTTCTTCTTCTGTCTCCATCACTTCTGCTTTTTGATCTTCCTTAAGTGGACACGCATGTTCCGATGAGTCTCTTTCAGAGACTTCCTTCAATACAGGTTCATTTGTAGGAAAAGTCTTTGCCTCTTCATTGCTGTCCTCATCACGCAAATGATGTATTTCAGCATAATTTCTTTTATCTTCTGGTGCATGAATCTCTTCTGATATGGAGTTTTGATCATGAGCAAGAAAATGAGTCTCTTTCCCATCTTTTTCTTCAATCTTCTGCAATGTTTGAAGCAAAGAAGGATGAATCTGGTTAGAATCAAGTTGCATGCCACCATAGAAATTCTTCAAAAACTCTACTTGCTTAGGGTCATCAAGAGCTTGATTTTGTTGAGCAGAGGACATAGGAGAGGGATAATCTTCATCATCACTATCACTGTCCGATTCAGGAAGTTGCATGTTATGAATCTGGGTTCTTCGATACCAAACCATCTTCTAGGATTCTTCTTTCAGATAGAGTCGCCAATCTTCCTTTCTGGGGAGTTACTTGTATATTCTTGAGGAATAAAAAGGCACCAACGCTTCTGCTCGTTCCCTAGCAGAGTCGTCAAAAATCTGTTGGTAAACAGATTTGTTGCTTTAAAATAATCTTCTTGAGTAACTCTGTTCGCCCTTAGATTAGCAACAACCTGCTCACAACAGTTGAACAATCGTAGGTCTATGTCGATTGCTCTCTGCGTTTAAGAGGGGCAGCTCCCTCGTATGATAGGGATATTTAGATTTTCTGGAATCATAAGAACAAAAATAAAGAAATAACAAACACTAATGATTAAATAAGAGTTAAACTTATGAATTTAAGTTCCATGCATCCAAGTAGAGATACCAAAACTTGATGCGAAATATCTTTCTCACAATGCAACTTTGAAAGGAAAGCACATGATCATTATTGATGAAACATACGAATACCAATAACAACACATGAAATCAAGTTGAACACACTCAAAACATTTCTTTATTGCTTTCAAACTTGAATAACACTATTCGAGTCTTTCATACACTGTCATGTGAAAAAGTGGAACCCCCTTTGATTGAATCACAATGATATATTTATAGGTGAGGTTAGTAACCACTTACGGTAACTACCTCAACCACTTTTTGTAACTACTTCGTATAACTACCTTAGTGTACTAACTTTGAACAACTAACTTTCTTTTGTAAAGATAGTCACTTAGAGTAACTACCTTGCTTAGGCACTTGAAATAACTACTTTGTAAGAAAGAGTTAGGATGAACCAAGGGCCCTTGGCCTTGAAAGAAGTGAACCTGCTCAAAATGGTGGAGCAAATTAATGTAGTACTTGCGAAGAACAAATGAAGTGCTTGTGGTAGTGTGAGGAATGTTAAGCACAACTGTGATCTCCTTCCATTTTCTATCAGTTATGACCATTTACAGTCCTCCACGAGCAGTCACTTCCTTGTATAATAAATAGAGGTCTAGATCCTTACTACCAATCTTTCGAATGTCGATTCCAAAGCTCCCAATTTTGGTGTTATTGGAGATGATGTCGACGTAGGTCTTGGAAGATACTTGCAAAGGTTGTGGAATGAATTTTCAATAGCCGAATGCATATATCTGAAGTCAATGTTGTCCATGAGATGACATTTCTTCGAGGTAATTTGCCAAACAGTTCATGGACCTTGTCTATGCTTCCAAATTTTGCTCGTATATGTGCTAGGGAAGCTGCAACTACATCAGCTGATAGAAAAACATTTTCAATAATGCTTTGTGAGACATCCATACCTTGACCCAAAACTCCCATTTGGCACAAATATAAATTATGCTTGAACATATGTTGTAATATTTGTAATCCTTGAGACCACATTTCATTGAGGCATTCTTCTAGATAGTTCACGTTTCTCTTCTATGCTTCCATATTTTGCATCAATGTCTATCAGGGAACTTCGAACTATAATATCTGACAAAATTCTCTATTTCATCACGCATAAGAGATACTGATAAACACCATGGAATTTGCAATCTTGCATTTGTTTGGGCATAGATCAAGAGGATTCTATTGAAGAGCTAATTTTTTTTTAGATTTTCTTGAAAATAACGCCTATGTGTTGTGTATATCATTCCACATTCACAATTCAGGAGGATGTTGATGAAGGTCATGAGTAATGGATTTATACCAGCTGATTGCTCTTTCTTGTAAGTTCCCATAGCCTTTTCAAGGAATCTATTTAGTGTACATTCTACAGTCATGGCAGTCCATGAGACCGAATTTCCTTGAGGCATTTTACCAAACAATTCATTTGTTTTGTCTAGGCTGTGCAAGGATGCTGGCAAAGGTTGAGCATTTTGAATTTACACCTGCCAATTGCTTTTGCTTGAAGATTTCAAAAATCTTATTCAACACAACCATTATATGCAGATTTGAGGTATTCTGGCAAACAGTTCACTATTTCATCTGTGCGTCCACATCATACATGCATATATATGTCAGAGCATTTCAACCATTGCACACTAAGGTGAGATGATGGTGGAGTTCTTGGGGTTTTGGAATTTCATTCGTTGTTTGAAAGCTCTCATTCTGCTAGGAGGATGCTGGTTGGCAGCGTTAGTAGAATCTAGTTTTATAGCCGCAGTTGTATTTCTTTGAAAGATTTTAAAGTCTTTTCAACGCATCCACTTTGTTCATATCCTATGATCTTTGCATGCCATGAGACAACGTTTCTCTAATATTGCATCGTCAAACCTTTCCTGTGCATTGTCTATGCTTCACATTTTGTAGAAATATGTATCTGCTAGAGCATTTCGAATCATGCTTTGATGGAGCTTTGGATGGATGTGAAGAAAAATTAATTTTTGTGCCAACTTCTTGGTTCGTTATAACCAACTCCTTCCTTTACGTCAGTATTGGCATCATTTTCAGTACAACATCATCGTGGAATCTTTAAACTTCATCAGGGTTTTGGAGGTAATTCCTAACTTCATCGGCAATAAGAGCTACTTTTGAAACTGCTTTTATACTCCGGCAAGATAGATGACCTTCAAAAGTTTAAGTGAGGACCGATGGAATCATGAGGCCAACAGGGATATCCCAAACTCTTTGCATCTCTCAAAAACTAGCCTCAAGTGGGATAAATGCTCAGATGCATTCTTGGAAAAGACTGTTATGTCATCAAGGTATACCAGCACCAGTTTATACAGCAAACCCTTAAAAGCCATGTCCATGGCTCTCTGAAAAGTAGAGCTAGCATTTGAGAGGCCAAAAGGCATCCTTTTGTAGGCCATGGTGCCCCATTTGGTGGTGAAAGTGGTCTTGAACTGATCCTCCTCCTTAACTAACACTTGATTATAGCCAGAAAAAACCATCAAGCAAAGAAAACCTTTCTGAGCCAGCCACCACCTGCAGAATTTGTTCCATTGAAGGAAATGGGTAGTGATCTTTTAGGGAGGCTCTGTTGAGGTCTCTGAAGTCAACACATAGCCTAATCTCCCCATTCTTTTTTCTCATGGGGACAAGTTTGGATACCCAAGAAGTATGCTTGATTGGAAAAATGATTTTCTCCTCAATCAGCTTGGTTAATTCTTTAATCATCAGGGCCTCTAGCTTTGGATTTAGAGGTCTTTGCTTTTGCCTCACAGGTTTACTACTTGGTTCGAACTCTATGGTGTGTTGGGCAATATGAGGATCGAATCTGTAACATCCATATCCGAAATGACAAGAAGTAACTAGGTTTTCACAACGGTAAATTTTTTTTTTACTAGGTAATCAAATACAAAAGAAGCTTATCTATAACCCATTACAACATTTTTCATTTTATCATAAACATGATCTCATTTTCATAAAATTGAAAGAAATGATAAATAATAAACATTTTGTTCTCTAACAATTTGAAATTTTCTTGAATCAACAAATATTGGAAACATACCATTAACATGCATCTCGATTGTCGACCCATCACATTCAAGACTCGGCAATCCTCAGTATTTGGAAGAGAAAGTATCTTCAAGGAGCTTAACCTCCAACCACAAACTGTCGGTCTCCCGCACTCCTTCCTAATCGGAAGTGGCCCTACCCTACTCAAGAGGATAGACTTAGGATAACCATCGGTGTTTGCCATCTGAGCTCTGGTGTTGTAACTTATGTGTCTTGTTATCGTGCAGATCCCTAGATACCCTCTAGTCATGCACAACACTCCACAGGAAACGCCATCCAGTTACAGTGAACGTTCGATGCACTTGAGGATAGTACACGACCTTGGCCAAAGGATTTGTTTTTAATTAGCGTTCTAAGAATGCATGAACTTGGTTCACCCACCCTACTTGACTTGAACTGATCAAAATCCTACAATTTCCTATTTGTATAGTTTGAACTAATTGACGACCTTAATGACCTCAAGGGTTTAGGATTTCCTCCTGTAATAGCGCATGGCGCAACATTTACTCTAATCCCGAGTTTCGAGTTTCATAATCCCATTTTCATGTAAAAACATTGTTTATAAGCGCCCACTCCTAAGTGGTTTCATATTTGTTTACTTGGTTCCCATGTTTGTACAATGTACTCAAGTATCTAAAACAATTTCCCGTTATCCTGGAATTCAAGGGATCTAGACTCATAAGGTCTACTAAATGGTACTAGAATCATCGCATGCAACGTAATCTCGATTCAAATGCGGGTTTTCCACTCTACTTGCTTATTTCAAAACCATGACGATTTTCGACCAATACTATAATTTTAACTTCTTACTCCTCTTTCCATGTCAAATAGTTTCACATGATTGATAAAGATGAAAGTCGTAAATAAGATAAAAAGGGTTTTGGAATCTTTCTTATGACATTGGAGGTGACCAACCGCAGGGTCGACCTCTAACTAAAAATATAAGACGAAAAGGTCACTAGCTGGTTACAACGACCTCTCCGGTTGCCAATCACACTAAAGTTTACTTCCCGAACATGCTTTAAATCGAAGGTTTTTAAACTCCCTCACAACATGCACGTGGAGCAAAGTGATTTCTCACTGTGGAGCTATCTTTTCAAGTGCATCAAGGCAGTTTCAAGTTTAATAATACAGTCTTAAAGGAAACTCTTTGAACATACGTCATTTCCAATCATTCAAAGAAGGTAATTTACATCTTGCATCATGTAGAGTTCGTTCCTAAATGTATGTACGTTAGAGAATTGTGTTCTTTTATTATACAGTGTTGTCCATGACAAGAAATGCTACAGTTTCTGAGTGGACATGGCTTTCTAGTGGACACAACAACTCCGCCCACACTCGAACATAAAGGCATCTAACTTTCCAAGATTGAATTGAGGAGTTAAACACAACAAGGTGGCAGATAAACAAATGCCTAAGGCATCTCTATGGTTGAATAAGAAAAGGAGATAAAGACCACTCTAGATAAGAGACTCAAGGTCAGACCAAAAATAACTCGCGGTCAAAGCTAAAAGAAAAGACTCATGCTAAACGATGACCTTAACAAATTATTTCACGCTATGGCTTCAAATCGACATTCATCGATCTACAAGAAAAGAATAAATTCACAACACAGGTTTGACGCATTTTATGACAATCACGACGGATTGATCATAACGCAAACAAGTTTCCTACATCGTTAGACGCTCAAAACGACTTCTCGCATCCTTCGACTACGAGATGTGATCCGCAGTTCACCACAAGAGGGTTTATTTAATTACTTATAAAAAAGATAATAAATGTCTATATAAGTCGACTTGCTATGGTGGACTTACGACGACATCGACGACTCCAAGATTCTTATATGACGACTTGCAAAAAGGATGTTTACACCTTATCACCAGACGTCGACATCTAGTCTTAAACTATCCAAGTCAAACAACAAGACTATAATAATGGCTTCAAGGTTATCTACCTGTTTGGCATTCTCATTAACAAACACCCATGGTTAATTTCTAGAGTCTATACTCTCTCTCAAAGATACTTTCTCTTCCCGTCGAACATGGTCCACCTGTTCCTGCAATGACAGTCTCACATACAATTTTGTGGTCAAAGCACCTACATTCCAAATCACATCATAATATATCCAAAACATCATTTCACTTAACATAAAGGACATTTAGTCTACAATATCACATTGATCGTAATCAATAGATTCCAAAATTTCATATAACAACTTTGTAAAATAAATCGTCAGTTTCCATGTTGTCCACAACATATTAAATTACTGAAATTTGCAAGAAAGTAAATAGCATAATTGTTTCCAAAAAGAGGGATGTAACATATCCTTCCCCTTTAAAAATCATCGTCCCCGACGATTAAGTTTATCAAGCAAAATTTAAACTTAAAACAAACTTTTTATAAAGCAACATTAATGTCTTTGAAAAGTTTAGGAAATCTTTGGTAAATATCTTTATAATGTTGCCAAGTGTCACTATCCTCGCCATATTGGTCCCACTGTATTTTGCATTGCAAAACTTCTTGATTACGTAAATGAAGTTTACGCATTTCGAGCACCTTGAGTGGTTCGATCACAACCACCCCGGGTTCTTGCATCTGTAACGAATTCCAGTTAAGGATGTGGTTATTACCTACAAAATATTTCTTTAAATACGAAACATGAAAAACATTATGCATCTTAGACAAGGCTGGAGGTAGAGCAACTTTGTAGGCAACTGGATTGATAATCTCAAGAACTTCGAAAGGTCCGACATAACGAGGAGCCAATTTCAAAGATTTACCAAATTTTATAGAACTCTTTTGGGGTTTCACTCGCAAAAGCACTTTCTCGCCAACAAAGAAGTGTCTAGGCACTCATTTGTGATCTGCATAACTCTTTTGCCTGTCATTGGCTTCTGCCAACCTCTTCCTAATCATTTTTACTTTTTCTTCCATATCAGCTAGCATTTCAGGTCCAATGCTTATCCTATCTTCCAGCTTATCCCAGCTTATAGGAGTTCTGCATTTCCTTCCATATAATGCTTCAAATGGCGCCATCTTAATGGCAGAATGATAGGAGTTGTTATAGGCAAATTTGACAAGAGGTAGATATTCCTCCCATCTGTATTGCTGATCCATGCAATACATTCTCAAAAGGTCTTCTAATACCTGATTCACTCTTTCTGTCTGTCCATCAGTTTTAGGATGATAAGCAGTACTTACATTCAATTTAGTCCCTAATGCAGAGAATAAGGTTTGCCAAAACCGTGAAGTTATCCGAGCATCTCTATCAGATATTATCTTTTCAGGTACCCCATGCAATCTGAAAATTTCTTGCACAAATTTTTGAGCCAAAAGATGTGCTCCATCTGTCAAATTTCTAGGTATGAAATGTGCGACCTTGGTTAGTTTATCCACAACAACCAATATTGCATCATGCTTATTCTTAGACATTGGTAACCCCTGGACAAAATCCATACTAACAACTTGCTATTTCCATTCCGGAATATCATGTGGGTACAACAATCCAGCAGGATGTTGGTGTTCTACCTTAACTCTCTGACACTCCAAACAACTAACTACAAACTTTGCAGCATCACTTTTCATTCCCTTCCAAAAATATAGTGGCTTGACATCCGCTAACAATTTTGTTACACCAGGGTGTCCAGAGTAAGGAGCACAGTGAACTTCCTTCCACACAAGGTTTCTAAGTTCTACTGAAGCAGGAACGTAGATTCTTCCCTTGAATCTCATCAATCCATTGGATTCAAAACTGAATCCGTCATATCTTGGGTCCTTAGGGTTCAAGAGCAGAGCCTGTTTCACTTGTTCATAATACTCATCTCCAGATAAGTTTTACAATACTAAGTCTTTAAAGTTAGCATGTATGGAGATTATAGAGGCTATGTGCCTTCTTCTACTTAAGGCATCAGCTACTCGGTTTTCCTTGCCTTTGATATAAGAAATTTCAAAATCATAATCTGATATTAATTCCAACCATCTCCTTTGCCTTGCATTGAGATTAGGTTGTGTGAATATGTAGCGAAGGCTTTGGTGATCAGATTTTAAAATAAAAGTCCTTCCCAACAAATAATGTTGCCACATCTGAAGGGCGTGAACCACTGCTGCCATCTCTAGGTCATGAGGAGCATAGTTCTGCTCATAGTTTTTCAGCTTCCTTGACTCATAGGCTACTACCCTGCCATCTTGCATAAGTACACCTCCCAATCCTTCCCTCGAGGCATCAGTGATAACCTCAAACTCTCCCTCAGGATCTGGAACTTTCAAAATTGGAGCGGTTGTTAATTTTTCTTTTAACAAGTCAAAAGCCTTTTGACATTCATCCGTCCAAACAAACCTTTTTCCTTTTTTCTGCAAAGAGGTAATGGGGCTAGCAATGCTTGAGAAATTCAACACAAATTTCCTGTAATACCCTGCCAATCCCATGAAACTTCATACCTCGGACACATTGGTAGGTTTAGGCCATTCCATAATAGCTTTTATTTTGGCCGGATCAACTGATATCCCATCAGCTGATATTATGTGCCCCAAATACTATACTTCTTTCTGAAAGAAGGTGCACTTTGAGAGTTTCGCATACAATTTGTGTTCCCTTAATCATTGCAAGACTATTTGAAGATGTCGTGCATGCTCCTCTTCATTTTTGGAATAGATCAGGATATCATCAATAAAAACTAGCACAAACTTATCAAGACAATCTCTGAATACACTATTCATGAGATTCATGAAAGCAGCAGGTGTGTTGGTCAATCCAAACGGCAACACCGTGAACTCATAATGACCATACCTCATTCTAAAAGCTGTCTTGGGAATATCTTTGTCTTTCAACCTTAACTGATGGTATCCAGATCTCATATCTATCTTGGAAAAGACTGATGCACCACGCATTTGGTCAAAAAGATCATCAATACGTAGCAAGGGATACTTGTTCTTTATTGTCACCTTGTTAAGCATCCTATAATCTATACACAGCCTGAGAGTTCCATCTTTCTTTTTGACAAAGATAACCGGGGCTCCCCATGGTGATACACTTGGCCTAATTAAATTCTTAGACAAAAGCTCCTGCAACTGAGCTTTTAATTCCATAAGCTCAGTGGTAGTCATACGATACGGAGCTTTAGAGATTGGCTCCGATCTTGGTTTAATATCTATGCCAAAGTCAAATGTTCTCTTTGGAGGCAAGCCTTGTAACTCCTCGGGAAATACATCCCTGAAGTTGCATAGATATGGATATCTTTCTTCAAATGATTATTTCTCTGAGGTTTCCTCTACTAGGTCCATTTTAACTGCAAAAAGTTGACATCCCTTTCGCCTAGCCCGTTTTAGTTGTTTTGATGAAATGGATCTAACCTTTATTTCCCTTTGAATTCCTTGGAGATTAACTGTTTTTCCCGTCTCATCCAGACACTCAATGGTTTTATGAAAGCAATCTATTTTGGCTTGATGTTTCCACAACCAATTCATTCCTAGGATGACATCGTAGGACCCTAAAGGTGCTACGTACAAATTTGCCTCAGTGGTGAAGTTAGAAACATCAATCCTAGCTTCGAACAAACATTGCTCTACCTGAGCCTTTGAGTTATTTGCATACTCTACTGTCCATGGTTTTGACATAAAACCAGCTTTTCTAGAAAATTTACTTAAGATTCTAGGTGACACAAAATTTTCTGTTGCACCAGTATCAAATAGAATAGAAACAGGAACTCCAAATAAGGTACCTGTCATCTCAATAGGGGTGATCTGATACTCCACTTGCCGATTGTCAAGAGCGGCATGAATCCTTTGTTGAAATGCTTCCTGTTGCGAAGGAAGTTCCGTGTTCCTAGGCCTCCCATTCGGCTTCTTGTTAGGGCAACGGTTGGCATAATGATCTCCTCCACAAGAAAAGCATCCTCCTATAGGTCCTCGCTTCTCAGATGGCCTACTTACAAAATCACCATTCTTCTTAAAATTTACATTTCTCTTATAATCTTCGCCTCTTCGCTCATTACCAAATCCCCCTTGATTCTTTCGATTTCCCTTATCAAACCTCCTGTTTCCATATCCCTTCTCATTTTTCCTTTTATAAGACTGATCATTGTAGTTCTTATCAAACTTCTTGCATTTCTTATCACGGTAAGCAGAGATAGATTTGATCTTCTGCTCCTGTTTAATTGCCTTTTCATAAACTTGATCCATTGTGCTTGGACCATGCACCTCCACCTCACCGCCGATCTGAGGATTGAGTCCCATGATGAACTTTCTGATTCGAAACCTTTCATCCTTTTGGTATTGAGGAACATACTTTAGTAGTCTAGTGAATTTTTCTGCGTATTCGACCACAGATAGTTCACCTTGCCTGAGGTTTTGGAAATCCGTTAACTTCTGATCAAAGTATAATTGAGGTAACCACCGTTTTCGGAATAGTTCTACGAATTCATCCCATGTCACCTTCAAGGGACTTAATTCCAGCTCCATTTTCTTATTCATCCACCAAGTGGATGCTTCCCCTGATAGCTGATAGGCTCCCCACACGGCTTTAGTAACCTCAGAGTAATTTCTGATCTCAAAATATTTCTCCATCTCCGTCAACCATGCTTCTGCTGCATCTCCAGTTTTCGTTCCATCGAACTTTGGAGGGTTAACCTTCTTCATATCCTTAGATAACTCTAATGCAAGTTTATCCTTGGTTTTTCTTTGAACTTCATTGTCGTCAAGATTTTCACTTGACGTGCCATTTTCCCAATGTTTACTCTTGCTTGTATAATGTGAGTTCTCGTTTCCACCCTCTGTGTTGCCAGTTTCATCCATTTTCTTTTCTAGTTTGTTCAACCTTTCCTTGGTTTCAGTGAGCATGTTTAGAATCCTATCCAACTTGTCAGTGGAGTTTTCCCGAGAGTTATGACCTTCCCGATCCTCCCCCTCGTTAAACCCTGATTGGTCCATGCTAGTTTAATTTCACACCTGTTTAAACATATACTAATCAGTTTTACGCTTATTACATTAAACATCATCAAAAGAACACAACAATTGATCATAATCATAATTGTTCTCAACCCAAAATTTTGTCTTTATTCATTTTGCAAAATTGTTTCAACATCATTAGAGATAGACATATCTCATGTTTTTACTTAGTATTAACTAGTGGAGTGTAACCTTCAGATTCATTGTCCGACACATAATCACGAGGTGTATACCTCTTAGACTCACTATCAGAAGATAGCTCAATAATCTTAGCTCTAGGTACTACACGAGGATCCCTAGTGATCATGGGTATACTACTAGGTACACTCTTAGGTACACTAATAGGTACACTATCAGGTACAATCTAGGAGCAGCAGTTGATCATGATTCGAGCTGCCGTCGCTGCTCCCTCTAGGAGTTCTCTCCTCACTCGCTTAAGTCATGACATTGCATTGGCTAAGGTTTCCACATCATCAAGCCAAATGTCATTTTCGTCATTAGTTTTCTCTATGGTCTTGATCATTGCAAGCCACTTTTGCTTAGCTTGCAGATAACGCTTCTTACCCGCAAAGGATTTTCTTGCAGTTTTCTTGGTGTATACCATCCTGGCAAATCATTAGCTACCCGCATAATGTTGATTTCCTAATTAGGTTAGTGGACTCATCAACCCTAGTGCTGAACCTGGTTAGCTCTGATACCATATGTAACATCCATATCCGAAATGACAAGAAGTAACTAGGTTTTCACAACGGTAATTTTTTTTTTTAAACTAGGTAATCAAATACAAAAGAAACTTATCTATAACCCATTACAACATTTTTCATTTTATCATAAACATGATCTCATTTTCATAAAACTAAAAGAAATGATAAATAATAAACATTTTGTTCTCTAACAATTTGAAATTTTCTTGAATCAACAAATATTGGAAACATACCATTAACATGCATCTCGATTGTTGACCCATCACATTCAAGACTCGACAATCCTCAGTATTTGGAAGAGAAAGTATCTTCAAGGAGCTTAACCTCCAACCACAAACCGTTGGTTTCCCGCACTCCTTCCTAACCGGAAGTGGCCCTACCCTACTCAAGAGGATAGACTTAGGATAGCCATCGGTGTTTGCCATCTGAGCTCTGGTGTTGTAACTTACGTGTCTTGTTATTGTGCAGATCCCTAGATACCCTCTAGTCATGCACGACACTCCATAAGAAACGCCATCCAGTTACAGTGAATGTTCGATGCACTTGAGGATAGTACACCACCTTGGCCAAAGGATTTGTTTTTAATTAGCGTTCTAAGAATGCATGAACTTGGTTCACCCACCCTACTCGACTTGAACTGATCGAAATCCTACAGTTTCCTATTTGTATAGTTTGAACTAATTGATGACCTTGATGACCTCAAGGGTTTAGGATTTCCTCCTGTAATAGCGCATGGCGCAACATTTACTCTAATCCCAAGTTCTGAGTTTCATAATCCCATTTTCATGTAAAAACATTGTTTATAAGTGCCCACTCCTAAGTGGTTTCATATTTGTTTACTGGGTTCCCATGTTTGTACAACATACTCAAGTATCTAAAACAATTTCCCGTTATCCCATAATTCAAGGGATCTAGACTCATAAGGTCTACTAAACAGTACTAGAATCATTGCATGCAACGTAATCTAGATTCAGATGCGGGTTTTCCACTCTACTTGCTTATTTCAAACCCATGACGATTTACGACCAATACTATAATTTTAACTTCTTACTCCTCTTTCCATGTCAAATAGTTTCACATGATTCATAAAGATAAAAGTCGTAAATAAGATAAAAAAGGGTTTTGGAATCTTTCTTATGACATTGGAGGTGACCAACTGCAGGGTCGACCTCTAACTAAAAATATAAGACGAAAAGGTCACTAGCTAGTTTCAACAACCTCTCCGGTTGCCAATCACACTAAAGTTTACTTCCCGAACATGCTTTAAATCGAAGGTTTTTAAACTCCCTCACAACATGCACGTGGAGCAAAGTGATTTCTCACTGTGGAGCTATCTTTTCAAGTGCATCAAGGCAGTTTCAAGTTTAATAATATAGTCTTAAAGGAAACTCTTTGAATATACGTCATTTCCAATCATTCAAAGAAGGTAATTTACATCTTGCATCATGTAGAGTTCATTCCTAAATGTATGTACGTTAGAGAACTATGTTCTTTTATTATACAGTGTTGTCCATGACAAGAAATGCTACAGTTTCTGAGTTCACGAATTCTAGAAGACAGCAATACTTCTATTTCTGAGTTTTTGAATCTCATAACACAGTAATGATACCATTTTAATGATTAACTTCACACAGAACTCATAGTAGAGGTCAATGTCATCATATTCGATTCATTGAACGTATTTATCCATGCACAGATGAGACACATTTACAGATCTACGCTGAGAAAAAGAAAAGTATGGGAAATAAACCTATCGAAAGGACTGAAGTTTGCTGTGGCAAGTTCCAGGTACTCCTCTAGCAAAACGTGCCTCCTCCGGGCTCCTAAACACAATCTCCTATCCCAATCTCTGCCTGGCCACCACTCAGAGCGAAGACCAGCTCCCACAGTTTTCTTCTCTGTCGATTACTACTCAAGACAACGACAGGCTCCCCCTTTATTCTCACCTCTCTCACTTCTATACTGTGCAAAAACTACTCCCTCACTGCCCCTTAGCAACCTCTAAACTCTCCTTTCGCAAACTCTAAAAACTTCCACACTTTCCACGATTCAGGAGTAAGTAACTCGCCTTTCTCCCTGCCATTTTTTTCTTCCCTCAACTCCGCAGTTTCTTCCTCTAGCTTCGCCACCTACTGCCCACGATGAGGGTTTTCTAACTACTTTCATCTCACCTAAACACTAAGATCTCACATCACGTAGCAAAAGACTCTTCCATCAGCGGTTTTCTCTCGTTTCTTAGTAACAGCAAACCACTGCCTCTGCATCCGCAATAGTGAAGGAATATCTGGCGTAAAATAAACGGTTACACCTTTATTCTCATGAGATAACTTTGACAACTATCTCAACCGCCAACACTTCCTTACTCTCACGCCATGGTGAAGGAGAATCTTTCATTTAATTCACGGCCGCCACAATCATAAATACATGGGTCGACATTACTACCTTTTTACCTGACTTTCACTTATCACGACCGCTAGAAGGAAGAATGGAGGCTCCTTTGATGACATGGCTTTCTAGTGGGCATGACAACTCCACCCACACTCAAACATAAAGGCATCTAACTTTCCAAGACCAACTTAAAGATTGAATTGAGGAGTTAAACACAACAAGGTAGCAGATAAACAAATGCCTAAGGCATCTCTATGGTTGAATAAGAAAAGGAGATAAAGACCACTCTAGATAAGAGACTCAAGGTCAGACCAAAAATAAATCGTGGTCAAAGCTAAAAGAAAAGATTCATGCTAAACGACGACCTTAACAAATTATTTCACGCTATGGCTTCAAATCGACATTCGTCGATCTACAAGAAAAGAATAAATTCACAACACAAGTTTGACGCGTTTTATGACAATCACGACGGATTGATCGTAACGTAAACAAGTTTCCTACATCGTTAGACGCTCAAAACGACTTCTCGCATCCTTCGACTACGAGATGTTATCCGCAGTTCGCCACAAGAGGGTTTATTTAATTACTTATAAATGAGATAATAAACGTCTATATAAGTCAACTTGCTATGGTGGACTTACGACGACATCGACGACTCCAAGATTCTTATATGACGACTTGCGAAAAGGATGTTTACACCTTATCACCAGACGTCGACATCTAGTCTTAAACTATCCAAGTCGAACAACAAGACTATAATAATGGCTTCATGGTTATCTACCTATTTGGCGTTCTCATTAACAAACACCCATGGTTAATTTCTAGAGTCTATACTCTCTCAAAGATACTTTCTCTTCCTGTCGAACACGGTCCACCTGTTCCTGCAATGACAGTCTCACATACAATTTTGTGGTCAAAGCACCTACATTCCAAATCACATCATAATGTATCCAAAACATCATTTCACTTAACATAAAGGACATTTAGTCTACAATATCACATTGATCATAATCAATAGATTCCAAAATTTCATATAACAACTTTGTAAAATAAATCGTCAGTTTCCATGTCGTCCACAACATATTAAATTACTGAAATTTGCACGAAAGTAAATAGCATAATTGTTTCCAAAAAGAGGGATGTAACAGAATCCCTTCAAGTCTAAATAATCCCAAGCAAACACATCTTCAAACTCTTGACAAAGAGTAATGAAAGCTCTTCTGTCCTTAGCTAAGCAGATTTTACCAATTTTAAGGAGCCTACCTTTGAAAATCTCTAGTTCCTCATAATGCTCTTCTTTTACCTGCATGTTGGTTTTGGTCCTCTTCATCTGATCATCAGTGCCAAAAATGGATTCCAAGGTTACCAATCCCTTGGGCAGCTTGTTTGTTCTTAGTTGATCAATTTGATCATTGCCATACTGTTGTTTGAGTTTATCCTGATTCATCATGGAAAACTCATCTTCTTCTAACAAGAAACACAGGATCTACTCATCACTTTCAAAAACTTGCCAATGGATATTATTATCAAGGATAGAGGGCCTATCAATTATTTTTACATGAGGTTGAACCTTCTCCCTTTGAATATCACTAGGGATGTCAAACTGAGTCCCAATCGTAGCCAACCTATTAGCATGGGAGTTCTAATTTCTTGGAATGAAGATCAGATTGAAAGCATCAAACTCTTCAATCATGTTCCAGACCCTATGCTTATAGCATTTTAGAACATTATTTTTGGTAAGATGTAGTCCTCTTACCTGATTCACAATGAGTTCACTATCCCCAAACACCTGCAAATAGCCTATATTCCTCTTTCTTGCCCACTGCAGACCTTGGATCAATCCTTCATACTCAGCAGTGTTGTTGGTGCATGAAAAAACAAAACAGAAAGAAGAATAATATTTTTCACCTTGTGGTGACACCAGCATTGCACCACCACCAAATCCATTTCTGCTCCTAGAGCCATCAAAGTACATTTTCCATACCTCATTTTGTTGTTCTGTCAGTTGCTCAGCATCCTTCACAAGGTTTGGAATTACTGTTTCATGTTCATGCAATATATAAACCCCCATACCAGTTTCTTGGAGGTGTCCCTCAGGATCATCCACACTATTTTCAAAGGCCCACTCCCTCAATAGTACTTCTAGTATGCTTTCAGCTCGTAGTTCTTAAGCAGCAACTAATTCAGGGTCATCAGAAATAATGCAATTTGCATTAACAGTGCTTGGTGTGTAAGGCTCTATGTGATAATTTAAAAGCAAATTAGATTTTAAAGTTACTTTGGTGCCATATCTGGTCCTGAAAAACATGTGGGACCAGTCTGAGGATAAATATCCTCCCATCTTGGCTGTAAATTCTCTTGATAAGCACATGGCAAAATGAGGAGGCAAATCTATGATGAACACCTCCTGTGAAATGGAAACATTGGGACAGGTGTGCAGGGTGAGACCTAGGTCTTTTATTACACCCACAATATTAACAACTGTGCCATCTAATTGGAGTACACTCTTCTCAAGAGGTTGGTACTTAAGCCCTAATTGGTCTGCAATCTGCTTAGGCATCACAGAACTGCTTGCTCCACTATCCACCATGCAATTATGTACTAATTTGTCTCCAATTATCAATGATACATAAAATGGGAGTGGCTTGGCACTTTTGTTAGGTTGTTTGCTGTTATCTTGGGATGAATTGGTAAGGACAACCCTATTTGGGTCAACAGTTGCATCATTGGATACCTTCAAATCAGATAAGGCAGACTGCAACATCCTCTTTTAGCCAGGGATTGCTAGGGAATCCCACATAGACATTGTCATATTCATCTTCTTCATATTTTCAATAATATTGAAAGGTGGAGTGGCACTTACCTTCTAATTTGATTTCATAGCAGCAGTATCAACCTGTAAATGAGGTATTTCCCTTACTATTGCTGAAGTGTTTCTTTGCAAAATATGGGGAATATGTGATGAGGAAGTGTCAGCATGTCCTTTTCCTTTATTTGCTGCTTGCTCTACCTCATAACCCCTCTTCTTGGCTCTTGTATTGGCAGCAACTGGAGTATTATCGTTGTTTACACCACAAAATTCACCTTCCTGCCAATTCATGAAAGCAGAAACATTCGAGGTTGTTCTTGTTATTGTGCAGCTCCATCATTTGGTGTGTTTGATTGTGTGGCTGCAACATTCTGCACCATCAAAGCCTGATTTATGACTCCATTTGAACAGGCTGCCTGATTGTGTGGCATATTGCATGGAAAACACCACTCATACTCAACTACAAGATTATTTTGTACAGGGACAAGGTCCCTTATTACATTAATAAGTGCCAAATTATAAGGCCGAAAAGGCCTTTGATTCACATTTTGCCTGGCACCTTGGTAGTTGCTTTGATAGGGCGGCCTATTGGCTTGGTAAGGCTGATTTTGCCCTTGATATGTTTGATTCTGCCCTTGACTAGGTTGCTGATAAGGCTGCCTATTCTGGGACTGCTACTTTTTAATGTTTACCAGATCATTACCAAAAGTCTGCAGGATATTTTCTATTTTCTGTTGGCTATTTTTGATCTCCTTCAGTTCTTGAGATGAACTAGAGGCAGTAGGCTTAGAATTGGAAGTGCTTGGTGATGCTGCTACTGTAGGTGAAGGGGCAAAATATGGGATTGGCAATGGCATTGAAGCCTGTATCTCAGGAAAAATAGGCACTGGTGGTCTAGGCAATAATTTTCCAGCTTGAATCAGACTGTTCTCTGCTCTAATAGCTATTTCATAAGCGTCAAGTAGGCTTGTACCTCCTAGTGATTCTATCATCACTGAAATATCACTATTTAGGGCTTTCAAAAAATACAAGAATGCATATTCAGCTGGAGGTCTTACCATGGCAGGGATTCTATCCCATGTCTTCTGAAATCTGAAGTTAAAGTCCATCATTTGCTCCTGAGGAGCTCTCTTTATGGTGGTCATTTGTTCAACCAATGATAGATTATCTGATTTATCTTGGAATTGTTTGTTTAATTTCTCTCCTAGATCATCCCGGGTTCCTATAGTCTGCATTGGTAGACTCCTGAACCATTGCAATGCTTTCCCCTTGAAAGAGGCAGCCAACAGTCTGATGGCTACATTCTCTTGGGTTATATGATGCACTCCACATAGAGAAGCCACATCTCTTATGTGCTCAATAGGAGTAGTTTGATTTTCCCCTGTAAAATAGGGCAAACTCTTCAAAGCTGCCATGGGTATAACATCATGTACTGTTAGATTTAAAGCGCTGCCCCCATCAAAAGCCACAAATGGCTGATTTCTTGCCATCTGAACAGCAGGAGGTGGATTCGCTTGAGTTGCTATAGGGACTACAGAGGCAACTGGTCTAAAATTTGGTGGAGTTGACTGTATCCTTTTAGAAATTGGAGTCCTTACTACAGCTCTACTTTGCCTTCTAGGTGGAGAGAGTTGCAAATAATCGAATGAGATTGAACTCCTGGTTTGAATCTTTCTCATAAAATATATCAGTAGAACTGGTTTGCTTGATCTTCCGCAGTGTGAGTCGCTAGATATGCAAGTTTTAACTTCTTATAGGTTTGAAAATCACTAGCTGCACATCTAAACTAGTAATAAGAGTTGTACAGTCCCACCGGGCGTGCCAGAAACTGTTGTCACATGAAATTGCACCCTGCTTGGAAGGATTCCAAGCATTCCAATGACACAATGGGAATGATCTCAAAGTGTGGGACCTTGCTGAAAGAGATCAGAGCTCTGGAGAAGGCTGGCTTCCTTGACTGATTATCACCTAAAAACTACTGAATTTGAGAGGAAAAGGAGAGAAGGAATGCTTTGTAAATGAAAAGATGAAAACAAGAAAACTGAAAGTGAAGGTGATGCACCAGACAGATTTAAAGAAACTTTTACAGATTTGAAAAATGCACAACACAGCCAGATATGGCAAGTAGGTATACACAGATTAGATGACTCTAGCAAAGGCAAGAAGCAACATGATTGAGAGGAACAAGAACATTCATAGATAATCATATGCAGATTCACACAGAACTAGAAAATTAGTAAAAGAGGTAAAATAACTTGCATATATCCAGTGAAAAGGTAAGGTTACAGTATATGAAGGCTCTGTTTGGAAAACAGAAAGACCAGAATGCAAAAAAATTTCCAACCTTATTTACATCATATGAATGCATATATATAGAATTCCAAAATAACCCTAAGTCGGTTACAAAATTCGCTCAGAGAGCTGTATTAGAAAATATCTCCTCTGAAAGGACATCCTAGCTGCAACAGTTATGGCATCAAATATCTGGGACAGGGCAGATAGAAGATATTCTTGAGTCTTTAATGCAGCAGCTTATTCATTGATCTGCACCCCTAAAATGGTGGAAGATATTTGGGCATTGAATGAGAGCAGCTTCAAGGGTTATCTTCAACACTGAACACATAAAATATCTGAAACCTGGCGGTGGAGATATATCTTCTATCATTGAATACAAGCAGCTTCCTCTACCTGCAGCAATGAATGCAACAAATATCTGTATCTGCTCAAAATAGGTCGCTGAAATGTCCCATCGTTTAAACATGCAAATCCAGATCTGAAATTGAAAGGTGACAAAAAAAACCCCTAAAAACCATGCCAAATGAAAGAGGGGACAAAAACATGCATCTTTACCTTTAACAACATGTGAAAATTTGCTAAGACGGAGGAGATACAGGTGGTCAAAGCTTTGGTCAACTTCCTGTATATATCGCTTTGCATTTGTGTATATATCAGCCTCTGAATTTGCCGCCTGAAACGACATCCAAAACCCCCTCTACAACTGCCTTTGGATATGCATGGTGCTTTGTATATCGGGCTATGAAATGTCCTTGTATTTTCAAATTTGGATATGCATACAATTGCCTTTGTATATTCGGGCTCCATCATTTACATGTTAACTTTGTATCTTACCCTTGTACATCGAAATATACAAGCAAACATACAAGCAGAAGATACATGCAAAGCGCTTGTACTTTGGCAGACCCCTCCTATTCATCTTTGACCTCTGTACACTTGTATGTTTGATCCTTTGTATATCGGCTTTGTATGTGAAAACATACAAAGCAAAAATATACAAGCCACTGTTGCAAATGCATCTGTCTTTGTATATCGGCCGATGCACATTTGTCTTGTATATCGCGAATGTATATCTCACATACATTCGCTTTTGTATATCCCTACACGTTTGACTTGTATATCGCAATATACAATTGCAAACATATAAGTCGGACTTCAAACCTTATATAAAACTTTCTGAAAAATACCTTCGGGTTTGGCTTGTATGCTAGGGATACATGCCTTGCTTGTATGTGCGAAATATACAAACCGCATATACAATGCACTGTTCATGACATACATTGGTCTTTGTATATTCAAATTTGTATATTTGGCCCCTTGTTTATTTTACTTGCATCTTTTCTTTGTATGTCGCTGATATACAAACATCTTTGTATATTGTGGACCCCACCTCTTGCACATTCAACCTTGTATATTTTTAGTTGTATGTTTCAAATGTATGTGCAAACATACAATGCAAAATATACATTCTCTTTTGTTCATTGCGCCGATGTACATTCCACTGTAGCCAATGCATAAAATCCTTGTATATTAGCTTTGTATATTCGGACATACAAAGCCTATATACATTGTACTGTTCATGCTTATTTGTATCTTTGACGAAGGTCCCTTGTATATTCTACCAATGTACATTGCAAAATGTACATTCAACCTTGTATCTTTCAACATACAATCTACCTTGTATGTTTGCGGACCCCACCTCTTGCATCTCGGCGATATACAAACGCCTTTGTATGCTTGGCCTTTGTATATCGACTTGTATATCCAAATATACAACCCGATATACATAGGCCAAACATACAAACAGGAATCTTTGATAGAATATTCCTGCGACGTATAACCCGATATGCATTTTTTCCTTGTATATTTCAATTGTATGTTCAAACATACAACACAATATGCATCTAAAACCCGATATACATCGAGGGAATATTCTTGGGATCTGCGATAGATTCCCTTAATGTATATGCATTTTCTAAGCCCGATATGCATTCAGAAATGCATACAACTGAATTGTTCCATTCTTTTGAAGGTCGATGAAAATTTCTACGAGCCCGCCAATGTATATTTGCTCTTGTACATACAAACCCCTTTGTATATTTGACATACATTGCCGATATACAAGCAAAAAACTTGTATATAACCTTTGCATATCTTTTGCATATCTTTTGTATGTACAAAGGCGAATGAATATACAAGTATGCATACAAATACAAGTTATAAAATATGAGAAATTCCAGCGATAGAAAATACTTGAGGCCAAAAGATTTCTGGGTTTTTCTGGGTTTTTTACAGGGAATCTTTAGGAAAAAGCTTGGGATTTTTTAACCAAGCATGCATGAGTACTTGGAAGATTTACATCTTGTATGGTCATTTCTAAAGGATTTTGAAAGAAAATGCAAGGTGAACTATTTAACTCTGGGCAGAGGCAAAATAGGTCAACAATGATGAAACACATAGTGTAATTGGTGCAAATCAGATTGAGGTGCAATCATTTCTTACACACTAAGTTTTATGTTTTGATGATGGTATTTGTTATGCCAGTGAGGCTCAATATGCCAGTGAGGCTTGTGGTCAGTGAGACCTTCCTATGCCAGTGAGGCAATCACAAGTCAGTGAGACTTTGTAAAGTTGAAGATTTTATACTTAAGCCAGTGAGGCATTTTGAATGGTTTTTCTACCCCAGGAGGGTTTTCCACTCTGTAATTTTCTTGTGTCATAATGTCATGTCTTAATGTCTTCCATAGCTTCATTTACCATATGTGATTGATAATTTATTGATTAATTGTTCAAGTAATTAGTTCAAATTGATAAACATCATTTTCAATCTTGAAAATTTGTAAAACTTGTGGTTTTTATACAACACTGATTCACCCCCCTCTCAGTGTTGTCCTGGACTCCAACACTACTCTGGCAAAGAAACTCATGCGTTTAGGATATTACTGGCCGAACATGGAAAAAGATTCCTATCATTTTGTCAAGCGGTGTAAGAAATGCTAGATCTGTGGTAATCTGATACACGCACCCACTCGGGAGTTACAATCCTTAACGACACCTTGGCCCTTCTGTCAATGGGGACTTGATCTAGTAGGCAAGATTCACCCTTCCTCCAATGGCTACAAATTCATTATCACAGCCACAGAGTATTTTATGAAGTGGATTGAGGTCATTCCATTAACCAACATCACAAGGAAACAGATTTCATCCTTCATCCTTAACTATATCATATGCAGATATGGTATTCCATTATCCATTTTCATAGATAATGGAAGACCCTTCAAGAATCAGGATGTACAGGAACTCTGTGATAAATTCCACATCTAGCATTGTTTCTCCACTCCATACTACCTGCAAGGTAACAACCAACCTGAGGCATCGAATAAAACCATTTTGAAGATACTCAAAAAAACTATCGATGACGTTGGCCAGGACTGGCATATGCAATTGAACCCCGCTCTGTGGGCCTATAGAACTAGTATACACACACCCACAGGTGCGACACCATATGCCCTTGTCTATGGCTTTGAAGCCATATTGCCTATCGAAGTTGAAATTCCTTCCCTCAGGGTGTCATTAAAGGGACTCATAACAGATGAGGAATATAGAGTATCAAGGCTTCAAGAACTAGAACTGCTAGAAGAATGGAGACAACATGCCTTTAACCATCTTAAGGCATGCCAACAAAGAATGTCAAGGAGCTATAATTGCAAGGTTAAGCTGCATGTTTTTTAAGTAGGTGATTTGGTCCTAAGAGAGAATCCATGCAATCAACATGATAGAGAGAAGAAGGGGAAGTTTGAACCAAATTAGTTAGGTCCCTATGTCATAATCGTTGCCCATGGATTAGGTGCATATCAGTTCGCAACATCAGAAGGTGAACTGTTTGATGATCCCATCAACAATATGCATCTTCAAAGATTCTACACCTAATAACCCCAATGCAAGGGACAAAAAAAATGGTACAAATAGAAGCAAGTGGTAAAAACCTGGAAACAAGCGCTATTTACGACTAACCGCTACCTCCATCTGTTAGTAAAACCCATCTCATATCCATTTTTCCTATCGTAATCATCCAATAATTGCATCCATTTCACATCTACCTAGCAATAACCTACCATAGCTTGGTGTCTTATCACCCCTATCACCTTATCCAGTAGGGTCATCCCATTGCATCATCCTATTGTTTATCTTATCACAAGTCTATTTGTCAGTGTTAGTTGTTTCTGAACTACATCACCTCTAAGTTATCACGTAGGCAAGGCCATCATTTATGCACCCCTCAGGCTCCTTTCCCATCCATCCATATCCCTAACCATACCATAAACCTATGCTTTGTACATTCATCACTAGCGTCAGCATTCAAGGTCAAACTATGTTGCCTCTACATCATCATGTAGGCAAGGTCATCATCGATGAGCCCCCAAGGCTTCCCACCCCTAGGTCTTTAGGTCCACATAGGTCCACCCAGTCAAACTACGTTGCCTCTACAGACGTCATCACATAGGCAAGGCCATTTAGCAATGAGCCTCCAAGGCACTAGGTCAGTCCCTTAGGGCCCGTCACATCATTCATCGTCAGTTCACCTATAATAAATCAATCCTCTACTTGACTAGGGGCAAATCCTCAACCTAGTCAGGGAATAGGGTTCTTGAATGCTATAAATTCAGAGGGTAAACATCGGATCACAGTTTTAGCACTAGACAACAAGCAGCATGACAAGCAAGTTTTCAACATCATCTTGACACAAAAGACAACAAGACTGTACTTGGAAAATCCCTCTTGACCTAAGACACCAAACTGATTTTATCAAGTTATTGCAAGAAAACATGTTTTGGGCAAGAAAGTTTTTCAATGGTTGTTTTAAAAGTCTTATGTCATGATTTTTGTTATTATGTCTTTCTACACTACTCAAGATGTTTCAAACTAGAGAAGCTATGATGGGGGCAAAATTATTTTATTTGTTTGTTGTTTGTGGGTTTATCTTTAGTAATGTGAAAGCCTTGTCTAATGATATGATCAACAAAATAATTATCGAGGACATCAAAGGCCTAAACATGAGATAGGTGTAATCCTTGTTTGTTGATATGTAAGAAATACTCAGGTCATCTAGGTTCAATTTTGACTAGATGCTTGTATTAACTTGCGAAATCAAAATCCATGTAAGAGATACTCAGGTCATCATGGTTCAATTATACCTAGATGCTTGTATTTTCTTACAACATTTTAAAAGCTCAATGATGAAACAAAGTACTTCAAATACTTGCACAATCGAAGATGATGAGGAATCCATATCCATACTTATCTCGTTGCATTCCATTTTCATTATAAGCATTTTAACATTTTACCAAAATCTATGTCTTTGTGATCATGTGTTTATCCAATTTCTTATCTTTCATTCATTAACCATTATCTATCATTATCATTATCCGATTTCTTATCATTTCTTATCAAATCACTCATTATCCCATTTCTTATGTTTCATTATTGTTTCTTTTCATTGTCCAATTCATTTCTTCTGAGAGGGGTATTTGTTAGAAATGAAAGCAACACTACTTCAATGGAAATCTGATCCAAGATATATTTTAGCAATCTTTAAGTGTGCATTAACGATGGATATTGTAACAAAACATAAAACCCACTACAGAGAAAATGCCAAACATGAAGAACACAACACAAGATAGTGTTTACATGGAGAAAACCCTTGCAGGGAAAAAACTCCACCAGGAAAGAGGCACAAGTTTGTATTAATCTCAACAAGATTGTACAATACATCAACTACACAACTCTCTCCACAAGTCTTCAATCCGACAACATTCATGCAACACTTGAGTACCTAAAATCTATATTGCAGCAATAAATACATGGCAAATACTTATAGAAATGTTTTCCAACTCATCCTAGGCATTCACCCTCTCTCTCCTAAGATTCTCCAACCTGTAAACATTAATTACCATCTTACAAGCACCTTACACTTGTCCAAAAACAACCATACAAAGGTTGAGGGCCCAAGACTAAATCTGGCCTCTTACATCATCTTATGATGCGTCATAACCATCATAGATTCCACAAAAGAGTATCTTTCCAAGATAGGAACCTTGGGCTAAATATAGCAAATATACAACTAACATATCAGTCATATGCGTCATAGAATCTCAGAATCTTATGACAACTTGTAGTTGTCATAGATTCACTTACCAAATATTATGATAGTTGTCATACATGCCAAAAATAGTATATTCTCCAACATTATGACTACCCTCATTTACTTTGAGTTTTTACATTTGCCAATAGTCAAAGTAACTCTGTAATTATCTCCTATTACTCTGAAATTACCCCTGCCAGTGAAACTAGTACATCTCCTCATGGATAATTACAAATTACATATAATAAATGGAATAAATACAATATTGGGATTTACAAGGTTAATGGCACCTTATCCCAACATTCTCCCACTTGACATTATACATTGTAAATCAACCCATAGGAAATCAAGTGAAAATAATCAGGCACTAGAAACAAGGCCTATGGCCTCTCTACACCATACGAACTTCTCTGTGCTCACAGGCTTGGTCAGTGAATCTGTAACATTCTCCTGAGTGTTTATCTTCTTCAGCTCAACATCTCCATTTGCAACCAACTCTCGAACAAAGTGATACTGAACATCAACATGCTTAGTCTAAGCATGATACATGTTATTCTTGGCCAAATAGATAGCACTCTGGCTATCACAACCAATCTGAATGATCCTGCAATCAAAACCAATACCTGTACACAGTCTTTTCAACCAAACTGCCTCCTTAGGGACATGAGTAGCAGCCATATGCTCTGCTTTTGTGGTGGACAAAGCAACTGTGGGCTTCCTCTTACTCAGCCAACTCACTGCACCTCCAAAGTAAACACATAGCCACTAGTGGACCTTCGACTATCCAAGTCACCTGCCCAATCTGTATCAACAAAACCCTGTATGTCCAAAGATTTATTAGCACTATCAGTACTAGAATAAACCAAATAATGATCAGGAGTACCTACAAGATATTTAAACACCATTGTTGCATAGTTCTAATGCTGTCTACCAAGGTTAGACATAAATTTGCTCAAAACTCCCACTGTTTGGGCAATATCTAGTCTAGTGCAAACCATTGCATACATCAAACTCCCTACAACACTATCATATGACACATTAGACATATCCTCAAGATCATCCTCAGTCATATCTAATAAAATCTTAGTACCAATGGGTAAAGGAACATTTACTGGGTTACAGTCCTGCAAACTAAACCTCTGCAAAATACTAATCACATACTTACTTTGTGACAACCAAAGCTTTCTGTTAACACTGTCCCTCCTGATCTCCATTCCCAAAATATACCTTACAGCACCAAGATCCTTCATCTCAAATGTACATAAAAGTTGGGCTTTAAGCTCACTGATCATACCCTTAGAATTGTTGACAACATGTCATCAACATACAAAGCAATAACCAGTATAGAATCATCAATACAATGAATGTAAACACAATGATCCTCCTCGCTTCTAACAAAACCCAATTTCAAAATAAATGAATCAAACTTTTTATACCACATTCTGGGGGATTGTTTCAGACCATAAAGAGACCTCTTTAACTTGCAAACCCAATGTTCTTTTCCTTTTACCTCAAAACTTGTAGGCTGTTGCATATAAATTTCTTCTTCAAGATCTCCATGCAAGAACATAGTCTTAACATCCATTTTCTCAATCTCCCTATCATAAGCTGCAATAATAGATAAAAGAAATCTAATAGAAGTCAATTTAGCAACAGGAGAGAATATCTCACCAAAATCAACTCCCTCTCTTTGGGAGTAGCCCTTGGCTACCAGTCTAGCCTTGTACTTCTCCAATGACCTATCTACTCCAAACTTCTTCTTGAAGACCCACTTACATCCTATGGCCTCTCTTCCTTTGGGCAAATGAACAAGATTCTAGGTTTTACAAGAGTCTAAAGCCATCATCTCCTCCTACATGGGTAACTGCCAAGACTCACTATTATCTACAGAAATAGCTTCCCTGTAGGATCTAGGTTCATCATTAGTACTTAATAAAGCATATACACAACAAAAATCTGGTGGGCTATACCTATCAACTAGATTCTGTTGTCTTGTGGATCTCCTCAAGGGTGGAGTAAGAGACTCTACTCGTTCTTCTGCATGATCATCTATACCAACTTCTTCTGTTACAACAGATTCATTTTCATCAGAACTACTCAAATCTTCTTCTTCTTCTTCACCCCCCAATCCATCATTCTATTCTTCCTAAGGTACATCTTGCTGCTCTAAATCAAAGTGCACCTTCTTTACCTTTTCTTCTTTTTCTTTTGGCTGTTCAGGTTCAGAAATAGCTCTAAGTTCCCTGAAAATAACATCTCTAGAAAAGGTAATCTTGCGGGTTAGTGGATTACAAAGCTTATAACCTTTCACATTATCACCATATCCAATGAATGTACACTTTTCAGCCTTTGGATCCAACTTAGATCACTTTTCCTTAGGCACATGAACAAAAGCCTCACAGCCAAAAACCCTTAAATGTGAAACAAAAGGTTTCTTACCTGTCCACACTTCATAAGGTGTCGAATCAAGAGCCTTACAAGGAGATTTTTTTATCAAGTAGAAAGCAGTACACATAGCCTCTGCTCAAAAGCATTTATCCAACTATGCATCATTAAGTATACTTTTGGCCATTTCCATAATTGTTCGATTCATCCTTTCTACAACACCATTCTGTTGTGGTGTATATGGAGTTGTCTTTTGTCTGATTATACCTGTATGCTTGCAAAACTCATCAAATTCCTTAGAGAAATATTCCCCTCCATTATCAGATCTTAATATTTTTATCTTTAAACCAGATTGGTTCTCTACCAAGACCTTGAATTCCTTAAACCTAGTGAGAACTTCAGATTTATGTTTCATTAAAAAAATCCATGTATATCTAGATACATCATCAATGAAGGTAACAAAATAATGAGATTTTCCAATAGATTCATTATCCACAGGTCCAAACACATCCGTATGAATAATTTATAATTTCTCTTTTGCTCTATAGCTTCCTTAGGAAATGATTTTCTGTTTTGTTTACCAAACACACAATGCTCACAGAAATCAAAGTGCTCATCAGAATAAGAGAAACCGTCCAACAATTATTTATTCTTAATAGTTTTTAATACATTATTACTTGTGTGTCCCAATCTACGGTGCCACAACATACATGTATTTTTAGTAGTGGCCTCAGATACATATGAGGCATTACAAACTGTAGTGGCTTCAAGCTTAAATAAGTTCCCAAATCTCTTCCCTTTCGCTACCACCAAGTTCCCTCTCACCAATCTGCAACCATGCTTGTCAAATGTCACATACATTCCCAAATCATTCAACTTCGAAACTAAAATCAAATTTCTAGCTAATCTAGGAACATGCAAAACACCAGGGAGGGTTTTAATCCTCCCATCACTGAAACACAACAATACCTTTCCTTTTCTGACAATCAGATATGAAGAGTTGTCACCAAGGTAGATATTACCTCCATCATATTCCTCATATGTGGAGAACCATTCCTTATGCGGGGTCATATGAAACAAGCATCCTGAGTCAACCAACAAGTTTTCATCAAAAATAACATTACATGCAGAAAGTAAAACATCTTCACCTGCATTCGAGGACTTATCCGAAGCACTCTCCCACTATTTCTTGGGGTTTCTGCACTCCTTCACATGTCCCCTTTTACCACAGTTCCATCACTTAACTCTATTCTTTTTACCAGGAGTCTTAGACTGGCCCTTGGACTTGTCTTTAGCCCCTTTCTGATCACCTTTAGGTCCCCTTTCCTTAGACCTTCCCCTGATACTGAGAGCATCCCCTGAACTATCTAAACTCTTCTTCCTCAATTCCTATGACAGTAGCATTGAAACAAGAGCATCCAACTTCAGATCCGCAAGGTTAGTAGTGATAGCAAGGATAACATTCTCCCAAGACTCAAGTAAAGAACAAAGAAGTAAGATACATTTATCTTCCTCACTAACCTCAACATCTACTGAATCAAGCTGACTCAATAACAAATCAAAAAAATTTAAATACTCTACAACTGATTCACCTTCTCGCATTTTCATGGAAAACAATTTTCTTTTTAAATAAAGTTTATTTACCATACTCTTGGCTTGATAGATCTCACCCAACCAATTCCACAATTTGTGTGTGGTCTCCTCCTTTACGACATTCAATAGGACAGAGTCTAAAAGACACAACCAAATGGTTCCCTGTGCCTTCTTATCCAGTCTATCCCACTCATCTTGAGAGACATCATCAAGTTTCTTCTCTTCTTGAACAACCAACCATTGGTTTCTTTCTTCCAATAAATCTTCCATTTTTAGCTTCCACAACTCATACCCTATTCCGTTGAACTTCTCAATGTTCATTCAAGAGGTTGATGCAACAGTGGATGCAGCCATAATAACAACATAAGATTTGCAAAAAAAACACAACCAAATCTCCCACTACAGCTATAGCTTCCACACTACCACCCAAGAGTCAAAGCTGGCTAGGCTCTGATACCAAATGTTAGAAATGAAAGCAACACTACTTCAATGGAAATCTGATTCAAGATAAATTTCAGCAATCTTTAAGTGTGCATTAACAATGGATATTGTAACAAAACATAAAACCCACTACAGAGGAAATGCCAAACATGAAGAACATAACACAAGACACGGTGTTTATGTGGAGAAAACCCTTGCAGGTAAAAAACTCCACCAGGAAAGAGGCATAAGTTTGTATTAATCTCAACAAGATTGTATAATACATCAACTACACAACTCTCTCCGCAAGTCTTCAATCCGGCAACATTCCTGCAACACCTGAGTACCTAAAATCTATATTGCAACAACAAATACATGGAAAATACTTATAGAAATGTTTTCCAACTCATCCTAGGCATTCACCTTCTCTCTCCTAGGATTCTCCAACTTGTAAATATTAATTACCATCTTACAAGCATCTTACACTTGTCTAAAAATAACCATGCAAAGGTTGGGGGCCCAAGACTAAATCTGGCCTGTTATAGCATCTTATGATGCATCATAACCGTCATAGATTCCACAAAAGAGTACCTTTCCAAGATAGGAACCTTGGGCTAAATATAGCAAATATACAACTAACATATCTGTCATATGCGTCATAGAATCTTAGAATCTTATGACAACTTGCAGTTGTCATAGATTCATTTACCAAACATTATGACATTTGTCATACATGCCAAAAATAGTATATTCTCCAAGGGAGCATGCCTACCCTCATTTACTTTGAGTTTTTACATTTGCCAATAGTTAAAGTCACTCCGTAATTACTTCCGGTTACTCTGAAATTACCCCTGCCAGTGAAACTAGTACATCTCCTCATGGATAATTACAAATTACATATAATAAATGGAATAAATACAATATTGGGATTTACAAGGTTAATGGCACCTTATCCCAACAGTATTGTTATTAAGATTGAGTATACTTGGCATTAACAAAAAGTAAATCATCGTGTGTCATATAATTAGGTCCATCATCATAGATGCATATCATTTTGTTCATTAGGACACATAAACACAAGTAAATCATAAATTATCCATAGCAAGAGTCATATACTTGTTGATAACTGAGAGGGGAGGGTGAATAAGTTATCCTAATAATTTCAACTTTCTGAATTTTCTTAATAATTAATGCAGCATTAACTCAAATAAGCAAACATAACCATAAAATGGAAATACACATGACACAATATTTTTGATGTGGAAACCCTGTTAAGGGAGAAAACCATGGGGTGATTAACCCAAGAATGTATTCTCTATTAGAAGAATAGAAATACAAAATGGCACTTGCCAATTAGGGCTCACTACCCGAGCACACTGCTCACAAGAGGCCCACTGCCTACAAGAGTCTCACTGTCTACAATTTATAAAGAGTGTAATACAATACTTGAACTGATAAGGAGCATCTACATATGCTGGAGTTCAGTTCCGGTTAGGCTCAGTACACTGATTTGCTGCACTTCATCTTTCCTCTTCTTTTGTACTGCTCTCCTTTCACATACTGGACCTTCCTTACTGCTTTCACACTGCTCTTCTACTTTTCTTCGCATACACTTCAACACCACAACTCCTCTCACAACTAAATCCATCTTGTATATATATCCGCACAAGTGATTTCATCACCTTTCTAGTTGGCATCCGAAATAGTCAATATTTTCCATAAACTCTGATCTGTCGGCTGAATTCTTGCTTACCAAGTAATGCGGATCAAGGATATACTTGTAGAAGTCATCAATCATGTCGGCCAATCATAACTTATGCCTTAAGAACCTTTACCATCATCAGTAACACATCCAGAATAATGTCTGATGTTCTGCCAGTCAGTTCTTCCTTTGTCCACACTGCCAATTAGGAACCTGACACTCAAGTATTCATATCTTTTTCTTCATCTATCACCGGAGGCTAAATCCTTGGAATCTATCACTCAAGGTAGTCCTCTTGACTTCCCCAAATCCATACTTCACCAAGATACTTTCTCTGAGAGATCCGGACCTGACTTGTCAGACCTCGCCACATGCTCTGTTCTTGCTTACCGGATCACAACACTCTGCAATCTGCCTTTCGGTAGAGGCTCATCATGTCCTACAGATGTGTGGGTTGACCTTTGTTGCCATTAATGATAGCATTCATGAATCCATATAGTGTCTCTTGCCAACAATCTCCCCCTTTGGCATTGATGGCAACACTTAGTGAAAAATGACTAAGTGTTTACACTATGCTCCCCCTTGGCTGATGCTCTATTTTTATACACATTTTTTAGAGCTCCCCCTTAGTTGGATTCCTCATTTTTCACTGCTCCTCACTCCCCCTTTGACATCAATGGCAAAGGGTGGGGTCCGCACACCAAAATTTTCAAACAAATTTTAACTATACTTAGCCGCATATAACATACATATACTAAAGAATGTCTGCAAAAGTTGTCTTCAATTGGATGAATTCTGCTGCCCAACTTTGCTTCATTCTATCCAAAATTGATATATGACCGCTCAACAAGAATGCAAACGCATCTGCCCTTTTTAGATCTGTCAGATCACTGGTCTGGGCTATGATCTGAGCTTCTTTTATGGCCTCATGTATGGCCTCTAACTTGGGGATAATTATCCCTCTGAGTTCACCTAACCTGCTTATTCTGCTTTTCTTTTCTTTCTCTAGCTTCTTAATTTCATCCAAGACTGCAATGGTCTGACATTCTTGATTTACTATGGATGAGGTAAATGGATCAAAATTTTGAGAAAGTTTTGTTAGTTGGATCTCCTATTCTTTCATTTTCTTCTCAATCTCCATTGTTGCTTTGGACCATGATAGAAAAAATTTATATATTTCCCTGCCATCTTTAAGAGCATTTTCTAAGCTCTTTATCCCTATATCCATATTTGTTCTATCATTTGATATTAGACTTAGTACTTCAGAGAATCTTTTATCCCAAAACTCTTTCCTAACCTTTTCCTTAGCTGATTTCTCTAAGGACTCAAAATGAGTGCTAATTGAACTAACAAGAGCTTTAAGATTACCTAATGAGGAGGCTGAGTGATCCTTCTGAAAAGATGGCATGGTCTTTTCTAAAATGCCAGATGCAGCTTCTATTAGCTCACAATCTTCCATGTGAGACTTCAGGAGTTTTTCTTTTGCCTTTGCATTGGCAAATGAAGCTATCTTCATTGTTTGAACCGAGGAGAGAGAGTCAAAGTTAAATGGACCTTGAAGTAACTCTAGTTCATCAGTCTCCAAAATTTCTTTTGTCAAAAAGTCCTTAACAGTTTCTACAGTGTCTCTTGCCGGAGACAGCGATTTCTTCTCTTCTGTACAGTCACTTATGTTCTTCTCAGCTTGACTTTCTTCTCTTCCTTTCACTTCTTCTTTCTCCTCTATTCTTTCTTCTCCTCTAGATCCAGAGACTGTAGGGGAAACCGGAGGAGATATGTTTGTTTGTTTATTGACTTCCTCTTTTGGAACAGAGGATTCCAAGTCCTTACCCTTTTCTGCACCGGTGTCCATGACTTCTTCTGCCATTTTCTCAGTCAATTCTTCTCCAACACTTGTGGCTGAGGGATCAACACCCAAGTCCTCTATGACAGGAATATTGAATTTTTTAAAGGCACTCCAGAGGATCTCTTCTGTTTCCTTGGCTACCTTGTCAGTCTCACCAAGCATGAGTTGATTCATTCTAGCTTTGCTCCGAAATTCATCCTTACAGTCTTTGAAGATCATATTCATTTGCTTTGAATCAATTGAAGGATATAGCTGAATGGCTATCTGTTCCCAGATTTCAAGATCCTTTTCCCTAGCATTATTCTTTCTTATCTCTAATTCCTTCTCTAAGCTTTTGGGAATGAGAGATATGATTTCAATAAAAGCCTTATTATATATATTTAGATACTTAACTGCAACTTCCTGCAAGATCTTCTGGTCAGCTTCATTATAATCATCATAGAATTCAGCCATTGGTTGGAGATTTCCATCCACAGTGATTGATTTGATGACATCATCTAAAGACAGAGTAGGCCTTTCAACAAATTCTTCTGCTATCTCTTCCTTGTCTTTACTGGTAGAGGGTTCACCGGATCCTTCCTTCTTCTGCTTCTTCATTTTCTTTATCTCCTCATCTAATTCAATTTCTTCTTCATCGTTTTGGCTTGCATAGGACCTCATTGCCTTTTTCTTTGTTCTCTTCTCTGCATTACCAGATGATTTTGCTTCCGGTTTTGATGTTTTTGAGCTCTTGTGAGTGGTAGGAGTGGACCTCTTAGAGGATCTTGTCTGGGTGGGCGCTTCTACCGGACCACTTTCCTTTTCAGCACCCTCCTTCTCTTTCTCTGCTCTTTCCATCTTCTCCCTATTGGCATCAAGTTCCTCTTTTGAGATGCCAAAGCTTTTGGCAATGTTTTCTACTTCTTTTCTTACCTTTCTCTTGATCTCTGGCTACCTTAGCTCTACATGGATTTTCAAACTTAGTTCTTTAAAGGTTCCAAACCTTTCTGCCTTGGGATCCTTGGGTTGACTAAGCATATGTTGAATATGTAGCTCAACAATTTTCTCATCCACTTCATACGCCATTGGCATGATCCACACTGTTCTTAGCTCCACTGCCTCCATTAGGCACTGATCAGTTTCTACCATAAAGCATATTGTATCTTTATATCTTTCAACTAAATATTTGGGGATTCTTTCTCTTGCTTGCATCATGCTCTGAAAATTCTTGAAATAGCCCCAGAGAGCTATATTCTGTGCCTTGGCATCACCGAGCCCATGTACATAATCTCTGATTTGAATAGCTACTAGTCTATCATTCTGCCATACCCAGCCACTGGATCCGGGAAGCTCATTCATGTAATAAAAGAATAGGCAGAGTATCAAGCCACCATACTTGAAGGAGTTCTTCTTGTCCTTCTTTATCTTTTGTGGATTTTCCAAAAGTTGGCTTAGAAGCAGTTCACACAGATCATAGTCAGCATTTTCTTTTAGCATTTGATAGGCTGTATAAACTGCAGTTCCCGGTACTGAATTTTCCCTACTGGAGTGATAAATCTTGTAAGCAATTATCATGGATGCAAATTTGACATCCAGATCAGTGATATCTTCAATTGTCATAGCTCTCTTGTCAAATTTTGATCTGGTTGCATCACTTACTGTCTGATTCTTGATAGATTTGAGAACAGGTATCCCTCCGGATGAGTGCAGACCGGTTACTGCCCTAATTGCATCTTTGGTGATCTTAAATGGTCTATTCAACCATAAGAAATTGTCATGCACTCTGCTCAACACATACCGGACCCATTCATCCTCTTTAAAGCAGGGGAAATGAATGCACGGTGCAAAATGCTTATCCCAGATGGCTTTATACTGAGATTTGATCTCAAAAGAATCATCTATTAACTACTTGTGATAGATATCCATTAACTTTGATTCCCCAAATTCTTCAATGCTTGCATGAATGTAAACCCTAACATCTTCTACATGCAAGACCCCATGCAGAATGCTTGAAAAAGTGCCTAGGGGATCTACTTCCAAGGATTTGTATGGATGTTTCTTGAATTTGGGGCGAGGCCTATCAGAGATCTTCACAATATTTGGAGTACCCCCATCATTCAAGGATTTATAGAGAGATATTTGATAACAGAGAATACCTTTTGCACTTGTAGAGTTCGCGTAATGAACTTGAATGATTTGTTGATTGACTCAACTCCAACGGTTGGTCTTTGAGAAGTTTGAAGTAATTTGTTGCAGAGCTCCTCTCTTTGTTTCTATTTGAATGCAGAATGAACAAATGCTTAATGAGAAAACCCTTATATTGCTCCGAAAACCCTAATGTTAAGTTGCAATAAATGCTCGACCTACGTCATTCCGGTTTGCCTTATTCAGATGACTTGAAGAACCAGATCAATCTTGATCTTAAACATATTGCGGATCTTCCAAATCTTAACCATAGTTTATTTGGATGTTTCTCTTATGAACCCTTTAATCCGCAACTCTTCTTGTGCCAGTTCCGGCACCAATTGACTGGCTGGGGGAACAAGGTTTGCTTTGTGTCTCCCCCTGAGCCAGAGCTCACTTTTTAATTTCTAGAAGGAATATCAGCACCAAAGTCTGGTGCGGACCCATCCCCTACATTCTCTATACTTTTCTTCACCCAAATCTTGTTCATCTCCCTTTGAACTTTATCCGCATTCACTTTTCGTTTTCCCTTATCTTGATTCTGATTATGATGTACCGGACCTCTTTTGTCCTGATTCTTGCTTCTACAGAATTTTGCAATATGACCGGATCTATTGCAAATTTGGCAAACAACATTTCTTTGCATATTTGATTGATATCCTCTTGATCTGCATTGATTAGCCATATGACCTATTCTATTGCATGCAAAGCATCTACCATTGAATGATTTGTTCATTTGCATATTTCTGCATTCATGAGATTTGTGACCATACCTTTTGCAATTGAAACACTATCTGCAGAAGGATGAATTAGTCTAATTCATTCTCTTTCTGCACTGATTAGCTTTATGACCAAAGTTATTGCAGTTGTGGCAGTATCCATTGAAGGATGGATATCTTTGAGCATTAGGCTGCCTTACCGGAGGTCTTCTAGGCTTGTTCCTTGGATTTTCTGATCCAAAATTCTTCTTACCGGATCTGGAGCTTTCTCCTTTCTCATATCCCAAACCACACTTGTCATCTACCCTCTTTTGACTTTCAAGAAGAACTTCAAGTTGAGCATAACTTATCTTGAATTTTTCTTTATATTCATTTGCTGTTTGAAGATCCCTTTTAAGAGAGACAATTTGATCCTCAAGTTTTTCTTCATTATCTTTAGCATCTTCAAGATTAGATTCAAGGTGTCTGATTATTCTATCCATCTCGTGGCAGTCTTCTAATTTCTCCTTGAGAGATTGTCTTAGATCATCTTCAGTTTTTCTTTTCATTTCAATTTCTTGGGTAAACTTCATAACTCCTGATTCCATCTCATGTCTTACCATGATGATCTCTTTTGATAATTTTTCACACAACTTGGTTTTCTCCTTCAGATCTCCATTTGTATCATTGGCTTCACCTTGACTTGCCAATTACTGAAGGTGCTCTTTTCTCTTTTTCATAGAGAGACTCAGTTTCCCTTTTAGTTCATTTATGAAATCATCAGCCTGTTTGAGTCTTTCCTTCAATTCATTGACTTCAGAATTTGAGTGCTCAAGATCATCAAGAGTAGTCTTGAGTTGCTCCCTTATACCATATACATCCATTTGAATTCCCAAAACTTCCTCAAGCTGTTAGGCTCTGTTAGGAGGAACTTGGCTTTGATACCAATTGTTGATAACTGAGGGGGGGGGGTTGAATTAGTTATCCTAATAATTTCAGCTTTCTGAACTTTCTTAATAATTAATGTAGCATTAACTCAAATAAGCAAACATAACCATAAAATGGAAATACACATGACACAGTATTTTTGATGTGAAAACCCTATTAAGGGAGAAAACCACGGGGTGATTAACCCAAGAATGTATTCTCTGTTAGAAGAATAGAAATACAAAATGGCACTTGCCAATTAGGGCTCACTGCCCAAGCACACTACTCACAAGAGGCCCATTGCCTACAAGAGACTCACTGTCTACAATTTATAAAGAGTGTAATACAATACTTGAACTGATAAGGAGCATCTACATATGCTGGAGTTCAGTTCTGGTTAGGCTCAGTACATTGATCTGCTGCACTTCATCTTTCCTCTTCTTTTGTGCTGCTCTCCTTTCACATACCAGACCTTCCTTACTGCTTTCACACTGCTCTTCTTCTTTTCTTTGCATACACTTTGACACCACAACTCCTCTCACAACTAAATCCATCTTGTATATATATCCGCAAAAGTGATTTCATCACCTTTCTAGTCGGCATCTGGAATAGTCAATATTTTCCATAAACTCTGATCTGTTAGCTGAATTCTTGCTTACCAAGCAATGCGGATCAAGGATATACTTGTATAAGTCATCAATCATGTCGGCCAATCATAACTTATGCCTTAAGAACCTTTACCATCATCAGTAACACATTTGGAATAATGTCTGATGTTCTGCCAGTCAGTTCTTCCTCTGTCCACACTGCCAATCAGGAACCAGACACTCAAGTATTCATATCTTTTTCTTCATCTATCACCAGAGGCTAAATCCTTGGAATCTATCACTCAAGGTAGTCCTCTTGACTTCCCCAAATCCACACTTCACCAAGATACTTTCTCTAAGAGATCCGGACCTGACTTGTCAGACCTTGCCACATGCTCTGTTCTTGCTTACCGGATCACAACACTCTGTAATCTGCCTTCTGGTAGAGACTCATCATGTCCTGCGGATGTGTGGATTGACCTTTGTTGCCATCAATGACAACATTCATGAATCCATATAGTGTCTCTTGCCAACAATACTCACATCATTTCATCCATTTGAGTTTCATATGTATATCATAAGAAAACAAAAAAAAATGCAAAAACATAGATAGAAGGATCATCAATTAAACCATCTTAATGCATGCATACATGATTCATATCATTAAAGGTAGCATTATAGAAATCGACACATGTAAAAAAATCATCCCATGTAGATACTCATTGCATATAGCATTAGGTCAAACATCATACGCATGTAGAAACCATCATGTCTAGTATAAAAATCTATAGAAGCATCAACATAATCATCATAGTGCTACATCATACAAGTCATCATATAGATCATCAGGTCCATCACATAACATAAACATGTGCATCAAAATCATAACCATATAAGTCATCTATAAGTGTAGCACATCATAACATCGTAACGTAAGTCATGTCCATCACAATAAATCATAACATAGTCCGTCGAATCATGATATCATATCATCACCATAAAAAAGAATAAGAGTGTCCAAGTATACAATGATGTCAAAATAATAATACATCCTGAAGTGTCTAAACTAAAGTGGTGTATACATGTCCAAATAAAAGTGCTAGAAACAAATACATGTCTAAAGAAACAGCTAGGAATGGCCCCCCCTGATGGTGCTGGCTATGGTGGTAGAATACCTCCTGCTGGTGGTCCATGAGGTGGCCCCATAGGTCCCATCACCCTGCCACTCTCTGTGGGTACCCTCTGTGATTTGCTGCAGTAACTGGGCCAATAGCTTCCTGCCCTATGCTCTGGCAGCACCGCGTGCTCGTAAAGGGACCACTAGTAGAAGATCTCCTGGCCTGCCCTAACCATCTCTATAACGGTCTGGCCCATGGGACCCTGTCCCACAATTTGTTGTACCTGCTCTAAGAGTACCTCTGCCCTCCCATACCTTTGAATGGTTGTCTCACTCTAATTGAGCGGTCTATAGGTCACTCTGCAACTGTATGATTTGGGCCTGCATCTGCGCTATCTGTCCCTGCTGCGCTAGCATAGACTGTGCCTGAGTTAGCTGGGCTCATAACCTAGCTATCACTCCATCATCTGGCCCCTGTCCCTATGGCTGTACTGGAGGTTGGATCTATCTCTGTATGGATAGCTGAGCATGCTGAGCGGGATCAATCCACCGACGAACCCTCCTCCCATCTCCATCTCCACCATTGTCATCACCACTGCCATCATGTCCACTGTCATGACCTCCTAACTATATATGTAATAATAAATTACATGCACAACATCCCTAACTATATGCACATTAGGATTTCAGAAGCGCAGAAATAAACTTCATTTGCGAAAAAATTGCATATGCGCCGATTCCAGTGTCATATGCACATAATCGTGTCATATGCGTGATAGCGAGCGTCATATACACAGTTCTACCTTTTGGTGCATTTAAAACCTATAACTTTGGCCTATAATTAATGCTATCATTAATGACCCTAACCTAGAAATGAAGGGATACTTACTGGCGGCCCGTAGTCTGCTAGACGGTTGAACCATCGGATCTGCTCAAATTGATGAAGCTCAATAGGAAACTACTGCATTTTCGCTGACTGCTCTGTGCTCAAAAGGCTCTGATCTCCTAAAAGATCTCCAACAAAGACAAGTGTGCAGATGACTAGGAATATGATCCCACACTCCTATATATAGCACATGGAACCCTAATGAGACGTGCTTGACCTTGTCCATGCTAGGGCATGATTTTCACCTAATTTTTCTTCTAGGTCAGCCATTTTCTTCACCCGTCTATCCAGTCAACCTATTGTTCAAACTATCTCATCGTGAGATTGTCCGTCATCCTGTCAATTTCTTCCCGTCTAATTTCCTGAGGGGGCATCCTATCATCATTAACTTGTACCAGGGCCAAACTGGGGCATGTGTCAATCGCAAAATTTTTAATTCTTTGAAACAACGTGATAAAACGCATTGCATCAAAGAGGGGCAAAATGTATACACCTAAAAATGGCAAAGACAAATTAAATAAATATTTATTATTTATGTAATTCCCATTATTCTATCATTTAATAAATTCATTAATTTATCTATTGATTTACGTTCATCATTAATAGTCTAAATATTAAATAAATATCAATTTATTTAATTAAGTCAATTAAATCTACTCTTCTAATGTCATCCCTTAATTAAATAATAATCAAATTATTTAATCTCAAATCATCCTATTCCAAAGTCTTCATTCATAAATCCACATCATCTAATCCACCTCACATATCCACCTCACCTTGTTGCACATGTAATTAAATATTTTTAATATTTAATTATTCTATTTTCCCTCACCCACATGGCCTATTATTCCTCCAACCATCCCTATTCACATGGATGTGGTCTCTCCATGTCATCATGGTCAAAGGGACACTTTGTGACACTTGTTCCATAGTCCCTAGAATCTTTCCAACCTCCCTACAAACATGGTCTCCTTGTTTGACCTTCTCTCTTGGGTCATGGTGAGCCATGTGACATGTGGACTCATGTCACCTTTCTCTCCTCCATGTCAAAATGAGAGGAACATCTTCCCTCTTTCTCTCCCTCATCCCAACCAACTCAATCCTCACCGTACACCTCTCATGACTTCTTCTCCACCATTGATTTTGTGACACATGGATTTGGCCCCTCCTTGGCCTATAAAAGGAAGCTCATTCCCTCATTCTATCATCCACAATCTATAGAAAATTTACTCTACCAGATTTATACTAGCGTGCCTTTGGCAAAGCATCCATATTGCTCATTGCATTATCTCTATTATCCTCATATCCACACAATCATGTCTTCAATCATCCATCTCCCATCTTCATAATAGTTGCATTGTAGGTAATCTCCATTGCATTTATCCAACATATAGCCATTCAAGTATTGTCATCTTTAAACAGTGAGGAAGTGAACACTTCTAAGAGCTCTATTTATCAACAAGATCAATACAAGATAGGCGACAATGGAAGCTTTGAGGTAAATCAGTCTTCAAGGTAATATATCTTTATTTATTTGATTTGCGTCATATTTCATTGAGTTATTGGATTACTAGTAGTTTAATATTGTTGACAATATTTCCTCTAACAGGTTTTATTAACAACTTTGGGTCATATTGAGAGTTCATTTTAACTCACCGATCCAGAGTCTTTACATAGTAGTCAGTTTAACTATTTAAATGACTAAAGTCGTAGTTGGATTTTAACATGTCCATGGTTAAACAACCTTCAAACAAAATAAGGTAGATCATACCACTAACCAAAGGTAAAATGATTTATCCAACCCAGGTGCAAGAATAAAATAATAAGAATTCACTATAGATAACAAATCGTAGCTCTCAAATTGATTAGTTGGATAATAGTAGTCATGACAATCTATCATGCAATTAGTTATAACAACCAAATTTTACTACAAGTGATGCATTTGTGAACCATCATAGTTATCTAATTATAGATCTTCACTAAGATCTATAGTGTCACTTGTGTTATATAAATAAAATCAAAATTAGTTGTATAAATAATGGCATCATCGTGAATGACTAATAGTATTTCAACAATCTAGCTTCCATCATTATGGAAGGTTTACTCATTTCAAAGCTAGCTAAGAGTAAATTGATTATGATAGATTATCAAACTTTTTGGAAAACTATCTAATTACACTATATTTGCATAGATATACTCATATCAACCATATGCAAGAAATGGAATCAAAAGATTTCAAGGATATTACAAATTGTTCAGACATAGAACCACCCCGAGATTAAATTACCATTACCAGAGTTAGTACAAGATTATCTTATACACTAATCTCCATGCCTTGCACCTAGAGCTTACTCGATGATGTCAGAATTATTATTCTTAGACATAACTAAGTTATCCACAATAACCATCAAAATGCGACAAAAATTTACCATGGTATACTCTTTAAACAATTTAATTATATATGATGTATGAGTACTATCAATTTGGCATAATCAAACTCACTTATATCTTTGAACTTATATTAGTGAGTATTCTAGCAATTAAGAAATCCCCTAAATCTCAACATATAATCAAATGGCTAAAGAAAAAAATATCATAACATTATCATATGTGTAGGGTTTAGCTAACACTAACACATAAAACTTCACCTCTTCCATAAGACCGAGGCTTCTTAAGAAGAGCCCACTTTATTGTTCTCAAAATCAGCTACGCTTGTTTTTGTAGACAACCCCTACGAAACTTGTCCGTTTCGTAGTCTACACTCTAAGTTCGCAAATCGAGATGAGATTCTCTTGGCCTTGGGCGAAGTCATATGGCATTCTAAACTAGTCTGCGACATTCCCTCGAATCGATTCCTCGAAGTTTGTGCAAATCTATTAGGTTGCAAACTGATCAAAATACCAATTTTGACCATTTTTGGGATGTTAGTAAAATTTTGAAACTTTATATGTAAAGTCGGCAAAATTCGCTGCTATTGTATACCTTTTTGTTTGCTTGTGTTGTGTTGGCAAAATTTGCCACTTTTACATAGTTTTTGTTTGAATATGCCCGAGCGGCAATTTTCGCCGCTGTTACATATTCTTCATTGAAAGCAAGTGCATAGGCAGTACTTTTTGCCGCCGTTGCGTTTCGGTTAACACATGTCGAGTCAACGATTTTCACCGCCCGAGTAAGATCATGAAGATCTCAAACTTCAGTGGCATTTATGGCCACTCGTGTTAACATTAAGGGCGTGCTTTTTAACCCTTTTTAATGGGTAAATTCATTCTATTTCTTTATTTCTCTTTCTCTAAGCCTCCCAGTTGATTCTCGAAACCTTCCTCAAACCTCTTGATCGCGTTGATCTTGGATTCAAACAGATTTTGAGTCACCACCGTCGCACTTAGGGTTTCGCTCTTTTTGACAGGTAAGTCTTTAAACCATTGTTTTTGTTATTGTTTCCTTATAGGGTTTTCTTTTTCTTGTTCTTTGAAGTGGTTGTTCATGTCCTTTAGGAATTATATTGTTCGAATGTTGTTCAAAGCAAATCATCATTTTTGCATCTTCTTTCTTTTTGGGTCATTCGTAAAACCCTAATTTTTGCTCAATTCCCCTCTGGCTGATGTTTTGTCGGAAGAATTTGCTGATATTTGTCTCATGAGAAGAGTTAGTCTCCACATGCCTAAACAACAAAATTTTATCCCTTAAAATATGTTCATTGAAAACTATCATGGCGCATGTTGAGTCGACGATAATTGCCGCTCCAACATGTTTTGTTATGTGTAGGTTAAATGCAATGTCGACTATATTTACAGATCGAAGTCCTTCCATAAGTTTGTGAACAAATGCTAAGTCGGCAGAAATTGCCGCTTAAGCATTTGAAGTTGTATCCAGATGTGTATGGGAGGTGAAACTCACCGCCCTTACATGAAGAAAACCTTGAAACATCAACCTACGATGTCGGCGAATTTAACCGCCCAAACACTAGCAATTTTCTCATCAACATGCAATGTCGAAAAAATTCTCCACCCAAATACTCAAACATAAAACTTACTCCCTTATGCAAAAGTAGTAATTTTCGCCGCCGATACATTTGCTTTTTCAACCTACCTGCGATGTCGATAAAAATGGCCACCCTGACACTTGCGAACTATTCCATACATGCAAGGGCGGCAAATTTTGCCACCCGTGCATCACCCTCTCAATTTTTTCTAACTCTGGGATATTTTCAATTTTGCTTCCCTAAGCCCGCTTTCCTTCATTTTTTGACCTGCTCGCACTCTAGCCCTTTCAAGCGTATCTCCATAGTCGTGATCGTCGACATGCAATTTTCCCAGATTACCAGTATTTCCCCTAATTGCATGATCATGGCTTTTTGTTGCAGTTTCTTCTATAGATTTTCTCTCTTCATCGACATCCTTCTGGTGATAGCTTTTTCAAATGACTGAGTTGTCTTCGAAGAAGTCGAAAGTGATGAAGTATAAGTATCAAGGTGTTTTTCCAATCACCTTGGTTACTTCTAATGTCGATGACATTCAGGATATAGAGATTGGCCATGTGGACATGACTAAATTTGTGGAAAGAACTAAGTCCAATAATCCCAGTTCTACAATGAAGAAGATTATTGACAGTAACATTCATTTGGTGTCGTCTTTCCCAGTGGCAGCCCATAACACAGAGTTTGTTCTTCAGTGTGCTCAGTTTTACAACAGAGATACTAGGGTAGTGATGGATGCAAATGGCAATGTAATAATCAAATTAGATCCTGAATTCATTGATAAGGTTTTCATGTGCCCTGCCATTACAGAAGTCATAAAGCTAGATTTTGCCGAAGTACAAAAAGAGTATGAGAAAAATCCTGAGAAGGCTAAGAAGATAATCAATACTAAATGGCTCAAGACTTCAAGGTCAAACTTGTCTAGGTGGCCAAGGAGTTTTCCTAGGAGTGATTTTGTAGAAGTAGTCGGTGATCTTATAACTCTTCTTAGCAAGATAAGGGGATTGGCCTCTTCCTCACTATTTCATGAGTGGATGTACCCTTTCATCAAGGTAATACTCCAAGGTAAACAAGCCATCTTCTGGGGTGAGCAAATCAGAAATGCTCTGCACGAGCAATTGACAAAGGTATCCACTACCTTCAAATTCTACATGACTTCTTACTTGGTGTATATAGCAGCCTCCATGAGAATCTTTCCAGGTTTGACATTAGAAGGAGATAGGAGAGTAATTCATTTGTATCAGTACTATTCTCAATTGACATTGAAGGGTTCTATTCACCACTTCAGGAGGGTAAATGATGCTTTCTTCGCAGTGTTCTTGTGTCTTTTTGACCCTCAGCTAGAACAAAGAAGAGTTTCAGACGAAGCTTGGTCAGTGGTGAATGATTTTGGATGCATGTTCCTACAATTTCCTTCTTTCTCATATTTAAGGGTTGGCTTTTTCCAACGTCATCCTTATATGTTTCCAAGGTTTCCCTCAGACAAACTTGTTTTAATGGAATTATTTAGACAAATGATTGTCATACATAATAAACAAATGGAGCTCAAGAAACCAGGTTTCAAGTTTCTCATTGAAATTGGCAGGTTTTCAGTATCAAGTGCTGCAAAGGCTAGAGCCATGGAAACTGAAATGTAGCTAGTAACCATGAAACAATTCAAACAAAGACCTAGGTTTGATTACAGGGGTGTGAAAGATAAGATCAAGAGAAAGACCCAGTTTCATGAACCTATGGTTGAGGACGTCTGGGTGGATTTGAGAACAGAAGAAGATATCAGAAAGTTGGATTATAGCAGGTTATCTCTGGAGTAGATTGAATAACTGGGATTGGTTGACATTCCTGAAGACCTAGTGGATGATGAAGAGTTGATCGATGATAGATATAACATTGAATAGGTTGCTGGTTCTCCTCTTCCTCCTATTCAATGGTCTCAGAAAGAATTGACTTCTCTGAGGAAAAGGTTTGAGCCTTTATTGGCTAACACCAATAAGTGGCTAGCAGATAAGGGAATTACTTTGAAAGAATTCCTTATAGGATCAGAGACTGAGATCCAAGAACAAACAGGTAAAAAGGTGGAAAATAAGACAAAGAACAAGAGTGACATTCCCTCTTCTTCCAAGCCACATAAGCCCATGATCAAATTTGTGACGAAAAAGTCAAAGGCTCTGGAGAAAGAGTCTGAGATAGAAGATATGGAAATTGAGAAACAAAACACTGAAGAGCCAGCCATCGAGGAAATGGAGGTTGAAGACAGACCTAGAGAGCAACAAGGAGAGGAAGGTTTGTCTCCACAAGAAAATGTACAACAAGAAACGGGAGTCTCTTCTCCTTTGTCCGACACACCTATTTCAGTTCCTTTGTCTGTTTCACCCATTGATATACCCTCTTCTGAATCTCCATCACCTTCCAAAACAATTTTTGACAATCCTCAAAATACTTTTGAAGTTGTTCTTCATTCCTCAGAGTCTATTCCTAGCTTGTCCTCTTCATCTTTTGATATTGGGGATACTTCTATATTTGATCACTCTGTAATGAATACTAAACAGGTATCTAATGTAAATGTAATACGTGTAGTTTTTACTAATACTCCACCTATTGTTTCCACTTCCAGTGCAAGTGCAGTTCCAGTAACACCAACAATGGGAACAAATCCTAACATGAGGACTTCTGTGCTTCCACCATGGTTGTCAGCTTATACACCAAAAAAGAAGAAACAAGCCATCTCTGTAGATGACTTTGATTTTAGTAAGCTGGTGCCTACAAAAGCCAAGACCCCGAAGAAGCCAAAGATTCTTTCAAGAATGCTCAGGGACAAGGGACACAAATTTTTGGAGATTGCAAGACCCTCGCAGGATGCAACCTTGGAAAATTTTAGTATGAATGATTACTCTATCTCTAGGGTTGAGTTAGGCAAAATAACTCATGAAAGTGCAAAGACTAATATGCAGTCAGCCATGGACATTCTGATTTAGAAGTTTGACAAAGAGAAAGAAATGAAGGATCATTACAAAGCAATTGTTGAACAGTTGACTGCAGTGGTGAGGAAAATCACTTTGAATTCAGAATTAGTAACTCTCGAGGCTGTTTCTTTTGAAGACCCTATTATCCAGAAAGCAGAAAAGACTCATCTTAAGGGAAGAGTACTTGAAGAATATCTGGAAAGAATGCGCACACAAGGAATCTCTCTACTTACAGAGCTATCTGAGAAGACATACAAAATGGAGAAAATAAGAGCAGAACTTGATGACTTGATTGATGATATTTCTCAAGATATCGAGCGCCTAGATCAAAATCATGATAAGTGGGTGGAGATGAGAAAGCTGAAAATAAGCGCTCTGATATCAATTGGTGTCATTCCAAATAGGGATTCTTATACTGAAACCAAAGAGGCATTGACATATCAGAGCCGTGTGTTGAAAGATTTGATCAATGACCTAGAAACTGCAAGGAAACTAAGTGATCAGAGTGATGTTAGTCTTTTGCATAAATTGGAGGAGCTGCCGTGCAATCTTGTTTCATAGGATAATCGATTTCTTTCTACAACAGAGATGATTCAAGAATTTGAAAATATGTTCCAAAAAGAGTTCGAGGACAAAACATTTTCAATGGCCTCTATGGACAATATTCTTGACAATCAGTTAACTTTGGATAATCTGAAGGCTAAGTTAACTAGTCACGCAAAATTAGTCACCACGGTCAAAGATGCCATAGTTAGAGCCAGAATGATTTTCAAGAACACAGTTAGTCCAGATAGTCTTGGGATGCAAGCAGCTTTCACCATGTATGATTGCCATATAAAGAAAGATGACAATACAAGTTGAAGCAATTTTTCCATTACTTAGTTTATTTTCTACTTTTTAGATGTACTTTTGAAACAATTTTGGACATATTTACGTGTACTTTTCTCATATGTAATTACATGTAAAAACATAGGAAGTCCCAAATCAAAAAGGACTCCTTTGTTGAATAAGTCATAGTTAGTTTTTCTTTTCCTATTTTTGCTCTTGGTTCCTCTTATAAATAAAGAGGACCCCCATTGTAACTATAGATCTTTTAAGTTATTAAAGCGAAACTCTACCAAATTGAAGAGCATTTTGAGACTTTGTGTTCAAATTGTAAATCAAAATTTTATCAAGTGAATAAGAAAGCAAGTGATCATTCAATCTTTGTGTTGAAATAACTTGTGGCATATTGGAAATTGTTCTTATGTCCTTTTCCTAATACTATCTTATCTGTTTGATCAAATTTGTAGTGTGAGTGTGAATAATCTGGGAGATGTTCTAAAGCTGATTTTGGAGACTTTGTGCTACAATAATTATCTTTAGTTTGTGATTTTATATTTTGAAGTAAAAGATATTGAAAAGACTTTGAGCTGCTATTATCTTTTGTGATCATATGTTTTGTCGTAGTATTCGGTGAAGACTTTGAGCTGCACCTTATCCTACTTGGTTCTAAGTTATAAATCAGTAAAAGAAGCAACGATAGACATTGTGCTCTCGTGGGTTTCTTGGTTATTCAATTTTTATCAAGAAAGTACTCTTTCATTTTGTAAACATCATTTCTAAAAAAAGAGAAATGGATGATATGGTCTCACCCCTGAATTAATATTTAGTTTAAATAAGTTTGTGATAGTTAATAGGGAACCTCCCCTTGCTGAGAGGAGAGATTTATTTCATTACATTGTGGTTGATATAACCAGTTTGCCTTCAGTTAGTTGAAGACAAAATATTCACCCAACACACTTAAAAGGTAATTAAACAAAAAAATTAAATAAATTCATGATTTGATTTTAAATTCATGAAAAGAAGAGTTCATCTTTCCTTAGAGGAATAGAAAATAATTTTGAAGGGATATTCCTCAAAGCACAATGGAAGTGAAAATGCACCAGTTACCATAGGCAGGCAATAAAAGTGGCATGGAGTTTACACTAAAACACACTAGGGATTACACCTAATAAAAAGATGGATTACACCAAATTACCAAAGGGATCACCATATCCTTAGGATTGGTATAATCCTAATAGTCTCACCTCTGTTTATTTTGCAAAGTGTTTTCCCTACTAGCATGGGAAATAAAAGATTCATACAATTTAAATATAAATTCAAAACATTTATGGAATTTTGAAAAACATTAGATTAGTTAATTAAGGGATCAAGATAGCTTGAATTGATACCACCATTTTTACCTTGACAACCAACTTAAAAACAAATGAACAACATCACCATAAGACACATTTCATACTCAGGCTAGAAGATACTCTTACTGAGACTGGAAGATGGCTAATTCCCTAAAATATCCTTTGAAAGTCAAATTTCCAAATTGCAGAGAGTAATTAGGAAAATAATAATTTAATCAAACAAGTGCCAATCAAACACTTAGCTAAGAATACATCACCAAAGTTAAAGATTTTATGCCAAAACATTAGAAACATATATCAACCCATTTGCATCAAGTTTCATTTAGCATGTATGAAATGCGCGTATTGTGGTCTTACCCAATTCTCATAATAAAAATTAAGCCATCCTAAATTGATTAAAAGAACAAATTAGACGCTCTACTACACCAAAATTGATATAAGGAAATCAAATATCAAGCCATATCAATTTTATTATATGTATATGGAAATTAAAGACTAAGCCATACCCAATCCATTAAAAGTCATGTCTACATGATAAAAACCCATAAGAAATTGATAAAATATGATATCCACGTGACAAGAATCCAAGACAAACCCACAAAGAACTAAAATTTTCACTAGGATGTGGAATAAATAAGAAATAATGACATACCCACAAATTGAAGTAGCAAGAAGATCCTTCCCATTGAGTGCTACAAATTAAGCTGAATCTTGATCAACATAGGAGCACTGTGCTACTTAATATTCTTTGTTTTCTTATGTCACTATGAATAAAAGGCGAATTGAAAGGCACTAATGAGGTTTTGGTTTTTCTGTGCTTAAAGAATTTGCAGCAACAGATTTTAGTTTTTGCGCTAGAAAAAAAACAACTGATGCAAATAGCTTTTAATGAAAAGGTGATTCTTTGCTCTTCCATTTGTGCTCCCTTTTATCTCCTCCCTTTCCACCACATTTTTCAAATCTTCCATAAATGCCACCAAATTTTTACCCAGAGTTGATGCTCTAAAACCATGTATAGACATCCCTCCTCTTTCCCCATCCTTGAAGGCAAAGTTTTGTCAAATATTAAAGTTGGAAAAAAAAAAAGAAAACACTTTGTTAAATTGCATAAGCAAAAGGTGGAAGTAAAAGAATGACGTCTCCCTAAAAAATTGATACCTCCCAAAAGAAAATCATGCGGACTCCTCCATGTACCAACGTGGAAGCCTAGAAAAGGTACAATCGCTAGTCTGCAACTCTGCTCGCCACGAAATCAAAAGAGGAAACCTAAATATGGCACGCCAAAGGTTTGGCAGAGTGCCTCCTACTTCACAAAAAAAGAAAATGGTTTCAAAATATAAGTTCACTCGTACCACAACATAAATTATGTCTCTAATATGATTAAAGAAAACCCCATGCATTTTGTCCTTAAAATGAACAAAACAAGTGGTTATAGGTAATAATTTTGTAGAATTACCTTGCTTGACTTGAGCCTCGCCTAGGTGTTCATTAAAAAAATGAATTGAAAATAATGCTGAACTTAAAAGTATAAACAAAATTTATTTTAATAATTATACATTAAAGTATATTTAATGTATATCGATATTACATTATTTAATATAATTATTGACTAAATCACTATATAAAAATACTACTGCCATCCCAATATGTGTATAAGAATAAAGTGATTAACATGTTGGTCTTTTGGATATCTCAAAGACTCCCTTTTTTATAACATTTTCTAATCAAGACAAAGATGTGGTCATTAATCGACATCAATAAAATTCCTTAAACGCTTAAATATATTATAACCATTTTAAAAAAAATCCAAGATAATTGTCATACTCAATTATCAATATTAACTAGACTAAACAAACGGATTGTGACACTAGCCAATTTTTGCTCCTAGTTGTTGGGTAGAGATTTTTTGTACTGATCTTTGATTGAGTGGGAATTTTTTAAGTACATTTTGTGATCTTGTTGCAGGAAGGAGATGGTAAGCACATATGGAAGAATAGAGATGGAGAAGTTTAATGACAGTAATTTTGAGTTGTAGAAACTCAAAATGGAGGACATGCTTGTAGATCAGGATTTATGGGAAGCCATATCCGATACAAAACCAATGGTAATGTCTTAAGAAGACTGGGATCTCAAAGATCAAAAAGCCAAGGGTCTTGTGAGACTCTGTCTTGTTGAATGTGCATGAAGAGGCTACAACTGTAAGTCTTTGGAAGAAGCTTGGATAAATTTATCAAGCCAAGTCCCTAGTAAACAAGTTATTCCTGAGAAAGATGTTGTTTTCCTCTAAAGATGGAAGATGGAGGGTGAGGATTGATGTATGACCTTGATTTCTTCTTTTCCAAACTTGTGGACCACCTTGTGATGGTCATTGGGAGTATGACCACCAAGTTCAAGATGGATGAGGTGGTTACATCATTACGTTTCAAAGAGATGTGAAGAAAAACTTTAGAAATGGTTAAGGAGGCTCTTGCGATTCGTGGTAGACCCAAAGAAAAAGGGAAGAAGAAGGACAAGAAAGATGATAAAGGAAGATCCAAATCCTGTGGGAGATCTATGACTCCCAGAAAGTCCAGGGCACTGATGAGTGCCAAGTAACACTCAGCTAAACATACATTTTTACTTCCTTTTTCCCATCTTTTCATTCTACCTATCCTAGTAATTGCACTATAGGAACTATAAAGTCCTATTTTAATTATGCTAATAAGAGATGAATTACCGAAGATTATTGTTTTGATGAAAAGACTCATATTGTAGTGAAACTAATGAAATTGTGCAGAAAAATTTCTTTTTGGGTTTCACAGGTGTTATTACATTTTGAAGAACTTCAGAGGTAGTCTTAATTATCCCCAAAGCCAAGCATAAAGGACACTACATTGTACTCCAATGTTTTCCAGTTGTTGGAGGATCTCTAAAGAAGAAGAGAGCAGTAGAGCGAAGAAGACAGTGATCTCCGGAGCCATGCCTCAATAGATCCATGGACGCATCTCTGGAGCTTCTAGCAACAACACAGAGTCTCTGATGTTGCTAATGACCAAAAATATCTGGAGGTGACTACAATGCTATGGAGTCTGCCCATCCAACCTTGAGTGTCCCAGTGATGACTCCAGTTGTCCATGGGGATCTGATACTCTTTTACTTGTTATTGCATGAGATTTAAAGACATTTAAATCCACTATTTCAAGGCCTTGTTGCCCATTGTTGTTATAAGTTAAACTCTGGATTTAGTGGAAATTTTGGTGCCACTAATGTTCTCAGATTTTGCATGATTATACTTTAAGTTGGACATTTGCATGTCTTAGTTTAGAATAAGAGATTAGTTATATCTCAAAGATGAACTGATAGGTAAAGTAGTTAGTTCCAATAATATTATGTCGCTTAGACTAATATATATCTGGATGGGAATAACAGAAGATAGATAGATTTTGTTAGCAGTATTATTGTAACTTTCATTTTAGAGAAGAATATCTACTTTTGAATATGATATACCTAGATAGACTGGATTAAAGGGAGTTGTGTTGTCACACTTTTGTTCTGAGTTTCTTGTTTAGCCTTCGGTTTTGAAGGTGTGGAGCAAGGGCCCACTCCCACCAATAGATTGGAGGCTAGTATTCTTGCTTTATTATCTTATTGCAGCTTTTATTAGAAGTATCATTTTCCTACTTTCATAAGATAGGTCAATTATTGTCTGAATAGTTTGTTTCTAGTTAAATGCATATTTCTTGCTTTGTGTGAATTAGATAGATTGTTTTAGCAATTTACTGCTTTAGTTTTTAGAATAGAATTTCCTTTCACAGTAGATGATTAGCAGCATTGCTTTAATATGACAGTTCAATTCAGTATGATTAGCTAAGGGTTGTTGATTATTAGGTTCTTATTACAAACAACCTAGGACACAACCCTATATTTAACACATGAAAACATGATTAAATGCCAAGGTACAATGACCCTTGTCAGGCACTATGTTGGAACTATGGCAAACCTAGGCACTTTTGAAAGGACTGTAAGGAGGAGGAGAAGAAGAAAGAGTCCTCTAATTTAGATTCTGACAAGTCCCAAGATGATGGCTATGATTTTGTTTCTGCCTTGGCCACCCATGTATCTGAAGATGTGTGGTTGATAGATTCTGGTGCTTCTTTCTGCATGACCTCACAGCAGGGTTGGTTCACAAAGTATGAGGAGTTTAATGGTGGGAAGGTGTACCTGGGTAATGACTCTCACCTGAAGATTGTTGGTCGTGGAAGAGTCTTGATCCAATTCCCTTGTGGATGAGTGGAGGGGATCAATGGTATTTTGCATATCCATGGTTTGGCATGGAACCTTCTTTATGTAATTAAATTGAATGATGTGGGTGTGTAGGTTGCCTTCTCGAGTGGAGGATGCAAGATGACTAGAAGAGCTATGGTGCTTTCTAAGGTTGTTTAGAGAGGCACTATATTTCAATTGGATGCATGCATTGTTTAGTGCAATAGTTATTATGTTTTGAATAAGAAATCTTTAGATTCTTCATCCTCACCATTGGAACCAATAATGAAGAAGTGCATTACATCTACTTCTGATGGTCATGCTTTCTGGATACCTAAGGGTATTGATACTTTGGAGATGAAACTTCCTTTTGAGAAGACAATGTTGTGGCTTGAGAGACTTGGTCACATTGGTGAGAAGGGTCTTAGAGCCCTAAAAAATAAGAACATCATCGAGGGGTTAAATGATTGTAATCTTGACTTCAATTTTTAGTGAACATTGCATATATGGAAAATAAAATTGTGTTCAGTTTTACTCTAGTTCTCATAAATCCTCTGAGGTGTTGGATCTAATTTATTCTACTGTGTTCAATCCTGTGAATGTTCCTTTGATTTCTAAATCTTTATATTTTGTATCATTCATTTATGATTATAATAGAAGGGCATGGGTTTATTTCCTTAGTAGTAAATCTAAAGTCTTTAGTTGGTTTAAGTAGTTTAAAGCTTTGTAGAGAATCAAAGTGGTAAAAAGATTAAGTGTTTGAGGACTGACAATAGTGGTGATATTTGTTCGACACATTTCATCTGAAACGTCTTCTAGTTGGGGTTGATGTCCCGCAGCATAGGAAAATAGAGATTCTTTTTTACAAAATCCTTGATATCAAAGAAACTTCTAGAACCATATGAAGATAAAATGAACTTAGAAAGTAATCTATCAACATTCTTAGCATTCTCAAGTTTAGTACATGTGTAATGAGTCAATTTCAGAGGGAAAGGGTAACCCTTCTTCTTCTAATCATGGTATCTCTTAAGTTCACAAGGGATCCTTGCCTACACAATTCAAGGAATATCAAGTAATCTGAAGCATATCTAGGTAACTTTAAAGGGGGAAACTCAAAACCACCAATACTTAAATATGTAAACCTGTCATATTGTATGAAATAACTTCCAAATTATATGATCAAATTGGTCGCTTCTATTGAGATCCTAACTTCCGAATTCTCATATATCTTTCTCACCATAAACATAAGGAAAGCATGATTGACCCTCCCATAGTCTTTGTTGCCATTCTCCTCTTGTAGCTGAGGGAAATAATTGTACACTTGAGTATCTTGAGTCATTTGGCCAGCAATATTTAACCCTGACCAAACTTGTTGAGTGTAGCTAACAGATAAATCAAGTAAGAATACATGTTGAACTTATTAACCCTCTTCTGAAAGTTCACTAGTTGATCATGTAATTGCTCATTAATTATTTGAGACTAATCAGTATATTGTTCCCTATATAAATGACTAGTATAAACTGGCACATCCACATAGAAAACTCATTTGAATCTTCACTTCCCACCACCCTATGTAATAGTGTGATAATGTCTTAAATATCCTCTTTAAATAGGGCTCTTACTAAGTTTTTAGGCAACTGCGACCCTCCTTTCTTTTCTTTCTTGAGCCATGTGGTAGCGATGGCATCCTTACACATCTTTTTGTTGTCAATGGAGAAATTACAACCCGTTTGTTGAGAAACATCAATATATATTCATCTCTCACTGATAATCTGAGTCCATCGTTGATGGCATCAACATTTATATGTAAAATAGTTTTACCACTGGTAGTTCTAATCTCACGAGATTCAACATGGTAATTGTGGATGCAAGCCATAATTAAATTAGTACACTAAACCACTAGAGGGAAACCACTAGCATGCACCAAACCACTATCCAAGGTTTTTTGAGTTATGGGTGTCTTTGGGTTGGCGTTCATCCTTACCCAAAATTCCTTGAAGTCGATATGCCCCAAATCTGTGTCCTTAACCCTAGAAATATTGTTCTTGACTATGAAGGAAATTTCAAGCCCTTGGTATTTGTATTTCTTTTTGGTGAATTTGAGTAACCACTTAATGGAGCCATTGATTGTGATTAGGAGCAGAGGGTTTATGTTTGGTCGAGCAGGTTTATGGTTTGTAGTTGAAAGAGGTAAGGCTTCGCAAGTCATGAAAGATGAAAAATTACAATGTAAAGTCCTTCCACCAATGCTAGCACTACTTCAAACTAAAAAGAAGAAGATGGTAGTGCACTCACCTCAACTGCGATGCCTGTGGAGAGGAAGACAAATTAACCGTAACTAGAGCTTAAAACCACGATCAAAATAGTAATGAATTATGTTTTGAGAAATAATTTACTTTATAAAGTAAATAAATTAGATGAAGGGTTTCATTGAATGCTCCTTCATAAATACTATCTCAACTCATTATATCAACCATTGTATCAGTCATTTTACCTTTTTACAAACTAACATTTTACTTGGAATACCTTATTGGCAAAAGTAGCAATCTCCAATCTTCGCTATCAACAAAAATTTATTATTTATGAACCAAAACTTCAAGTGCTAACCTCCATATCAGAAAAAAAAGTTAATTTTGTGAAGTAGATTTCTTCCCGATTGTCTTGTTCATTACCTTATCGACAAACTTAATAGTTAGCAAACTACATGATTCTTCAATGTTCTTTATGAAGAGTTCAGGACAAAGACCAAAACTAAGGCAATCGACTTATCATTCATGATCACCTAGTAATTCAGCGGTCCTTACTGGCCCGTGATCCATGAGAACATTTTCTTACATGACCCCTAGCGACAGAATAATCTACTGTTTGTGTTATATTCTCATTTATTTTCATGATTGTTTATATGGATGATGAATTGCTTAACTTATATGTTACTATTTTTCCATGTATTCTTTGTGTTTGCTTCATGTGTGTTTTCACGTCTCTTCCTTGTGTAGTTGGTGTGTATTCTATGTTTTTTTTGTGTATTGTGTGTATGCCTCATGTTTTCCATGTATTCTCAGTGTATGCACTGTGATTACTCCATGTATGTGTGAATATGCTATGTATTTGGTGTGTATGTAATCTCTTTTTCTATACTTTGTGGACCCTTAGAATCCTAAGTTTGGGGGCTATCACGGTTCTCAACTTAGCAGCATTCTATGGTTTCAACATTTTGGTGAAGAAATTTGTTTTCTTTGTACTTTATCATACCCACGTTAAAGTGGGGGCTAAATGTTGTGTCGTAAATTATCGACACCGAAAATTTCACACTAGGTTTTGCACTCTTGTTGACTGATGTGAAAACCTCTGTTGAAAGAAGAACAAGTTTTGAGGGAAATTCTAACTCCAGGTGTTGTCCTCTAGCAAAAGCCTATGAAAGGACCCAAAACACCTAGACACTAGCGCCCAAGTGCTAGTGTCCTAGATATCTGCAAAAATAAAGTTTTGTGTGGCCTTGGATGTTGGCCTTGTTGCCTTGGGTGAGGCACTTTGTTGGCATTGCCTGAAAAAGGTTTCTCGAAAATGAATTGGAATGCATATATAAACAAGTCTACCTCTCTCATTTGATTAGGAGCTAATATGAAACAATACTAAGCACAAGTGATATTATAATTATGTGATCTATCAACAAAAGCTCTTTTATGTGGATGTTATTGTGCAGATTTGGTAAAAGCTCTCTATTGTTATAGATTTGTGATATTATTGTAGGTTTTAGAGGAAGCTTGTTCCTCCATCATCTCCTTGTGAATATTTTGTGTTGAGACACCAAGTCTCACTAGGGTTTCATGTTGTGGTAAAGCTTCTTTATTGTAGCATTCATTTATCTTGGATTTCACCTAAATGTTTTCTACAAACATGCGCTCTTATCATCATAATCTTGGTTTTTGTGGAGGTGAGAACACCATTCATAGGGTTAGACTAAGGCAAGCCCCTAAAATGGCCTAACCCTTCTTCCTCTTATGTTTGTGTAGGTTGTGAATGATCAGAAACAATTGTTGTAGATCGGAGGCCAGATTATTGAACAAGATCTTTGATTGTCGAAGCCCATCTTTCACAGAGCATAAAACCCTAGGATATTAGTGCCCAGGTACCCTAGTCACTCCAAATATGAACCAGAATCTTGAGGTACTTTATGTATTCTTTCTTTGCTTCTAGATTCAGTCTATTTGTCTATGGTTATCAATTTATTCTAGATTTACTTCACTAGGTCCCTAAAACCCTAGATCTAGCCTATTTACACCAATCTCTTTGGTTACAAAAAAGGAATAAATATATCACCTACCCAACCAAGGCTCTTCCCAAGGGAAAGCATCCTATCTTGAAGTTGTTGGTGACTTGTGTTCCAATGTTTGACCTAAAGATTGACTTAGTTAGTGTATGATTGACTAGGTCTATTTTTAGATCTTACATTCACCACCATTGTCAATGCGCAAAATATTGATGGCTTTCCTAGATTGCTTATCTACAAAAGTTTTGAAGTCCTAAAAATGATCAAATACCTCAGACTTCTATTTGAGAAAGTACACCCAAGTATATCAAGAAAAGTCATCAATGAAAGTTAGAACAAATTTGGTCTTGCTATAGAATGGATGAGGAAATGGACTAGCCAAATCATTGTGAACTAACTCCAGTATCTGTGAAGCTCTCCATGCCTTACCTTTTTCAAAATTTTCCTTAGGATGTTTACCAAGAATGCAAACTTGGAAAACACCACCTAAAAACTAAACTGAAGGCAACCCTTGACCATGCTCTGCTAGTTGGGTTGCTACAAGTAACAAAATTTAAGATGGCAAAACCCCTCATGCCATAATCTACTCATATCATCATAATGGATGAGCAAAATAGATGAAGGAGGATCAGGAACAAAGTGAGAAAACAAATAAAGATGTGACTGATGATCTTCTCTCCCAACTGCAACTATAGAACTATTGTGCAACTCATGAATCACCACTGAATCAAGAGTGAACTCAACCCACTTTATTGAAACTATGTGGGTGATCTGATATACTGATAGGAGATTAGTTGATAATGAGGGAACAAAAAGAACATCATGGAATGTACCATCCCCCACATCAACAAACCCTCTCCCACACATCTGAACAGGAGTGTCATTACCCATCAAAATTGAAGGCATAGTACACGGATCCAAAGATGCAAATTCATCCTTAGATGAAGCCATGTGATGCGAAGCACCTGAATCAAGAACCCAAGTATATTGTTGTGAAATAACTACTACGAGGGATTTAGCTTTTCCTTTCTTCTTGTTGTTATCTTTCACCTTGTTAGACCCCTCATTTGAACTTTGGTTTATAGATTCAAGAACACTAATATTATTATTTTCAATAATGTGAGTTATGTGATCATTTTTTCTCTTTAACATTTGTGTTCATCATGACTGAGTATTTTACAATAGTCACATTTTACCTTCTCTTTCTTAGTCTTGTCGCCATTAGAAGATTGGGTCTCATTAGTTGCTTTTGTGGCAACTTGTTTATGATCCTTCTTCTCCTTGATATTAATTTGTTTCTTATCCTTATTGTTACTACTTTGTCCTTTATGTTCATTTGTACCTTGGTTGGCAATCAGGGCATGTGACTTAGAGGATTTTAGAGTGCCCATATGGATTAGCTTATCTTTCTCCTATGTGAGAGAGATAACAAAAACATCCAAAGATGACATAGTGAACTGTGTCCCAAGTGCACCCTTAGTAGCATAGAAGGTAGAAAGAAACACTAAATATTCAAAACTTAGCTTAGAGAGAATACTTAGAATCAGTTGTTCATCTTTATTTTCAATTCCACATTGTTTTAATTGCAGCCTTAGTGATTTTAATTTTGTGAAAAAATCTTGGATTGTGTTGAAGTTGCCCGGACTTAAAATAATTAGTTCATTTTCCAACATATGACCCCTCATTGAATCTTGTGTGCCAAATAGTGTTTCTAGCTTTGTCCATATTTATTTTGGTGAATTCAAAGATTCAATATGAAAGAGAAAATTATGAGAAATAGACAAACACAAAGTTCCATAGGCTTCATCACATTTGTTAAATCACTTAGGTTTTTCTTCATCTTTAGTAGGTTCAGTTTCCATTCCCATTGTTATCCTATGCAAACTAGCTTTTCTTAAGTAGATAATCATGCGTGATTTCCACTCAAAGTAGTTGTAAGGAGTTAATATTAGAATTGTTGTTTGATCCAGATGCAGAGAATGAAGAAAATGAAGTGTTGAAAAGCAGTGAACACAAGAACGCCAAAACACCCCTTTTCACTAGTATCAGAAATTCCCACCCCAAAAGTTACAAGGTTGGCACTTTATAATTTAGTGCAATTAGAATTTATACAAGCTGTAAGTAAATAGTTTTATCACTGCTAAATTTACAAGACCCACCCAACATGCAGCAACACAATGCACTAACAAATGGAGAAATCATTGTGAGGTCAATGATTCTCCTCTGCATTTTGAGAGAGGCAGCTCCCTCTTAAGATGGGGGTTTTGGGTTGAGTACTTTTAACCAAAAAATACAAAAAGGTAGGAGAAAGAAGAATGAGAGAAAAAGGGAAGAAATCATGTTGTGAACATAAGAAACACAACATAAATCTCTGGAGGAAAGATGAAAATGGGAAAATCAAATTAAGGAGCACCAAGTCTACATAAAACTTGTACGCCAAGAGCAAGTTGAATGAGGAAATAAGCAAAAAGAAAACTAACCAGACATAAGAATAATCAACTTTCAGAAGGAATGAATATGTTAGAACAACAATCCTTCATTAAAATGAATGAAGAACACAAATTTTCTAGTTTTTCCCCCTTTGCAAAGCTCTCCTGATGGACAGGGCAACCAAAAATCCTTATTTACAAATAGAACACCTTTTTATATGCTTTTCCCCTCTCCAGTAACTCCTTGAAAAACCTCCCCATGAATTTATTTGAAAATTCACTTTTAGAATAGGTGAACTTTAGAATTCCAGTGAATCCAATGGCATTTGTCTTTTCACATTTTGTTTGTTTCTTGCTCCACCAATGTAACTACCTTGGGAGGTATTCCTTTGACCATACACAAGAGGCAATCTTAATGGTTACTTGTGTTGACACTCTTATCGGGCATATGATGAAGTTGAAATGGAAAATTCATAGCCAAAGTTTTCCTAGAACAAACCTCAAGCATATCACACTAAACTTCAGGTCCAAACACATGCACAATATGAAATGTGAATGGGACTTGTGGCTTTCAACAAGTTTAAAAAATCTTTGGCTGACTAACTGTAATCTTCCACCATGGGTATACTCTGCTATAGGATCATATAAATATGTATCATATGAAAATGAGCTAGACCATTTAGTCATTCTATAAGTGCTTGAATCAATTTCACCCATTGGTTACCTTATGCAATCTAAAAATCAATAAAGTGAACTCTATCCTTATGCTTGAATGCTTTGCAATGACACCATTTGTAGCTAAATAACCAAATTTGAAGTATAGAGAAATTTCATATAGAATCTGCATGTGGGAAAGGAGATCGTGGCTAACAGGTTCGTTGCATCGGATTTCCAAAAATAGACACCACTAGATTTAATGATACAATAAACTTCTTTGCATTAACCGTATCACCCTTGTATTTTGCAACATCTATTCCAAGAGCATAGACACCAGCCTTGCCACATAGAAAAGTCACATTTTATCTTAAATTCCTTGCCACTTCAGCACAAGCATCAATTAATTCACTGCATAATGCTATATCCTCCATATTACCAATCATCTGGGATGATTTGAAACACACAAAAGTAGTTTCTGATAACCTAGTATACATGGTTGGATCTCTACAACAGAAGTCCAATTGTTTCCATGTTTCTTGCATTGTAACTCTTGGCCACAAATCTCTCATGTTTAGGGCTGATATGAATGATTCACCCATATGGATCACCAGCACTATCTACCAAGCTCGACCACCATCCAACCAGTCTAGCACAAGTTACATCTTAAAATTTTGCTACATCTTCATAGCGTTCATCTTCTATTGCTTTCTTTAACTGATTAGTGACTTCATTAGCAATATCATATGCAATTATTTCATTAATACACAGTTTTAACTTAGTAGCTTCCTTGTAATCTTCACTTTTAACAACAAATTCTAGGAGGATCTTGATTTATGTATATGAATTCTTAAGGCAAGAAGTAGATGCAGTAGGAAGGAAATGTGAAAGCACAATGGTAGATGTTCAAGTTTGGTTGATTCAATATCTATTTGAGCCTTTCATTGTTCATATCTTTCAACAAGATTACTTGGAAGACTTCTTTGAATCTTTGACAAAGGAAATGACTCCTTGTAGCCTTTAGTGTTCAAACAACATAAATTACAACCTTCATAACCTCCTAATGAGTATTCTTCTATGTTCTTTCTTAAACATTGAAAACAAAAGATGTGCCCATTTGCACACATGTAGTAAAACCTTCAAATTTGTCTTACTAACCAAAACAAAGGTTGAGACAATTGCTTCATCCCCTATTTTATTTTCCCATTCATCAATTTGATTCAGTGTTGGTAAAATACCTCTTCATTGAGCATTATGTCAAACAATTCAAGTTTTTGCACTGGCAGACAAACGGTTCATATTCCTTTTTATTCAACTCTTCAGATATTTTGATCTTCTTAGGCTATGGCTTTCTACTGCTGTGATAATAATTTCCCTTTGGTATTTTGTCAGCCAACTCACATATCTTAAGTAGTGCTTCACGTTTTATCTCCTTTAAGCTTTTTGGAGTTGTATTTATACTTGGTGGCTCACCATACACAGAAAATACTTCTAGCCTCGAGTACTACAAGGATAGTCCACAACCAAGCCACCTGAAAAACCAAAACATATTGCAAAAGAGGTTATTGTTTCAGGCTAAGCTAGGTTTTTAGGATAAAACTGCAATACAACTCTTGAACTTCTTGATATCTCTTTTTTGCTTTCTCTTTGTCTATAAATGTTTCCATTTGCGAAATGAAATTGTTTGAAATTATCTAAAGTCTTTTCAAAATTCATTTTATAATGGTCAAGTCAATTGATGGATTTCAAACTTTAATATCAGAGAAACATCACACTTTCATTACACCATTTTGATGCTCCCATAATTGCACACACATTGAAGATACTAGCAAAGGTTATAGAATTTGGCATTGCACAAGCTAATTGTGTTTACTTAAATGTTTCAATAGATTGTTCAATAAATTCATGTTGTACATATCCTGCAATCATAGACATTCCATGAGAAACCGATAAGATGTTGCTATTTTCGGCATTGACTGAGAGTGTGTTGGCAAAGGAACATTTGTTGATAATTGATGCTTTGCATGGAGTAATATAGGATGAGCTATATTTAGAGTTGCTATTATTTTTTCATGCATGATGCATGGGAAAAATAGGGAAAAGAAAAGATTAATTTTAGAAATTGTTGTTGCATATCACTTAATTTAAGTGATGCATGGATGGTAGTTTTTTTTTTTATGCTCTTCTCTATTATATTTAGAGCCATTGTAATCTCTACAAAGAGATGTATGGATATTGTTGTATGGTAAGCCAATAATGAAAAAAGGGCAATTTAGTGTTATATTTTGCATTGTGTAATATTTGTCTATAACTCAAAGGAGTGCTGTATAGAGTTCTTTTGTGTTCTTTGTTGCAAATGGATTTAATTATATTTTTTCAGATTGGATAAAAAACTTTCAAAATCTACATTTGGTATCAGAGTAGGTTTGGGTTATTGATTTTGGCTTTGAAATCTCTCTAACAATTGATTTCTTGAGGAGCATGTTGTTGTTGTGGTAGTGTAATCATGAATGGATTTATTGGGATGTTATGGAAAAAGATTTTGCAGCATCTATAACGAGTATTGAAATTCAGGCAAAGCTTGGCAAGTGTGAACCCATTGGAAGAAATTAGTTGAGGTAAGGTTTCTCAAAATGTAGCCTTTGAAATATATTTGAAGGTATATTTAAGTGGTTCTTCTGTGTGGTTAAAAGCAATGAGAAAGATTGGTAAAGGAGCAAAGAAAGAAAATACAAATTTAATATGTGAAAAGGATGTTTTGAAAGATGAACTAAAGAAAGTTAAAAAGAAAAGTGAAGAATTGGAAGAAAAGTTGAAGTTGTTTGATAAGGTTAAAAAAAGGAATGAAGATTTACAAGAAAAGTTGAAGAAGCTAGAAGAATAAAATTCAAAATTGAAAGATCAAAATGATGAGTTAAAACAATTGTTTGCAGCATGCCAAAAAGAAAATGAATGTTTGAAATCAAAGCCTTCAGTTTGTGAAGTCTCATGTGACACATATGATTTGTGTTCTTTTGATCAATCATTTGGTAGGTTTTCTAAAGTTGCTTTTGCTGAAGATTGTAAGGATGAAAATGATGATGGATTTGCTAACATAGCTAGATAATAATGTTGGTTTGAAAATCATGAATAAAATTGGTTATAAAGGTGAAGGTTTGGGAAAGCATGGGCAAGGAATTAGAGAGCCCATTGAACCAAGCATGAGGTCAAAGAATAAAGGCCTTGGATATGTTAGAGGTAAAGGAAAAGAAGATGATTTTACATATACAGGTACAAACAAATCAGTTCAAGAAAAGCAGAATTTGTAGTGTTCCCATTGTGATAGAGAAGTACATAGAAAAGAAAATTGTTGGGATTTACATCCTTGCAAAATTTGTGGTTTGAAAAATCATTTTGAAAATACATGTTGGAACAGAGAGTTGAAAAATAAATCTATGATAGATTGTTTGAAAATGAATTGTGGCTAGATGAATGTATATGATTGGAAAAAGGTCACAGGGATGTTCAAAATGTTTAATAGACATAAGTCTTCTCATGTTGAGAAAAAGGAAAAAGAATTGAACAACAAAAACACCAAATACAGTGAGTAGCCAAGTGCAGAGAATAGTAAAGAAATTGAATTGTTCTAGCATAGTGTAGAAGCACGACGAAGATAAGTTTGGTTGCAAGAAATGAGAGAAGAAATAGATTCCATTGATAGGAATGATTTTTTGGGAGTTTAAAAAGCTTCCATGTGAAAAGAAATGAATAAGTAACAAGAGGGTCTACAAGACTAGGCAGTGAAGTTCCATGATCAGCTAGTTGGCTCAGCATCAAAGGGGAGTATGTTGATAATTTATGCTTCACATAGAGGAATATAGGATGAGCTATATTTAGGGGTTTTTATATTTAGAGTTGTTATTTTTCCATGCATGATGCATGGGAAAAATAGGGAAAAGAAAAGATTAATTTTAGAAACTGTTGTTGCATATCACTTAATTTAAGTGATGCATGGATAGTAGGTTTTTTTGGATGCTCTTCTCTGTTATATTTAGAACCATTGTAATCTCTATAAAGAGATGTATTGAGACTGTTGTATGGTAAGCCAATAATGAAAAGAGGGAAATTTAGTGGTATATTTTGCATCGTGTAATATTTGTCTATAGCTCAAAGGAGTGCTGTATGGAGTTCTTTTGTGTTCTTTGTTGCAAATGGATTTAATTACATTTTTTCAAATTAGATAAAGAACTTTCAAAATCTACAATATTGTGAAATTTGATGCTACAAAATGCTAATTACATCGGCTCAAAAGTTTCAAGAATCTCTTCAACAAATCTACTTTGTGTACATCTGGCAGTCATTGTGTTGCAAGTTGAAGCATCTCATTGCCAGGATGTTTTGTTAAGAAACTATCTTTTCCCCCATAATAATCATGACTTTTGCCTATGGTTACACATTTTGATGGCCTGTTCACCAAATCATTTTCAACTCTTACTATCTTATTATGCTTTAGTTGATTTGGTACAAGCTGGAGATTCACTGATAAGGATGTGGATTTGATTGAATTTTCCAATCTATGCTTCCACATTTGGCATACATATCCACAAAATCATTCCAACTAAAATTTCTGACAAAATATTTGCTTCAAGACTTTCTTTTGGTCGTGTAGGTTCAGACTATACTAATGCTAGCTTGCTAGCAAATGTGTTATATTTTTGATAGAATGATGTGGTTGCCATGTATGCCAAGTAATTGCCCTTTCTTGATGCAACACAACAAGCACAGTACCAACCTCCACTTTCAATATGTACAAGGGTAGGAGAAATGCAATATGAATGATAAGTAGTTTTGTGTGCATCACTGAGTACAATACAATTATCACAGTCATTAGCATTTAAAGATCTACAAATATGATTGTGGGCTATTCTGATTTTCCACTGTATGAAATATCACATTGCTTATTTGATACACCTCAAACTATAGTATCCACATCCTTTGATGCAATATCTTTGTTGGGTGATCTATTTTCAGCCTCAAAACTTCCCAATCTTCCATACGTGTTGTTTGATCCATACATACCAGAGCTATATCATGAATCATAAGGTGTTGTAACATCATAACTTGGATTATAATTTGTTTTAGAAACAAATCCTCCATAGTTACTTTCATAGCCAACCCCATGATTCTATTTCTAGGATCTTTGTAGAATATGTTGAAAAGATACTAGCAGGAAATGAAGAATTTGGCATTACACCTGCTAATTGCATTTGTTTTAAAGTTTCTAAACCTTTTCAATGGATCCATTTTGTTCATGTCCCATCATTATTGCATGAGAAGGCCGCAACTACCTCAACTCATACCCCTTGTGTAAACTTCCATATTTTGTAGATATTCCCGCCAGAGAATTTTCATTTTGAATAAATTTATTCCATTATGGTGTCTATGTATTTCTTGTTCACATTGATAAACAAGGGCAATCGAGAACTTACTATCTTCCTCATGCCCACTTGATAATCTTCCATTAAAAATTGTATCATGGAACCAACTTGCAAATGAAAATATTTTAGGCTTATTGAAAGTTGACCAGTATCTAACTTTATCCCCAAATTCTCTGAAGCATATGTCTGCATAAGCCACAATGCACGAGTTCATGAAACTCCCATAGGCATCTTCCAAAGATTGAGGTAGATCAAAGTGGTACAATGTAACATGTGGTTGGATGCTGTGAGCAAGAAACTCATTGATGAGATTATTGTAGTATTCAAGGCCACCATTTGACATATTGACACAAACAAGAAACAATTTTCCCTTTATATCAACAATAGCCCATTATCAATATACTTATGAGTGAGTCAGTGCTATGAGATGATAGAGAAAATTTATAAATGAGGTGCAACACTAATAATTTAACCAGGTTGAGATGAAAGAATGGCCACACATGTAGTCAAGGAGACAAATAAAATTAATGAAGTTGAGTTGGCAATATGTAATAGCTCAAGACATGAGAAAAGTTTAAAATTTTCAATTTTAAAAAATGTGGAAAACATAAGCCAAAACAAAAAAGTGGTCTTTGATTTTGGTACAATGCAAATGCCAAAATTGTGCTATAACTGAAAGTATAATTTCTAAGAAAAACTAGATCAAATTGATTGCAGATCTGAGAAATACTCAAAAAATTATGCACTTTAAAAAAAATCACCAAAAAATGTTACTGTATGAGCCTAAATAGAGCCTTGAAAGGTCTGGAAATAGGAACTTCTCAGAAACAACGATGAAAAATGTACTTTTTGGAAACACTAGGCACCAAAATCATAATTCGACTACGCTAATGTGAAGCTTCTAAAATTGTATCCCAAATTAAAAAATGCTTGAGAAAAGGAGGTCATTAGCCCAAGACATGAGCCTCCAAAGTTTGCCTGGAAAAAAAGCCTGCCAATGGAGAGGGGCATGTAAAAACTTTTTGATTAAGTTTCTACAAGATCTATTTGTTGCATGGAAAAACTAATACATACCCAAAACATTTTTGGATGCGGAAAACAAAACCCAGAAAGAATTTTTATGTCCAATGTGCAAAAGATGTGAATCTAATGCAAAAAATGCCTCCAACAACAAAAAATGGCATGTAGAAGCTGAATTAGCAACCTAAGACAAGCAAAGGCATGTTGAAACCTGCAATACAAGGCCACAAAGAGGAAATCCTCATAAATCTAGTATTTCTATCAAGTTTTTATGATTCTCCGAGTCTTCATTTGATGCAAGAGAAGAGCATACTCAACTTTTCAAGATCCATCATTATTTTCATTCAAGATCTCTCAAATAAGGAAACTAAAATTTATTTTGCACTAGAATAGCTTTGATACCATGTTAGAATCTGAAAAAATGAACAACCCAAAAAACTAGTGCTATGAATAGATATTAAACTATGAATGCAAATTATACGAAATCAAAATAGTAGCATCGAGTTAGTCTCCAAGAGAGAAATGCAAATTCTCTAGAAGGAAAATAACATTAAGAGAATGAAAGAGAAAAGATACATAATACAATGTACCCAAGACTAGTTAGGAGGTGAATATATATAGAATGTGAGAGAGGGGAGAGGTGGTAAATACGACCAATGGGAGGAGTCCACCACAATAGCCTAAAATAGGCAAGTGTAACTCCCATGGAAGATGCCAACACCTTGCACCCACTCACACTAATACTCACTTAGTTAATCCTAAGAAAGCTTAATTATATATGTAGGAAAAACCTAGGAATATGAAATTAAATAACCAACTATGAAAATAAAAACCTACACTAACAATGTTTGCCTACTAAACATTGAAAAACAATGGCCTTAAGCATCCATTAGCCATAGGAGTCAAGAAGAAACCTAAAAAAACTGACCAAAACACCTGAAATTGTCCCAACAACAAACAACACAAGACAAACACAAAAACACCCCAAAACAACAAACATTCATTCTTCTAATGAGAATGTAGCATGTGCAACAACACTTGGAGGAAAAAGAAACTAACACAAGCTTAACCTAACCTAAACTAAACAACAATAAAATGAATCAAACAAATCCATTGATTGGTTTTTCAAAATAATTGCATTTTCTGATCAATTTAGAATGTTCTTCATGCTCATGGGCATCCAACAAGAGGTGGGAAAAGGGTGGCCATTTAACAAACTGGTGAAATGATTCCCCAAGAATGAAAGAAAACTCACTTACCCACTTGAGTTGGCTATGGAAGCGGTTATCATGAAGTGGATAAGTGGGTTGATTCCATCCTTCTTTACATTAAACTTCATGCTTAGGAGTAAGCATGACAAGTGGTGACTTCTTGTCAATCTCCAACTCGGCTAGATGCCTAATAGGACATCCTCTTGAAATAACATGTAAACCACCAATGTTGATTTCATGCCTATGTTTTATTTCTTTATCACTCTACTGATTGGGGTGCTTTGGCTCTTGTGACTCATCTGGAAACATGGCCACTTCCTCTTCATATTCATGTTTCTCATGGTGGTCATATGAAATAGGCTCTAAAAAGAAGTCCTGAATGTGCTCAATGGTACAGTCTCCATCATCAAGAAGTTGGTATCCCTTCAAGATAATTAAGAACAAATCTTTAATTTGTTCTCTTTAGCATCGTCCCCTACAAAATACGGGAGTTCATGAAATAGGTCAATGTCATCATTCCCTATAGCCTCCAGGATAATTTCCTTTTCAACTTCTACCTTTTGATGAGATGTGGAGCTTTCATCATTCTTCTGCAAGTGTCTTTCAACCTTAGGAGTAGCCAAGGAATCATCATCATCAAAATGCTCCTTATTTTCTTCTTCCTTTGACTGCACCTCCTCTTGATGTTGCACAAGTTGCCTTTGTAACTAAATGCTTTCACCATGCAATCTTTGCATTCTACTCTCATTCATTTCATCAAAAGCATGATATTTTTTTTAAATGAACCATATTTCGAAGGATTCAACACTATGGATGAATCAACATTTCCCACATGTGCATGATGCTCATAAATTTTTGATTTTGTGGCCATTGCTATGCTCTCCTTATCTTTGCCGACAAAGTAAGGCAGTTGCTCAAACAGTAGTACCAAATCCCCCTTTCATCACTACCCATTTTCTCAATGCTTTGATGTTCTAGCTAATTATACTCATTTTCTTCTTGCAAAAGGTCTGATTCTTTAGTTTTCATAGCACATGAGGGCTCACAAACAATAGACTACTCCACATTTACCTCGAGTACCTCCTTCCCTTGCTCATCTAAACAATTGTCTTGTCAAACAACATGTCCACCTTTGAAGAGTGAAATAGTGCTAGGACAAGAAGGTTTGTTTGGTATGGAGATTTGAAGATTTTGTTGAGCCTCTGGAAGAAAAATAGCCTTTTGAGAGGGATGTCCCTAAGGGATGATAGACTAAGTTTGTATAGAAACATGCTCTTGTATGGGACGAGGACCTCTAAAACTTAAAATTTTGAAACAAGGAGACTTACTTGAAGGTTTAAAAGGCTTTCCTTACTTGAAACTTTGGATTCTAAATGTGGAAACCATCTCTTTTATGGGTTGATTCACAATGGTAGGAGAAGTACATTTACAACTAGGAATGTAGGAGGTGAATTAGGTTTCCATCTTCTAGATTTGGACAAGCAGTTGCCTCATCTTCTCCTCTTTAGTTGTAACCTATCTATCAAGACACTCTTGTTCATACCTTTCTTGTGCCTCCATCTCTTATTGGTGGAGATATTTTTGATAAGTGAGCTCCTACTACCATAACTTACACTCCCACTCCCTTTCAATCTCATCAACCCTCCTTTGAAAGTCTAGTAGAGTATCTTTGAGACTACCAATACCCATGTTATCAATATCTTGGCATGTTGGTAGGCTAGGAGGGTAACCATGCTTATTAGGAGGAAAATAAGCTTCTTGAAGTTGATTATAAGCATGAGTAGGCTACCAAGAATGCTAAGTAGGGGGAGGAAGGAAAACATTATGAAAATGTTGATATCTCGCTGCAACAAGATCATTTGCAATAAAACCAGTAGCATTTTCTGTCTGATATGGATGATAGGGAGGCATAAATATTATGTTTACCCAAAATAGAGGGAAAGAGACATAACTCCCATGATAGTTTGACATACCAAAGCATTCAAAGGAACTAAAAATCATTTGAAATACTCTTGAAATAAGAGCAATCAGATTTGCTCCTTGAGAACTAAGTTCATACCAGAAGAGTTGCCAAGTGATTAGAAGGCTTCAAAAGTAAGAAAAGATCAAGAATATAACCTAAATCTTGATCCTTGATAGTTTTTAAGCACTTGGACTACTTAAACCAATAGATTTGACCTTGGAGTCGCCATAGTGTTGAAGAAGCTACCCTAAATGGAAAGACGCACTAAAGAACACACCAAAACTTTTCAATGGATAAAGTTAGGATCATCAAACCAGTCCCACCAGGCATTCTAGAAACTATTTTCACATGAAATTGCACCCTTGTTTGAACTTGGTTCAAACATTCCAATGACACAATAGGAATGATCTCAAGGTGTGGGACCTTGCATATGAGATTAGACCTCTAGACAAGGTTGGTTCCTCTAACAGTCACCAAGGAAAAGGGGAAGAGAGAAAATGATAGAAAACAAAAGGTGATGCACCAAATTTAATTTAAGAACATTTGTATTAGCCTTGCATGCACATAATGATCTAAAATAGAGGATGGACATGTACACAACTCATGGAAACCTTAACAGAGGTAGAGAAATAGAGTTGAAACCATGAGGAATTAATCATTCACAAGATAGAAAATCAAACTCCCAATACTACAGAGTGAAAATGAATATGAGAAGGCACAAATTAGTTGTTTATATTGATCAAAGAGGAAAAATATAGCAAATACAGTCTCAGGTTGACCACAAAGATGGCTTCACGACCAACCACTATTACATATTGAGAATATGCATATATAGTATTACGAATCACTATTGCAGCTTAGGCATGGATTTGGAGTAGTCAACACGTTCACAAGTCGCCAATGTTCACTCCAAATGCCCACATGCGTTGTTTTAGGAAATCCTACAAAAAATGGAGTGTTCATCCATGCCTTAGTACATAAATTCATTAATGAAGGGGAAATAGTATCCCTAGGGCATGAAAAATTCACCAACCATGTCATTGGGCTCTGGAATGAGCATTAATGGTGGCCTAGGGGGTCACTAGAACGTCCCGTCACGAGTTGATGAGCCAATGGATTGGGAGGGCAAAACCATCAAGCCCCAACAAATCAGGCTTCCAACAAACATTTCATCTTTTGATTGAGAGTAGAAAATGACCCCAACTCCAATGAAAAACAAAGGAAGGATCTAGTTTCAATGATCAGATTATCACCAAACATCCCTCCAATTTAGAATGAAAGCAAGCAACCCCTAATCTCTAAAGTCTAAAGAGAGAAAAAAGGCAACACAACTGGCCAGGCCAGCAATCAAGCCCTTACTAGACATCTAACAATTTGAGTAGGAGAATGAGCACCTCTCCAAATTTTGAACTCTGAAGAAAAACAAAGGGTGCAACTTTATTGGGCTTCGACAATTAGGTCTCTGCTAATTATTCATCTATTTGAATTAAAGTTAGAGATCTCCCAAAACTTTGAACTCTGAACTACTTAGACAAGTATGAAACATCAGAGATCAAGAATCGAAACTTCTGCAAAACACATGCTTAGAAGGTAAAGAGGACCAAGAACACCTGACGCTACGATCCTGAAAGGCTTAGCAGTTATGGAACATCAGGGATGGGGGACACTACTAAACACAAGCTCTTGAGGCAAGGAAAACCAAGAAGAAATGAACCCATGATCTTGAAAACATTAGCAATTTGAAGAGTTAGAAATCAAGGATCAGAGAGAAACCTAAACTGATATTGTAGAGGCAAAGGAAAACAAGGATGTTCGACACCATGATCCTGAAAGACAGGCAATTTTACAAGAAACCAAGGAGGAGTTCAGAGTCGATAAGGATGGCATGCAAGAATGGGTAACCAAGAAACTTTGAAAAGCTGAAAAGGACACAAAACCTAAGGAAAAAGACAAAAAACTCTCAGACTTAGATTTTATGGATTTTGAGTTAATATTACACAAAGTACCATCCAAAAAATATCATAGGCATTCAAGGCAGACCGTAGGGTACAACTTACCTTTAAGAAACTTTTCCAAAAAAGCTCAAGAAGTACTCACTATCAGCAAGTCACCCATGTTGGGTCTAGATTACCTCTATTACCAATCGAAATCACCCATGCAACCCTTAAATCACCTCTTTTTCTAGGACAAGTTGACCCTGGTAAAACAAATAGTTTCCTAATAGTGTATAGGGCCTAGAGTGGACAATAGGATTCTTGGAAGCATGAAAATTATTTCCAAGGTAATTGAAAGGGTCCCCTACAATCCCAAAGTCATAATTTACACTCAACACTAACTTACCACCTTCCAATACAAGACTCAAGGGCACAAATCTCGAGATGGTTGAATTGATAGACCTAAACAAGCCACTAGTAACCTACAGTACTAAGGGCATAATTTTACATTAAAATGTTGTTTGTAAATGGGTGGAACCAATAATTGTCACTATGTCTAAGGTTCATTTTCCATGTTATATATTCATATAAACCATAAGTTCATTTTTATCCAAAATCATGCCATTATGCAAAACATTGATGACATACATCGAATGCGATAAGCATTACAACTGCTTGGCCACGAGGATGAATTAACAACACATTACTATTGATACTATCTACACATAGCATTCAAATGAAAAAAATGCATAGCGCAAAAGCTTTATTTCAATTTGTAAGCTAAATTAGATCAACTCATCAATCATTCCATGATTTATTCCATATGATAAATGCTTCACAATATGACATCTAAAATAAACACAAGTAACAATATACACATTTTAGCATAATGGCCATTCCAAGAATATGAGGACTAAAGAATAAACAATAATGTATGAATTATCACAATTAGTCATTTTTAAACAGGGATCACAAGACCCCAATATACAAGATTTCCAATAAGCTAACATAAAAAAATATAAGTAATAATATGCTACAAGAGATCAACATGCATTTCCATGAGCATTTCCAGAAGTCCTTATGGCCCAATGGCGGTCAACACCACCCAACCATTTGAAACCCTTAGGTCCACCCCTATGTATGAGGAGGTCATTAACTAGGTAGTTCAATAACACTCACAGTAAATATGTGGTCAAACAGGCACACCAACCAAAACACATATCATATATGTTAGTGTAGGTTTTTATTTCCCAGTTGGGATATTTATTTTCCTATATTCCTAGGTTTTTCCTACACCATTTATTAATCTTTCTTAGGTTCATAAAGCATGTTTAATTAATTGAGTGGGTTATGAGGTTTCACCTTACTACAAGGGATCACCCATTATCTATCTTGGGAATATATTTTTCTATCTTTAGACCGATAGATGGTTGCTTCCTATTGGTTGGTGTTGCCACCTTCACCCTCTCCATTTTTTATATAAACATGTTACCTAGCTTGTACTAGGCATCTTTTGCTTTTGCATCCTCTTAATGCTATTTTTCTTCTGGAGCATTTGCATTACTCTCATGGAGACTAACTCTATGCTGCTATTTTGATTTTGTATCATTTGCATTCATAGTTTAATATCTATTCATTTACACTAGTTTTTTGGGTTATTCATCTTTTCAGATTCTAACATGGTATCAGAGCTATTCTAGTGCAAAATAGATTTTAGTTTCCTTTTTGAGAGATTTAGGGGGAGGGGGGATTAATAAGTTTTGCTTGCAGGTTTCCTAAAAACCTAGTATGCTCTTCTCTTTCATTTTTAGATGATATGGAGAATCAGATAAGTCGACTGGAAATATTTTAACCTTTGGGGTTTTGCATATGTGTTTTGTGAGATATGGGTGATTACGGTATTTCTAGTTATACTAACAACATTTCTAGTTGTTCCAACACATCCAGGAGGCTCGAGAAAGTCAAATTTGGCTTTCATTTCATCGAAATCGGAGATCATTTGACACAATTGTGGAACGAGATTTTTTAAGTTCAGATTTGGAATAAAGCTTTTGTTTGGAGCATTTTTAGGCCAAAAGGATCTTGCCATTGAATCTAAGAGGCCTCGCAGATAAATTTTGACATATTACGTGCCATTTTTTGTTGTTGTGGGAGACATTTTATTTTATTAGATCCGCATCTTAGGCACATCAAAAAGAAAAAATATTTCTGGGTTTTGTTCACTGTGTCAAAAAACTATCTGGGTATTTAATATTATTTGCATGCAGCAAATAGATAGTACTCAAACTTAATCAAAAAGTATTAGAAGACCCCCTCTCGATTAACAATTAAAGATTTGAAGGTAGTTTTCAAAGGCTTTGTTCTAGCTCATACTGGCTCCATTTCTCAAGAATTTTTTTTATTTGGCCTATATTTTCATGCTCTTTGCACTAGTGTAGACGTTTTTTGATTTTGATGCAAAGATTTTCCAAAAATTGTAGATTTTCACTCGTGACACTGTACAGTTATCGTTTTGGGAACTTCAGAGAAGCATGACTTTTGCATATTACCTCAGATCGTGGTTATTCTTTTTTTGAAAGTGCATGTTTTTGGTGTGTTTTTCAGTGGTTTCGTTAGTTTCACTTGGTTTCATTCTAGTATTGTACTTTCAACATACACCTATTGTTGAGGATTTTGCAAGCATTGAGATTACGGCCACTAAATAATTCTTGCTAGTGGAATTTATAAATTATGCACTAAATTATAAAGTGTCAGATCATATTTTATTGGGTGGCTTCTTTGATTGAGTGAAAAAGGGGGTTGTCCTGTGTGTGTTCTCTTCTTTTCAGCACTTCTTTCTACATTTCTTCATCATGGATCAAACTACAGTACCCATATTAACTTCTTACAACTATTTTGAGTGGAAATCACGTATGACAATCTACTTAAGGAAAGTTAGATTACATATGATAATGTTGGGACTTGAAACTGAACCCACTAAATATGAAGATAAGCCTAAGTGGTTTAACAAATGTGATGAGGACTATGGAACATTGTGTTTGTCTGTTTCTCTTGATTTGCTCTTTCACATCGAGTCTTTGAATTCACCAAATGAAATCTGGACAAAGCTAGAAACACTATTTGGTACACAAGATTCAATGAGGGGTCATATGTTGGAAAATGAACTAATTAGTTTAAATCTAGGCAACTTCAACATAATTCAGAATTTTTTCACAAAATTGAAATCACTAAGGCTACAATTAAAACAATGTGGAATTGAAAAGAAAGATGAACAATTGATCCTTAGTATTCTCTCCAAGCTAAGTTCAGAATATTTTGTATTTCTTTCTACCTCCTATGCTACTAAGGGTGCACTTGGTACTCAATTCACCATGCCATATTTGGATGACTTATTTATCTCTCTCAAATGGGAGCAAGATAAGCTAATCCATATGGGTACTCCTAAATCCTCCAAGTCACATGCCCTAGTTGCCAACCAAGGCAGAAAAGAATAGAAAGGAAAAAGTAGTAACAATAAGGATAAGAAACAAAAGAATAGCAAGGAGAAGAAGAATCAAATACTAGTTGCTTCAAAAGGAGACAAGCCTATGAATGAGAATGTCCAATGTGCCTATTGTAAAAGACCTGGTCATGATGAGCATAAGTGTTTAAAGAAATAAATTGATCACTTGACACACATTATTGAGAAAAATAATATTAGTGTCCTTGAGTTTGTCAAACATAATTCAAATGAGAGGTCTAACAAGGCAAAAGAAAACAACAAGGGGAAAGGAATAGGCAAGGCCCTTGTAGCAGTTGCTTCACAACAATCCACTTGGGTTCTTGATTTGGATGCTTCATGCCACATGGCTTCATCTAAGGAAAAACTTGCATCTTTGTAGCCGTGTACTATGCCTTCGATTTTGATGGGTGATGACACTCTTGTTGAGATTTGTGGGAGAGGGTCTGTTGATGTGGGGGATGGCACATTTCATGATGTTCTTTATGTGCCCTTATTATCAACTAATCTCCTGTTAGTATATCAGATCACTCACACAAGTTAGGCAAGCAGGTTGAGTTCACTCCTAATTCATTAGAGAGTCGTGAGTTGCACAATGATTCTATAGTTATAGTTGGGAGAGCAGATAATCAATCACGGCTCTATCTATTTTCTCACTTTGTTCTCGATCCTCCTTTGTATGTTTTTCTCACTCATTCTAATGATGTGAGTAAGTTATGGCATGAGTGGTTTGGCCATCTTAACTTTTGTTACGTACATCAGCTCAACTAGTAGAGTATGGTCACAGGGTTGCCTTCAGTTCAGTTTTCAGGTGGTGTTTGCCAAGGCTGCATTCTTGGTAAGCATCCTAAGGAAACATTTGATAAATGTAAGGCATGGAGAGCTTCACAGATACTAGAGTTAGTTCATAGTGATTTGGCTGGTCTATTTCCTCATCCATCCTTCAACAAGGCTAGATTTTCTTGATATACCTGGGTGTACTTTCTCAAATAGAAGTCTGAGGTATTTGATCATTTTTTAGGATTTCAAAACTTTTGTAGAGAAGCAATATAGGAAAACCATCAAAGTTTTGTGCACTAACAATGGTGGTGAATATGTCAACCATCATTTTGAGAGGTTTTGCACTTTAGAGGGGATTGATTTGTAGCATTTTGTTCCCTACACTCCCCAGTAGAATGGTGTTGTAGAACGGAAGAATAGGTCCTTGAAGGAAATGGTGAACTACATGATTCACTCCAGATCTTTTACACCATAGTTTTGGGCAGAGTCTATTAACTATGCTTGTTATTATTTAAAGGAAAAAGTGGTACAATGAAAGTTTGTCAAAACTGAACCAAGGCCCACTCTTCACACTCTAAACATTAGGAAAGTGTAGGAACTAAGCTTGTTCACTATGAAGGACCAAGCTACAGATTTCCTATGTTTCCTTTATGCTAGCTATGACTGAATGGATGCTCAAACTAGGTTTTCACAAGTTTTTAACACTCACAAAGTATGAAACCCTAATTATACACTTATGCTATTACAGACTAATTTCCAACACAGGTACAGTCAAACAAATCACAAAAATACAGAGTAGGGGTTTCAGAGAGTGTGTACCCAGAAACTAAGGGTCTATGAGACAAGGGCACCTGTTCTTTTGTCCTGCAATTGTTTGAAACATGAAATATTTTGTATCAGGTATCAGAGGGTCTTCAGAGGTCCCCAGGTCCCGAAAAAAGGCCCAGTTAGACTAGGGCACCCACTCTTTAGTTTCAAATATTTTGCAATGTCGAAATTCAAAGTTCTGTGACGACTGTCTCTGCAATATCCATCTTTTTGTCACTCCTTTTCGTCAAATATTTTTGCATACGACCTACACATACACAAGGAGGAGAAATATGGTTGGGGCTATATAGGAGCTTGCCTCAGTCAAGACCCATCTTTGGTATTTCTACCTCAACAATAGCCAATGATAAAGATATGTAGATGTGTGTTCTCATCTATCAAATGTGTATGCGAAAATGTAAAACTCTAGATGACTCAAGCATCGGGGAAAGGTCAACACTTTTGCTTCACTCAAGGAAACAACAACAACTTCACCTCAAGGAGATGAGAGCAATGAAGATTTGTAGAACAAGAAGGTGAGGCAACCATATCTGTGAAAGGATTCCCAAGCTCAAGTTGGAGGCTTCAATCAACCCTTCTCCTGATCATACAAAAACTTGTGCAAACCCTAGGAAGATCAAGATAGTCTCAAGATCTTGATTCCTAATCTCCATCGAATATCTCCATGATAGAAAATTCAAATATCTTCTTGTTATGTCAGAAAATGTCTCCCTAGACTTTTTCCCTCCTAAGTTTAGCTCCCGGGTCCCTTGTTTTGCATCTTGCATGTTCATTTTGACTCCTGGAAAGAAATGGCCTGAAACCCATGTCAAATGGGGATTGAGGGACATTGTTTGTCTTAGGCCTTCCCTAAAATAGGACTAGGGACATGGGCGCCCATGCCCTTGTCCTTCCCTATTTTAGGCAGGTCCCAAATTTGAATGTCAGTTATGTGACTGTTAGTTAGGTCCCATGTCGACATCTTAACTTTGAATTACAAAATTCTTGGTGGGAATTTGTGTTGTTGCATATATAAGCATGTTTAGGATTTCATTTGTAGACTAGAAGATGATTGTGAACTTTTGGCACACTTAGCATTCAAGATATTCATTGTTGCAGAGTAGAGCATTGTTATTGTGTTTGTGATTGCAGATTTACCTTCATCTTCTCATATGATTGAAGGATCTTCATCTATGTGAGAGCTACACCTCTAAGGTGACATTTATTTGTGTTTGAATCATTTATCAATTTCTTTTTGCCTCTATCCCATAGGGATACACACTCTTATTTGACAACGGTGTTCAAAAGACTTAAATGTCTCTTTGGGGCTTGACTGAGGCAAGCCTCTAAACACCACAACCCCCAACCACCCTCCTTTGTGATTGCAGGTTACTGGTACCAGATTTCACAGAGTGGAGTTGTAGAGGAAGGTTGCAGAAGATAAGGATTTTGGATCTGGCAGAAAGAAGCAGTTTGGAGCATTTTTGGGACATGGGTGCCTAGGGCAATGTCCTCTAGAATTTCACACACAGGAATCTTTGTGACAGTGACATTCTACATCTGAAGAAGCCCTGACATCCTAAAGATCAACCTGCCTTGGACTCAGGCACCTAGGGCAGTGTCCTCCGCATATCCCATGATGAAAACAAACATAATAGTGATCATTAGTGCTGGAAGGAGTTTTTCATTCTTGAAGATTAGCCTTCCTTGGACTTGGGCACCTAGGGCAGTGTCCCAGAATATTTTGAATCCCAAACTTTGAAAAATGGTTAGTAATTAATCTATGTCTTCTATCTTAGTTTGCAAGCATTTGTCAAAATTTATCAGTTTTCTTATTATTTTGCATAATTAGGGTTTCTAGCATACTTGTGTTGGAGTCCAGGACAACACTGAGAGGGGGGGGGTGAATCAGTGTTGTATAAACTTTTAAACTTTTTGTAAACTTTATCTTACAAGACAAAGAGGGATGAATACATCAATATTTATGCTGATAATAATGTTGGGAAATGAGGTGTCTCAACCTTGCTACACATTTCCCGTTATAGTTATTTTTATTTAATATTTTCCTACAGCTGTTAAGCATTGTCGGTGCTTTGAAAATTAGTTTTTTTTAGGTGTCAAAAGATGCCCACATGATAGTATATTATGGAAGGCCTATTTTTAGGCATATTATGATAGATTCTATGACATCTGTAAGGGTCAAAAATAGGGGATTTCATTTTGGACGTGAGAGCTTATTTTGGGACTGAAATCTTGGCTGAGAAGCCTTGCACATGGTTTTGTAAAACCACAGGTGGTTTCTTGTATAGCCAGAAATCTATAAATTGGAGGCTTGAGGAGTTGTTTGCATAGTGTGAGTTTGTAGGTATTGTTCTACTGTCGAAATGCTACCAGAATTCTTCTAGAGTTGTTTACTGGTGATACTCCTGTAATAAATTTGCTCTGCAAGTGTATGTAATCTTGTTATTAGATTTGGAATACATTGAGCAGGCTTTTGGATTGTGGGGTTTTTCACCCGAAAGGGTTTTCCTCATGTATATCTGGTGTTTTGTGTTTTATTGTTTATTTCATGTTTTGAATGTGTTGCTGGAATTTCTGTAGCTATTAGATCAGATTTGAAGTTTTGCATATTGTCTCTCCTCAAGATTGGCATAGGAAGTTGTTTCCGCTACTTTAACTTCCTTACAAGTGGTATCAGAGCTTGATCACCTTTGGTTTCAGTTGTGGGTTGTTGGGTTTTTTGTGCTAATCAAGGTTTGAGTGGGAGCTTGTGCAGAGGATACTTTGTGATCTTATTGCAATATTTTTTAGATGGTGAGCACATCTAGGAGGATTGAGGTAGAGAAGTTTTCTAGCATGAACTTTGAAATGTGGAAGCTGAAGATGGAAGATCTGTTGATTGACCGGGATCTATGGGATGCAGTGGATGAAAATGTCCATAGGCCTGTGGATCCAGATTTGGCTACAAAGTATGATTTAATGGATAGAAAAGCTAAAGGTCTCATAAGATTGTGCCTTGCAGATTCGATTCTGATAAATGTCCACGAAGAACCCCACTTCGAAGAAGCTTGGGAAGAAGTTAGGTGAGATATATCAAGCTAAATCTCTAGTGAATAAGATTTTCTTGAGGAAGAAGTTGTATTCCTTGAGAATGGAAGAAGGTGGATGAATTTCTGAGCATCTGGAAACATTCAATATGTTGGTGACTCAGTTGACTTCAGTTGGGGTTAAAATGGATGAGGAAGAAAGGTGCCAAATTTTGCTGTGTTCGCTGCCAGACTCATGGGATAGCCTAGTTATGGCTATTGGGATCACTGCAGTCATCTTGACGATGGAGGATGTTGTTGGTTCTCTACTTTCCAAAGAGATGAGAAGGAAGGTCTCTCTGAATGCCAAAGAGGCTTTGAGTGTTCGAGGAAGACAAAAAGAACGAGGCAAAGATGAGAAGTAGCGTGGCCGTTCCAAGTCCAAGAATAAGGGGAGATCAAAATCTCCTAGTAAGTCCAAGGCAATATGCTGGAACTGTGGCAAATCTAGACACTTCCAAAAGGAATGTAAAGAAGAGAAGAAAAAAAAGAAGAAGAAGCAAGATTCTGACTCTGAGTCTGAAAAGGAAGATGGAGATGCCTTTATTGCAGCCTTGGCCACTCGTGCAGGTGATAATGCATGGTTGATAGACTCAAGTGCATCTTTCCACATGACTCCTAACAGAAACTGGTTTAGTAAGTATGAAAACTATAATGGTGGTAAGGTGTATTTGGGTGATAATTCTTTTCTTGACATTGTTGGCCGTGGTAGTATTCATGTGAAATTTTCTGATGGTAGAGTTAGAAGATTTGATGGTGTCTTGCATATCCCAGGACTAGCAAGAAATTTATTATCTGTTAGCAAGCTAATAGATGCGGGTGTGCATGTACAGTTTTCTGAAGCAAGTGCCACAATGGTGAGAGGTGCTATGGTGATAGCAAGAGGAAGTAGATTGGGTACATTGTACCAACTTGATGCATGCACGATTGAGTGCAATAGTACTTCTGATAAAATTAAGCCAGAAACTACTTCGCTTGAAAAAGAGATGGTTTCCTCTTCTGCGGATGGTCATGGCTTCTGGGTACCCAAGGGTGCTCTGTCTACCGAATCAAAGTTGCCTAGAGAGAAGACCATGTTATGGCACCAGAGACTTGGCCACATTGGAGAGAGGGGGTTGAAAGCCCTGAAGAATAAGAACCTTGTTGAAGTTTTGAATGATTGCAATCTAGAGTTTGATTTCTGTGAATGCTGTATTTATGGCAAACAGAACTGCGTTCAGTTTTACTCGTCTTCTCATAAGTCTTCATGTATTTTGGATCTAATCCATTCGGATGTATTTGGTCCTGTTGATGTTGCTTCTATTGGTAAATTAGTTTATTATGTTACTTTCATTGATGATTTCAGTAGGAGAACATGGGTATATTTTTTAAAGAGCAAATCTAAAGTTTTCAGTTGTTTTAAGGAGTTCAAGGCTATGGTATAAACTCAGATTGGAAAGAAAATTAAATGTTTGAGGATTGAAAATGGTGGTGAGTACTGTTCTGCAGATTTTGACAGATTATGTATAGATTACAAGATTAAAAGACAGAAGACAACTCCGTATTCTCCTCAGCAAAATGGAGTTGCTAAAAGAATGAATAGAACGTTGATGGAGAAGGCTAGGAGCATGTTGAGTGGAGCTGGTCTAGAACAAAATTTTTGTGCTGAATCTGTTGCCACTGCTTGTTATTTGATAAATAGATCTCCTACATCAGCGCTTGTTGATAAAACGCCAATGGAGGCGTGGTTAGGGAAAAAGCCTTTACTTAGACATCTGAGAGTTTTTGGTTGTGAGGCATATGCACATGTGCCTAAGGAGAAGAGAATAAAGTTGGATTTTAAGGCTGTCAAATGTATCTTCATCAGCTACAGCTATGGTGTGAAAGGATACAAGCTTTGGGACCCTATTGCACATAAGGTAATTCATTCCAGAAGTGTTATTTTTAGACAAACTAAATCTTTTCCTGTTATTTTTCAGCTAGAACAGCATAAAGAAATTGAATAGAAAAAATATGTGATTCAACTTCCTTCTATGCCTGAGGAAGATGAATCGAGGCCCCAAGATAGACAAGAAGTTGAGGAGAGCTCATCAAGCTCTGAATCTTCAGAAGAGGGTGACGAGGATGAAGAAGTGGAAGAACCTCCACCTCAGCTTGTTCAAAGGTCTACAAGGCATAGGCAACCACTTGAAAGGTATGGGTATTCACCTGATGATTGGAAGTGTATATTTGCTTTGAATACTAACATTGATGAACCGAGATCTGTGCAAGAGGCTTTGGGTATGAATGATGCAGAGTCCTAGAAAGTTGCCATGGATGAAGAGATGGTAGCCCTTGAAAGAAATGATACATGGGACCTTGTACCTTTGCCTGAAGGACGTAAACCTGTTGAATGTAAATGGGTCTTTAAGAAAAAGATTGGTTCAGATGGAAATGTTGTAAAGTATAAGGCACGGTTGGTTGTGAAGGGATACTCTTAGGTTGAGGGTATTGATTACAATGAGATTTTTTCTCCTATTGCTAAAATGACATCCATTTAATTTTTATTATCTATTACAGCAGCTTATGACCTAGAGGTCGAACAAATGGATGTGAAAATTGCTTTCCTTCATGGTGATTTGGAGGAAGAAATCTATATGACACAGCCAGAGCACTACGTGGTAAAAGGTAAAAGCAAGTTGGTTTGTAAGTTAAACAAATCTCTGTATGGCCTTAAACGAAGTCCTAGGATGTGGTACCAGAAATTTGATACTTATGTGTTGAGTTTGGGATTTGTGCAGTCTAAATCTGATCACTGTGTATATTTTAAATCTGATGGTGATCGTTTCTTGGTAATTGCTTTATATGTTGATGACATGCTTATTGGGAAAGGCAAAGGTTTGATTGCAGAATTGAAATCTCAGCTCTCTGCAAAATTTGAAATGAAAGATCTTGGTGCAGCAAAACACATACTTGGGATGGAGATCAGAAGAGATCGTGAGAATAGAAACCTATAGCTTGGCCAGAGTAAGTATGTTTGTTCAGTTTTGCAAAGGTTTAACATGTAGGATTGTAAACCACTTTATGTTCCTGTTACATTGGGAACAAAGTTCTCTATTTCACAATGTCCTACATCCCCATCAGAGATGGAAGACATGAGCAGAGTGCCTTACCAAAGTGCAGTTGGAAGCTTAATGTATGCTATGGTCTGTACAAGACCAGACATTGCCCAAGCAGTGGGAGTTCTTTCTCGTTATATGTCTAATCCTGGAAGAGTGCATTGGGATGCAATTAAGAGGGTCTTTAGATATTTGCGGGCTACAACAGAGTACTCTATTTGTTTTCATGGTACAGGAGATCAACATTCCCTGAGTATTCGTGGTTTTGTGGATTCAGATTGCACTGGTGATGTCGATAACAGAAGATCCACCAGTGCATATGTGTTTACTCTTAATGGTGGTACAATCAGTTGGATGGGCAAGCGACAGGATGTGGTCGCTTTGTCCACTACTGAGGTAGAGTACATGGCAGCTACTCATGCCTATAAAGAAACCATTTGGCTGAAGCATTTGTGTTCAGATATTGGATTGAAACAAGGTGCAGTTACAGTTTATTGTGATAGTCAGAGTGCAATCTGCCTTGGAAAGAACCTGACTTTTCATGCCAGGACCAAACACATTGATGTTCAGTATCACTTCATGAGAGATATGGTCGAGGATGTAAGGGTGAAGCTGGAAAAGGTAGAGATTGTGGCAAATGTTGCAGATGCATTAACTAAGTCCGTGAGCACAACAAAATTTAGGTGGTGTTCTAAGTCTATGGGCCTTTTGGCCCCTAGTAGTTGATCCATGATGATGTTATTCCCCTGTCCCTTGCAAGGTATTCGACAAGTGGGAGAATGTTGGGAAATGAGGTGTCTCAACCTTGTTGCACATTTCCTGTTATAGTTATTTTTATTTAATATTTTCCTACAGCTGTTACGCATTGTCGGTGCTTTGAAAATTAGTTTTTGTTAGGTGTCAAAAGATGCCCACATGATAGTATATTATGGAAGGCCTATTTTTAGGCATATTATAACAGATTCTATGTAATCTATAAGGGTCAAAAATAGGGGATTTCATTTTGGACGTGAGAACTTATTTTGGGACTAGAATCTTGGCTGAGAGGCCTCGCACATGGTTTTGTAAAACCACAGGTGGTTTCTTGTATAGCTAGAAGTCTATAAATTGGAGGCTTGAGGAGTTTTTTGCATAGTGTGAGTTTGTAGGTATTGTTATGCTGTCGAAATGCTACCAGAATTCTTCCAGAGTTGTTTACTGGTGATACTCCTGTAATAAACTTGCTCTGCAAGAGTATGTAATCTTGTTATTGGATTTGGAATACATTGAGCAAGCTTTTGGAGTGTGGGGTTTTTCACCCGAAAGGGTTTTCCCCACGTATATCTAGTGTTTTGTGTTTTATTGTTTATTTCATGTTTTGAATGTGTTGCTAGAATTTCTGTAGCTGTTAGATCAGATTTAAAGTTTTGCATATTGTCTCTCCTCAAGATTGGCGTAGGAAGTTATTTTCGCTACTTTAACTTCCTTACAAATAAAACATGCAAACCAAAACTATGATCAAATTATTAATATGCACACACACAGAGGAAATCAACAAGAAACATGACACAAGCTTTTTACCGAGTGGAAAATCCTCCTGGGTAGAAAAACCACTCAAAAACTAGCTTATTCAAAATCTCACTCATTACATGAAGGTCTCACTGACCAAAGAAGCTTCACTAGCTTTTCAGGATGCCTCACTGGCATACATTGTCCCTCACTGGCAAAATACAATCACCATGATCAACATATAAAATTTTTTGTGCAAGAATTGATTGCCAATCAATCTGATTTGCACCATTATACAACATGTCTTTTCTGAATTTGCAATTATACTCAATCCAATCTGTACATCAATTTCAATTTCATGATCTCTACATAATCAAATTACCTAATACACAATACAATCTCAATGTCTTCCTTTGTATTTCATCTTCAATCAAAAATCAATTCACCTGATTTAGTTTATCTCTGCACAATTAATTATTTTCATATTATCTTCATACTTGATAAGATTTAATGTGTATCACAAGTTGTATTCAATTTGTATATCTGTTCACACCCCTTCAATTTACTTGCAATATAATTATATAAGAAAGAGAATGTCCTTTCATATTCTTCTCAATCCTCATATTGAACTCAATTCCTCTATTCTGAATAACCATTCATTTTCTTTATTTCTCTGATCCATTTTTCTCTTTTCATAAAATAAGAAACCTTTCATTTTCATCACTCAATAAAATCATCACTGAATTGCTTCAATCCGCCCTTGTCAAAAATGAAGAGCCTTCACAAATTAATTCACTTGCAATAGGAAAGATTTTTCATATTCCTTTGTAAAAATATTTTCACCTTCTCAAACAAAATCATCTTCATTTTTTTATTTTCTCAATAAAAGAAAATATCATTCTCCTACAATAGAAAACTTTAAATCAATATTCAAACAAGAATTCTCTCTATGACTTCATGATACCCATCAATCTTTTTATCTTCCTCTATCTGCAAAAGAATAACATTTCATATTTTCTTTTCATATATCATATTCATTCTTCAAAAAATTTCTTTAAAAAAAAATCTTCATTCCAATCTGCCCTGTTTAACTTCATCTTCCCCTGCATATAAATTCCTCCAAACAAATTTCTTCTCAAAAAATAAGATCATAAAAATCTTCAATGAAATCCAACACCATTCATCTTCCTCTTGCCCTGCAATAAAAATATTCTTCAATTGATTTAATAAATCTGCCCCAAAAAAAATATTCTTCTTCCCCATTTGTCTTCATAAATTTATTTTCCCTTAAAAAATTATCTCATGGAAATCTCCTCCTAGCTTTTAATATCTCAAAAATTGCCTTTTTTGAAACAAATAAAAAAATTCACATTAGTCATAAAATCTATGATTTCCTTTTTAAATCTTCATTTATCTCCTTAAATAAAAATCTTCCAAAAAGAACTTCCTTGAAAATCTCCTTAAAAAACTCAGTCTTCATATTATTCTATCTCATAGAAAGATGCCTTTTAGAAGGCCAATAAAATAGGAGATGAAAAGTCTCTAAATTTAAGAATAAAGCCATTTATGGCTTATCACGTTTCCTTCAAAAAAGGCCTTTGAATCTTTACAAAACATATTCAAATATATTCGATGCCCATACAAATTCGAACCCCTCTCATATTCGAAGTCTTTTATGACTTTCAAATTTATATGAAACTAATTTATATGATATCTTTTTGACCGATTTATTTTTATATGAGATGAGCATCGGTTATAGGTAAAGAGGCCGGTTAGAATATGAATTAAGTACCCTTTCAACAGGTCAAGATAAGTGGATAACCTATGATCACAGGTCACTTGGATTTTTATAACAAAAAGTATTTTTTTCTTTAAATGATAGGCAATATATGCAATATTACTTAGACTTAGGACTTAGGAGTAAGATTTAGAGATTGGCTTAAAAACACATGGAGATTTAAGAAAGATTTTTCACCACTGAACCCAAGAGGTAATGATTAGTGCAAAGATCCTTTGGGATAGATTTTACTACTTAGAGATCCTAAAATTTTGTCATGACATGAGAATTGAAATGTCAAAACATGATGACATGAGAACCGACCAAGATATGATGACCTAAGACATAATAGCAGAGAGTCTTGAAACATGAAGTTTGAGGACATAAAACATAAGTAACATGAGGTGAAAGACTTTGATAGGCTCCTGTATACTAAGGACATAAAACATAAGCAACACTTTGTCAATCTTCTTGTGTGTGTTCAATCTCGAAGACACCCCTGAATGATCAGCATCATAACCAAGGCAACTCACACACCATATCAATGCCAACACCCACATGGAGAACACTATACTATCAACACTGAAATCATTAGATGATCAACATCTCCCTGTTTATATGAACACCATAACACCATAATGACATGATAGACATTAACAACCAATGTGATCAATCAAGTCTTGCAAATCTATCAATGAATGATACCTTCTACACAAACAAGTATGAACCAAGTATGATCAAGAATGAACCAATATGAACACCAAACCATGAAGATATCTTGATGACATCTCTTATCAATCACTGATCCTGATGACATGAACAACTCCTGTCAATACCAACACCTTTTTGACATCAATGACAATCTACTTTCATCAATCTCCCCCTTTGTCATTGATGGCAAAACTACCTGATACTTTTTCTTTCTCCCGCTTTTTGACATCTAATGACAAAGACTATTACCTCCCCCTGAGAAGAAATCCACTGAAAGATGTTATATCATGATCATACCAATTACAATCACATTGCATAATGAGGACTTTGAAGACATAGACTCTTGTTATCTTGTTATATTCATATCAACCAAATGAATTGAGATACCACTTACCAAAAACTTTGATACCACTTGTCTTTCAAAAGATTGAAAGCACTGAAAACTTATGCAATTTGATGTCCTAAACTTGTCTTGAAAGCTCTGTCCTTGCACATCTACATCTTGAATAACATTTCAAACTTGAGAGCAACAAGACACAACACATCTGAAAACTTACATCCTGAAGCACAATACCACTTCTTGTTATAAAACCACTTATGAAGATGAAGACTGACACACTCCTGATGACATCACATGTGATTGGAGGACAAACTTTCCAAACAAACAATCTCTTCAATCAACAACAGAAATTTGAAGTATGATTATGAAGACATAAAAATTGACTCCTTTGATATGAATCATATGAAATTGAACTTCATGCAAAGACTACACCTTTCACCAATAAAAATTAGCACAAATCACAATCCATGATGACATGATGACTAACCAAGAGATGTTCTTGCCAACAACTTCCTTGATAAAGACAACATAAACTTACAACCTGCAACCAATCTTATTCTTGCACACCCTTTTTGACATGAAAAAGAATGAAGACCATCTGAAATGAATGAAGTCTATGAAGACCATCCTACACACCTTGTCAAATCTGATATAAACATAACCATTATCAATACCTTTTCAAAACTAAATGCAGAGACATATGCTATGAATTAACTTATTTTATTTGCAACCTCCTCAACCAACATATGCTAACATCTGAAAAGGACTTCTTTTGTATACCCACGATCATGTCAAACATTATTCAAATCAGCCCATCAAGTCTGCATATCAACATACTAACTGCATCAACAAGTTCTTCCTGCAACAACACTTTGCACAAATAAAATGCAGAGATAAGTGCTATGAATTGAATTTTTTTTCATTTTCAGCCACCTTAGCCAACACATGCAAACATTTGATAAGAGCTCTTTGAAACATCTTAAGCTCTTTGCCATGACAACCAATACTTCTCAATAACAAGATCCCATTGAATTGCAACATCATAACAACTCAACCTTTGTCAATATCAACATGATATGAACAAAATATAAATAGGATCATTTATAAACCAAATCACTCAACACTATCAAACTCTTTGTACTTTGAACCCTTGAACATCTTATCACTGATCACCTGTAGCACTTACATACACATATTGACAAACCTCAATAATCTCCTTCCTGAAACTTCTTGGGGATAATTGATGGGACATGAACAACTCCCCCTCACATTATGCTATCTGTTATGCAACTGATGAAGTGACATGTGTAAGATGCACAAGCTTAGAATCTAACTTCTCTTGACTTTATTTTTGCTTCCAAATTTTTATAGGCTCTTTCTTCTGTTCATGTTTCTTTATCCAAACCTTTTCAATCTTTTTCTTTTTCCAATCTGATGCTATTGTTTCATACACTCTACAACTATATGCCTTGTGACCAGGAGAAAGTAGTATTCCTTCTGCAATCAACTGCTTTATGCCCAAAATGATTACAAGTATAACAATAACCATTAAATGAATAATTATACCTGTACATGTATGCTTGTCTTACAAAAGCAGTTCTACTACTTTGATTGTTCATTTTTCTTTCAAGAGCAGCACGATGAAGATCAATTTTTCATCTAGGAGTCTCTCTAGCTTTAGAAGACTCTCCTTTTTCATAACCAAGTCCAGAAGTATCCCCATGTTGTTTTTGTTTACCAAGCATCTCCTATAACTTGCATGTACTTTCCTCAAACTCCCGATACTTCTTGGACAGAACCTTGAGACCTTCATAATCCTTTCTTAGATTGATAATTTCATATTTTCAATTCTTTTAACTTCAAGATCAGATTTTGATACATCATCTATCCTCTTAGCCTCCTCAATTTTAGTCTTTAGTCTGATAATCAATTTTTCTGAATCATCAATTTGTGTCTTTAAACTCACAATTTGACTTCTTGCCTCTTCAAGTTCAGAGAGTGCTTTTGCAAAATCTGAGCATATCTTACCTTTGAAATTTTTCTCTTGTTGAAGCTAATCTTTTAATCTCCTATTTTCTTTTCTAAGTTGCTTGATTGTATCAAGGGCACAAAGAAGTTCTCCTTCAACATCAACTTCATAATCATCTTCATCAAACTCCTGATTGTGATCTTCTTCTTCTAAATCTGATTGAGTCTCATCTCCTTCATGTGAATCACTTCCATCATTGTCACTCTTCTCAGATAACAAGTTGTCTTCTTCTTCAGGTGCATCATCTTGATAAATTTTTATCAACTCCTTCCACACATCCTAAGCTGTTACACAATGCATAATTTTACAAGAAATATCATTAGGTAGAGCAGATAATATCGCCTTCTGTGCAATATGATTACATTCAAGAGCTTCTTTATTATTTTCAGTAACACAATACCCATTCTCAACTAACATCAAAACATCATGTCCTAAAGAGGATAAATATACTTGCATTCTCATACACCAAACTGAAAAATATGAACCATTAAACAAAGGAGCTTCTGAAATATTTTCTTCTAATACAATACTTGACTCAACTTGTGAGACATTTCTATCAACATCTAAATTTGATAAAGATGGAGACTTTTGACCAGTAGGAGACTTGACACTTTTCTTGCTCTTATTTCTTTTGCATTTACCCATGACATATCCAAGATGATTAAGCTTCAAAAAGGGAACCTATGCTTTGATACCACTTGTTGGAGTCCAGGACAACACTGAGAGGGGGGGGTGAATCCGTGTTGCATAAACTTTTAAACTTTTTGCAAACTTTATCTTACAAGACAAAGAGGGATGAATACATCAATATATATACTGATAATAAAAGATGCAAACAAAAACTATGATCAAATTATTAATATGCACACACACAAAGGAAATCAACAAGAATCATGAACAAGCTTTTTACTGAGTGGAAAACCCTCCCGGGGTAGAAAAACCACTCAAAAACTGCCTCACTGGCTTATTCAAAATCTGGGTAAATGCAAGAAGTTGTGTCCACTTAAGGTGGAAGTTTCAGAGTTAGAAAAAAATTTGAAATTGGGTAACCAAAAATGGGATCCCGTTTTGGATCGGGATCCCGAGCCTGAAATCCAAAACGCGATCCCGTTCCAAAGCGGGATCCTATTTTGAAAAAGTATTAAATTTTTTAAAAAATGGCAGAGACCCCATTTTCCCCAGTGATAGGCGACAACTAAGAACAGGATCCCGAGTTGAGTCACCATCAAATCACTAGGTAAGTGGATTTTTCCACTTCTACAAATTACCCATGAATCTTTTGAAGTTTCGCTTGTTTGTTTTGGTGTAAAATACAATCAAAATTTAAATTGTAAACTATTATTTAGGGTTTCTGTTTATGAAATCAATAGCTATTTTTTGACATTTTAGTTGTAAAATACAATTGAAATTTTGAAAGACTATATCATATAAAAGGATAGAATTTGAACAAACTGTCAAAATTTTGTTTAAATTTGAGAATTGAATAGCTATATTTAGACATTTTAGCTGTAAAATAGAATTGAAAATTTGAAAATACTGTATCATATGAAAGGAGAGATTTTGAACAAACTGTCAAAAATTATATAGCATTGGGATGATATATATATTTGGTTTTTATAAAATTTACTTATATCAATGTATGTCATTGTATTTTAAAGGCATTATTGAATAGGTAACTATCATGTAAAAAAATTATAACAAAACATAATAAAACCTTTATCACGTCCTTCATAATCAAACCTTTAGAGACAACCAACTAATCAAGAATTAAGAAAATTTTACAGTTTTTGTGATAGCCAACTAATCAAGAATGAAATCAAGCCAACAAATGTAACTTTAGAGACACTCAAGTAGCTGTCCTCACTAGCTAGGTTATGCCCCCGGGATGAACATCGTGATGTTAATTGTGATACGAGCCTAACCTCATTGGTAATGCTTCCCCTAATCTTAATGACATTGATGTAGGCCTCACTCATGATCCTTATGAAGATCTTGCCACCACTAACCTCTTTCATGATAGGTCACTATCCTCACCATCTCCTTAGACCTATAATACCTTGAGCTTATCGATTGGGACCAACACGACCCTTTATGATTTGATGTTTTCCAAAATGATGAAGCCATCATGAAACTTATGAAGTGTCAAGACCACATCCCCATTGTAATCATAAGAAAGACTTTTCCACCATACTTAACACCTATGCTTATTTTGGAGAGAAAGAAAGAACCCTTTAGTCCTAAGGCACCCTAGTAGGCAGAAAAGCAACAAGATATAAGAAGAAACTTGTGATCGATTAAAATGATACAATAAAAATGGACACTTCCCAAGAGCTCCTCAATGACAAACTTCACCTTCCATTAGATACCACTCAGATACAAGATGACTCCCCTCTCCTTGTTGAGGATGCTATAGACATCAACCTGTGAATAGAAGAGGACCCTAAACTCTCTAAGATAGTAGCTCCACTGGACCTTGACATAAAAGAAGGCATAACCATTACCCTTAAAGATTATGTTGATTTCTTCATGTGATCTTATGGTGATATGCCTTTAGACTCCATCTTTAAAGTCATGCATCATCTTGTGGTTCACCTCAATGCCAAACCTATTCAATAAAAGCTACGCAAAATGCACCCCCAAGCAGCCCTCTTGGTCAAAGAAGAATTGTATAAACTCTTGGATGTGGGGTTCATTCAGACTATTACTTATCCTAAATGGGTCTCTAACGTGGTCTTAGTTAACAAGAAAACTAAGGGAATTCATGTTTGCACTAACTTTTGAGACATCAAAAAAGGATACCCTAAAGATAACTTTTCTCTACCGAACATTGATATGATCGTGGATCTCATAGCCATATATATAAAATGTTATCATTAATCTGGATATAATATGGACCAAGTTGAAACATTTGAGTTAGACATGGAGACGCCTAGATTATGGAGAGGTCTATGTAAGAAAACACCTCCTATAGACTCAACACAAACTTATCCCTCAACCCTCTAAATTGTGACTTACATCATTTGATTACCCTGGAACACACTATAGACAACTCTATACAAATTTGGCAAAAGATATTTTCTCCTAATAGAAACTTGTATATGTAGAAGTATATACTACTACATTAGATTTGATATACTTCTTAAAAGGAAAGAGTTGGGACTAACAACTAAATAGAAAACAATAATTTTGCAAATCTAGGAAATAGGAAACAAAATCAAGCTAGAACCATCTTGACTAATTTATCTTTTTCTAGCTAGATTGAATCCCTACAATCACAAGTTAAAAACAAAGCATCAAATTCTTCATTAAATTTAAATCACAAATCATCAGAATATATTCATCTTCATACTCAGATTAGTCAGGTAGGCAACTAGTAACTTCAATCCTATCTCCATTATCAAATTCGGTTTCCATAGGCAACTTCACCAAGTTTAGGTTTTCAGATCATGTGGCATGCACAAGATATCCATCTCAAGGTAGTTCTCCAAGTCTAGTTATAGTCTTGCAGATGTTCATCATGATTCTACCTAGGTGGTATGATAGTCCATTGGTTTCTAGATGACATAATTCAATAGCATAGATGCATTTGAACATTCACCCTTCATTGATATATATTGATAGTAAAATAGAGTTTTAAATTGTTCTTAAGGTTTGGGACAATCATAGTGTTAAGATAGTACAAATTTTAAGACTATTTAGACTAATTAAATGGGCTTAGTCTCAAGATAAATAACACACATAAGAGTTGGGACTAACAACTAAATAGAAAACAATAATTTTACAAATATGTATGAATAGGAAACAAAATCAAGCTAGAACCATCAACTAATATCTTTTTCTAGCTAGATTGAATCCCTACAATCACAAGTTAATCAAAGCATCAAATTCTTCATTAAATTTAAATCACAAATCATCATAATATATTCATCTTCATACTCAAATTAGTCCTAGGCAACTAGTAGTCAATCCTAGATCTCCATTATCAAATTTGGTTGCCATAGCCTGCAACTTCACCAAATTTAGGTTTTCAGATCATGTGGCATGCACAAGATATCCACCTCAAGGTAGTTTTCCAAGTCTAGTTATAGTCTCAAGCACATGTTCATTATGATTCTACCTAGGTGGTATGATAGTCCACTGGTTTCTATGACATCATTCAATAGCATAGATGCATCTGTTCTAATTCATTTCTTTTGTCCAAAATGGTTGTGACAATAAAAAAGAAGCTTATTGAACTCATAATCAATAGGAAACCCCCGGTCATAATAGGTCTTGAATTTGGTACCAATGATTGTGAGTTCCTTGTAGAATATGATGAACCTTTTGAACAAGAGAACCTTGTAGACCATGATGCATATCTTGATTTAAACTTGAACATTATCATCATGTGAATGCTTTTAGCCATCCTACAACCTCCTATCACCCTTCATCCTCTTATAGGGATATGCCACACAACCTCTCCAAGTTGACCATGCCAAACCCAAAGTCACAATCCTAAGAGGTCCCTAATTTCCTCCCAATGATCATGAGAACCTTGTAGATCATGATGCATATATTTTGAACAAGACTATCAAGTTCCTTCGTAACAAGAATGTGCAAGTCCAAGTTACCCTTTTCACCAAGATCAAGTGTCTTTAAGTCCTTATGTTACCTTTGACAAGGGGAACACCACTCTAGATTATGCATCTTATGGGTATCCTTCATCATCATCCAATTGAATGCCTATATAAGAGCCTTTAGTCCTATCCCAACACCACCATGTAATTCCAATCCTAATTCATTGGTCCATCCACCTTCTAATCCATCAATCCCTTCATTACGCTCACCACCATCTAATCCTCCAACTTCACATCCTAAATTTAAATCAACTCTCTTAAATGACCTCTATAGATGTACTATGAACTATATTACAAAGACAAACCTATATGCCATGTCCCTCTCTATTAAGTTTGATCACTCCCAATCCTAATCCATTTCCTCCTATTATCCATCCACCTAATCCTAGACATTCACCCTTCATTGATATATATTGATAGGAAAATAGAGTTTTAAATTGTTCTTAAGGTTTGGGACAATCATCTAGTGTTAAGATCTAGTGCAAATTAAGACTATTTAGACTTTAAATTAAATGGGCTTAGTATGTAGCTAAATAACACACATAAGAGTCAAATGACTAACAACTAAATAGAAAACAACAATTGCAAATAGGAAATAGGAAACAAAATCAAGCTAGTTCACCATCAACTAATATCTTTTTCTAGCTAGATCATCCCTACAATCACAAGTTAAACAAAGCATCCTAACCTTCTTACCTCATCATCTATCTTAAAAGTAGAAGATTTAATCATTACCACATGTATATGGTTATATGTCTCTTTGATTATCTAGATAATGCAATTGAATCTCTAGAGGAGTCTTACATCTTAACAACAATTTCATTGTCCCTTTGTAGTTCATTGTCCCTCATGACAAGTCTATTATTGGTCTAAGGCTATCTTAAAGGTCCATATAACAATCTAGGAATTTAATAACAATTAATTTGTTCAATCATTAATGGTCATGACAACATTATACAAGATACTAAAGTCCACATTCAAATGGTAAGGATTCACTCAAATTTTCACATACTCTTGAACACATATATCCAATTTATGAATTCATGATTGATCCAATGCTCAAACCAATGCAAGCATGACTATTGTTTGTTGACCAAGCTTATTAGTCATATTTAGTTAGAGAAATTCATCCAAAACCATTACAAACTATTTGTAGTTTTGCCATAGGAAATGTTGGATCTCCTAGAATGAGTACTTAACATCAAACCAATAGCCAACTCCATAGAAAAATTAACAAAATTGAAACCTTGGACCTAACATATGATAACAAACCTTGAGAACAAATTCATTATGGTAGTCCTAATAGCTCTCTTACATTTTGAAATTTGTACACGCATGTATACATTATCTGTATGTTTAATTTAAATTTATTTCAAGTGTAATTTCTTGAAACATATATATATATATTCTTGATTTAATTTTAAATTTGTACTCAAGTTTGTATGTTTATATGTATATATGCAGGTTCATATCTGTTTTTATATATATATCATGAATCTGGATGATATTCACTTTGATGTTGAGGACTTCCTCAATGCACAAGATGATCAGGCCCCACCCGCACCCACACCCCCACCCCCAGCGCCAGATGCCCCACCTCCAGATGTCCCACCTCTAGATGACCCACCTCCACCCCCACCTCCACTTGGAACTGACCAGGCTCGCTTGCAAGCCATAATTAATGAAAATGTGGATTCCATACAAGAAAAATTGAATTCCATTCGCAATGAACAATTCATGCCACCTCACGTGGTACGTTTTGCAGCTTTGATGCAAAACATAGTAGATTCTATGAGGTCTATTAACTCAGACTTTGATGGATTCCAGAAATGGAGAGAGGAGAGGTGCCAATTTTATGCTGATGGCCTCTCCTATAAGAGTATTTTGGATCTTAAAATCACAAAAGCTCATTTAGCGCAATATTTTAGACATCCCATTACAAATGAACCTATTCCTACAAATAAGAAAAGAATATCAATTAGGTGGTGTAGGCATGAAGGAATGTCTACCAATTTTTGGGACAGATGGTGGATGGTGTTTGATTATCCACCTCATGCTAATTGTGAGGTTCCTTTATATTTTTTGAGAAAATTATATGCAGAGTTTGTTTTGAATAAAAAACCCAAGTACTTTGATTTTAGATCATTCCAGGGTATTGGTGGTGGCATGCCACAACAGAGGTTGGGGGCACGGGTTGATCCCCAATGACCCATGCCTGTTCAACCTCTTATTGACCCTCCTGTTGCTACCATTCCTTCGCCCTTCCAGCATCGTGCAGTGGTATCCACACTAGGCACATTGAGTGCACTCTCAGGTAGCCTACATGAGTAGACTTCTATGATGGTAGCTCGAGTTAGAGAGCATGGAGGAGTTGATGATGGAAGTGGTCCTAGTACCACTCCATATGTGTCGATGCCTCATACATGTACGAGTTGCAATCAGTTGTGTTATGGACCTTATCAGGCAACTGTACCCACTTCAACTACACATGCACCATCTGATAATGTGGGCACTGAATCATTTGTTGATTATCTATTTGCTAAGGATCATCCCACTAATCATTTGACACAGGTATATATAGGTTATGTACACATGTTGAATTTATAACAATTTTTTAAGCACGTGTTTTTAATCAACATATAGATCAATTAAATTGTAATATTTTAACAATCGAATTGTTTGGTGTAGATGATGGCAATAGGGGTCACCATTGATCGAATTAATTTTTCATCGACACCTATTCATCTCGGGCACCCTTATGGGGTACATTTTCAATGATTTATATTTTAAATATTAATTTTATTTACTTGATTTTAATTTGTAATTCAGTCTTGAATGTGTGTACCATTAAATATTTATGAACTTATTTATGAACTGGTTTAGTGTTCTTCCACATTGAATCCTCCATCTCAGGGTGTCTCGAGCGCTCCTCCATCATTGGGCATCTCACATAACACTCTTACAGTATGTATATTGTTTTAAAAAACTATATATACTTAGATTTTTCTATTTTGATATCACTGTATCTGAAAACGTGCACATGTACTATTTAATATATTAAAAATATGTCTATGCAGGTTGACACAACAATGAGGATGGGCATTGTAGCACACTTGGATAATCCAAGTTTATATCAGGAGTCGATTGCATTTCAGGTTGTTCCAAAACGTATAACATGTACACAAGTCAATTATATATATGTTTTAAAACCTAATTTGTACACACATGTGCTAACTTATAAATGACCTTGTACGAGCTTGTTAGTGACACATTTCATCAACACACAGCACATGCAGAGCAGGAGGACAGAGTAGATGGGTAGCCTGATACGGTATAATTTAAAATTTAGATTATATTTAAATTCAATTAAAATATACATTGTGAACTTAAAGTAAATTTCTTGATAAATATATATGTTGACATGTGTTCAAAATTATTTTTCTTTTATAGCTTGAGACATGTCATGGAGCTAAGTCTGTAGAGACAGGTCCTGGAATAAAGGATTCACAACAAGTTCTTCTTACAGTATAATAATTTAAATATGATAACTTATAAATTAAATTGAATTAAATCATTTTTAAAATCATCTTACATCTAATTTCAACTTGAACTTTCTCTTGTATTAAATAGATTGATTCAGAGCATGGAGAGACAGGTCTAGGTGCACCAGAGCATGCCTCTCAGCCTCACACGGTAATTTAATTTTATGATAAATTATAAATTTAAAAATTGTCATTAAATCATTTTTAATCATCTTACATCTAATTTCATCTAAATCTTTCTCTTCTGCAGAGTGATTCAGGTCATCTGAGTAGTTCGCATGGTGTGAAGAGGACTCTTGATGATAGAGATAGTATGTGATAGGTTATTGAACATGGGCTATGTATAATTTGACTATTTTATGGACTATGTTATATATTGTTTGTCATGGACTTTATATATATATTATTGAACATGGACTTTATATATTTTTTGAACATGGACCTGGAGTTTATACAACCTAACCTTCCTCTATTTGTTCTTGTGTGGGTTATTTGAGCAAAGTAGGCATTGTTTTCTTCTTGTGGATATTGTTGTTTTATTTATAGTTTATAATTATGGATTTTGTAAGGTTATATATTTGTAATCATACGAAAATTGTTTCGATCACCTTTTTTGTTGCTACTTGATCCCCCAATTGTTGCATTATGAAAGCTTAATGAGTTGTCTTATGTAGTCAACCTACAATCCCTTAAGTTAAAAACCTTATAAAGAGCAACCACGCTATCATTATCATATACATGTCACACAATAAATGCAATCCTTCCATAACAAAATCATACACATGTCAAAGTAATAATCATGTAAAACCATCATGTTAGTTTAGGTGCATCCATACATATATTCGTTATCCATGCATACATACATTGCATATACATCATAAACTATAAAAGCATAACATCACATACATACATATACAAGCATCCCTAAATAATCATAAATCAAACTCTAATCTAACCATGTGCATGAAGGAAAAGAAATGTAAATGAGATCAACCATAATAAGATATAGATTGACATCAATAGAAATAATTGATTGTCATATATATAAATCTAACAATAACTGAGTACATAGGCTCCATCATGGGAGGTACATGATCAAAATAAGTATACATGAGTACAAAGTCTCCCCATGCAAGGGGCAAGGTAAAAATCTCTACAAGTGTCAGAGTGTTGATCTATAAAAGCATAACATCACATACATATGTATATACAAGCATCCCTAAATAATCATAAATCAAACTCTAATCTAACCGTGTGCATGAAGGAAAAGAAAAGTAAATGAGATCAACCATAATAAGATATAGATTGACATCAATAGAAATAATCGATTGTCATATATAAATTTGACAATAACTGAGTACATAGGCTCCATCATGGGAGGTACATGATCAAAATAAGTATACACGAGTACAAAGTCTCCCCATGCAAGGGGCAAGGCAAAAATCTCTACAAGTGTCAGAGTGTTGATCTAGATTTGTGCTTAAGGAAGAAATTGCATTGAAAGAATATGTAGTGATGAGTTCCTAATAAAGTTCCTCCATTCATTCACGGTATGCATATTTAGGTCCTGGTCAAATTTTAAGCAATAAAATGCTAAGCAAATCAAAACAAAGAATTAAAAAGTGAGATACTCATGAGGATCTCTTGCCTACTAGGAGGGATCAATCTCTCACATCTTCTCATCTAGATCAACTAAGTTCTAGAGGAATCACCTATAAACTAGGAGCAACCTCATCTAATGCATTCTCATCCTCCTCCACCTTAGGATAGTAAGATCATCATTGGACCCCTCATCCTCTCTATCATCCTGATCACTCTCTACATAAAAAATTAAATGATCCTAGCATGGTTATAGTTATATTTATCCTTGCCAATCAAAACAAAGAATTAAAAAGTGAGATACTCATGAGGATCTCTTGCCTACTAGGAGGGATCAATCTCTCACATCTTCTCATCTAGATCAACTAAGTTCTAGAGGAATCACCTATAAACTAGGAGCAACCTCATCTGATGCATTCTCATCCTCCTCCACCTTAGGATAGTAAGATCATCATTGGACCCCTCATCCTCTCTATCATCCTGATCACTCTCTACATAAAAAATTAAATGATCCTAGCATGGTTATAGTTACATTTATCCTTGCCTTGGTGCTTGTTCTTGTGTTGACCATGTAATAGGAGTCCCTAGAGTAAGAGTCCATGGGAGTGTCCCTTGACCAACCTCTACTACATCTTAAGTAGATTTGTAGCATGGGAGTGTGCTAGGGGAAATCCTTTAGAAAGTCACCCCTTTTCAATAATATCTAGTCATGTCATCTCCTACCCATCTCCTCTCTATCTCTATGTAGGGGTTTGTAATAATGTCTATGTTAGTCAAAGTCACCATTGTAAATGTGTAATCATGTGCCATAGTAACCCAATCAACACTACTTGATACCTCAAGGAAGTGAACGATTTGGTGTGGGCATGGGCCATTGATAGGGTCTAATATGCTCCAATATCCATACCATAACTAGAGAAGGATGACTAAATCCTAGTGCCTTATGGTGCACAATCTAATAAAGGTCATGGTAGACCTTGAAGGTAGGATGTCAATCCCCCATGCATAAACTTTACCTAACTCTACTTGCTCAATGATAGGAGCCCACAACCATATGAGAAAGTGGACATTTTTAGTCCTTCACAAGTGCTAAGCTATTAAGCCAATCATGACCTTCCATAGGGGAAAAATGTCAGGGGTTTGAACTAAAGTTAGATAAACTCCCTTCCTATTTCTTGGTCTCTTAACTCCCAAGAAAGTGGCCCAGGCTAGTCTCTCATCCTTTGATGCCTACTTTGCCTATGTCAAGTTGTCTCTAGATAGGGACACCCAAAATCTAGTAGATGTCATACAGTGTAATCATCCACCCTCTAGAAATGCTAGGAAAATATAAAATTTTACCCTTTACATCTAAATAGGTTAGTATGTCATAATAAATGTGTGATAAGGATAACACAATAGGAACCTACACCACTCTATCTATCCAACCTTGTCGTAGGGCAACTTAATTTGTTGTAGATAGCTCCTACACACTACTCACCAACGAAGCTTGCTCCTTAGTCACGTTCCAATGAATATGTGTGTCTTGTCAACACAAGCACACACTCATCACTTTGAAAATTAGAAAAACTTAAAAAGTTGTAAAAATGTAAAAGCCAAAAATTTGAAAAAGTTAAAAACATAAAAAAAATTAGAAAAACATGAAAAACCCAAGTCTAAATAGTCAAAACACATAAAAATGCATATTTTTAAATCACTCTTGGCAAAAGATGCAACATAACAATTTTTGCTAAGCAACCTTGCAAGTTGCCCAAACATCCTAAGGGACACTCAGGGGATTTTCCTTACCAAAACAAGTGACCAAGTATGGTAAAAGGGTGACCTAGGCCACACCCCACCAAACTCTAGATCACTCAAAAATTGAAAAATAAACATGAATATTGAAAAAATGAAAATGTGATTACATTCCCTACCTAGACACCTATCATTTGCAATTGATGGCCCTAAATTTGATAGCCATTTTAATTAACCTACAACTTGATGCTAACTTTTTGGATGTCTTAAGGGGTCCTAATTTACGATGTCTTAAGGGGATGTCTTAAGTTCTCAAATTTTGGTGAAGTTGCCCAAGGCAACCAAATTTAACAATATAATAAAATCAAATTTAAAGTAAATTCAAAGTAGAAAAACATGCGCATTTAACAAATAAAATATATAGAATAATAATTTTGATAAATTTAATACTGTAGAGTATAAAATTGTGTCCATACACATGTATACAAATTTATGTACAAAATGTGTAATAATGTAATTGTGTATGTACATATATGCCAACTCAAAATAATGTTTACAAAATGTAGTTATGCCATCTCAAAAAAATCCAAAACTTGTGGGAATGTAGCAGGTCTTCACGCCACCTGATGTGAAAATAATACAAGCAATTTATCAATATATCTGAATCAAAACATGTATTTTAATTTATATAAAACTATCTAGATATACACAATTTGTACCTGTATTTACAAGTGCCTCTCAAGTTTTTGTTTCAAAGTATGTGATGAATTTGTGATGATGGCCTAAGGATATAAAAGGACAAATTAAATCAATTTCAACTAATAACACACAAGAAATATCAAAACATGTATTTAAAAGAACAATATAAATCTATTTAACTATATTTACCTGTATTTACTTATTCCATTGTACCATCTCCATCCTCTCTTTTTTCCAACGCATCAATGATTGTCTCATGGTCTTCCAGAGAAATTATCCATATCTCTTTATTTGTAGGTTTTCCACGATACCTCTCCAGTTTTATATTTGTTGCCAACACCAAATGTGAGTAGTGTATAATCTTCTTATGTGTTTCATAATCTTTGAATGCATGCAAACCATTCTTCCTTATTAGGTATTTCCGTAGCCAATTGCCAACAACCACCACCGAACCTATTGGATAATGATAGCCATCATCAAAGAAATTCTTAAAATTTGCTTAAGGGGATCAAAGAAGTTCTTAAAATATGCTTAAGGAGATCAAAGACTTGTTATCAAAATTTGCTTAAGGGGATGTCTTAAGGGCATCACCAAACGTATTGGATAAGGAAAGCCATCATCATCTTCTCGAGGTGCTGTTAACTTATGTTTAGTCTCCACACAACGAGCCAACCAATATTCAGTTTCCTCTTCATTATTCTTTGGTGCAACATCAGCATACACATGTCCTGCAAACAAATTTTGATTCAATAACTTGCACATGTCCATAAAATTTGACCAATCAACATACATGCATTCATATGTACACATAAATAAATAAAAGCACTACAAATTAGTAATGAAGTGAAATAAAATGAAATAATTTGAATTAAATTATCTTCTTGTACAAGGTCTGAAACACAGTCATAATCGTCTGATGCAAACAGTTGATCATTGTCTTCAATTGTTGTTTCACTTTGATCATGTGCTTGTGCAAGTGTCAATGGTCTTTGTTTCCACTCTTCAACCCATTCTGTATTCTCACATGCTTCCCAATCTCCTAAAATATAAAACTGACAAAAACATGCAAGCTTCCTTGTCCAGATAGTCCATGTACTTGCATTCGAACTCCTAAATGAATGCCATTTAGTAGATCCACTGATTGTCTAGCAATCAAGTCTAGGTAGAATGTTTTCTTCTTCAACCAACCAAAAGAATTGACAAACTGTAGAGTACTCGCTTGATCCAGGTGTACATAATCTTGTGTTGCACCAATCTACAATCCCACGTGCATCTTTAAATTTTATTGCATCCTCAAATTTCAATTGTTGTCTAGTAAGAATTCTTTTAACACATGCACCAGCTCCATCATGTTCTCCTTTACTATGTCCAGCTTCAAAAGAATTCTACATATGTTGGACATTATTCTCCTTGTGAACCCTACTTAACCAATAGAACATTCGAGCATTCTTGAACTGCCCCATACAATTATCTGACCATATAAGATGTTTAGTCATCTGGATTCCTCTTTCTCTTAAATTTGTATAAAATATATTGAAACAATATTGAACAAACTCTAATGAGTGTAACTGGTTGTCACTCAAATAGAAATGATACTCCCTCAAAACTTTTCTATCATTCTCTGTGCTATCATCTGCGTATCTATAAACAATATGAACAAACATAGCAACCTGCACTGAATTGTAATATTGTGATTGAATTTCCTCTTGTGGAGCTAAAGTATAGTTTTTCGTAAAATCAACCACTGATAGTATAGTACCAACTGGAAATGTGTTTCTACATTCACAAAATTGTCCATCAAGCCATCGAGCTTGTTGAGAGTGCTTGACATATTTTGGAACAATTTTACTCTTAAATTCTGATATGAATGCATGCACACTAACCTTTTCTGTAATTAAATCACAACGCTTTCCAAATTTTCCATCTTTTAAAGAATATTCAACATTCTTAAATCTTTTAACATCCACTAATTGTTGTCCAAAATCATTTTCAACACTTTCATGCATACAAACTCTTAACAAAGAAAGATTGCCATAACTAGTGCATTGTCCAGAAATACATGAACTTAAATAAAATAATTTTTCATTAGATCTTTCACAGAACAAACTTGATATAAACTCTTTTATTGCTTCAGTTGGCATATTAATATCACATTCCTATATAATCATGTTATGATGTAAAGTACAACATATATATTGAAACACATCATAATAATAATGAAATTGAACATGTGTTTTACAACAACAAGATATTCGTTGCTTATTAATCTTTACATAACATGGTTTGCATTTTTCAAAAGATCTTTGACTTATTTTAATATTACCAGGTAACACTAATTCATCACAAAATTTTCTATAAAATTTAGTTTGCATTGTATCTAATAGGTGTTTTGGATGAGGATCACGAACTTTGGACCCCACTCTTAATTTTAAAACATCTCTAGCATTAGATGATACCCTAGTATTATCATGCCACTATTTTTTGATCAAAAATCTGATTTCAATATTCAGTTTCATTCCAAATCTTGGGAGTCAACCACTAAAACTCCAACATTGGTTAATTGGATCATTTTCTATACTTTCTCTTCTTTTTGCCGCTCTTACCAATGTTTTAGGATGTATTTTTAGAATTCCACTAATATTACTTACCATTCTTCTATTCAAAAGTTGTTTTATTCACTATAGCAGTTGTTATAGCTCGTCTTGCTGCATTCTTATCTTTGGATTGACTATTACTTCCAATAGACTCAATGGCACTAGCAACAGTAGACATAGCATGTTTTAGTGATTGATCTTTTCTTCTTGGTTTAACAAAAATGCCTAACATTTTCATTACTTTTCTCATTTTCCACATTCTCATTAATTGCATCATTAGTTGACATTGAAATGATAGTTTTTTACGAGAAAAAAATTCCTTGTATAATCTATTGGAATGTGTTCTTATTTATCTCCAAGAAATTTTACCAGGAAGATTATCCAAAACATCTCTTTCAATTTTGAAATTTTTTTTCTCATTTTCAACATCACATCCACGATTTTCATTTTCAACAACAAAACGGTTTTCATTTTCATTTTCAACAAAAGGATTTTCATTTTCATTTTCAACAACAAAACATTTTTCATTTTCATTTTCAACAAAAGGATTTTTGTTTTCATTTTCAACAACAAAATGGTTTTCATTTTCATTTTCAACAACAAAACAGTTTTCATTTTCATTTTCAACAACAATTTGTTTCAAATTTTGATCTCTACAAATATTATCAATCTCAACATTGTTATATCCAGCTTGTTTTAAATCTCCTATCAACACTATTTCCATTTCATTCAAAGGTGGATTTGAAGAAGTACCTGGATTTGTGCCTATTGAAACATTCTCCATAGCATTGACAGAGGGATTTGAAGACATACCAGGAGTAGTTTGTATAATCTTATTAGTTTCCACATTCACCTCTTGCAAATTTGCATCGTCTACATCCATGGTCTCCTCAATGTTTTTATCTTCAATAGTTGTGGAATTGGATGCTTCAGCATTATTCATTGATTGAATCTTTATCTTCTATCTCTTTGTCTTTTTGCCTCCTTCTCTCTCTTTGCTTCAATTTCTTCAGGGGTTAATAGCTTCCTATCTTTCCTCTTATTACGACTTTGTGATCCCATGATTAAAAAATTTATGAAGCATGTACAAATGAATGTCAAAAACTTGAAAGCCTTTCTTCTTTGTTCAAGTCCTTCAAACAAGTACCAATTCAACAAAATTTCACTCAAACAGTGTCTCAATGATGGCTTCTATCAAAATTTAAACAATATTTCAAGTTGATGGACCTACAAAAGAAAAAAAGATGGCAGAGAATGCTACAAGTGTCATTGTCGGCCGTACTGTAGAGCAAGTTGCAGGGCTGATAGTCATAGTACAGTCTTATTAAAAAAATGGACAAATAACAAATAGGATCCCGTTTAATAAATGGGATCCCGTTATATAAAACAGGATTCCGTTTAGTAAATGAGATCCCATTTTATTTTCGACCGATGCAGGAAGAAACGGGATCCCGTTTACGTTTAATAAACGGGATCCTATTATTGAAAATTTAAATTTTAGGCTTGGGTTTTGCTTTGTAACCCAGTTCGGGAAATGCTTTTGGGACCCGACCCTGACCTTTGGACCTGGTTTGACCTGCAACTTGAAGGTCCTGTCAATGTCACAACAAAATAGTGACTTTGGGCATATATCTAAAGGTCTATTTTACAAAATATTTTGACAAAATTAAAACCCATTATAGATGAGACAATGTAGATTCCAAATATGTAATTTTTTTTACAATTGGATTAATTTTTCTATTTTTTAATCAATTTCTGATGAAATAAGTCCATAAACTTGAATTATCAGGGTTTTTTAGTATTTTAATAACTTTTTATTAAAATACTTTTTTGTAAAAAAAATTGTACAAAAATGTACTTTAGACAATTCTTTTCAATTTAAAAAAAAAATTCAAAAAATGTTAAGTTTAGGTCATCTTATGCGTGACGTACACAATGATTTTTTAAAAGACCAAAAATGGCCAATAAAAAATTAATAAAAAAAAAATATTCAATAAAAAATTACAAAAAAATATGGAAAACGTGCTTCAGTGAGTTACAAATCTTTTCCCAAAAAGATTTTGAAAAATATTATTATTTAGCTCAAAATATGGATGGCATACACGTACATGGTATAGTAAAAAAAAAGTGACTTTTAAACAGTGGTTTTTAGAAACGCCTACTCAAAATCAATTTCTATCATCTGGGTATTGAAAAAAATTACATATTTGGAAACTAGACTCCAAGTACTACATTCCATATTAGTGACATTTTCCAAGATTCCACCTTTAAGTGCTTCAAATTTTTAGGTCAAATGTGACAAATTCTGAAAATCAGGGAAAACACTTCCACTTTTTGGCCAATAAGTGGACACAACTTCTTGCACACACCCATCTCACTCATTACATCGTCTCACTGACCAAAGAAGCTTCACTAGCTTTTCAGGATGCCTCACTGGCAAAATACAATCACCATGATCAACATATAAAATTTTGTATGCAAGAATTGATTACCAATCAATCTGATTTGTACCATTATACAACATGTCTTTTCTAAATTTGCAATTATACTCAATCCAATCTGTACATCAATTTCATGTTCTCTGCACAATCAAATTACCTAATACACAATACAATCTCAATGTATTCCTTTGTATTTCATCTTCAATCAAAAATCAATTCACCTAATTCAATTTATCTCTACACAATTAATTAATTTCATATTATCTTCATACTTGATAAGATTCAATCTATATCACAAGTTGTATTCAATTTGCATATCTGTTCACACCCCTTCAATTTACTTGCAATATAATTATATAAGAAAGAGAATGCCCTTTCATATTCTTCTCAATCCTCATATTGAACTCAATTCCTCTGTTTTGAATAACCATTCATTTTCTTTATTTCTCTGATCCATTTTTCTCTTTTCATAAAATAAGAAACCTTTCATTTTCATCACTAAATAAAATCATCACTGAATTGCTTCAACCTGCCCTTGTCAAAAATGAAGAGCCTTCACAAATTAATTCACCTGCAATAGGAAAGAGTTTTCATATTCCTCTGTAAAAATATTTTCACCTTCTCAAACAAAATCATCTTCATTTTTTTATTTTCTCAATAAAAGAAAATATCATTCTCCTGCAATAAAAAAACTTCAAATCAATCTTCAAACAAGAATTCTCTCTATAAATTCATTCCCATCAATCTTTTTATCTTCCTCTATCTGCAAAAGAATAACATTTCATATTTTCTTTTCATATATCATATTCATTCTTCAAAAAATTTCTTTCAAAAAAAATCTTCATTCCAATCTGCCCTGTTTAACTTCATCTTCCCCTGCATACAAATTCCTTCAAACAAATTTCTCCTAAAAAAATAAGATCATAAAAATCTTCAATGAAATCAAACACCATTCATCTTCCTCTTGCCCTACAATAAAAATATTCTTCAACTGATTTAATAAATCTGCCCCAAAAAAATATTCTTCTTCCCCATTTGTCTTCATAAATTTATTTTCCCTTAAAAAATTATCTCATGAAAATCTCCTCCTTTAGCTTTTAATATCTCAAAAATTGCCTTTTTTGAAACAAATAAAAAACATTCACATTAGTCATAAAATCTATGACTTCCTTTTTAAATCTTCATGTATCTCCTTAAAAAAAATCTTCCAAAAAGAAATTCCTTGAAAATCTCCTTAAAAAACTCAGTCTTCATATTATTCTATCTCATAGAAAGATGCCTTTTAGAAGGCCAATAAAATAGGAGATGAAAAGTCTCTAAATTTAAGAATAAATCCATTTATGGCTTATCACGTTTCCTTCAAAAAAGGCCTTTGAATCTTTATAAAACATATTCAAATATATTCGATGCCCATACAAATTCGAACCCCACTCATGTTCGAAGTCTTTTATGACTTTAAAATTTATATGAAACTAATTTATATGATATCTTTTTGACTGATTTATTTTTATATGAGATGAGCATCGGTTATAGGTAAAGAGGCCGATTAGAATATGAATTAAGTACCCTTTCAACAGGTCAAGATAAGTGGATAACCTATGATCACAGGTCACTTGGCTTTTTATAACAAAAAGTAATTTTTTTTTAAATGATGGGCACTATATGCAATATTACTTAGACTTAGGACTTAGGAATAAGATTTAGAGATTGGCTTAAAAACACGTGGAGATTTAAGAAAGAATTTTCACCACTGAACCCAAGAGGTAATGATTAGTACAGAGATCCTTTGGGATAGATTTTACTACTTAGAGATCCTGAAATTTTGTCATGACATGAGAACTAAAATGTCAAAACATGATGACATGAGAACCGACCAAGATATGATGACCCAAGACATAATAGTAGAGAGTCTTGAAACATGAAGTTTGAGGACATAAAACATAAGTAACATGATGTGAAAGACTCTGATAGGGTCTTGTATACTAAGGACATAAAACATAAGCAACACTTTGCCAATCTTCTTGTGTGTGTTCAATATTGAAGACACCCCTGAATGATCAGCATCATAACCAAGGCAACTCACACACCATATCAATGCCAACACCCATATGGAGAACACCATACTATCAACACTGAAATCATTAGATGATCAACATCTCCCTATTTATATGAACACCATAACACCATAATGACATGATAGACATTAACAACCAATGTGATCATCAATTGATCAATCAAGTCCTGCAAATCTATTAATGAATGATACCTTCTACACAAACAAGTATGAACCAAGTATGATCAAGAATGAACCAATATGAACACAAAACCATGAAGATATCCTGATGACATCTCTTATCAATCACTAATGTTGATGACATGAACAACTCCTGTCAATACCAACACCTTTTTGACATCAATGACAATCTACTTTCATAAACCTGAGCATTAAATTAATACATTAATTAGTAATTTCTAAATTTCCACATCGTTTCAAGTGACAGCCTAACTTGTAGGTCAATCCTCTTGCCAAGGAGTGATTCAACTCAGTTGATATGTGCTTGAATGTTTGTTGTGAAAGGAGGATCTAGTAAATCAAAACCCTATCGTCCCTTTTTTCATATAAAACATTGGATCCTAGTAGAATGCAAGGACCTTATTTCAATACTAATGCTTTTTGTCATTTTAACCAACAAGGAGGACATGATACTGAATGATGTATGCATCTTAAGCATGAAATACAAGACCTCATCGACTCAAATGTTATACAAGTATTTGGTGTGAATGATAATGGAAATAAGTCGGTTGCTCCTCTGAATCATAATTTAAAAATCTTTACAAATCCTTTCCCTAAGCATACTAATAACAAGATGATGGAACAAAATACAATAGAAGTGGAAGATGACTATTTGGATTATGATGAAATAGTAGGTATGATAGAAGTGGATAAGGAAAAGTTTGATAACACACCTCATCCCCGAAGGAATGGTATATACACTGAGGTTCCTCCTCTTTTATCCCTTCAAGGATCGAGAGTTAACCAAAATGCATTGGAAAAACAACTTGAACAACCAAAGAAAGAGATTATGATACAGGAAAAATAGGCTACAATGGAACATATTCTATTTCACTATGATAGACGAACTCAACAAAAGAAGAAAGCTAAAGATCGAAAAAGAGTTAAATGATTATCATCAGTAGGAAATAACAATGGTTCTCCTCCTCATAAGCAACAAAAGATCTCATATACACAAGGATTTGACAAATAAGCACGGCATGGACATTCTAAGAACAAAGAACAATCTAATATGAACCACTCAAACTTTGCACAAAACTTGATGGAGCATCTTTCTAAGATGCTCGCAAGTTCCAAATTCTAGTATGGTTGTACTTGCAAGTAAGTATTTCTAACTCTTTACCTCTATGATGTGTTCCCCCTGTGATGTGTTATGTGTTGTTTAGGCCTCCTTGGATGACCCTTGATACTCTTGTAAGGTCAAGGATATCGAGAGACTGTCTCTATTGTGACCCTTCTTCTATTTGTATCATCATTCTTATATCTTGCTTCTCCTCTATTTTTATTGTTGCGTGTTGTGCCTTAGGGGAAATCATTGCAATTAGAGACCTAGGGGCACCTTCCTATGTGACAACCCTAAGGCACTTGTTCTCCTCTCTTGATTTATTGTTTACCTTCTTCTAGTGGTTCTATCTAGCTGGCGGATGACAAAAAACAAATAAGACTGATAAGGACCAAGTGTCCCTTTAGCGAGTAACCAAAAATGGACCTAGTCCATATATGACGATGGGGTTGATATATATATTATCTGACGCTTGGCTAGTAGAATCACTCTGTGTGATATTTTGATGATGTCTTATATTTGCTAACAAACCATAACAATATTGTTGCTCTATGCACTTTGTTTATCTTGGGTCTTGTCTTGCTTACACTCAATTCTAAGATCTCTGCGGTATAGCCCCATGGTTATACTTGGGTCCCATGGTTATCCCGTTTCATAAAAAGTTAATATTTTAACCTTTATGAAATAGGATCTCATTTCTAGAAAACGTAATCCCATTTTTGGCTTGGGATCTCAAAGCATAACAGGATCCCGTTTCATAAAAATGGGATCCCATTTTGGTTTACCTGATTTCAAGTTTTTTCTAAGTCTGAAACTTCTACCTTAAGTGGACTCAGCTTTGTGCATTTACCCATGGCACTCTGACTGTCTGTATACAAAGAACTATTAGCCTGTTGTTTGCCCAATTCTTCCATGAAAGATTGTAGCCATATCATCTTCTTGCTTGCCTCTGTTGTAGCTACATACTCTACCTCTGTGGTGGATAAAACAACCACCTTTTGCAACCTAGAAATCCAACTCACCGCTATCTCACCTATAGTAAAGACATAACTTGTAGTACTCCACCTGGTATCAATATCACCTACCAAATCTGAGTCTACATAACCTGCTAAATTAGTATTAGAGCCCCCAAAACATAGGTGTTTATTGGATGTACCTCTCGAATATCTGAGAATCTATTTTACCGCATTCCAATGCTCCAATCCGGGATGACTTATATACCTGCTTACGACTCCTACAATGTGTGCAATATCTGGTATCGTGCATACCATGGCATACATTAAACTTCCTACAGCTGAAGCATATGGTACCTTGGACATTTTTTCTTCCTCCTCTTGTGTCTTTGGACACATCTCCTTAGTCAATTTCAAATGACTAGGTAAAGGTGTGCTGACAGCTTTTGCATTCTCCATATGGAATCTCTGCAACACCTTTTCAACATAAGCAGCCTGAGATAGAGTCAATTTTTTGTTCTTCCTATCTCTACAAATTTTCATACCAAGGATTTGTTTTGCTGCCCTCAAATCCTTCATAGCAAATGATTGTGCTAACTATTGTTTTAACTCTCTTATGTGATCCATGTTAGACCCAGCTACAAGCATGTCATCAACATATAAACATAAAATAATGTAGCTGTCATTATCCAACCTCTTAAAATAAACACAATAGTCAGAATTACACTGACTGTAGCCTTGCTCAGCCATAAAACTATCAAATTTTAGATACCATTACTGAGGTGCTTGTTTCAGGCCATAAAAACTCTTCTTCAATCTGCACACCAGTTTCTCCTTACCTTTGACCTCAAATCCTTGGGGTTGTTCCATGTATATCTCCTCCTCCAAATCACCATAGAGAAAGGCAGTTTTCACATCTAGCTATTCCAAATGCAAATCTTCAGCAGCCACAATACTTAAAACAGTACGAATAGAAGTCATCTTGACAACCGGAGAAAATATCTCATCAAAATCAATGCCCTTTTTCTGTGCAAATCCTTTTACAACTAACCTGGCTTTAAATATTTTCTTACCTCCATCTTCCTCTTTCAACCTATAAACCCATTTGTTTGGTAGTCTTTTTACATGCAGGTAATTTACATAATTCCCAAGTCTATTTTTTAGCACGGAGTCCATTTCTTTTTTCATTGCAAGCTCCCACTGAACCTGTGTATCCACCTGCATAGCTTCATATTTTTTTCACTCATATGCCTAAGTCTGTTATGCCACAGTGTTGTCTCAGGACCTGCAACAACTTTTCCAGTCTCTTCTTGCAAACCTACAGCAACTGTTCCTGAACCTATTTATTTTTTCTCTGCAACAGCTAAAGTAGAAGGAACAGTATGACCTGTACAAAGATATAAGGTGCCTACTTTCACACCTTTTGCTACTATTAAGGCACCTTTTGAAACCTTCTAATTTTTATCAGTAAATGTAACAATGCAACCTTCTTCAACTAGTTGCCCTACTAAAATTAAATTCCTACTGAGACTTGGAACATGCCTTACCTCTTGTAGTAGCCAATGATTCCCATTCTACAACTTAATCTTGATTCTTCCCTTTCCAACAATCTAACAGGGTTCGTTATCTCCCAAATAAACCAGCCCAAAATCCCCTTGGACATAATCAAGAAAATAACTTCTATGGGGCGTAGCATGAAATGAGGCCCCTGAATCTAAAACTCATGAAGCATCAGCATTATCTAGGGAAAGAATCAAAGCATCATCTTCAGATTTATTACTTACCACATTTGCCTCCTTATTGCCTTCTTGTTTGTCTCCTTTATTTTCTGAGACCAGCAATCTGTCTTCAGATGACCTGGTTTCCCACAGTACCAACAATCTTTTTGTCCTCTAGTTTGGGATCTCTTATCCTTTGATTTTCCTCATGACTTCCCATGACCTCCAGAGCCTTTTCCTCTCTCCTTTGATCCGCCCCTCCTTTCTGCATTCAAAACACTACCTGATGTGGACCCACTTGAGCTTTTCCTACGAATTTTCTCACTCAGAATAACACCAACAACATCATCAAATTTTAGGGTATTTGAACCAGAAACAGAGTTACTAACTGCCATTACCAAACTATTCCAGCTTTCAGGAAAAGAACATAATATCAAGAGAGCTCTAACTTCTTCATCAAATTTTACATTTACAGAAGTCAATTGACTAGTAATTGTATTAAATTCATTTAAATGATCTGTCATAGATCCACCTTCAATCATTTTTAGATTAAACAAACGCTTCATGAGAAATACCTTATTTGAGGCTGAGGGTTTTTAATATAATTTAGCCAAAGCTTTCATCAGACCATCTGTTGTCTTCACTTCTGTTATATTGAATGCCACCGATGGTGCTAGGCACAACCGAATGGTTCCCAGTGCCTTTCTATCAAGAAGATTCCAATCTTCATCAGTCATTGTTACCGGTTTCTTGGCTACTCCTTCCAACGGCATCCATAAATCCTTTTGATAGAGATAATCATCCATCTGCATCTTCCATAACTGATAGTTCTGCCCATTAAATTTATCGACCTTCAATTTACCCTCATCCGCCATTGCTCCCACTCAACCGTGAGACTCCCACTCAACTGTGAGACCTTCCTGCAGATGATAATTGAACACAACCTGCTCTGATACTACTTATTAGGATTAGATGGCAGAAGATATCAATTAAATGCAAATAAAGATTAAACAGAGGAATGAAAATACACAGAAATAATAACAGTGAGAGACAAGTTTTAATGTGGTTCACCCAAACTCGGGCTACATCCACCAATAGAAAGTCCAATATTATTATCTAGTAAATCAAACTGATTACAACTAGCAATCCCTGCAACTCAATACCATTGCAAATACTACAATACAATATATCAACCAAAACCCTAACCCTTAGCTTCTTTTATCAAGCCTTATGTCGGTTACAAAAAATAGGTTTTTTTTTTATGTCGGCTTAGGAAAAAAAATTTCGGGGGCTGCGCCCCCAAACCCCGGCGAGGATACATGGCTAGTGTACAGTACTTTCCTGATCAGTCACCACCTACCAACATTAAGAAAATCAAAGAGGACAATGCTGTTCATACAGATCTGCTAGACATTCTCCAGGCTTTGTAAGACATTATGAGAAAGTTTTCACTGCTCAAGATTACACTCCTAAGCGATAAACTGCCTTGCATGATTGTCTTGATGTTGTTCCAAATAGGCTTTCCTTTGCCCAAACTCGCTTCTGTGATCAACTTTTGACCATTGAAGATCTTAAGGAAGCTATCTGCTCTATGGCAGATGGGAAAGCACCTAGAATTGATGGCTTTCCTTGTGAGTTCTACAAAGACCTTTGGGATTGTTTAGGAAAAGATTTACACAATGTCTACCTTGAAGCATTTCATTCCAATTCTTTAGGTAATATTATAAATCAAGGAAACATTAAGTTCATACCTAAAGCTGGCGATCCGAAGGATATTTGCAACTGGAGGCCCATTACCCTCCTCAATGTCTCCTATAAAATCATTGCTAAAGCCCTTTCACTCAAACTTTGCAACCTGCTTCCTTTGATTGTTTGTCTTGAACAAACAGGCTTCATTAAGTCTAGATATATATTAGATAATATCATTGATGTTTGGGAGGGAATGGAATGGGCCTAAAAATCAAACCAAAAAGCAATTTTTTAAAAAATAGATTTTGCTAAGGCTTATGATCGCATTGAATGGCGCTTTATCCTTACAATGCTTGCAACATTAGGGTTTGGACCCTCTTTTATACAATTAGTTAAAATTCTCTTTTCAGATGCTTTTGCTTGCATCACTATCAATGGCCAGGAGTCTCATACTTTTGGCCTTTTCAGATTAATCTGCCAAGGATGCCCTCTTGCCCCAAGTCTGTATGTTCTTGCAGTAGAAGGTTTTGGTTATCTTCCTGCTCATTCAGTTTCCAATAGGCTTGTTCATGGTATTTCTTTACCAAATTGTTCCAGCCAACTGGTTAATGGTCATTTTGCTAATGACTCCTTTTTAACCTTACTAGAAGAAGAAAATTCAGTGCAAAATGCTCTTGGTTGTCTGGAGACCTTTTGTTTGGCCTCAGGTTCTTCCATTTAGTGGCACAAGACGTTATGCTACAGACAGTCTATACTTCCCACTCCTCATTGGCTTCAGCAATATGGTTGGCGCTGGGTTGGCCATGGTGAAATTTTTAGATTCCTGGGTATTCCTTTTGCATTCCAGGGCACTTCTGCCACCCTATGGCAAGTTGTTCTTACCTGTGTGGAACAAAAACTTGGCATCTAGATTACTAAGCCTCTTTCACTGGCTGGTAAATTTCAGGTGTGTTCTAAGATCTTGGCTGCAACCCATGTTTATTATTCTTCTTGTTGGGCTCCTTCAAAAATCTCTTATGCCAAACTGGAAAAACTCTTGCTGGATTTCCTATGGACCTCTTCTGATACTTGCCATGGTTTTCACCGTGTTGCATGGGAATTTTGTTGTCTTCCCAGAGATTATGGAGGACTTGGTATTCTTTCTCCTCACCGCCAAGGAACTACCTTGGCAGTCAAATAGATTGTTCGTGCGCTCACTAGTTGTGAGGCATGGAAGGTTTTACTCTGGTATAACATTGAAATGGGTCATCCTATGCACAACCTGGCTTGGAAAGGAATTGGTTTTTCTACTCTCCTTGTCATGAGAGAACCAATTCAAGTCTCGGGCACATTTGTGGTTAAGAGCATTTGGAAAGCCTAGGAAAAAATTAAACCTTGGTTATGCTGGGCTGGTGATGGTTTTTGTGCTGGTCTTTCATTCAATCACCTTAATATTTGGTGGTCACCTCTCCTAGCTTCTACAACTCAACCTTTGGCTAAATTGCAAGGTTTGAAGACTCTCAAATTTCACAAAAAAGGTGTTCAGAACCTTCAGGACCTGTTTCACAGACCCACTATGAGCCTTTTGGCTTGGGAACCATTCCATGTAAAATTTTCTCTTTCAAAAGTTGATAAGCTGACTTATGACAGAATAATCATGGCTATTCCACTTGAAATGTTGCACAAGGTTGGAATTCAATCCAACAAGCCATGGTGGAAGGACTGGAAATGGTATCCAGACACACCCTTACATCATTTCAAGCCACAGATGGCTTACAGGTGGCTTTCACCTCATTTACCTATGGCTGCCACTCTTAATAAGCATTGGCTTATTCATAGCTCTTTAAGTCTTTGGCATTCTAGGTTTAAAACTGTTTGGTCTGCCATTCTTGAGCCAAAACTTGCTCATTTTCCTGGTGCATTCTCTTTCAAGGCTTGCCTATTGGTACTAGGCTGTTTCACCTTGGAGTCCAGGATCCTCGTTGCCCTTTTTGTGGACAGGCTGAAACAATTCAACATCTCTTCTGGTATTGCACCAGAGCTCAGCAATTTTGGATATGGATTCATGATTTTTTTGGCCTTTCAGACCTGAGCCATTAACCTGGCAAATCATCCTATTGGGTGATTCAGCCAGGTTTCTAGAGAAATTTACTCAAATCTGGCATATTTTTAGGGTGGAGATTTTATTTGTATTATGGAAAGATCGTAATTCATGTATATTTTCAGAAAGCAAAATTGGAACTAATGTTTCCTTGTACATTAAAACTATTATCTGTTCTAATGTTCTCCTGCAGATTCAAGTGCAAGCTAGCAAAGTTGCCTTGGAAGTGGCTCACTTACAAGAGTTGTTGGATCATTGGGGGAATGCTCCCTGCACTATGGCTCGTGTTCCTCCCTCACCATCCTTTGTCAGAGCTCTATCTCCTAACAGACGCAGAAGTGGATCAGCCAGAGATTCTCAGCCTCGCTCCTAGCCTGCTTCGCGTCGCGATGCTCACCGGTGTGGTGCTCAGCCTCTCCACGTCCGTGTGTATGGACCTCTGGCCTTGCTGCTAGTGCAACTGGGGATAACGCAGGGTGGCCCGTTTTGGATAATGCAGGTAATGTTGGTTGGCCTGCATGGGATAATGCAGGCTGGAATGCTCCTGGTTCTTCACATCCACCATCTATAGGGTGGGATAATACTAAGGTTTTCCCTCGGTTAAATTTGGCTATCTCACCTCAGCACGAGGAGCCAAATGTTCAGAAGGAAGAATAGGAAAATGAAGATGGCTGGGATATGCCTGATGTCAACGCAGACCCCACGGACATTTGGGGGAAACTGAATGACAGGGATCCGCCATCTGCAGGAATAGCTTTGGCTGCTTAATTCTGTTTTCTCTTGGTTTTTATATGGGTGATATACCCTTTGATACTTTGATACTTTGTTCTTAATATTTCTGGGTTTAGCCCATGTGACTCTTGGGGTGTGCCTTTTAACCACCTGCTATTTTTTTATGAAGTGTTTGTTTATTTAAATAGATAAATTACATTTTCAACCAAAAAAAATTCATGCCAGGAAATTTTCTAAACTTGTCGGTTGTTTTCACACCGGGAAATTTTATAAACTCGTCGATTGTTGTCACGCCAGGAAAAAAGCATGTCAGAAGAAGTCTCATTTAGTTTAAATGTCCCCCGTCGGGTTGACGATTGAACAGTCCTTGGCCATTCGATTTCCCTTCTCCCGTTTTCTAAAATTTCAGGACCAATATAGAAGCTCTCCTTCCAATCCCCTGTGCAAATCAAAATACCAAATAAAATACTCTCAGTGAAACATTGCTGAGAGATAACTTTCCAAATCCTAAAAAGAAATTTCTGACCTTGTGATTGCACGGAGGGGGCGCTCAATGGTTATGCACACTTGGACCCATCTTATGGGATTTTACTAAACTTTGGGTATAGTTTTCAGACAATGGGCAAAAACACACATTGAAGGGCTTACAACCAGGGTCTCTCAGCATCATCAGTTCACATTGCATGGAAAAGCTCCTTAAGAAGAATTCACATGGTGTCATCGCTCAGCTCCATTCCATTCAGATGCAACCATCAACGGTCTCCACTACTCCTTCAGATCTGCAATGAATTTTGGATAGCTATGCATGTGTCTTTGTTGAACCAGTGGGATTGCCACCTTCACAACCAGAGGACCATCGTATTCAGCTCCTTCTTGGAAGCATTCCTCCCAACATCAGGCCCTATCGCTACCCATTTCACCAAAAGATAGAGATTGAGATGCTCGTTCGAGACTTACTGAAGCAAGATATTATTTACCCTAGTACCAGTTCCTTTTCTTCACCAGTTCTTCTTGTCTGGAAAAAAGATGGGTCATGGCGCCTCTGCATTGACTTCCAAGCACTTAATCACATCACAATCAAGGATAAGTTTCTGATTCTTGTTGTTGATGAGCTTCTTGATGAGCTTCATGGCACTCATTTTTTCTCCAAGTTGGATCTTCATTCTGGGTATCACCAAATCCGGGTTCATGAGGATGATATCCCTAAAATGGCTTTCTGCACACATGATAGCCACTATGAGTTTTTGGTCATGCCCTTTGGCCTCACTAATGCTCCTTCCACATTCCAGGCATTGATGAATAAAATATTTCGGCCCTACTTGCAAAAATTCATTTCTGGTCTTCTTTGATGATATCCTCATCTATAGTAAAACATGGGCTAAGCATATCTAGCATCTAGATCTTGTACTGCAACTTCTCTCTGATCATCATCTCTATGCAAAATAGTCTAAATGTGTTTTTGGGTAGGAGGAAGTAGAGTATCGTAGGCATATTGTTTCAGCACAAGGGGTTCGCATGGATCCTGCTAAAATAGATGCCATGAAAAATTGGCCGCATCCTCAGATACTCAAGAGCCTCCATGGTTTTTTGGGACTGACTGGCTATTACCGCAAGTTTGTCAAGGATTACGGGAAGATTGCAGCTCCATTAACAGCTTTGTTAAAAAAGGATGCTTTTACATGGACACATGCTGCTGAGTGTGCATTTGAAAAACTGAAACAAGCTATGTGTACTACACTTGTTCTAGCTATGCTAGATTTTTCCAAGACCTTCACTATTGAGAGTGATGCTTGCGGCAATGGACTTGGTGCTGTTCTCCTTTAAGATGAACATCCCATTGCGTTCACCAGCAAATCCCTTTTAGGTAAGAATTTAGTACTCTCTACATATGAGAAGGAAATGATGGCTATTTTGCATGCAGTACAGAAGTGGTGGCCATACCTATTAGGGAATCATTTCTGCATCAAGACTGATCACTAGATTCTAAAATATTTCTTGGAACAACAAGTCTCCTCCCTAGCACAACAGAAATGTGTTAGCAAACTCATGGGTTATGACTATGAGATCACTTACAAGAAGGGTAAGGACAATATTGTAGCGGATGCTCTTTCTCGCACATTTGATGACCAAGCTTCTCTTTTAGCTATTTCTATGCCTGTTCCAAATTGGTTGGAATCTATTCAGCAGGGCTATGTCAATGACTCTTCATTATCTCAAATCATCTAATAGCTGGCCAATAACCCTTCTGTTGTACCGCATTACTCTTGGGATGGTGCTTCTCTGAGATACAAGGGTCGTCTGGTGCTTCCCCAGAGCACAGATCTTCAACAGGTTGTCTTCTATGAACTCCATGCTTCTCCATCGATAGGGCACTCTGGGTTCCTCAAAACTTATGAGCGGGCATGGAGTAACGTCTTTTGGAAGGGAATGAAAAGGGCAATTCAACAGATGGTGGCTGAATGTGATACCTGCCAGTGCAACAAGGGTGAAACGACACTCCTTCCTGGATTGCTCAAACCCTTGCCCATCCCTACATGGATTTAGACAAATATTTCTATGGATTTCATTAAAGGGCTCCCTAAATCTAGAGGGAAGACAATGATCTTGGTTGTGGTTGATCGCCTATCCAAATATAGTCATTTTGTGCCCTCAGCCATCCCTATACTGCCTCCTCAGTCACATAGATTTTCATGGACTAGATCTTCTGTCTTCATGGAATCCCTTCTTCCATTGTTTCAGATCGTGATGCAACTTTCACCAGTCATTTTTGGACAGAACTATTTCACCACACTGGCACCAACTGAAGATGAGTTCAGGGTATCGCCCACAAAAAGATGGTCAGACTGAAGTTCTCAACAAATTTTTGGAAACTTATCTTCGTTGCTTCACCTCAGAACAATAGCATCAGTGGGCAAAGTGGCTCCCTCTCGTTGAATGGTGGTACAATACCTCCTACCACATTGCATCTAAAATGACTCCATATGAAGCAGTCTATGGTTAGGCACCGCCAGTGCTCCTTCCATACACTCCGAGCAGTTCACTAGTTTAGGCAGTTGACACGGTTCTCCAAACCCGAGATCAGATTCTTCACATTTTGCAGGACAATCTTCACATGGCAAGAAATCAAATGAAACAACATGCCAATCAACACCATTCTGAGCGCACTTTTCAAGCAGGTGATATGGTTTTTCTTCGTCTACAACCATACAAGCAATCCTCCCTGAAACTCAAAGGGCATCATAAGTTGGCTCCAAAGTTCTATGGGCCATATAAGGTTCTTCAGAAGATTGGGTCAGTTGCTTCTAAATTGGAGCTTCCTCCTTCTTCCCGTGTTCATCTAGTATTTCATGTCTCTTGTCTAAAGAAAGTTCTTGGCACCAACATCAGAGCACAAACTATTTTACCAGAACTGGGTAACGAAGGATCCATCATTTTGGAGCTGGAGGCCATCCTCAACAGGCACACTCGTCAGCTTCTCTCTCAATCCATCACAGAGGTATTAATTCAGTGGCACGGAATGCAACCAGAGGATGCTACATGGGAACCACTCCTTCATAGTCAACAACAATTTCCACATTTTAAGCTTTGAGGACAAAGCTTTTCTAAGAGGGAGGGGATGTTAGGAACCCACGTTTAATCCTTCTCTTTACTTTGTTAGTATATTGTTGTTGGACGCATATACTTTGTAAGTCATCCTGTGAGTATATTGTATTATCCCACATTCATGGGGACTAATAGTTGTTTAGATTAGACTTAGTATATAAGTACGTGTTGAGGCCAATGAAGGCACCCATGAGTTTATTGTATTGAGCTTGTTCAAAGGAGGTTGCCCCCTCGAAGTGGCCTGCGATCAATAAATTCCTTTTGTGTTCTGCTATTTCTGTTATTTCATGCATTTTTCATTATTTTGTTGCAGGAGGTTCCTCTCATCAAACTTAAGATGTCAGCATGAGACCTAACTAATAGTCACATAACTAACATTCAAATTTGGGACCTACCTAAAATAGGGCAAGATAAGGGTGCGAGCGCCCATGTCCCCAGGTCCTATTGTAGGGCAGACCTAAGGCACATAATGTCCCTCAAGCCCCATTTGACACGGGTTTTAGGCCATTTCTTTTCGGGAGTCAAAATGAACATGTAAGATGTAAAACAAGGGACCTGGGAGCTAAACTTGGGAGGGAAAAAGTCCAAGGAGACATTTTCTTGACATAACATTTAGGCCCCACTTTAATGTATGCATGAACGCAAGGACCATACATGCATTAAAGTATGGTCAACAAACACAACAAACACGCTAGGCACTTAGAGCTAATGCATACACAAAGATTGAGGAACTATTTTGAGCCCTCAGCCTCAAGTAGACATTTGAGAAAATACACTGCAGACACACCAAACACAATGAAGATAGTAATAGGCACACAAAACACAAATAAGATAGTAACACTCACGCAAGAGATGGAGAAGATGGCATTGAAGACACACAAAACACGATGAATATAGTGAATGCAGTGATTATTTCTTTTTTCATTTTCTCATACATGATTGCAAATGCAAGTACATGGAAAGTAAACACACAACTTAAAATGTAGGGAGGGGTATTTTCACCACGCAACTTTAGACTACATATAGGGCAATAGACACGCAATACAAATCTTAGAATGTAGGAGGGGCATTTCATCACGCTCTTGAAGACTACACTTGAGAACAAACACGCCATACAAATCCCAAAGCATAGGAGGGGCATTTCACTAATGGTAGTTGATTGTCATTGATGTCAAAAAGGTTTTGTGTTGATGATGCAGGTACATCATATGGCAGGAAGTTTCAGGTGTTCATAATGTTCCTCATGATTAAAGTGAATTTAGACAATGTGACATGCGATGTCAATCGTCAGGTAATGGTGTCAGTTCATATAAAGTTGTTTCATGATGCTTCCATTTGATCAGGATATCTTCATGATACTTACATTGGTGCTTTGGAATAAGAGGATCAGATTAGAGATCTTGTAATGTTGTTATGAATGTTGTTATAATGATGTCAATTAATCTTGGTCAAGATGATGACAAGTCATTACAAGCATTGCTTATCTTATGTTACTTCATGGTGAACTATTAAGGTGACAAAATGTTGGTTCATCAGTTCAATGTTGGTTCATGAAAGAGATGTTACCTTGGTGGGTTATGCTAATGTTATGGTGTTTATAGGATGTCAGATTTGTGGAGTTAGTTTGAAGATACATGATCATATGGTTGTCTTGAAGTTGTGATAATTCAGGTGAGGTTGCAAAGATTCTTTTAGGATGCCATCTGGATAAGAGCAACCAGGTGTTCAAAGGTTGGACAAGAGGATCTCTGTTGGATCTTAGTTGAACAATATTTGATGTTCTATGTCATGATTGTCGTGGGTTGTGTCTTCATCAGGTTGTGGCTTCAAAAGATGGTTATGATGATTAGGTTCAAGGTGTTTTCTATCGATATTATGTTAATAGGTTACATCATGTATCATACTTGTGATGTGAATGAAAATCTTAGATGGTAATGTTCAAATCTCTAAGAATGTATCAGTAATAATCAATAACAAGAGGTGTTGTGATCTCAATGCATATGGCAGTAATCATGATGGTATGATTGATCATCATTTTCTTTCATGTCTACATGACTCCTTTGATCTCATCAATTGTTGATACTCACAGATATTGTTACTAATTTGTTTATGTTGAGAAGATGCCTTTATTATGCCTTCATCAGGATGCCTTCAATATAATTGCAGAGATCAGTATTGTGTTGGTAGATGGCAGAAATGTTTAGCTTCCTAATGAGGTGTTAATTTAAGATACATGTTGGAGTGTTTTGTCCTAAGCATATCTTATAAGCTCTCTTGTGAAAATCTAAACATTTGCCTCTAATGTTTTGATTCTTTGGTGACTTACTATCCTAGGTCATTTTCACTAATTTTGACCTATTAAAGGGTTCCTTGAACATTCTCCCACCGGCCCTCATGTCTAAGTATTACCGTTAGTAGCGGTCTCCACATGAAAGTGCTTGGGTGTAAATTTTAAATAGAAAGTTTTTTTTGCCTTAAAAAAAGGGACTCAAATACCATATTTGAAGAGGTGTGAAGAGGCCGATTGAAATCTTTAAATGTCATATATGTCATAGAAGCCCGATTATTATCAATATTAAAAGACTTTGAATTTAAAAAGGAGACCATGATTTATGATCTAAGGGAGCTTGATTTTCTAAGGCATCAAAATACAATATGAAGATATGGTTTTAGAAAAGCATCAAATATGCTTGGAGCCTGAGAATTAAGCCATTTATGGGTTTATTTATTTGAGAAACTTTATTTGTTTTTTATCTCCTATTTTATTGGGGGCTCTTAATGTCATTCCTATGATCTAAAATAGAACGAAGATTATATGCCATTTTTGCAAGAAGTCTTTTGATTTTTTTTTGGGGCAGATTATTAAAAGATTCATTCTATTTTTTATCATTTTTCTTCAAGGCAAGAGAAGACAAGGAGGGCAAATTTTTATTAATATAGATGATTTCTTTGAGAAAAATGATTGACAATTTTTGCAGAGATGTGTTTTGGAATATGGAAGGTTTGGAGATTGTCGAAGAAGATTTTATGAAGAAGAATATGAAGAGAATTTGAATGGGGTTTTGAAGATTTAATTTTTTTATCTATTTTTTGTTTGGAGATGGTTTTTGCAGAGATGAAGAAGTTGAAGAGTTTAGAGATGAAGATAATGAAAATCAAAAATAAAAGAGATAAATTCATCATTAGATGGGAGAGGAATATGAAGGATTTTGAAGATGATTTATTTTTGTAGGTTCCAGATTGAGGTGTGTGTGGTGATGTGGATCAATATGGAGTGTTGAAGATATTTTACAGATGAATCATAATATTGTATGTGAGATTATGTTTGTGCAGGAATGGATCAAACACAGTATGAAGACATCATGCAATAAACTTACAGATTGAACCATGAAGATAAAATGCCAGTGAATATGCATCAGGTGAATTAAATTTGCAGAGATAAGAGTGTTGTAAAGGTGTGTAAAAGGAGTTATTTTGTATGATCTTGACTTGAAAATCAAATAGGAGGTATAAGGGTGTATGATGAAACATAGGTTGTATAATGGTGCAAATCAGATTGATTAGCAATCAATTCTTGCACACAAAGTTTTATGTTTTAATGATGGTGATTGTTTATGCCAGTGGGGCCTTGTATTAGCCAGTGAGGCTTGTAGGTCAGTGAGACCATTTGTCAGTGAGACACTCACATTAGCCAGTGAGGCTTGTAAAGATATTTTCAAGGTTAAGCCAGTGAGGCAGTTTTGGAGTGGTTTTTTACCCCGGGAGGGTTTTCCACTCGTGCAAATTTGTGTTATGTCTCATATTGTTTTCATCTATATGTGTGTATGCTAATACTTTTCTCAAGAGGTTTTGTTCTCTTTCTTCATTCTCAGTCATGAGCATATGTGTTTGACAAATCAATGATATCTTTCTCTCTTTGTGTCTTGAAAGTTAAAGTTTGTAAAAAGATTTTTAAATTTACACAACACTGATTCACCCCCCCTCTCAGTGTTGTACTGGACTCCTACATTCACCACGCTCTTGAGACTATGATTGGGAACAAACATGCCATACAAAACTTGAGTGTAGGGAGGGGCATCTCTTCCAACAACTTTAGACTACACAAGGGGGAAGACACATGGAAGACACGAGCGTCGTATAGCATGCCAAAGACATATTATACGTCTTAAACATGGCAAACAAGTGATGGAAGGAGCCTATTGCTAGGTTCACCACCATCTTATGCACATTATAGACACACCTATTGGTTGGGCTTATGCCACAACAACCACAAAAGACATGCTTAAGGGAGGATACACCAACCCCACCTACTCGAAGGACTTTTGAAATAAAAGGATGTGCACTCACTCTGGAGATACACCATCTTGCCTTCCATAGAAGGGCTTAAAATGCAACCCCACCCATGTCACAGAGACGCCTTATAGTTAAAAGGAAGCATGTGCTCAAAGTATACAACCCCACCCACATCACAGAGATGCCTTACAGTGAAAAGGAGGTATACGCAATAGATCTAAGTTTGCAAACACATTTCATTAATATCAAAATCATAAGACATCTAACCTTTATATGCCCCCACCTTAAGGTGGTTGATATCGTGTACCGATATAAAGCACATTAAGGTAGGAGGAGGGGCGGCCTCCCTGCCCCCTCCCCTTTGTGCCTCATGGCTGTCGCCTTTACATTTTTTTTTTTTAAATTCTTTACAAAGAGGAAATCCTAACCGGTTTACCCTACGTCGCTTGAGCTTAAAGCTTAATATGTTCTTTTAATTATAAACTGCAACGTATCAAATATATATATATATATATATATATATATATATATATATATATATATATATATACTGGAAGTTTGTTCTTTGTATTTTTTTTTCTTTCAAAAACAAAATAGTGAATTCAATCTTAATATTAAAAGGACATTATCTAAATATATCAAAAGAAATTTTACTCCGTATTTTTTTTGTATAAAACCAGAGAACTATAATATAAAAATAGCAAGTTTAACTTTCTTTATTATTATTTTTTTGATGAAAATGTAAGTTATCTATTAAAATAAAATAACACTTCACAAAAAAATAACGGGTGGTTAAAAAGCACACCCCGAGAGTCACATGGGCTAAGCCCAGAAATATCTAGAACAAAATATCAAAGGGTACATGACCCATATAAAAACAAAAAAAAAATAGAACTAAGCAGGCAATGCCATTCCTGCAGATGGCGGATCCCTGTCATCCAGTTTCCCCCAAATGTCTGCGGGATCCAGGTTGACATTAGGCATAGCCCAACCATCTTCATTTTCATGTTTTTCATTCTGAACATTTGGCTCCTTATGCTGAGGTGAGATAGCCAAATTTAACTGAGGGAAAACCTTAGTATTATCCCACCCTGTAGTTGGTGGATGAGAAGAACCAGGAGCATTCCGGCCTGCATTGTCCATTGCAGTCCAACCAGCATTACCTGCATTATCCATAATGGGCCACCCCGCATTATCCCTAGTAGCACTAGCAGCACGACCAGAGGTCCATCCACGTGGACGTGGAGAGGCTGAGCGCCAACGCCGGTGAGCACCGCGACACGGAGCAGGCTAGGAGCGAGGTCGAGAATCTCTGGCTGAACCACTTCTGCGTCTGTTAGGAGAGCGAGCTCTGACAGAGGATGGTGAGGGAGGAACACAAGCCACAGTGTAGGGAGCATTCCCCCAATGATCCAACAACTCTTGTAAGTGAGCCACTTCCAAGGCAACTTTGTTAGCTTGCACTTGAATCTGTAGAAGAACATTAGAACAGATAATAGTTTTAATGTACAGAGAAACATAAGTTCCAATTTTTCTTTCAGAAAATATACAAGAATTATGATCTTTCCATAATGCAAATAAAATCTCCACCTTGAAAATATGCCAGATTTGAGGAAAATTTTCAGGAAACCTGGGTGAATCACCCAGCAAGATGATTTGTCAGGTTAATGGCTCAGATCTGAAAGGGCGAAAAAAATCATGAATCCATAACCAGAATTGCTAAGCTCTCATGCAATACTAGAAGATATGCTGAATTGTTTCAACCTATCCACAAAAAGGATAACGGAGATCTTGGACCCCAAGGTGAAACAACCTAGTACCAACAGGCAAGCCTTGAAAGAGAATGCACCGGGCAAAAGGAGCAAGTTTTGGCTCAAGAATGGCAGACCAAATAGTTTTAAACCTAGAATGCCAAAGACTTAAAGAGCTATGAATAAGCCAGTGCTTATTAAGAGTGGCAACCATGGGTAAATGAGGTGAAAGCCACCTGTAAGCCATCCGTGGCTTGAAATGATGCAAAGGTGTGTCAGGATACCTTTTCCAGCCCTTCCACCATGGCTTGTTGAACTGAATTCCAACCTTATACAACATTTCAGGTGGAATAGCCTTGTTGGATAGGAGGATAGCATGTGTCTTATCCTTATCCTTATGAAGTCTTCCATGTGGGATTCCCCTCTCCACTATGCTCTCACACATGTGTGAGAGCATTTGTGGGAGAGTGTGAGGCTTTGTGGGATGGGAGTGTGACATGTGTCACCTCCTCATCCTTTGGGGTTTTGTGAGTGGATTGTGAAGAGGAAGGAGAAGGTGACATGTGTCACCTTCTCATTCCTCAAGGCTCTTTGGTTTAGCCTATTAAACTCCATCTTTGAGAGATGGAGAGGGTTCTTCATTTTTGGTTCTTTTCTTTGTGATTATTGATTTGAGGGAGATAGCTAAAGTTGGAAGATTTTGGAGGCAAGGAGATTGGAAGGAGGTCAACCTCTTGCCAAATTTGGGCTTATAAGGTAAGCACCCAAGGCTATATGCCTTCCTTATGCTTTTAATTTTCTTTGTATGAGAAGTTGCTTTGTGTTTGTTTGAGTTTTGGTTTTTGTTTTGTGTGGGTTTTCATTTTGGGAGTTGATGAAGCTCTCCATTGAGAAGATCTCATCTTGTTTTGGGGTGGGACAGGAGTGAACCTTTTCGGGGTCACCCTCACTATATTTGGAGGTGTTGATGGCCATGGAAATATATTGTGAAGTATTGAGATTTTGTGAATGCAAGAGTGCCTTGGGATTTTTGACATATTGAGGTATTAAGGCAAGAGGCCTTGTGATTTTGGGTATTATGTGTTTTGAGATTTTGGGTTGTCCTTGTTGGAAACAAGGTAGATAACTGAGAGGGGGGTGAATCAATTATCTTAAAACTTTTCTTACTTTTAGTTTCTTAACATTCAGTGCTATATAAAAACATAAAAGCATAAGCAACTATAAGAACTGAAATGAAATTAACACACATAACAAAAGGATTTTACGTGGAAACCCTGTTAAGGGAAAAACCATGGGATGACTAACCCAAGATTGTATTCTCTGTTAAAAGAATAGAAGAGTACAAAATGACACTTGCCAGTTAGGGCTCACTGCCTGAGCACACTGCTCACAAGAGGCTCACTGCCTACTAGAGACTTACAGATAATACCAATGTCTTTGAACTGATGAACAACATCTACATATGCAGAAATTTAGTTCCGGTTAGGCTCAGTATACTGATCTAGCACATTTCATTCTTCTTTTGCTTAGTATCACTTTTCTATCACATTCTGAGCTTGGATTACTGTCTTCTCACTTTTCTCTGCTTTTCTTCGCACTTCTACCAAAAATCCATCACTATTACACCTTCACAAGCTTGAATCCATTGGGTATATATATCCGCATCAAGGATTTCCAAAAACTTTCTAGTCGGCAACAAAAACATTTAGGATATTTGCAAGTTACTGTTTTGTCAGCTGAATCCATACTTGATTGATGATGTGCACCAAAAACTTAGGTATAGAAGTCATTAATCATGTCAGCCAACAATGTAGAATGCCACAAATTACTTGATGAACACCTTTTACACATCTAGATTGAAGTCTAATACTCTGTCAGTCAGTTCTCCCTCTGTCTGCTCTACCTGACTGGGACCCAACACTCAGATGCTCATAACTTTTTCATGCTCTATCACCGGAAGCTAAATCTCTTGAATACAATAGTCATGATACCCCTTTTGACTTGTTTGAGTCTGCAACTTACTAAGTTACACCATCTAAGAGATCCGGACCTGATTGTCGGACCATGTTACATACTCTGTTCTTGTCCACCAGATCAAAACAATCTTCAATCTGACTTCCGATAAAGGCATATTATGTATTGCGGATGTATGGGATAGACTTTGTTTCCATCAATGACAACACTTATGAAGCCACACAGTGTCTCTTGCCAACAATCTCCCCCTTTGGCATTGATGGCAACACTTAGTGAAAAATGGCTAAGTGTCGCAGTAACTCCCCCTTTGCTTTTGCTCTTATCGGAGCTCCCCCTTTGCTGGATTCCTCATTTTTCGCTACTCTTCACTCCCCCTTTGACATCAATGGCAAAGGGTGGAATCTGCATACCAAAATTGTGAAAAAACTATTATATACATGGCCGCATATGTATATACAAATCATATGTTATACTTACATATACTTAAGTATATCCGCAAAGGTTGTCTTCAACTGTACAATCTCTGTGGCCCAACTCCTCTTCATTCTATCCAAAATGGAGATGTGTCCACTTAACAAAAATGCATATGCTTTTGCCCTCTTCAAATCCATCAGATTAGTGGTCCGAGCTGTACTTTGAGCATCTGTTAAAGCATCATGTAATACCTCTAACTTAGGGAGGATTATTCCCCTAAGTTCACCCATTCTATCCATTAGATGTCTCTTCTCGTTAACTAGTTTCTTTACTTCATTTATGATAACAATAGCTTGACATTCTTGGTTTACCAGAGAGATAGTAAGAGGATCAGACTTTTGAGATAGGTTTGTCAATTTCTCTTCTTGTTCTTTTATCTTCTTCTCAATGTCCTCTGTAACTCTAGGCCAAGATAGACAAAATTTATATATATCTCCTCCATCTTTAAGAGCGTTTTCAATGCTCTTTATGCCAATGTGTAAGGTTCTTCTATCATTGTTAATTAGTCCTTGTACTTCATTGAATCTTTTTCCAAAGAACTCTTTCCAGACCTTAGTTTCTGCCAATTTTTCTAAAGATTCAAAATGAGAATTGATAGAGTTAACCAAGTTTTTCAAATTACCAGATGGAGAGGTAGATGCATCCTTCTGATATGTGGGCATGATCTTCTCTAGTATTCTGGATGTAATATTCAGCAGTTCACTGTCCTCCATATGAGATTTTAGAAGTTTTTCTTTTGCTTTGGCCTGAGCAAAAGATGCTATCTTCATTATCTGAACCGGAGAGAGAGAGTCCAAATTCAGTGGCCCTTGAATCAACTCAGGTTCATCTAGCTCCATCATTTCTTTGTCCAAGAAATTCTATACTATCTCTGCAGTGTCTCTTGCTGGGGATTCAGACCTCTTCCCTTTAGAGGTGTCCAGATTGGCTGGTTTGGATGTGTACACACCATCCTTTACTGCTTGTTCTTCTTCCTCTTTTGCCTTATCTTCTTGATTCTCCTTCTCTTCTTTTCTTCCTTCCTCTACTTCTCTAGTGATTGGAAGATTTGTCTTGGCAATAGTGGGATCTAGAGGAGTGACATCCTTTTCTTTGTGAACTTCTTCTTCCGGAACCGAAGAGTCTAATGCCTCAGATGGCTCTTCATCAATTTTCTTTAATCCTTCGACATCCTTGTCAGAGAATTATTCATTGATTTATTTTAATCCTTCAACATCCATGGTAGAAGCCTCTTCATCTGCTTCCTCTACAATGGGAAGATTAAACCTGTTCAAGGCTTTCCAGAGAATTTCTTTTGTTTCATCAGCTATTTGATCAGTTTCTCCAAGCATGAGTTTATTCATTTGGGACTTGCTCCGGAAATCATCTTTACAATCCTTGAAAACCATGTCCATTTGTTTTGGAGTGATAGAAGGACATAGCTATATCACTATCTACTCCTAGATTTCTAAGTCTTTTGCCTTTGCATTCTCTTTTCTTAGCTCCAATACTTCTTCTAGGCTCGTAGGAATTAATGAAATTATTTCAATGAATGCTTTGTTATAGATATTCAAATACCTAATAGTTTCCTCAAGTATTTTCTTGTCTACATCATTGTATTCATCATAAAATTCTGTCACCGGCTGCAGGTTTCCATCCACAGTGATTGCTTTGATGATGTTTTCAATTGAGAGAGTGAGTTTCTCACCAAATTCCTCTATTTTCTCTTCTTCATTTCTACTATCAAAGGACTTCCCGGAAGTTCTTTTCTTCTTCATTTTCCTGATTTCCTCATCTGATTCTATCTCTTCATCATCCTTTTGGCTCACATATGTTCTTGTGGCCTTGTTCTTCATTCTCTTTTCTCCTTTACCGGATGGCTTGACTTCCGGTTTAGTGGTTCTTGACTTTTTAGGAGTAACAGGAGCAGAACTCTTGGAAGATCTTGTTCGGGAGGAGGCTTCCACCGGAATGCTTTTCTTCTTTGCTTCTTGCCTTTCTTTTTCTATTTTCTCTAATTTTTCTCTATTAGCATCTACTGCTTCTTTTGTTATGCCAAACCTTTTGGCAAGTTCTTCAACTTCCTTCCTCACTTTTCTCTTGATCTCAGGCTCCCTTAATTCAACATGTATTTTTATGCTTAGCTTATCAAAGGTGCCAAACCTTTCTGCTTCAGTGTCCTTGGGTTAGCTTAGCAAGTGATGAACATGAACCTCCAATATGTTTTCATCGACCTCCCATGGGCATTACCCACATAGTTCTTGGCTCAACTGCCTCCATTAGGCATTGATCTGTGTCAACCATGAAGCAAACTGTCTTTGTATTTCTCAACTATTGACTTTGGTATTCTTTCTCTGGCATGCATCATGCTTTGGAAACTCTTGAAGTAACCCCAGAGAGCTGTGTTTTGGGCTTGAGCATCACCAAGTCCATACATGTAATCTCTGATTTGAATTGCAATAGGTTTATCACTTTGCCAAACCCAACCCTTTGATCCATGTAGCTCATTCATATAGTAGAAAAATAGACACAATATTAGACTGCCATATTTGAAAGAATTTTTCTTATCTTTCTTGATCTTCTACAAATTTTCCATCAGTTGATTCAATAGAAGCTCACACAGATCATAATCTACATTTTCTTTCAGCATCTGATATGTAGCATAGACTACTGTACCGGACACAAAATTTTCCTTACTTGAGTGGTAGATTTTGTAACCAATTATCATTGATGCAAACTTGACATCTGAATCCGTGATGTCATCTATAGTCATTTCTCTCTTGTCATATTTTGATCTAGTGGCTTCAGTTACCGTTTGGTTCTTTCCACATTTGAGTGCGGGCACCCCACCAGTTGAATGCAGTCTAGTCACAGCCTTGAAGGCATCTTTGGTTATCTTGAATGGGCTCATTAGCCACATAAAGTTATCATGCATCCTACTCAGAACATACCGAACCCATTCGTCTTCTGCAAAGGACAGGAAATGTACGCAATGTTCAAAGTGCTTGTCCTTTAGAGTCTTGAATTCATGTTTGAGGTCGAAATTCTTATCTAGTAACTGTTTGTGATAGATATCGATCAATTTCGAGTCTCCAAAATCTTCAATGTTTGCATGAATATAAACCCTAATATCTTCTACATGCAGAACACCGTGTGGAATACTCGAAAACGCACCCAAGGGATCAACTTCTAGAGACTTGTAAGGGTGTTTCTTGAATTTTGGTCTCGGCCTTTTAGAGATATTGACAACCATCAGAGTAGCCATTCTAATTGACAAAATTTGAAGAGATTTTGTAGAAAGAAATACCTTGTTGTGCCTTAGGGTTTGTTGCAACTGTCGGATCAAAATTTTGATTGACTACTTGAATGTTTTGTAGGATCTCTCCTCAGAGCTCTTCTCTCTTCTTCATTTTGAATGCAAAGTGTGATAAATGGCAAATGAAGACCCTTTTATCCTTTTGCAAAACCTAATTTGTCGTTGTAATAAATGCACAACCTTTTAAGTCATCCGGTTACCCTGTTTCTCAGGCGATCTTCTCATGAATCATCTTGCGGATCTTTAACCTAGTATCTTAGTGAGTTGATAACACATATCTGCCTTAGAAACTTGCCTCTGGATCCGCAGATCATAATATTGTATTTTCAGATCATACCGGATCAATTTGTATTGCTCTGTTAACACTGGATGGTTGCCAGAACCAGATCTACTCAAGTGGTCATAAACCCTTTTGAATCTTCATACGGACCTCTCATATTCTGACTGAAAGATCTTTGGAGGATTCTCTAGGAACCCTTTAATCCGCAACATTAGATGCTTACTCAATGTGCCAAATTCAGGCACTTACAACCTGGCTGGGGGAATTTTGATCTTCTTTTGCTACTCCCCCTAAGCCAGAGCTCATCCTTTTAATTTCTGGAAGGATTATCAGCACCAGATTCCAGTGTGGACCCATCACCAATGTTCATCACATTCTTCTTTGTCCAAATCTTGTTCATTTCCTTATTAACCTCATCCGCATTCACTTTACCTTTGCCTTTGTCTTGTTTCTGATCATGTTTCACTGGACCTTTTCCATTTTGATTTCTACTCCTACAGAATCTGGCTATATGACCGGATCCATTGCAATTGTAACACACAACATTTCTTTGCTTTTTTAAATGATATCCTTTTGATTTGCACTCATTAGCCATATGTCCAATTCTATTGCATGCAAAGCATCTACCATTGAAAGAGTTGTTCATTTGCATATTTCTGCATTCATGAGATTTGTGACCATACCTTTTGCAACTAAAACATTGACCAGAGAAGGATGGATTGTTCTGATTCATTTTGTTCCTGCACTGAGTTCCTTTATGACCAAATTTGTTGCAATTGAAGCAGTATCCATTGAAAGATGGATATCTTTGAGCATTTGGTTGCCTTACCGGAGGTCTTCTAGGCCTGTTTCATTGATTTTCTGATCCAAAGTTCTTTTGACCGGATCCAGAGCTTTCACCTTTCTCATTTCCCAAGCCACGCTTATCATCTACCCTCTTTTGACTTTCAAGAAGAACTTCAAGTTGTACTGAGCTTATCTTGAATTTTTCTTTGTATTCATTTGCAGATTGAAGATCTTGTTTAAAAGTGTCAATTTGGCTCTCGAGTTGTTCTTCATTGTATTTGGCTTCTTCAAGATCAAATTCAAGATGTCTGATTATTATGTCCATTTTGTGGCAGTCCTTTCTTTTCTCCTTGAGGGATTGTTTTAGGTTATCTTCAGTCTTTCTCTTCTCTTTAATTTCTTGGGTAAATTTCATAACCCCTGATTCCATTTCATGTCTTATCATAACGACTTCTTTTGATAGCTTCTCACATAGCTTAGTTTTCTCATTCAAATCTTCATCAGTATTATTGGCTTCATTTTGATTTGCTAATTTCTGAAGTAGTTCCTTTATCTTTTTCATAGAATTACTGAGTTTTTCTTTTAGCTCAATGATGAAATCATCAGCTTCCTTAAGTCGCTCTCTCAAATTATTGACCTTAGAGTGGGATTGTTCAAGATCATCTAGGGCAAACTGAAGTTGTTCTTTCATACCATATGCATCCATTGAGATTCCAAGATCCTCCTCAAGCTGTTAGGCTTTTTTTAGGAACTTGGCTCTAATACCAATTGTTGGAAACAAGGAAGACAACTAAGAGGGGAGGTTAATTAGTTATCTTAAAACTTTTCTTACTTTCACTTTCTTAACATTTAGTGCTATATCAAAACATGAAAGCATAAGCAACTATAAGAACTGAAATGAAATTAACACACATAACACAAGGATTTTTACGTGGAAACCCTGTTAAGGGAAAAACCATGGGGTGACTAACCCAAGATTGTATTCTCTGTTAAAAGAATAGAAGAGTACAAAATGGCACTTGCCAGTTAGGGCTTACTGCCCAAGCACACTGTTCACAAGAGGCTCACTACCTACTAGAGACTTACAGATAATACCAATGTGTTTGAACTGATGAACACCTATATATGCAGAAATTCAGTTCCGGTTAGGCTCAGTATACCGATCTAGCACATTTCATTCTTCTTCTGCTTAGTATCACTTTTCTGTCACATTCCGAGCTTGGATTACTGTCTTCTCACTTTTCTCTGCTTTTCTTCACACTTCTACCAAAAATCCATCACTATTACACCTTCACAAGATTGAATCCATCGGGTATATATATCCGCATCAAGGATTTCCAACAACTTTCTAGTCGGCAACAAAAACATTTAGGATATTTGCAAGTTACTGTTCTGTCAGCTGAATCCATACTTGATTGATCATGCGCACCAAAAACTTAGGTATAGAAGTCCTTAATCATGTCAGCCAACAATGTATAATGCCACAAATTGCTTGATCAACACCTTTTACACATCCGGATTGAAGTCTGATACTCTGTCGGTCAGTTCTTCCTCTGTTTGCTCTGCCTGACTGGGACCCAACACTCAGAGGCTCATAACTTTTTCATGCTTTATCACTGGAGGCTAAATCTCTTGAATACAATAGTCATGATACCCCTTTTGACTTGTCCGATTCCGCAACTTACTGAGTTACACCATCTAAGAGATCCGGACCTAATTGTCGGACCATGTTACATACTATGTTCTTGTCCACCGACCCAAAACAATCTTCAATCTAACTTCCAGTAAAGACATATTATGTACTGCAGATGTATGGGATAGACTTTGTTGCCATCAATGACAACACTTATGAAGCCACACAATGTATCTTGCCAATAGTCCTCTTGATTTGAGAGTGGTCCACTCTCCTACCCCCAAATATCCATGTAAATGGATTTGTTATGTAAAGTCCTTGGGAGGGTATGTTCTTGCTTTGTGAGAGTGTTATTTGGTGTTATTTTCTTGTTGTGGTTGGAACCCAGTTATATGGGTGACCTCCAAGCTTGGGGGTGACTTGTTCCAAGTCTATGGTTGGGATGTGAGCTCCCATGGGCATTTGGATACCTCCCTTGTGTCATTTTGTAGGTTCAATGATTTTTGGTGGAGCATTGGAGTTTGGAGAACTTGAAGAAATTTGGTTTGATGTATTTTGTATCATATGGCATTATGGCTACCATGGCATATTTGGCCTTGTAATGAGTTTATGTTCTTCCTTGTAGTCTTGAGAGATATCTCCTCTCTTAAGTATGTTATTGTATTTTGTTCATTCACTCTTGTAATTTCAAATGATTATTGAACTCAATAAAATGTATGGTTAAGAAGTTCTATCTGTATTGTGCTTAAAAAAAAAGAAATATGCATTCATGTGGAAGGAAAATCTCTCTATCTCTACCTTGTGTTAATAGTATATGCATGAGAAATATTGTTGTTGAAAAGAAAAGAGAACATATGTTTTACTTGCAGTTTACAAAAAGGAATAATATAAAAATGTAGTTGTTATTTTTAAAAAGGAAAATGATCTTCTGAAGAACCTTATATGGCCCATAGAACTTTGGAGCCAACTTATGATGCCCTTTGAGTTTCAGGGAGGATTGCTTGTATGGCTATAGATGAAGAAAAACCATATTACCTACTTTAAAAGTGCGCTTAGAACGGTGCTGATCGGCTTGTTGTTTCATTTGATTTCTTGCCATGTGAAGATTGTCCTACAAAATGCGAAGAGTCTGATCTCGGGTTCGAAGAACCGTGTCAACTGCCTGAACTAGTGAACTGCTGGGGATGTATGGAAGGAGCATTGGCGGTGCCTGACCATAGATTGCTTCATATGGAGTCATTTTAGATGCAGTGTGGTAGGAGGTATTGTACCACCATTCAGTGAGAGCGAGCCACTTTGCCCACTGATGTTGTTGTTCTAAGGTGAAGCAACGAAGATAAGTTTCTAAACATTTGTTGATAACTTTAGTCTGACCATCTGTTTGTGGGTGATACCCTGAACTCATCTTCAGTTTGGTGCCAGTGTGGTGAAATAGTTCTGTCCAAAAATGATTGGTGAAAGTTGCATCACGATCTGAGACAAGGGAAGTAGGGATTCCATGAAGATGGAAGATCTGGTCCATGAAAATCTGTGCGACTGAGGAGGCGGTATAGGGATGGCTGAGGGCACAAAAATGACTATATTTGGAGAGGTGATCAACCACAACCAAGATCACTGTCTTCCCTCTAGATTTAGGGAGCCCTTCAATGAAATCCATAGAAATATCTGTCCAAATCCGTGTAGGGATGGGCAAGGGTTCGAGCAATCTAGGAAGGAGTGTCGTTTCACCCTTGTTGTGTTGGCAGGTATCACATTTAGCCACCATCTATTGAATTGCCCTTTTCATTCCCTTCCAAAAGAAGTTACGTCATGCCCTCTCATAAGTTTTGAGGAACCTAGAGTGCCCTGCCGATGGAGAAGCATGGAGTTCATAGAAGACAGCCTATTGAAGATCTGTGCTCTGGGGAAGCACCAGACGACCCTTGTATCTCAGAGAAGCACCATACCAAGAATAATGCAGTACAATAGAAAGGTTATTGGCCAACTATTGGATGATTTGAGATAATGAAGAACCAATTTGGAACAGGCATAGAAATAGCTGAAAGAGAAGATTGGTCATAAAATGTGTGAGAGAGCATCCACCACAATATTGTCCTTACCCTTCTTGTAAGTGATCTCATAGTCATAACCCATGAGTTTGCAAACCCATTTCTGTTGTGCTGGGGAGGAGACTCGTTGTTCCAAGAAATATTTTAGACTCTCGTGATCAATCTTGATGCAGAAATGATTCCCTAATAGGTATGGCCGCTACTTCTGTACTGCATGCAAAATAGCCATCATTTCCTTCTCATATGTACAGAGTACTAAATTCTTACCTAAAAGGGCTTTGCTGATGAACGCAATGGGATGTTCATCTTGAAGGAGAACAGCACCAAGTCCATTGCCACAAGCATCACTCTCAATAGTGAAGGTCTTGGAAAAATCTAGCATAGCTAGAATAGGTGTAGTACACATAGCTTGTTTCAATTTTTCAAATGCACACTCAGTAGCATGTGTCCATGTAAAAGCATCCGTTTTCAACAGAGTTGTTAATGGAGCTGCAATCTTCCCGTAATCCTTGACAAACTTGCGGTAGTAGCTAGTCATTCCCAAAAAACCACGAAGGCTCTTGAGTGTCTGAGGATGCGGCCAATTTTTCATGGCATCTATTTTGGCAGGATCCACACGAACCCCTTGTGCTGAAACAATATGCCCAAGATACTCTAATTCCTCCTGCCCGAAAACACATTTAGACTGTTTGGCACAGAGATGATGATCAGAGAGAAGTTGCAGTATAAAATCTAGATGCTGGAGATGCTCAGCCCATGTTTTACTGTAGATGAGGATATCATCAAAGAAGACCAGAATGAATTTCTGCAAGTAGGGCCGGAATATTTTATTCATCAATGCCTGGAATGTGGAAGGAGCATTAGTGAGGCCAAAGGGCATGAACAAAAACTCATAGTGGCCATCATGTGTGTAGAAAGCTGTTTTAGGGATATCATCCTCATGAACCGGAATTTGGTGATACCCAGAATGAAGATCCAACTTGGAGAAAAAATGAGCGCCATGAAGCTCATCAAGAAGCTAATCAACAAGAGGAATCAGAAACTTATCTTTGATTGTGATGTGATTAAGTGCTCAGAAGTCAATGCAGAGGTGCCATGACCCATCTTTTTTGTGGACAAGAAGAATTGGTGAAGAAAAGGAACTGGTACTAGGGCGAATAATACCTTTCTTCAGTAAGTCCTGAACGAGCATCTCAATCTCTGTCTTTTGGTGAAATGGGTAGCGATAGGGCCTGATGTTGGGAGGAATGCTTCCAGGAAGGAGTTGAATATGATGGTCCTCTGGTCGTGAAGGTGGCAATCCCATTTGTTCAGCAAAGACACATGCATATCTATCCAAAATTTGTTGTAGATCCGAAGGAGTAGTGGAGACCGCTGATGGTTGCATCTAAATGGAATAGAGCTGAGCAATGACACCATGTGAATTCTTCTTAAGGAGCTTTTCCATGTGATGTAAAGTGATGATGCTGAGAGACTCTGGTTGTAAGCCCTTCAATGTGTGTTTTTTCCCATTGTTTGAAAACTACATCCAAAGTTCAGCAAAATCCCATAAGATGGGTCCAAGTGTGCGTAACCATTGAGCGCCCAAAACCACATCACATCCGCCTAGGGGCAAGGAAAACATGTCAGAGTGCAGATTATAATCTCTAATAGAGATACGCACATTGCAACACTTCCCTTTGCAAGGTAAGGTGCCCCCATTAGCAATCATGACTTCAAAGCTGGAGCAAGGATGGACAAAACAATCAGCCTGTTTGGCGATTCGAGGGTCAATGAAGTTATGAGTGCTACCAAAATCAATGAGTATTATAAGAGGGAGCTTTTGAAGTAACCCTTGACCCGCATGGTATGTCAGGTGGTGACTCCTACTAAAGCATGGACAGATATCTCTGTGTGATCGTCCTAAGAAGGAGGGTCAACAAACGACTGTTGAATGTCGACCTGATCATCTACTGTATCCTGAGCATCTTCACAAACTTCAGTTGCAGGTGAAGAATCCACTTCCAAGAGATAGAGCTTTTTCTCAACACATCTATGTCCCCAAGTGAATTTCTCATCACAATTATAACAAAGCCCTTTTTCTCTACATGCCCGCATCTCTGCTTTAGACAAATGCTTGATAAGAGTTGTTCTAGAAGCTGGCGTGATTGAAGGTCTTTGGGAAACCATATTTCTAAATGGAACAAAAGTGGATTTGGAGCGTTGTTGAGCTGTGATCTTGTCCTTTGCCAACTTAGCCAACCCTAGGGCTTCCATCATTGTGCTGGGACGGAACATTTTAACCTCAGATTAGATTGCATCCTTCAGACCACTGACAAAACAACTCCTGAAGAATTCATCAGACAATCCCTCTGTGTGATTGGCCAGTTTCTCAAATTCTGTCTGATATTCTCTCACAGTGCCAGTTTGGCAAAGTTTAGTGAGTGCTCCTGTGAAGTCATCAAAAGCACTAGGGCCAAATCGTTGCAAAAGGAGTTTGCAAAAATCTGTCCAGTTTGGCTCTTCATGAGCCTGATGTACCAACGGAACCATTGTAGAGCTTCATGTTCCAAATGAAAGGATGCAAGTGGGACTTTGTTGACATCAAAAGTATTATGCAGACTGAAATATTGTTCTGCCCGGTATATCCATCAAGTTAGATCATCACCATTGAAGCGAGGAAAATCAAGCTTCGGCCCACGAAAATTGCCAGAAGAAGAGAACCCAGTGTCTACAGAAGACTTTGGTTGGCGTCTATTGTTCATGGCTGAATGCTGAAGATTGAGGCCGAGAATTTTTTCATCCAAATCTTGGAGTTTGGTCTTGAGGGCTGTAAGTTCATCCTCCATGTTTTTTGCTCCTGCGCGGGTGACAACCATAACTAGGATTTTTTTTTGGGAGTGGGTAGAAAAATAAAAACAAAAACTTTTTTAGTAAAGGAAAATTTGGATTTGGGAAAAACTCTAATGGGTAATTGGGGTTTGACTAGGTTTTGGACACTTTCTGAGGGATAGGGAAGTAGAAAATGGGGATTTTAGAAGTGGGGTAGAAGAATGGGAAAATTTGTCCAAGAGGGACAAAGGAGCAGAAATAGGAAATGAACACTGTGGCAAAATTTGAAGGCGATTGGGTGAGAATCGAAGAAGTTATGGCAAACCCTAAAAATAAACAAATGTGGGATTTCTGGCTTCGACAAGTGGAATTTGGGATAGGGTCCTCAAGGAAGGAAACATGCGGAATGGAATTTCAGGGGTTCCAGTGAATTGTCAGGGGAAACGGAGCTAAAGCAAGGAAGATCTGCAATGTCTCTTGACATGCAATTTGCTATTTATCAGCTGGCAATAGATATGGACCCCAAGTATGTTCAGCTTCCTATAGGTTTAGGGGATTCACTCAGCTACCAATGCTGTCTAACGACTTGCGTATTGGGGCAGTACCCCTCACTCCACGGCTCAGGTAAAACTGATAACCGCTTTGCCACAAACGATAGCTCTTGGTTTACCTCACGGATGGGAACTAGTCAATCAGGTAGGGGCCGTTGTCCTTTTTGCTGGCAGGTCCTCTCAATGGGCCAGCTACTTCGGGGTTCCTGTGGTACTTCTCACAATGAGTTTTAGGGCTATGCCCAAGCACTTCCCATAGTTAAGAAGACATGGATTATTCCCTGATCTAAACCTGCAATTGAAATGAACAATAAAGATGCAAAGAAAAAGAACTACTGCAATAATCACAGCACCTGGAGGCCAATGCGAAAAAAAATCGGCAGAAATTCCACCTAGCGAGCCCAAGAAAGCACTCTGATACCAGATGAGAGGAACCTCTTGCAACAAAATAATAAAAATACATGAAATAATAGAAATAGCAGAACACAGAAGGAATTTTCTGATCGCAGGCCACTTCGAGTGGGCAACCTCCTTTGAGCAAGCTCAATACAATAAACTTGTGGATGCCTTCATTGGCCTCAACACGTACTTATATACTAAGTCTAAGCTAAACAACTATTACTCCCCATGAATGTGGGATAATACAATATACTCATGGGACGACTTACAAAGCATATGCGTCCAACACCAATATACTAACAAAGTAAAGAGAAGGGTTAAACACGGATTCCTAACAAGGTGACACATGTCACCTTCTCCTTCCTCCTCACAATCCACTCACAAAACCCCAAGGGATGAGGAGGTGACACATGTCACACTCCTGTCCCACAAAGCCTCACACTATCAGGACCTGAAAGCAACATCATGTGAGGCACACCAACCAAAGCATCAAACCATTGTTATAAACTGCCCATTGATTGTACCATATTCTGTACAATACCATTTCTTGTCACAATACAAATAAAAACTAACACCATTGAGATCCTCTGATTAATTCTTTTGACAAGCTGAAATCTAAGTTACCTCTGCTATCAAATACAAACTCCTGATGACATCATTTGTGTTAGAAAAACAAACTTCTCATGATAAATAATTCTTCCACAATCACCAACACTATTTGACCCAAATGACAAATCACCAAGATCTCCCAAAGCATAAAGAATGAGGCATGATTATGAAGACATAAAATTGACTCTTTGATTTTTGAATAATCAAGCCTTTGACAAGACACATATGAACTTGAATTCTATGCAAAAATATCATAACCACTTCAAAGATCATGATGCACAATAATGCGGGTTTAACAAGCAACATTATGATAGCATGAAGACAATCCAACACACTATTCACAACTCATGATAACATGATAACTACTCTTGAGAAGACCTTGCCAAGACTTCCACAATAATGACAACAAAATGAACAATCAACCTGCAACCAATCTACTCTTGCACACACTTTTTGACATGATAAAGCATGAAGATCATCCTGTAAGGAATGAAGACTATCTTGATGACAATCATCCTCCTGTTCTTGCACATGACACATTTTACAACATAATGTCAAATATGATATATAAACAAGAATTGATGACTCTTGAATTTAGCAATCAAATCATCTCATCAAGTGTAACACATCAACAAACTAATCTGCACCAGCAAGCTCTTCTTGCAAGAACACTTGAAAAATCAAATGCAGAGAAGTGATATGAATTAACTTCTTCCATTTTCAGCCACCTTAGCCAACACATGTTAATTTCTGATAAGAGCTTCTTGAGAACACCTTAAGCTCTTTGCCATGACAATCAACAATATCAAGATCACATTGAACCATGACAAGTCAATTTTTGTAAGTAACAACATGATATGACAAAGAATGATTTATAAAACAAATCACTCACAAACCAAGTCATTCAACATCACCAAACTCTTTGTGAATTGAGCCCTTGAACTTCTTATCACTGATCACCTGTAGCACTTACATACACATATTGACAAACCTCAAACAATCTCCTTCCCGAAACTTCTTGGGGATAATTGATAGGACATGAACAACTCCCCCTCACTTTGTCCCATATGTTATGCAACTAATGAGGTAACTTGTGCAAAATGCACAAGCTTAGAATTTGTCTTCTCTTGACTTTGTTTCTTCTTCCAGACTTTTACAGGCTCTTTCTTCTATTCAATTTTCTTCATCCAAACCTTTTCAACCTTTTTCTTTTCCCAACCTTTCAAATCAGGTGATGCAATTCTTTCAAATCTTCTGCAACTGTATGCTTTGTGACCAGGAGAATTACACTTGAAACATACAACATTATTATTCCATATTGAGGCAAATTGAATTCTTCTGCAATTAACTAATTTGTGCCCAAAATGATTACAATTATAACAATAACCATTAAATGAATAATTATACCTGTACATGTATGCTTTTCTTACAGAAGCAGTTCTTCTCCTTTGATTGTTCATTTTTCCAAACTCATCTTCAAAATTCAAATCTATTTTCTTTCTTGGAGTTTTTCTAACTTCTGAAGACTATCCCTTTTCATAACCAAGTCCAGTAGTGTCTCCATGTAGTTTTTGTTTACCAAGCAACTCATGTAACTTGCTTGTGCTCTCTTCAAATTTCAAATTCTTTTCCAACTGCTTCTTAACCTCCTCAAGATCTTTTCTTAAAGAGACTATCTCTCCTTCAAGCTTTTGACATTCAATTGTTTTAGTTTCCAACTGAGACTTTGTCACATCAGCTATTCTTTTAGCTTCCTCAACCTCTGTCTTCAAATTGATAATTAATTTATCTGATTCACTTATTTGATTTCTCAAATCTATAATCACATTTCTAGCATCTTCAAGGTCTGAAAGCACTTTGTCTTTTAAATCTTTTTCTTGTTGCAGCTGCCACATTAATATTTGGTTCTCCTTTTTGAATTTCTTAACTTCACCAAAAGCACACATAAGTTCTCCTTCTACATCAATTTCAAATTCTTGTTCATCATACTCCTGATGATAATCTTCTTCTGAATCTTATTGGGTCTCAACTTTTTCATGTGATTGTCTTCTTTCATGGTCACTTTCTTTAAACACCAAATTGTCCTCTTCTACACCATCATCTTGATAAATTCTTATCAACTCCTTCCACACATCCTGAGCTATTATACAGTGCATAAATTTACAAGAAATATCATTAGATAGAGAAGATAATATGGCCTTCTTTGCAATATGATTACATTCAAGAGCTTCTTTGTTATTTGTAGTAACACAATACCCATTCTCAACTGACATCAAAACACCATATCCTAAAGAGGATAAATATACTTGCATTCTAACATACCAAATATAAAAGTCTGAACCATCAAAGAGAGGGACTTCATAAAACTCTTTCTCTATTTTAATACTTGATTCAACTTGTGAAGCATCTTTATCAACTGATTGAACATCAACATTTGAATTTGATATAGATGGTGTCTTTTGTGTCTTTTGAGCAGAATGAAGCTTGACTTTTCTCATGTTCTTATTTCTTTTGCACTTACCCATTGAACTCCCACATAGGACAGGCCTACCTAAGCTGATTAAGGTTAAAAAGGGAACCTATGCTCTGATACCACTTGTTGGAGTCCAGGACAACACTGAGAGGGGGGGTGAATCAGTGTTGTATAATTTTTAAATCTTTTTACAAACTTTAAATTTCAAGACAAAGAATGAAAGAACACCATTTCATTAACTCCTTGGATCAAACACCAAAGCATAAAACACCTTGACATGAAGAAGCAACCTCTCCTTTTGATACTACATAAAGACATAAAAAATAATCCATCTTCAGGATGATCTAATACAACTTGAAAACTTACAAATACACAAGTATGAAAATATAAATCAAAACCTTAAGAAAAAATTATTAGAACACATAAACACATGATGGCAAACAAGAATCATGACACATGAGTTGATGAGTGGAAAATACTCCTGGGGTAGAAAAACCACTCCAAAACTGCCTCACTGGCTTAACCTTGAAAACATCCTTACAAGCCTCACTGGTTAATGTGGGTGTCTCACTAACAAATGTAAGGTTTCATTGACCTACAAGCCTCACTGGCTAATACAAGGCCTCACTGGCATAAACAATCACCATCATCAAAACATAAAACTTTGTGTGCAAGAATTGATTTCACCTCAATCTAATTTGCACCAGTATACACTCTATGTTGCATCATAATTAAATCATATGCAACATATATCTCAATCATCTCTATCAATCCTCTAATAATTTATCCTTTTTAAATCATCTGATTCACCTGTGAACATTTCTCCAAAAATTTGTCTTTTACACTGCATACTAGTTTATACACTCATTCATTTGTATTTTCTTTTTAAGAGAATCTTCACAAATTTATCTTCAATCTTGCATATTGATTCACACCACACACACACCATCAATGCACCTATGAAGCCAATAAATATGAGATGACTTTCCACATTTTGTATATTCATTTTCATCTTTTCATGACCTTTCATATTTTCCTTTTAATGTTTTCAATAAATCAATTCACTTGCAAAAAGAACTTTTCAAATTCCTCATTACAAACTTCAATCTGAATTTTTTTTTTGCCACACATTATAACTCCTGAGATCACTTTTGCCACAATGAAAGCTTGAACAAATTAAAAACCCCTGCATAAAATATTTTCAAAAAACATCTTCAAACTATATGAAAATGGCTCCCATAAAAAAATAATATCTTCAACTTCTTTCATCTTCTTCTTCTCTACAAATATCTGCATAAAAATCCATTCTTCGACCCTAAAAAAACATTTATCACCTTTTTCGGGCTCCCAAAGTCATTCAATGACTTTTCATGTAAAATTCACCTTTTTAATGATCTCCGAATGAATTTATAAAAACATGCTCTCCTTAAAATATATGCAACGAGCTCTTCAATAAATAAGAATCTTCAAATAAATTTAATATTCAATGGCTTTGTATAAATCGAGCTCTCCATAAAATAAGGCAATTCGATGCCCTTATTAAAATCATTCAATAGCCTTTTCATATAAATCGATGACTGATGCAATTTGTTAAAGGGCCAAGGGGGCCGGTGGCATATATGAGAAAAGAACCCTCTACTAGGTCACACTTAAGTGACATGACCTGCAATAACAGGTCAATGATAGTTTAAAACAAAAAAATGCATAGATCATAAGATAGTCTATATAAGGATTTTGAGAGATGTTTATTTAAGGCACATTTAAACCATTTCCTAACTTATGACAATAATCATTGATCTTTAAACACTTCTGCCAAGACTATCTTAATCTCTGCCATTGAAACTCTTATACAATGAATGTGGCATGAGGTCTGCAATTATGATGAAGACATATACCACTGAACATATTAATTGTGAAGAGCAAGTGAAACAACTGAGAAAGTAACTGTGTATAAACAATTGTGACTGTGTCAAATGTGACATCAGCCAACCTTGTGCCAAGTAAGTCATCATACCAACTGAGATAGTATGGTTGCGAGTAATCAATGAAATCGATGTAGTGTATACATTATGAGCATGAACATCAAGAACATCTATACCAATGCCAACACCCACATGAAGAACACCATAACACCATAATGACATGAATGAACAAACAAACCCTACAAATCTATCAATCATAAATGATACCTTCTATGCATCTTCAAGACATCAACCTGTGTCTGTCATCAACAACTCATCAATATGTTCAACCATCGACTCAAACAAGTCTTCAAATCTATTTTCTGCTCTTTGCTTTGGTGGACAACCTGTGAACAAGATGGCTACATGAAACACGCCTTGTTAATCAACCTTGTATAACAAGACATATGCATTGGATTATTCCTGCATCATCATTCCTTCAAACAAGACTACATAAGATCTACAAAAATGAACCAACACAAACAAGAATGAACTAAGAAACATAAACAAGATATGAACTCCATCAAGCATCCTGAAATGATACCATGAGCATCATGACGTAAACAACTCCTGAACTGTGATCATGAAACCATGAGCAATCCCATGATGAAGACTTTGAACATCCATTGATCCTGATGACATGAATGACTCCTGCTCCTGTCAATACCAACACCTTTTTGACATCAATGACAATCTACTTTCATCAGATTCCTATGGTTAAAATGGTTAAGGTTTGTGTGGTTGCTCCTGATGATTATAACATGCTTGTGGATGTCTCCTAATCATACTCCTATCTTGACATTGGTCCGCATTAAGGAATTGAAATTGTGTTTGAAGATTGTTCCCATATATCATAGCGTGTAACTCTAACTTGGTTAATTCCAGTAATTGCAGAGATTCCTTGAGGATCATGGAAACATGTTGTAGCGTGGAAGATCATGTTTGAGTCCCAGCTAAGGCATGGTGTGATCTACATACACTTTTACTTCATTTCCTTTGCATAATGTTGTAATAGGTTAAGACCTATTTTGTAAATGTTTGTAATGTCGACCTTGGAGATTGTTCCAATGGTTGATGATTGTAATGCCGACTTTGATGATCATTCCAAGGTTGATAAAGTGTACAAATACTTGTAGTTGATTCATGGAAAAGATGTCCTTGTGCGGAAATGGGAAGATAAGGAAAGAGGTGCAAAGGCAGAGCAGAGTAGACGAACTATTGTACTTCAATGTATTAATCTCATACATGAAGAAGATGTTGATCTTGGCAGTGAGCCGCTAGTAGGGTTTAACAACTTTTATTGTAATATTTCTAGGTTTAGGGTTGAGGTAGTGAGCCTGCTAGACCTAGTTGTACCTCATGGCAGTGAGCCAGTATGATCTGGGCTCGTGGAGTGACCAAGCTTGAACATCATTTTTCAAATATTACAATATATTTTGAGAGCTAATCCTCTCTGTGGTTTTTCCCCACCTTGGGGTTTTCCACGTAAAATCTGGTGTCTCTTGTGTTTAATGTTGTATCTATGATTAAGTTTCTGATTTCATGCATTCATTGTTAAATCATAATAATTGTGGATGAGTGATTAATGTTTAAGTGTAGAAGTGATTGAGTTTTTGGAACAACTGATTCACCCCCCCTCTCAGTTGTCTAGTGCATATCAACAATACCAACAATTGTTAGAGTTTGGTCCAAATATCTTTCAATCCCAAAAAAGTGACTCACCTAATTATGAGTCTTTTTATTGGAGTGAGTTATTATTGTACAAACTATTTCATAACATTAGAGTTGATATTGGAGATAAAAAAGAAGTCATTATGCAAAATTGGTGAGTGAGGACCTGCAACAAAATCATGTTTGATCTCCTCCTTCTCTGATCTCCAAATGCTTCTTTCACCTGGTGTACCTTTCCAATGAACTAGGTACTGAAAACATGCATTAAATCTTGAACTTGCACCAACATTCTGCTTTATCTTCACTCTTGGTCTTCACTTTGACACCAACTTGTCCTTTCTTTTCATTTTGACACCTTTGTCTTGCCTTTCACTTTGTCTTTATTCCTATCTTTTCTTTGTCTTTAATTCTGCCTTCACTTGTCTTCATCTTCTCATCTACTCCCATCAGTGGAGTACTCTTCCAACTGACTTATAGCTCTTCAAATGGCTGCAAACTTTTCAATTGCTTCTTCAAACAGATATCCATCTCCCTCACTGCTTTACCACACAAACTCAGCAACTCAGCAAACCATCCATCTTACCCAACAGTAGATCCTGGAAGATGCACCTACCACCCTTTCTCTCAATGGCCGTACTCTCTCTACACCTTTTCCCCAGCTTAATCTCCATTGGAGGATGGTGAACACAGACTCATCCTTGTCTGTAACCAACACACAACTTCAACTCTTCCTCACTGAAGCTTTAAGATGGATCAAGCACCTGCAACCAACAACTTGACAAACCAACTTTAACAACTAACAACTCAACAAACCACCAGATCAGCTAGCTCTGATACCAATCTGATGCATAGCAAAGAGAAAATCAAATCATTGATGCCATATTTCACAACACTTGGCTATGACACCTATTCCTTCTTCATCTTGACATTAACTCTTTGTGGACTACAAAACCCAAAACTTGTTTCATCCCTCAATCTCTGCAAACTAATCACATGGAACTCTTTGAAATGATGTATGTGATAGGATAAGACCATACAAGGTCATTGAAAACTTAGACTTAACAACTTTGTTTTAGTGCCTTCACAATCTGCCCTTACAACTAACAGCCCTTCACTCAGGACAGTCAGTCCATAACTTTGAATTCTAGCATAGAACCCATGGAGTAAATACACATTTAAATCCCTCTTTGAACCATTCAAAACATGTTTGAAAACTGCATGTATTGTATTGTAACAAAAACTCCAAACATGGACTAGTACTCTGCTCATAGGCCTAATTAGGTCTCTTTAGACTGTTCACTCCCATCAACTTTATTATTCACACCAAAAAGGACACATTGGCCTTCACCATGGCTTTAGAAACATACAAGAACTTCCAATAAACAACCTTCAAGGAATTTGTAACATTACCATACAGAAAAATAAGAAATCAAGTATAGTTCTGTCCTAACTGTCAACGCTGTCATAACAACACAATGGCATAAGGATCTCATATACCTATTGTTTTAACAAACCCTAGTTTGAAAATGGTTCACAATGCAAATTTATAGCATCTCCAAATCAATTCCACTCATAAAGAACACTAAACTTTTCAACAGTATTCAAAATCCTTCACTCTGTTGTCCTTACAGTCTGTTATCTTTGAAAATACAGTCCTAAAACTTCAAGAAACCCATAACAATACTCATCTTTCTTATCTGCAACTTTGGAATGTGAAAGTGTATAAAAGAATAAGCATTTTCATCGAAACAAGAATCTACCACTTGGTCTTGAAGCAGAGAAACACAAAATTGTTCATTCACTGTTACCCTAGATGAGGGTTTTGACAGTCTACAATAGTTTTTGGAAAAACAACCACAACTTGCTTATTTCTACATGAAATTGAATGGTACAAGATGCAATGGAAAGTAGATTCAACATTCTTTCACCTCAGGTCGATCTCAAGCCCTGAAACGTCCGTACCAGGCCGTACTGTTCAATGGAACAAAAAAATAGTTAATTTTCATAAAAATGGGGCAGTTTGCATTATAACTTCACCAAATGATGTTCCCCCCCCTTTGTTCGAGTCTTTAGAGGCTTTTTTAAAATTATTACAATCAAAATTAACCACCCAAACATCCACAACTGTCTTTTGAATGCCAATGACCCTTCAACTTCCTCTAAAGACCATTTTTTCAACATTTTTATGCAACATGTTTTGACAATTTTGGCAATATCCTATCCTAAGACCCTTGATGACCTCAATACAACATAAATGGTCTCAAATAGACCTTATTCCAACAAAACATGACTTATTACATCACAATATCAACTTGTCACTACCTTACATGACACCAAGTGATTCAACTTTGACCAATTTGTTAGGTGCTCCTGCACCATTGATGATGACCATTTGGATAGTGGTTCTACTATGTGCTGGCCGATATGTGATGTCGGTATGCAACATGTGGGTAGATGCTAGATTAGTTGATGGAGCACTTGGTACTATGAAGAATATAGTTTATTGTCAAGGTACTTGACCACCAAAGTTGCCATTGTGTGAGTGTGCCTTGGGATGTTAACAACCCAAAGTTTGTCCCTCTTTCACCTATTACAAGAGGCAATCTACACAAATCTAATGTAGGAGCATCCATTTTCTCAAGAGTTTTGGTTTGCGTTGTCTCATTTTTGGTTTTCTTTCGGGTCTTTGCACCCAATTTTTTTTTGCTTGTTTGGTGTGTTTGTTGGTTTTTCTTTGTAGCTCCAAAAACCTGAGGCTTATTGTTCAACTTTTCCCCAAAATCATATGAACATTTGACATGGAGCTATTGTATAAGAGTTGGAAGAATGATAAAGGCGGTTATGTTTTGTTTCTGTGGGAGGGAGTTAGTTTGTCCACAGTGGAGAGGTAGTTCCCAGGACAGGAAAGTTGTTGGACAACAGGGAGTTAGTTTGTCCACAATGGAGAGGTAGTTCCAAGGACAGGAAAGTCATTGGACAACAATCTTTGAAGAGTAACCATGAGGTAAACTGGAAAAAAAAGGGTAAAAGTAGAGGGCAGATAAAGAGATTGCAGAGGAAGATTGTGTTAATACAATGAAGGGACAATTTAAATAGCAAGAGAAGGCTCAGGTCTAGGATGAAATCAGTCCTTCTATCTTATTTATAACCATATACATGCTTGTAATAGAGTAGTGGCAGAGAGACAGCATTATTCTGGGTGTTGAAAAAACCCTCCACGAGGGCAGAAAGTGAAATCTTCTGATGTTATTTTGTTTTTCTAGACCATATAATTAAGCTATTTTCATTGGAAGGAACCATTTTTTAATGTAGTTTTAATCTCTAAGTAATAAAGATATGAATGGTTACCAATGTGTGAAAAATGGTAAAAGTAGAGGGCAGATAAAGAGATTGCAGAGGAAGATTGTGTTACTACAATGAAGGGACAATTTAAATAGCAAGAGAAGGCTCGGGTCTAGGATGAAATCAGTCCCTCTATCTTATTTATAACCATCTACATGCTTGTAATAGAGTAGTGGTAGAGAGACCATTATTCTGGGTGTTGAAAAAACCCTCCATGAGGGCAGAAAGTGAAATCTTCTGACGTTATTTTGTTTTTCCATTACCATATAATTAAGCTATTTTCATTGGAAGGAACCATTTTTTATGTAGTTTTAATCTCTGAGTAATAAAGATATGAATGATAACCAATGTATGAAACGTTGTAACAAGTATTCATCTCCATTTAGAAAATATACATGATATATAATCGTTGTTGCCACTATTTTTATGATAGAAAGAAGCCAACGTCGGAAGATAGGCATTGATAAAATTGTTTCAAAGGGGCAGAAAGAACTTGAACTGGGAGTGAATTAGGTCCCCAAAGTGACCATGTTGAATTGTTCTCAGTTTTGATCTATCTTAAATGGTTTATTATGTCCTATGTATTCTCAGATTCCTCTTCAACTAGTGCTTATTAGGTGGAAGAAAAGACCATTAGCTAAACCATTGTGAGTTATGGTAGACTGAAAAGACACCGATAGGGACTGTTCTTTTTGTTGAGTTTGGATCAATTAAACTCAGAAGTCTTTGTATTATTTGTGTAAGCCCCATTTGATCTGATTTGCTGACTGTCCCAAGAGGACAGTGTGCTCTAAATCAGTTGCCCACTCAAACAGAGTGGAGTATTGAACTATAGTACTAAGGTGAGTACCGCTACCACCATTTTTGGTATCAAACCCAAGTTCTGATTGGGCAGAGGAAGAGATAGAACGAGAGAAGATTGGGCAAGATGCCACCCAGAAGAATGCCAAGAGGAGGAGGTCGAGGAGGTATCAGAAGAGGCATAGATGAAGGGGTTCTTGAGTTGTTGCAGGACCTAATAGCAAGAATAGATGCCATGGAGCAGGCACAGAGGAGAGGAATACCCATTGGAGATGTGAGTGAGAACAAAGAAGAGGAGCAGCAAGCCAAAGGAGAGGTGGTTCAAGAAGAAGAACCCCATGGAGTTGAGATGAGACTACTGAGAGTCGTCATGGGGGTTGGAACCAAGCCCAAGATAGAGGTTCCCACCTACTTAGGAAGCCTCAATGGAGAGGACCTCATTGATTGGATCAATGAGCTTGACAAGTATTTTGAGTATGAAGAAGTGGCAGAGGAGAAAAGAGTCAAGTTTGCCTGTACAAGACTCAAAGGCCACACTGCTATGTGGCGGGATTACGTTTAGTGAGAAAGAAGAAAGAAGAACAAGGAGAAGATAACTTCTTGGGATAGGATGGTTGCCAAACTGAACTTGCCAAATTTCTTCCAGGAGACTATCAGACTAATCTGTTCAAAAGGTTACAAAATCTAAAGAAGAAAGAGATGAGTGTGAAGGAATATACGGAAGAGTTCTACAAATTGGTAATTAGATTAGGCCATAGTGAAGAAGATATGGAGAAGGTTGCTAGGTACCTTAATGGATTGAGATACAGTTTGCAAGATGAGTTGAGTCTTTTGTCCCCTAGAACTCTTGAGGAAGCATATCAGTTTGCCATTAAGGTAGAAGAGAAGCTTATGAGGAAGCAAAACCAACAAGGAAGAGGTAGAGGAAGAGGAGCTAGAGGAAGACGACACCATTCTAATAGGGGACAACAACACCATCAAGGTGGAGAGGCCAACACTTCTAGTGGACAAAACAATCTAGAGAGAGGAGGTTTCCAAAATAGAGGAGGAATACCATTTGGAAGAAGAGGATACCAAGGAAGAGGAAGAGGTTTCGCTGGTAAATGTTTTAAGTGTAACAAGTATGGCCACAAAGGTTGGGAATGTTCTGAGTTTCCACAACAAGGCCACAACAAGGCCTGAGAGAAGTAATCAAGTTGTGGAAGTAGAGCAAGAGAGTGTGGGATCACCTTCTCATCTCTTAGAAGAACTTGAGATAGGAGAGTTCTTGCTACACAAAAGAGTATTGTTGAATCCATAAAATGAGAGTCAAGAACCTGTGCAAAGGAGAGCCTTATTCAAAACCAATTGCAAGGCTAAAGGTAGGTGCTGCAAATTTATTATAGATAGTGATAGTACTGATAATCTTGTGTCAATTGAAATGGTGGACAAACTAGGTCTTACTAAAATCAAACATCCTAACCCATATCAAGTTTCTTGGCTGCAAAAAGGGCATCAGTTATTGGTAGATGAGCAAGCTTCAGCAGAGTTTCAAATAGGTAGTTATAAGGACAATATTATGTGTGACATTATGCCCATGGATGTTTGCCATGTGCTTCTTGGTAGGCCATGACAATTTGATAGGAAAGCAATACATGAGGATAGATATAACACTTACACTTTTCAGAAGGATGGTAAAGAAAACACATTGCTACCTTTGAAAGGAGAAGTCGACAATAAGAGCAGCACTGGCAGCAAGGTTATGTTGGTGAGTGGCAAAGAATTTTTACATGATTTGAAGAAGGAAGAAGTGAGTTATGCATTAGTACTTACAATCTACACACTTGTTGATTCCCTTGATTTAGCTTTGTTTGCTCTACCTTTTTATACTATATGAGACTGGTTATATTTAGAAATACCTTTGAAGGATTGTTGTTATGTCACAATGAAACATAATAGGTCAAGTCTACAACCATGGGGTTGATGTCGTGCCTACAGATGGCAAAGCAACAAAAGATTTTGTCATAGATAAATTTTGCAAGTCTATGTGGGATGGTATTCTAGGGAGAAAGAAGAAATATTACCTTGAGGTGTTTAACCCCACTTGTGATCATTGACAAAAAAACGTACATTGGGGCGGATATCCCTTGGAGAGCTAAGATTTTGATTGGTCAGTTTAGAACTAACTCTCATCGACTTCAATGTGAAACGGGAAGGTGGAAGAGGCCTAAAGAAACTTGGGAAGAGATAGTGTGCGATTTATGCACTTCTAGGGTAGTGGAATAAAAAAAACACTTTATTTTGGAGTGTGATACTTACATGGACATTAGGGCAAAATATACGGGCATTCTGACAACGGTTTCTTGGCATGGTTTGTTTATGGAGGGGTCATTTGATAAGGTCGGAGAGCTCATTATATCTTTGAACAAAAGAAGAACTAAAACGCAGAAACAAATTTATCAAGTTTGAGTGTCTCATATGCTATTTTTAACCTCGTGAAAGTTAAAAATTATTCTATTCTATTCTATAAGCCCCATCACCCCTCAAAATTTCTCACATCATAATTTCATTTTTGTGATTGCTTTTGGAAGACACTGGCCCCTCTCCCTTACTGAACTGAAATTGCATCCGGTACTCAAACTAGAGGTAACATTTTTCATTTAAGTAGTTCTGGCAAAAGTTGTTTGATTACTTAGATAGATCAAAGTTGGTTATGGCATAGGAGGACGTATCATGTGAATTTTGATAACATTGTCAAAATAAGTACCACTCAGGCTGTAAGAGATCTTCCAATATGTTCGGAATCTCAACAAGAAAATGAGGTATCTGTTTGTGTTTACAATGAGCGCGATGTTCATAGTTCCGGTCAATAGTTTGCCAGTGCCGTGTGGAAAACACTCATACTAACGTGCCTGCCGGTCAATAGTCTGCCAGAGCCGTGTGGAAGTATTGAATGCCCCCAAAGACTTTCGAACGGGAAAGACTGATAAGACTTGTCAATTGTCAGACGGCCAACATTGTGTGGTCGAGATCCATACAATCTCCCTCAGCGAACGGCGTAATTATTGCAATTGAGGTGAGGTCTTGCATCATCATAATTGACTCTTGTGGTTGCAACGTGCACGGCACTCCTTTGGGATACTTCTGCGTTTCTTCCAAGCGGTTTCCTATGCAAACACAGGCCCTTCTTATCTTTATCTCGACTCCCTCTCCTCTTACAAATACTCCGCACTTCACCTGTTTAGCAACAAGCCTGCTTTCATTGCTTTGTTTCAGTTCAATCTAATTTCATGGCATCTACTTCTGTTGAGATTACAAATGCTTTTGAGCAAGTTGCATCTACTTCTGGTAGATCCACAATGCCACACAGAAAGCTTCAATTTGGGGATTTCTTGCCTACAGAAATAGAAGAGGCAATGCGCAGTGCGTCCCTTCATATAGCTATATTTTCCCAAACTTATGCACAATCCCCATGGTGTTTGTCCGAGCTTTCATTTATGCTCAAAACTGGCACCCCAATTGTTCCTGTTTTCTACCATGTTCAACCTGATGATGTCCGATATGCAAAAGGAGTCTATGCTGATGCATTTTCCCGGCATCAAGAAAAGGGTAGACAGACCTTAGAAAAGCTTGAGGAGTGGAAGAATGCGCTCAAGAATGTTTCATATAATCTCGGTGCCATCATTCATAATGAAGGGTGAGTACCAAATACTCTGTTTCCAGCACCTATCTTATTTTATCAATCATCTTCTGCATTTGGTGTATTTTTTTATCTCTTTATTTTTGGTACACATGTCATGTTAAGCTATTTTTGTTCTGTTTTGTTTTGTTGTTGTATATGTTTAGTGGCGAGGGGGACCTGCTCAAAAATATTGCTAATTGTGTTTTGGAAGTAATAAAAAATGTGCCATTTGTGGTTGCCGCCCATCCCATTGGTTTGGATGATGCGCTCATAGACTTTGAAAGGACAACCCTTCAATCTGCAGAAACCCATGGCCCTGTGCAAATTGTGGGAATATGGGGCATGGGTGGCTCTGGCAAAACCACGTTTGCCAAACATTTATATAACAATAAATCTGAAAGTATGGAAAAGTCTAGTTTTTTATTAGATGTTAGAGACGCTGCTTCTAAAAGTGTGTTGCATAATAAACAGAAAAAACTTCTAGAGGACCTTGGTCTCCGAGGAGTCTCAAATGAGAATATTGAAGAAGGGAAGGGGATTCTTGCTAGCCGTTTGAGATCTGTTCAGGTGCTCATCATTCTGGATGATGTAGATAATGTAGACCAATTGGATGCTCTAGTGCCCGAAAAAGATAATCTTGGAAAGGGTAGTTTGATTGTAGTTACTACAAGAGAATTTGAAGTCCTTCGAGGTTGGGGCATCTCAGCCATTTATAAAATGAAAGCACTAGATCAAACTCATGCCAAGCAACTCTTTTGTTGGCATGCTTTCTTGCAGCCCTCTCCAACTCAAGCATTTGAAGATTTGGTTGAAAACTTCCTATCTATTTGTGATGGATTACCATTATCTCTAAAGGTTTTTGGAGCACAGCTATATGGTATCTCAGACAAAGATTATTGGAAAAGTCAATTGCATAAGATCTCTAGAATTTTACCCAATGATATCAAAGAGAGATTAAAAGTCAGTTATGATGCCTTAGATAATGAAGAGAAGCAAATATTCTTAGATACTGCTTGTTTCTTCATTGGAGAGAAAAAATCTTCAGCCATTGCAGCTTGGGATGGATTAGGGTGGAGTGGTCTGCATAGTTGGGAAAGGCTTTTTAATAAGTGTCTGGTTGAACTTAATTATGATGGCAATATAAGAATGCATGACCACTTAAGGGATTTGGGCAGAGAAATTGCAAATAATCAGTCACCATCCCGTCTCTGGTCTTCCCAGCAGATTGACGAGATTATCAATGTTGATAATGGAGTACCGGTAAGATTACTACTTTCTTTGCTTACCTCACTAAACAATGGCATGACAACTTTCTTTGTCTACTTGTATTTGTTTGATTCTTGTCTCCATGAAGTTCAATGTTTGCATAATTTTTTTTTGTCATTTTTGTTTGAATTTAAAAGGGAATGGCCATTCGAGGAATAATGGCCAGAACAGATGAATCCACAATCAAGGTTGAGCAGTTTGCTCGATATTCCCAGGGTGGAATAATCAACACTCGCAGAGGATCCTGTAGCCCGGCACGCTCTTTGCTTTGTGGAAATGTGAACACACACAGAGGATCTTGTAGCCTGGCACGCTCTTTGCCTGGATTAAAGATTTTACAGCTTACAGGAAATTTTAATTATCAAGTGATTGGTGATCTATCAAGAGAGCTGGTATGGCTTCGCTTGTTTGACACTGGGCAGAGAACTCTTTCGTCATTGGGTTCATTGAAAAATTTGAGGGTTTTAGAACTCCTCGTATACCGGGATGTGAAAAAACACTTAAAAGAACTATGGAAGACTGACAGCAATGCAAGTATCTTGAACCTTTGATAAGCTGTTTTGAAGCTTTACTTCAATATTTTTATTATTATTCATTTTCAGTCTATCTCATTGAGAATTTGGTGCAGGCTCCTGTGCAGTTAAGAGAGTTGGTTATTTCTGGGTGCTCAGAATTCCAAGGATTTCCAAAGTCAATAGGTTGTCTCAGGCATTTGAGAAAGGTAATTGTGAGTGGTCGCAGCAAGATGAGGAGTCTGCCAGAAGAATTTTGTCGTCTTCAATCGCTGGAGCACCTGGAGTTACATAATCAACGGCTATTATCACTACCCAGCAGTTTTGGTGATTTGATAAACCTAAGGCATCTTGGTTTGGCCGGATGCAGGGAATTGAGGAGTTTGCCAGTCTCTTTTAAGAAGCTCACACTCCTGCAACACCTCAGCGTAGAGGGATGTTATGACCTCGCCTTTGAGTCGGACATGCTGGAAAACATGACAAAGCTAGAGATTTTTAATATCCAGGGTTGCGGGCAATTGGAAGAGTTGCCTCGTCACATCACAAATCAGGCCTCCTTGACACAGCTCACTATTCCCTCCGGGATGAGGGAGTTACCAGTGAACATCGGTCAACTGAGGAAGTTGCAAAACTTGATTATTTGTAGTAAGGAGTTGACAAGCCTGCCGACATCTATTGGAGATTTGTCTTCCTTGACTTTTCTTCATATTTATCATTCTCACAAGCTGAAATGTTTACCTGACTCTCTGGGACGCCTGAATCTCTTAAAGGCTTTAACGATATGGGATTCAGGAGTGGAATCCTTACCGGAATCAGTTAGTCAACTAATAAATCTTCAAAGGCTTGATGTATGCGGGTGCCCGCTCAGCGATTTGGATCTCAGGGCAGGGTTGTTTCCTTGTTTAAAGTGGATAAGTCTACACTCAACTAAAGTGTCCAAGATCTCCATCTCTGAAGACTGTTGTGCCGCCCTCGAGAATCTCTCTCTTTGTTCTAATGACCATCTAACGGAGATAGAAGTCCTACGAAATACAATCAAGAAGATAAAATTGTATGACTGTAAAGTGCTGAGGAAGATAGTATGGGGTATCGATGGTCTGGTAAACATTCAAGAGCTGCGGATAAGTGGGTGCCCTGAGTTGGATGCGCTTCCCAGTTTTGCACAAGCAGCTTTTCTCCGAGTATTTGAGCTGGAAGGCTGCTACGGAGTTAAGAAAATACAAGGTTTGGAACATTGCAGAGCATTGGAGACGCTGAGTGCACATACGAGGTGGGAGGAGGGTGGTACAGAAAGTTTGGAGCGCATGGAAAGATTGAGGAAAGTGGAACTCAGAGCAATCAGCAGAGCAGGTGTTGAAGGTTGCATTCAAAGCATGCAGGTAATAATAGTTTATAGGCATGATATAGAATTCTGATTATTTTCAATTGACTGTGCATTGGCTAATGTGTTGATGTGCAAAGGATTTGCAGAAATGGCCAAAAGAAGAAATAATAGTATGCACGCGGGCGGTCCCTGGTGCGGTCTCACTTGTTAAGTCCTTTGCCTTTCCCAATCTCTCCATCCTTCACTCCTTCGCTCACAAGAAAATCAAGTCCTGCCCATCCTTCAAATGGCCCTCCCCTGCTCGTTGCATTCTGCTATGTCTCGTTGTGAATTGTAGATCTCCAAAAACTTCATTGTACTGGAGTACAAAATCAAGAGATATTTCCCCATTTGTCAATACTAGGATGGAGTTGGAGGAGGGTAAATGGGTATGTATAGCTCTCTTCACACAACATTCCATGTTCGAAGGGGTATACATAAGAGGGGGAGAAGGAGAAGTGGAGAAAGGAGTGGTTGTAATGGGAGAAGAGGAGAGAGTCTTGGAGGCTTTCACCCGTTTATGGGCACTTCTATTGAATTAATATTGTTATGCATATAAATTAAAATAGATTCGTGGCAATTAAAAAATTATTCTGTTTATTGGGTTTTGCATTGTAATTTACGTTTTCTTTTAAGATTGTAGTTTTTATATTAATTATATTTAATAAATTTATTAATTTTTTAATATAATATTTTTATAAGAAATATTATTTTATTTAAATATAATTTATAGAGTTAAAAAAAATAGATTTTTTATTATTATTTAAAATTTATAGAAAATATAAATAAAATAATAATATATATTTGTGTTTTTACAACTTTAAGAAAAAATAATTAATTTTAAAAAATAATTTTATATTAGAAAAAGAGGATAAATTATGAGTTAATATTTCTATGACGATTGAGTAATTGGTACAATTTGTCAATAATATTTGAGAAAGAATATCATTTTATTTGGTGGTGGTTGTGTTCCCTTTTTTATATCACTTCTAAAGTCTCACTCAAAGTGCACACAAGATTAGAAAGATGCAATATGAATTCATATGAAGACACATACATGTAAATCAACAACTTAAAGATTGTATGGAACCAATAACAATAAAATACAACATACACTCAAAATTTACACAACATTAAAAGTTTCTTTGTTCACATGACAGTAATGACTACTTCACTTAAGCCACCTTTATTCATGATGGGCTATGGGGTGGTTGAATCCCTCAATCTACTACCACTTGTTTGATATCCTTGACTACTCCTAAACACTATAAGATGAATACTTGTATATGTCTATAATAAATAGGAAGCATCTTTATACAGATGTAAGACCCTCATTCGTTGCTTTTCTATATTCTTAAATCTAATCTTATAAAATCATCTTTGAAGTGCAAGAAAAGTTATGCACATAATTTTTTTATAGATGTTATGTTGCTCTATGTGTAAGAAACCTTGAGTATATGCATTTCGTAACTTCCGGATTTATTCTTTGATTAGTAATTATTATTTTGAAGTCATGTAATGATAGACATTTCTTCGGAATGACTATTTCTTCCATCAACATTCCCCTAGCCTAAATACACATTCCTTCTTTGGAAAACTTGAAGAAGAAACCATTATGCTACACTTCATGATACATGTCAACACTTCTAGCATAGCCTGGAATTATAGAATTGTCGAATAGCACTATGGTACATCACAATACATCTATCCTATATTCCAATCTATACAAAACTATGTGTTAACATAGCACCATGGTATCTCAAAGAGCCAATAACTACACTAAGAACCTTGTCTATGTATCCTTCAACATGTGCAATGTCTCACAAACTTATGTTGCAATGTCTCTTCAAGCAAATTTTGTGTACCTTATCCACACCCTATACCATAGTCATCTTTGTACCTAATCTATTATTTGGAAAAAGTAGCAACACACTCATGAACATTGAATCACACAGACACTTTGGAATAACTTTCAAACTTTGTGCATGTTTGTCACTCCAATCATGCATGGCTTTGAATCCCTAGCACATCTTTGTGCACACCTAATATAGATGTATGCACATATAATTTGTAGGTTCTATAATTCCTCTACAACAATGGTTTATGCATACATCGTTACATGTCTAAATGCTTGGCATAATTGTTAAATCTACACATTAATTTGCTTCATAGTAATATATTGTGAATGCTATGCAAAGTTGGGAAACTAATATATCAAATGGAAGTTGAAGTGAGAGGTATTTGAGTACTAGTTAATGTAAGAAAATAAAACTAGCAATCACACTTAGTGTGCAATGGGTACGTCGATAGATATTTACATGCACTGTCAATGTTTCCAATGAGTTGTAAGATTTTTATGATGCCTTTAACTATCTTGGCTACGATGTATGATAAGTTTGATGGGTTTTTCTTCCTACTAAGAAATATCTTCTTTGAACAACAATATGGATTAAGTGGAGCTACAAAGTTATTGAATGCACTTAAGAATTGCTTGGCTAATATGTAGTGTTGGTGAACATTTTTTTAATGCACTCTCTTAACCTTCCCTTATAAAGTTTTAGATCAAATTGTAAACAATTTGATTTCTATCTCTTTCTATGTTTTGATGCATATGGGGATGATGTTATATCTACTAAAAAGAATGAAAAAAAACTTATATTAAACATAATGCATTTAAGAATGCTCAATGTTGCACCATTGCATCTATAGAGACAAGCAACACATTGCAATGTCTATGATAAAAATAAAAGAAATTGGGTGAAAGCAAGAAGTTGAGTATGGATTTCACAGAAGTCTCCTACGGATGGAAAATTCCACTTGGAATGGGTACTCGTTTTGAAAATAACGGGTGCCCATTTAGGAACAAGACCCTGAGCCAAAACGGGTGCCCGTTATGAAATGGGCTCTCATTTACAATCGGGCACCTGAAGCTAAACGAGCACCCGTTATAGAATAGGTGCTCGTAAATGAGATGGGTACCCATTTTTGAAAAGTATATATTTTTTAAAAATAGACCTGCAACTTCATTTTAATAGCTACAGGTTGCGTAAAAGCAGAGAGGACGACTCCAAGAACGGGTACTCAGATCGGCTGACCCCACCACCCACCTCCAGAATGTCCCTGCCTCCTCTAGATCGACTTTCAACTGTCCCAGGTTGGTTGCCCATCATTTTCTGTTGTTTTTCACTATTTTTTGCTTTTTTTGTTGTTTTTTATTGTTTTTACAATGTTAAACTGTATATGTTAAACCCTAAATTGAAAACAAGTACTAAACCCTAATTCATAAACTGTAAACCTTAATTCATAAACCGTAAACCCTAATTCACAAACACTGAACCCTAATTCATAAACTAAATTGACCTATTATAAAACCTAAACGACCTATTAAACATAAACCTAAAACCTAGAAGTCACTTTATTATGTTTAAATCTTTAATTTAAACATATGGACATCTATATATAATATTTGTGAACAATTATGGCCACATGACAATCCCTCCATGAACTACCTAGTTTGATAGAACTTCTAGGGTTTCTTTTATATAGGCCTAACAATAAACCTTTAGGAATGATATTTTAAAATCATTTGAAATTGTCTAGGGGAGAGGACCCAGTAGTTGAGCACCCTAACTTCACGCCTCTCAAAATCATATGTGGTGATTTTGAATCACTCCAAAAAATTTACAGTAGCTTACTTGGCAAGGTCCCTGCTTACAAATAAGGTTTCAGGGCCACATCATCAAATATGATGCCACATCAACATGCTTTTTGTTGAGGTGTCAAATAGTTCCTCAAAAAATGGTGGATCAATAGGTGTGCATTAAGTCATGTTTTGTTGGTGGGCTGATGTGGCATCACATGATTGGTTAAAGTCATTAAATTATTATTACTTATAGTACAACACTAACAAGCTTAAAGTCACAATTACTAGTACTAAACTTTTCAAAATATTGGGCCTCAAATGCACATATACTATCTCACCTATTGGGTCTTTTCCCCTATATAGACCTTGAACTAATTATACACTATAGGATTATTAGTATAGACTTCATGGCTTTCAATGTTCATGATGAGTCTCATAGTCCTAATTTAACCATTTGTAAAACTCTTTTAATGAAGCTAAAAACCTACAAATTAGACACGACAGGACCCCAATATCTTTTTGTAGACCTATCCTAAATGACTTATGTTTAAATCTTTAATTTAAACATATCCATATATCTATGACAACTTGAGGTTTAACAAAGGGGTAAAGGAGACAACAACAATGAAAAAAAATTAAAATAATGTTGAGTGTACATAGGATAGGTTCAAAGATTGAATAAAATAAAACACTTAGGAAGGATTTAAACATGGATTAGGAACAAAATAGGAAATGGTAACATGGCTAGATGGAATGACATTTAGGCTATACAATAAACTTTTAGGAATGATATTTCAAAAGATCATTTGAAATTGTCTCTATGTAGACCTTGAACTAGTTATACACTATCTACTAAATTCTTCTAGTCTTCATGGATTTCAATGTCCCTGATGAGTCTCATATTAGTCATAATTTAACCATTTGTAAAACTCTTTTCTTTCAAAGCTAAAAACCTACAAATTAGACACGACAGGACCATAATATCTTTTTGTAGACCTAACCTAAATGACTTATTAAACCTAAACCTAAAAGATATCTAAGTCACTTTATTATGTTTAAATCTTTTTAATTAAAACATATCCATCTATCTATGACAACTTGAGGTTTAAAACAAAGGGGACAACAACAATGGAAAAAATAAAATAATGTTGAGTGCATAGGACATGGGTTCAAAGATTGAATAAAATGAAACACAGTTTAGGAAGGATAAACATGGATTAGGAACAAAATAGGAAATGGTACCATGGCTAGATGAAATGACATTTAGGCTATACAATAAACTTTTATAAGGAATTATTCTTAAACATAAATTTTGATTCATGTCATAATTCTTAAACATAAATTTTGATAATTTATATTTTAGATAACTTTTAATTTTTTCTTGGAAAGGGTCACTTGGTAGAATACACATGTATATGTTAAATTATGTAAAATTAATTTGTTTTAATGTATTGTTTTTGATTATATAGGTAAAACAAGGTTTGAAGGGGCCCCGAAACCCTTTACAAAAAGAAGCAGACTGAGAATAGTAAGCCAACCAACTACCAACTGAAAGCTACATAAACTAATAAAGCATAGAAAAACATAGCAAAAAAAGAACAGCCCAAACTAAGTCATTTTCTTTAAGGTTTCTGCTGCTTCAAGTTCCTGCTCGTAGAATTTCTCATGCAGTTTGGTGAAATTCATCAACTCTTTTTTCTCCTCTTCAAATTATTTCTTTCTGCTTCCCCTTGTGCGAGTTGAAGGGCCACCTATATCCTCCACAACCGCCTATTTACCTTTTTCTTTAGTACCTTCCTCTTTGTCCCGTACACCAGAGTCATCCACATTCAGAACGTCTTTAGCTCCGAACTCTTTGAACTGATCTTTTTTGACTTCTTTGACTTTCTTAGTCAACATCTTCATACCCTGTAAACTATTCTGAATGGTTAACTTACTTATCTACATCATCTTCTCAAGATTGTTATTGACTTCCATTAATTTTTCCTCCAGGTACTGGATTCTCATGCCAAACTCTTCCCTCATCCTCAACACTTCCCGCTCAATTTCTTCCAACTTAGGGATGGCTTCCCAATTCTGGAATATCAATTTGTCCTGTTCCACCGAGGTATCACCTCCTTTTGCCAGGTTTTCCTACATCAGCTACAGTTTAATGTTAATTCTATTGATTTCAACAAAGAACCATTTAGTCATTTTGTGTTGGGAGTTGACCACATTTTTTACCAGCCCAAATACCTCCTCCACTTCATCTCTATTTTTAGCCTTAGCCATTGAATCATCAAAGTCCTTAAGGAGATTTTGAGAAGGGTCCATAATCTCAGGGAAACGAAGGCCAGTGTTGGGATCAGAGACATACAAACCAGTTTTACCACAAGTTTCCTGAGCTTTGAAACCACTCTCCAAGCCCTAATCATCCATATCATCCTGATTCCCCTATTTCAGAGTGCTCTTGTCACAGCCCAACTCATACCCCATCTCTACATTCCCTTTCTCAAGATACTTCTTACCTTTCTTCACAGTCGAGGGGGTTTTCCTTTTAACAGGTAGACTCTTCTTACCTTTACACCCCTTGAGAGAGGAATCAGACTCATCCCCCGTCTTCGACCCCTCCAACCAGGATATGTTGACCTCCCTCTTTTTGGTCCTTCTCCTCTTTTTACTAGACTCTTCTTCACTTTCCTCTTGGTCTTCTTCCATAACCCAATCCTCATCATTAGAGTTGGTTTCTAACTCACTAGACACCACGCACACCTTCTTATTGGCACTGTGCTTATCCTTAAGCCCTTTTTTAGGTGTATTATTTTTCATATAATCCATTATAGAAGAATAAGGCCTTCATGAAGGATAGGCAATTTAGGGTTTCTAGATTTTTCCTTCAAACCATATTCCAACGAAGCAAGCAAACAAAATAGGATGAAGACATACACACCATGGTGGAAATGGTTCAGTAGATTAAAGTGATAGTTGTAGACAACAATGTACCTCCCATCCAAAGTGATATACCGCATAATTACCTCCGCCACCTCAGCCCATATCGACTTTATAGAAAGGCAATTATACCCTCCGAACTGCAACTTAACCAGCTTGCTATGTTCATTGCCTTTGAAGAAATTATTCAAGGCTTTCTCACTGTATTTCCTCTCCCAGAAGAATTTCTTCCCATTGGTTGACAACCCAGAAATTGAAGCAATGAGATCTTTCGTTATTGTTAACTCCAATCCAAAAGCCATGACCTTCCTATTTTTGTAATTCTTCACAAGCATCTCTGTGACATTGGGGTCGGCCCCATGTAATATTTCCATATAGGGCGTTAACCCACCAGCTTCCAAAATCTTCCAAACCTTATGCTTATGGCGGACCCCTTCATAGGAAGAGGGCTCCACTATGTTCCTCTCACCACCCATGATTAACTTCAAACCCCTATCTCCTTCCCAGACCACCCAGAGTAGAAAGAGAATAAGATGAAGCCTGTAATGGATACTCGGACCATTAAACCTACCCATAATCCATGTGGTCTGACTCTTCATAAACGAATAGCCCTTCAACCCCTTCGAGATCATAATGATCTCTTCATTACTTCTCAAGCCTCATTCCATGTTTACAATAATTAGAAATTGGCATCTTAACCTTGCTCGGGGTTATCTCCACGTCATCCTAGATGGTTTTAGACTGATTAGTGACTCCAAGGTTGGAAAAAATATCTACAACCCTATTTCCTTCATGAAATATGTGAGAAATACAAATTTCATCAAAGGACCCCAAAAGCTTTATAACATCTTCTACAAAGGCTGCTATCGACCAACTAGGTTTTAGGGAGTTGTTTAGGCAATTGATAATGTTATTAGAATCCCCTTCCACCTAGTCCTTTTTATACCCCTTGGCATGAGCAAGAGAAATAGTGTGATAGGTCGCTGCAGCTTCAGCGAAGTGGTTTGTCTAGGTACCCAGAGGGAGTGCCACAGCCGCTATAAGCCTACCAAGATCATCTCTCATCACTCCCCCACTACCAACAGCTCCAAGGTTTCCTTTTGCTGCCCCGTCAAAGTTAATTTTGATCCATCCCTTAGGAGGCAATTTCCACACCACTTCCCCATGAGGTTGTTTCATACGTTTAAAAGGTGTGGAAATATCACCAAGGATATTCCAATTCTTAGAAATAGCTATCTCCGACTAAGAGACCTCAATGGTTCTGTAGGATAGTTGCTCTTCAAGCCTAACTCTAAAATTCTCCTTGATGCATCTAACCACCTTGAAAAACAAGTTTTCAGAATCCAAACTAACCTCCTTGAAAACTCTATTGTTTAGCTCCTTCCAAAGATTCCAGGCATTATGAGGGATTGTCAGGGACCAAAGAAACCTGAGGGTCGGATTGGAAACAGGGCACAACTACTGATTAACTAACTCCTTGAAGGAGTTAGGAAAGGTCCATTTCAAGTTCCACAAAGAAAGAACTTTACTCCAAACCTCCAAAGAGAACGGGCAAGAGAGGAGCAAGTGGAAAGAGTCTTCAACATCCTTAAGGCACAATAGACATCTATTAGTCAACGAGAAGTCTCTTTTACATAGATTATCCATAGTAAGCACTCTATTTTGCACAAGCAACCAGAAGTAAATGTTAACCTTTGGGGTGAGTTTATCATCCCAAATGTTGGGCCAAAAGAGAGGCTCATCCTACTTAGGAATCAAACCTTTGAAAGCAGATGCAATAGAAAACTGACCAGAAGATGTGGCTTGCCATACGAACTGATCTTCTTTAGGACCTGAGGGAATATGAAAGAAATTTAACTTGGTCTGAAATTCCTCCAACCGCCTATCAGTCAACAAGAAATTCTACCACCTTCCATCAACAATGTAATCTGCAAGCTTCCTACCAAACGTGGTAGAGCAAAATTCCTCGAAAGGACTTGCTCAATCCTGTTGTCTAAGCGGGGAGCCGCCATACCACAGATCCTTTAAAAAGTCAACTTGTCTACCATCCCCAATCTTCCATTTTGAGCCTTTCTTAATAATTTCTCTAGCCTGTGAAATATTTCTCCATATCTCCAAACCATCTGAGAGACCAATGCAATCCAACGCTTCCCTGAAGTTATTATATACATTCAAGTATTTATTCTTGACAATCTCTATCCATTCTTTGTTCTCATTCATCACACGCCAATCTTTAGCAGCCAGAAGGGAATAATTGAATTCTTTGATCTTCCTTCGACCTAAACCAGCCATCTTTTTTGGTTTGCAAACCATGTCCCAAGCTAACAGCAGAATTCTCTTCTTTTCTTCAGTTCGTGACCAGAGGAATCTTTTTTTATATTTGTTCAATTCTATCCCTAAACATAGGCAGAATTTTAAACAAGGACATGGAATAAACAGGCAAGTTTTGAAGGGTAGCTTTAATCAATTGGATCTTACCCGCCTGGCTAAGGATCACTCCTTTCCACCCAGCAACTTTGGAGTGGAATTTATCCACCATACCCAGCCAAAAGGATTTAGGAATCCTTTTTTCATAAAGAGGCAGACCAAGATAAATGGTCGGCAAGGAGTCAACTTTGCACTGAAGAATACGCTCAATCTTATGTTGCCTGATCTTAGGGGTATTAAAAAAAGATCAAACTCTTGGGGAGACTAATTCTTTGTCTAGAAGCCATTTCATAATTCTGCAGAGTAAGCTTCAGCCACCCAGCTTCTTTAACAAAGGCTTCACCTAGAATGATAGTGTCATCCACGAATTGTTGATGCGAACAGGAGGGGCCCAAAGAAGAGGAGTGTAAACCCTTGAGCTGCCCATTAAGAAGCTCTTTGTGAATATTTCTTCCAAGGACTTCCACCATCACAATAAAAAGAAAGGGCAATATCGGATCCCCTTGCCTCAACCTTCTAGAACTCTTAAAAAATCCCGAGGGTGATCCATTAATTAGGACATAAAACTTGGGAGAAAGGATAAGTTGCAGGAAGAGCTCAAGGGTTTTCTTATTGAAACCAAAATTACTCAAAACTTTAAGAAGGAAGTTCCAGTCCACCCTATCGTAAGCTTTCATGAGATCAAGCTTAAGAAGAAAACCATCCTTTTTGTTCACTCCCAGAGAATGTATGTTCTCCTAAACTGAGATAATAGAGTCAAGGATCTATCTGCCCAGAACAAAACCACTCTGCTGCAAAGACACAATGCCAAGAAGGAGTAACTAAAGCCTGCAAGCCAACACCTTCGAGATAATCTTATAAATTGAATTACACAAACTAATGGGCATAAAATACGCAAAGGAGTTGGCGCCATTCGTTTTCAGAATAAGGACAAGAAAGGTGGAGTTTAATTCTTTAAGCAAATTTTTGCTGTCAAAAAATTCCTTAGTGGCATTACAAACATCTTTGGCCACTATATCCCAAAGAGTTTGGAAGAAGAAGTGGGGGAAGCCGTCTGGGCCCGAGGCCTTGTTACTCTCAAATGAGAAGACCGCACCTCTAATTTCTTCCTTAGAAGGAATCTTAGTCATCATTTTATTATCACCTTCATTCACAACTTTGGGGATGGCCTCAACCATAATGTTTTCCATATTTTGATAGAGAGGGCCTTCTGTATTGAGTAAGTTAGAAAAGAAAAGCACCACTTCCTTCTGAATCTCCACTTCCTCCATGACCTTCCTTCCATTGGAAGAGATTTCCTTGATTCTATTGGCCGCCCCATTCTTCAGAGTAGTCATATGAAAGAATTTAGAATTGCGATCTCCACTTTTAAGCCAAACTGCTCTAGATCTTTGTTTCCAAAAATCTTCTTCCTTAGAGATGATCTCGTGGAGAGCATTGAGGAGATTAATTTCTTCTTCCCGGGTGTCAAGGGTCATACCAACTTGTTGGATTTTGCTTTGGATCCTATCCAACTTAGCTCTGATATTCTCCTTTTCCTTAAAAATTTTCCCAAAGGAAGATTTATTCCACTTTTACACATTAATCTTGACATTATGCAATTTTTTCAACAGTCTGTACATGGCAGTTCCTTCCACCTTTATATCCCACCACTCTCTAATTTTCTCCTTCAAGTTCGGATGACGCATCCACATCTTTTCAAATCTGAAGGGGAACCTTTTTTTCTTACCAATTTTATTTGTAGAAAGAACAATAGGAAAATGGTCAGATCCGATTCTAGTAAGGGCTAAGAGGGAACAAGAATATGAATCAAACTAGTCCATATAAATAAGAGCTCTATCCAACTTGACTTTGATAAGATTATCCCCAGTTCTTTGATTAGACCAAGTAAATTTAGCTCCCTTCAAATCCAAGTTGAACAAGGCTTCATCATTCACGAAGTCCATCAGGTCCATTCTACTATCAAGAGGAGCTTGAGAGCCACCCCTTTTCTCATCATCTCTAAGAGTGGAGTTGAAGTCTCCCATAACTAACCATTTTGACTCAGAGTGTAGCCTTCTAAAGGTTCCCAACTGTGCCAAAGTTTCTTCCTGACATTCTTGATATTAGGAGCATAAATGTTAGAAATATTCCAAGAAGAGTCTTCTCTCTTATGAGCAAACTTAGTCACCACCGGATTAGAATCCACTAGAATGGGAATTCTGGTGACCGACTTTGGATTCTATAGGGTAGCAACTCCACCTGAGGCTCCCTCAAAATTAAGACCATGAAGGCCACAATCAACAAAGAATATATTCTTAATATTAATCAGTCTATCAATCTGCATCTTGGTTTCTTGGATAAGCACAATATCTGGTTTAAGGTCCCGGATTAAGTTTGATAGGAGGTCATGCTTATGACTATTATTTAACCCCTTGATATTCCAAGATAAGACCTTCATGATTTAAGTGGGTTTGTGTTCCTAGAGCATAGCTCCATGAGGGTTTTTTGCATTCCTCTTGCAACCTCCTTCTTACTGTCTCTTTCTCTAACAGCTAAGGTTGAAGGTCTTCCTAGCCTTCTTTTCTCTGATCCAAAGTCAACCTTGGCTGTACTTCTAGTTGCAACTCCACTATGGAGGGGAGTTACCAATTTCTTCTTCTTCCCTCCTTTGACCTCCTCGAAGGGCATTTCCTCCAGGGGCTTATCCTCAACAAACTCCACCAAAGGAGTCTGCACAAGGGAACAGGGGGTATCATCCCTCCCCTGGGGTCTAAGAAAGTTTTCATTGTTACTCATAACAACAATTTAGCATTTCCCAAAGAGATAGTCTCTTTGCAAGGAGTCTTCAAATCATGAGAACCATCCCCATTGGGCTCAAAAGGAATAATCTCCATTCCCTTTGGAATCGTATCAACACCGGCTTCACCCGAGACAGGAGCTTCTTCTGACTTTGCTTCCTTATTTTGACTCTAGGATTTCCCCTGATCTTTTCCTTTCTTTTCCTTCCAGACCTTCTGGTTAGGCTTCAGTTTTTTTGATGGGCAATGTTTTGCCCAATGGCCCGTCTTTTTGTAGAGAAAACAAGCAAAAGGGATTCACCTTAACACACATCCTGGCATACACCAATCTCTTTCTGGACATAGTGACCGGGTCCACCATAAGTAGACAACCAAAAGCACTAGCCAACCCCTTAAAAAATTCCTCATCCCATAATTCCATTAGCAAACCTAGGAGTCTAACCCAGACCGGGGCTACATTAAAGGAGGTTTTTGTCACATCAAACCCAGGCTCCCATCCCCTCAATGCAAGAGTCGAGTTCCCTATGACCCAGGAACCACCGGCCATAGAGCATAGCAAATCTTCTTCGCAGGAAAAAGTGAAGGAGAAGAACCCCTTCTGTAAGGTAGCAATGTCTACTTGCCCTTTTAGGGCCCATTTCTGGCGTGCCCAAGACCTCACAATTTCAATATTAGGTCTAGGACCTAAGAATTTACCAACCAATGATAAATTCATACAGAAGATACCAATATCAACAACATTATCAGGAACCAATAAAGAGAATTCACCTGACCTAGGATCAGAAGAACAAACCAATGGCGGAAGCGAGCTTTTCCCTTCTGATTTAGACCTGAAAAGAGACTTCCAAGGGTTATTGCAATCTATAGAGGGCATGGAAGGGCTACCCACATCCACTTTAACCGCCTTAGAGGTATAATCCTAGCTTCCAAAGAAGGACAGACCTCAAAAGCACGAGGAATCTCATCGTTAGCCAAGCCCTCCTCGGAACAATCCCCCTCAGCACACTTGCCAACATCACTCTGTCTACCATCAACAAAATAGTCTGAATCTGACGTCAAACCAACAACCTTTCATGCACCTTCCATCACATTCCCCACAATTCTGCCATCACCAACATTTAAAAAACCTTTTCTCATCCGCGCTTCACCACCTACGCGCTCCATGGGACCCATCATCACATTTTGCTTGTTGGTCATTAGTCTACCTTCAAGTAAAAAAAAATATTTTAATGTATTGTTTAAACCATGCAAATTTATATATTTCCAAGTTTTCAATTTATATGTATACATATTTAAACATATGTTGTACATGCAATTTAATATTGATATGCATATGAATTAAAATAATATTGTTATTGAATTAATGTTTTTATTACGCCGAGAGGCATTCCTACATTCACAACACGAATGGGAGCTGAAAGATTCCAGAATTTCTATGTAAACTTATAAGATTCGAATCTAGAATCTTTATTAAAAAAAAACTAAATAGTCACTCCACAAATTATAAAAAACCAAAAAAAGAAGGTGAAAGGAATGAAAAAAGAAAAAAAGAAAATGCATGGTGGATGGAAAGAAAGGTGGATGGGAGTTTCAAAGAAGTCATCACTATGCACTAAGATAAAAGAAAGAAACATTATGGAATGGCATATGAAAAGACGCACATTCAATCTATTTATATTGCCTCCTTAATTTTTTACCACATGTAGAACAAACATATCAAATTGCAGGATTTGAGGTGAGCTGAAAGGGAATGTGGTAAATTGATAAAAAAAATAGGTGCATGGAGAAGTTATCTCTCAGAGTACGTTAGATATATTTTTTAAATATAAATATACTAGTGCATATGTTATTGAATTAATATTGTTAACAATATTGATATGCATATGAATTAAAATAGATTTGTGGCAATTAAAAAATTATTCTGTTTATTGGGTTTTGCATTGTAATTTACGTTTTCTTTTAAGATTGTATTTTTTATATTAATTATATTTAATAAAATTTATTAATTTTTTAATATAATATTTTTATAATAAATATTATTTTATTTAAATATAATTTATAGAGTTATAAAAAATAGATTTTTTTATTATTATTTAAAATTTATAAAAAGTATAAATAAAAGATTAATATATATTTGTCTTTTTACAACTTTAAGAAAAATAATCAATTTTTAAAAATTATTTTATATTAGTGTTGAGTGAATATTTATATTAGTGTTGTGTGAATATTTTATCGTTAACTAACTAACGGCAAAATGGTTATATCAGCCACAACTCTGATGATAAATTTCTCTCCTCTCAGCAAGGGGAGGTTCCCTTTTCTAACTATTTTGAACTTATTTACAATAAAACTAACTTTGGGGTGATTTCATATCATCCATTTCTCTTTTTTTAGAAATGATGTTTACAATGCTCAATATAAAACTCAAAACAATTTACTATTTGAAAAGTACCTACTTGTGTTGATAACCAAGAAACCCACGAAAACACAAAGTTTCTCATTGCTTCTTATGCCAATTGAAGATAAAAGATTTTAGAATAGAGTGCAACTCAAAGTCTTCACTATATGCTGAGGTAAAATGACAAGATCACAAACAATAATTTGCAGCCCAAAGTCTTCAAATTACTTTTCATTCACAAACTTAAACTCTAATCTCAAATATAAAATAGCATCACAAAGTCTACAAATTCTGATTTGATTCACCTCCTAAACACTTGATATTCACGCTCACAATTCAAACATTCATATAAGATCATGTGATAGAAAGGACTTAAGAACAATTCTATAACATTCACAAACTTGCTCCAAGACAAAGATCGGATGCCAACTTGCTTCTTAATATTGCTTGAAATCTACTTTACAAAATAAGCTCAAAGTCTCAAATTGCTCTTCAAAATGGCAGGGCTTCGCTTCAATAGTCAAAATATAAAAAATACAATAGAGGTCCTCTTTATTTATAGGGAGAGGCCTTGAGAAAATTTAGGAAAAACCTAACTACTTTGACTTATTCAAAAATAGGAGTCCTTATTGACTAGGGACTTCCTATATTTTTACATGTAAAATTTACATATGAGAAAAGTACATGTAAATATGTCCATAACTACAAACAAAAGACATATGAAAACATAAAATAAACTAAGTTATAAAAAGTTGCATCAACTTGTATTGCCATCTTTCTTCAAATGAGCATCATACATAGTAAATGTTGCTTGCATCCCTACACTGTCTGGACTAACAGTATTCCTGAAGATCATCTGAGCCCTGATCACTACATCCTTCATTGTGGTGACTGCCTTTGCATGATTAGTTAACTTAGATTTTAGGTTATCTAACATTAACTAATTATCCAGAATGTTGTCCAAAGAGGAAATTGAGAAAATTTTATCTTCAAACTCTTTTTGGAACATATTTTTGAATTCTAGGATCATCTCATCTGCAGGGAGGAAGTGATGATCCTCTGATACCAAATTATATGGAAGCTCCTCCAATTTATGCAAGAGACTAACATCACTTTGTTCACTTAGCTCCTTGGCGCTTTCCAAATCTTTGATCAAGTCTTTTAGAACATTAATTTGATAGACCAATGCTTCTTTAGTCTCCCCATAAGAATCACGATTTGGAATAACACCAATTGATATCAAAGTATCTATCTTCAGCTTCTTTATTTCAGTCCACTTCTCATAGCTTCCCTCCAGATATTCAATATCCTGAGAAATGATATCAACCAGGTTATCAAGTTTTGTTATGATCTTCTCCATCTTGCTTGTCTTTTCAGCTGTCTCTGTGAGAAGAGACACTCCTTGCACCTGCATCTTTTCCAAATACTCTTCAACCACTTTCCCTTTTAGGTGAGTCTTCTCTACCTTCTGAATGACAAGATCTTCTACATAAATTGCCTACGGTGCGATTGACTCAAATGTCAAAGTAATTTTCCTCACCACTGCAGCCAACTATTCTTCCATTGCCTTGTAGTGCTCTTTCACTTCCTTCTAATGATCAAAATTCACGAGTAAGGAATTGAGTGTAGACTGGATATCAACTTTGGCACTTTCATGAGTTATCTTCCCAAGTTCAATCCTGGAAATAGAATAGTCACTCATGCTAAAATTTTCCATTGTTGCATTTGATGGCAGATGTGCAATTTCCACATACTTATGACCCTTGTCCTCTATAAGCCGAGAAAGAGTCTTGGGTTTCTTTTGTGTCTTTTCTTTCACTGGCATTAGCTTCACAGAATTAAAGTCATTTGGCAAGATGGCTTGTTTCTTCCTCTTAGGTGTATATGCTGAAAGCCATGGCTGAAGCACTGATGTACTAAAATTTGCATTAGAACCCATTGTTGATGTAGGAGGAACTGTACTCAGACTTGTGGTAGTAATGATAGGAGGAGTATTAGTAAACACAACACTTGTCACATCCACATTAGGAACTTTCTTAGCACCCAAAACAAAATGTTGAAAGATTGAAGAATCACCAATGTCATAAGAGGGCGATGACAAACTAGGAATTGAATCTGAGGAACGAAGAACATTATCAAAAGCAGTTTGAGGATTATCAAAAATTGTTCTTGAAGATGATGGTGACTCAGAAGATGGAATATTAATGGGCGAAACTAGGGTAGTATGAAGAACATACAAAGGAGTCAAAATAAATACATTAGGTAGGGGAGAAGGGTTTTTAGTTTATTGTGGCATATCCCTTTGTGGAGAGATGGCTATATCCTGTAAACCTTCCTGACCATCTCTTTCTTCTTTATCCTGTTCATCTCTTTTCTCCTCTGAAGACTTGTCTTCAATATCCATCTCCTCAGTGGCTTGCTCACCAACACTTTGTTCTTCAACTTCCATTTCGTTAACCTCAGACTCTTCCTCTGAGACTTTGGTCTTTTTTCCTTTAGACACAAATTTGATCCTTCGTTTGGAAACCTTGGATGTGCTTGGAGTATCACTTTTATTCTTTGTTCTCAACTCAACCTTTTTCCCTGTTTGCTCTAAGACTTGTTCCTCAGATCCAATTATGAAATCCTTCAAAGGAACACCTTTGCTCTAAATCCACAAATTCATATTAGCCAGAATTGGCTCAAACCTATTCCTCAAAGAAGTTACCTCCTTTGACCATTGTACATCAGGCAAGGGTGAGTTAGCAATATTTTCATTAACATAACTTGAAATGATAACTTCTTTATCATCCACCATATCCTTTGGAATATCAGCCAAACCTAGATATTCAATTTGATTTAGGGTCAACCTATTGTAGTCCAACTTTCTAATCTCCTCTTCTGTTCTTAAATCAGCCCAGATATCTTCGACCATTGGCTCATGAAATTGAGTTTTTCTCTTTATTTTGTCTTTCACTGCCCTATAATCAAAAAGGGGTCTCTTTTTGAACATCTTCATAGTGACCATCTACATTTCTGTTTCCATTGCCTTGGCCTTAGCAGCAATTGCTACAGAATATCTACCAATCTCAATAGGAAACCTAAATCCAAGCTTTTTCAACTCCATCTGTTTGTTATGAACAACAATCATTTGTTGACACAACTCCATCATGACAAGTTTGTCAGAGGGGAATTTTGGAAGCATATAAGGATAACCCTGATAAAAGCCAACTCTTAAATATGAGAAAGTGGAGAATTGAAGAAACAAGCAACCATAACCATTCACCACTGCCCAAGATTCATATGAGAATCTTCTCTATTACAACTGTGGCTCAAAAAGACACAAGAAAACAACAAAGAAGGCATCATTCACCCTTCTGAAATGATGAATTGAGCCTTTCAAAGTGAGTTGAGGATAGTACTGATAAACCGGTACAACTCTCCTATCTCCATCAGATGTTAAGCTTGGAAAACTTCTCATAGAAGCTGCTATATACACCAGATATGAAGTCATGTAGAACTTTGAAGTAGTCGACACCTTAGTTAGCTACTCATGAAGATCATTATTAACTTGTTCTCCCCAGAAGATAGTCTTTTACCCTGAAGTATGATCTTGATGTATGGGTACACCCATTCATAAAAAGTTGAAGATGAAGATAGACCTCTAACTCTATTGAGAAGAGTTATTAGATCACTTACTTCCTCCACAAAGGTGCTCCTGGGAAAACTCTTGGGCCATCTAGACAAATTTAGTCCAACAGTCTTGAGCCACTTAGTGTTTATCACCCTTTTCGCCTTTTGTATATCTTTATCATACTCACATTGAGCAATACCAAAATCTAGTTCTGTAAAATCTTCAGCTCCCAGACACATGAACACCTTATCTATGAATTCTGGATCAAGCCTCATGATGACATTGCTGTGAGCATCTACCACTGCCCTGGTATCTATGTTGTAGAAATGAACAACTCGGAGAACAAACTCCGTATTGTGTGCAGCAACATGGAATGAAGACACTAGATGAATGTTGCTTTTAACAATTTTCTACATATAGGGACTGGGTTTATTTGACTTCGTTCTCTCAACAAATTTAGCCATATCCACATGGCCGATCTCTGTATCACATATTTCATCAACATTTGATGTCACTAAAGTTACAAGAAAGACACCTTGATATTTGTATTTGATTGCTTTGGCTTTCTTTGGAGACAGATCAGTCATCTGGAAAGAAGACTCCTTTGGGTGGATTGAAGACCTCAGCAGCATGTAGGAGAAACTATAACAAGAAGTCATGACCTTGCAGTTAGGTGAAATACTGGTAATTTTGGGAAACTGCATGTTGACGATCATGATCACAGGAGTGAGCTTGAAAGGGCTAAAGAGCAAGCAGGTCGAAAAAATGGAGGAAAGCGGGCTCAAGATAGCAATTCAAAAAGTTCTCTAGAGTTAGAAAAATTCAGGAGAGTAAATGCACGGGATGCAAAATTTACCGCCCTTGCATGTTAAGGGGAGTTGCAAATGTCAGGGCAGCAAATTTTTTCACTCCTACATGTTAAGATAGAGCATTCAAATGAACGAGCAGAAAAATTGGCCACTTTCGCATGGAAAAGGTAATAGGTTTTGCAAGGTGTATGAGCGGTAAACATTACCACTTTTACATAAAAGGACCGTCAAGATCCCCTGTTTGAGTGGTAAATTTTACCGACTCAACATATAATGGGAAGTTTGAAGTTTTTATGTTTAAGTGGTAAATTTTACCGCTATCGCATATTAGGCAAACATGTTTTGTGTAGGGGCGGCAAGTTTTGTTGGCCTTACACGAAATAGGTATGCTAAGGATCATATGCATCGGCGGCAGAAAAGACCTCCGACACATCAGGTCTAAATGAGCAAAAATCCTAAGTTTTTTAAGATCAATCAAAATCCATTCATTCACAGGAACCTAGGTTTAAAAATGGTCAAAAATTGACAATAGAAAATGATGGTAAACATCTTATACAATCACTAGGGTTTAGAAACAATAAATAACAATCAATTCATACATATACAAAGACAATAACTCTTAAATCAAACAAAAACATTCATAAAAAATGTAAGCAAACATTTGTGTTACACGTGAAACCATAAAGGAAAACAAAAGCAAAAAATGAAAAACAAAAACCTACCTGTAAGAGGTAACGAAAACCCTAGGCGTGACCACGAGGAACAAATCTGCCCATACTAAATGAATCGATAGTTTGATCAACTTTAGAGGAGGTTAGATTCATAGCATAGAAGGTTTTAAACAATAAGTAAATGAAAATAACAAACAAAAAGTACTTAAAAGGTTTTTAAAAATTGCATTAATCTCTGGCATGAGTGCCATTAATGTGACTCAAGTTCACTCGATTTGCCTAAGATTTGTTCAAGCGGTGAAATTCACCATCTCCGCATATCATAGGCATGACATGCATGGGTGGCAAAATTTTGCGCCCTTGCACAAAGTAGCAAAAAGACCAATATGTTATGGCGGCAAAAATTACTGCTTAAACATAAACTTAGATAAAAACAAAATGCATGGGCGGTCAAATTTCCCACCCTTGCATGCAACTCAAAAACTAAAATATGCAATGGTGGCGAAAATCGCCAACCATGCATGTTCACAAAAATTCCTTTAACTCTTCAAAATTGCAAAATCCATTTATACAACTAATGCAAACTTCGAGAAATCCAAATGAGAAAATACTCGAATAGATAATCAAGAGCGAGAGGACTACACATGAGAACGAGATGAATCACCTTGATTTGCGAACTTAGAGTGTAGGCTACAAAATAGACAAGTTTCATAGGGGTCGTCCTACAAAATGAGCACAGCTGATTTTGAGGACAACAACTGGCTCTAACTAGGGAACTTCCTTCGATCGTTCTTTGAAATGATCAAAGGGAGGAGAATCCAATCTCTAAGTTCCTTCATCCATGCCATTGGGCCATAGAGTCAAGCTACCAAAACAAAAAGACACAAAAACACTAAACAAAAATGAAAAAAAATCACAAACTATACAAATATACAGATGAACTTATCTGATACTTCATGGATTGAAATTCTTCAGATGTTGTCCACTATGGGGAAGCAAGAATGGTGTCCCATCTTGATATTCTAGCAAGAAACTATTCTCACCACAAAGTTGGTGAATGATGAACGGGCCTCTCCACAAGGAATCAAATTTCCCATGCATTCCTTTTGGCTCTCTCCTCTTGTCCCATAACAAGACTTAATCCCCAACTTGAAATTCTCTAGCCTTCGCCTTTTTGTCAAACAACTTTTAACTTGACTTTGATGCTCAACAATATGCTCTACTACCATAACCCACTGCTCTTCAAGTTTAGAAAGGTACATTATTCTTTTATCAAAAGAACTTTCAAAAGTTCTATCTTCCACTGCTTTTTTCAACTTTAAAGCCAACAATTCCAAGGTAATAGGTATTTCTGCATTCAAACCATATAGAAGCTGGAATGGTGACATACCAATTGCCCTCGTAGGGGTAATTTTGTCGGCCCATAAAGTATCAAACAAGGCTTTATGCCACATTCTCTGATTGTCTTCTACCAGTTTCCTGATAATTGTAACCAGATTCTTATTGCTAGATTCTGCTTGACCATTCCCTGGCGGATAATAGTCGGATGAATGTGAAAGAATAATCCCATATTCAAAACAAAAACTAGTGATCTCATTTGAAGAAAAACTTGTAGCATTATCTGCTACAATTTTGTTTGGGACTCCAAATTGGGAAATGATGTTCTCCTTGAGGAACTTGCACACTACCTCAAAAGTAGCATGCTCAACTAGAATAGCCTCCACCCACTTGGTGAAGTATTCCATTGCAGTAAGAACAAAACTGTGTCGCGCACTCAACGGTGGATTCATAGCACCATGAAGTCAATGCCCCATTGCTGAAAAGGTTCTTTAATCACAACTAGTTTTTAGTGGTAATGCGACTAACATAGGCTTCCCCACAAACTATTGAGAGAGTTGACATCTATGAACCCAGTTGTACGCGTCTTGAAATAATGTAGGCCAATAGTACCTAGCCCACAAAATTTTATGAGCTGTTGCATGTGCAGAAAAATGTCCTCCACATGCCAAATTGTGAAAAGACTCCAAAAGTTTGCTTTGTTGTGCTTTATCCACACAACGGAGCAAAACTCCATCAAGTCTTCTTTTATACAAACCATTATCCCACATGACATAGTTTTCAGCTTTTAGCTTGATAGTTCGCTTCTCTTTATAAGATAAATGAGAAGGGCACTCACCATATGTGAGAAAATAAGCGATATTAGAATACCACTCATCTGTTGTAGTAATAAAGAGAACAGTTGGAACATCTTTGACCTCTACCTTTTCATCACCTATTTGTTTTGGGACATTATCAACAATCAACTGACACAAACCTCTCCCATGCACAAGCTTGGTAGGTTTGATATCAAGATCAAATTCTTGAATTTTGGCAATCCAATTGCCCCTTTTAGTCCCAAATTCTTGTTGTGTCAGGATAGATTTCACTGTTGTATCTGGCACCAAAACAACATTATGTGAATTCAGAATGTAAAACCTGAAATGCTTCACTGCTTTGACTACAACGTAAGCATGTTTCTCCATATTTGAGTACTTAAGTTCATGAGCCTTCGGTGGGCAACTCATAAGTGAAAACAGAGATTCCACACCCTCTTCATTCTGCTGAACCAGAATTGCTGAAAGTGTATGCTCTGAAGCATAACTATACATTATGAAACCTTTAGTGTAGTCAAGACAAACCAGAATTGGAACATGGCCTATGGCCTTTTTAATGTACTCAAAATTTGCTTTACCTTGCACACTCCAATGGAAAGTGGTCTTACCTTTCATCATAGTAACAATATGATGAGTCTTCTCTGCGAATTCCAGAATGAACCTTCGCAAGAAATTCACCTTCCCAAAGAAAGAATGAACTACTGTCTTACTAGCAGGCAAAGTAAGACCTTGGATAGATTTGACTCTTTCTGAGTCAATTTTAGTACCTTCTTTGGACAAAATGTGACCAAGAAGCTTACCTTTTGTAACCCTAAAAATTGACTTCTTAGGATTAATAGAAATACCATTTTGACGACACTGTTCCAAGACTTGTCACAAATGGTAGGCATGATCTTGACATTTTTTAGAGAAAACGGTCAAGTCATCAAGGTACACTACAATGAACTTCCCCATTTCATCTTTGAAATTGAGGTCCATTGCTCTTTGGAAAGTAGCACCAGCATTGATTAAACCAAATAGCATCCTGCGATATGCAAATGTGCCCCAAGGTGTTGTGAAAGCAGTCTTGTACTAATCTACTTCATTGACTTCTACTTGATTATAGCCTAAAAAACTGTCTAACATACACAGCATCTCTAAACTAGTTACAGTTTGTAACACTTGATCCATAATAGACAAAGGGTAGTTATCTTTTAAAGAAGATTGATTAAGATTTCTGAAATCTACACAAATACAGATTTCTCCGTTCTTCCTTACAGGAACAATATTGGCGATCCAAGTAGAATGGTGAATAGGAAATATTATCCTAGCATTCAACATCTTTTAGATTTCAGCAAGAATAGTACATGATATCTTGGGATTATACTACCTCTGCTTTTGTTTGTGAGGCAACGATCCTACCTTGAGAGGAATCTCATCTTGGATCTCCTTGGGTCTGAAAGACTTCAGATCATCATATGAATACTCCAGCACATCAATGTAGTGGTGAAGAAGTGTAATGAACTTGAATTTCTCATCAACCGTGCAACATTTCCCGATGTTAACCATCTTGGGATCTACCTCATAACTCAGGTTCACTTGTTCAAATTCCATTGATGAATTTGAATCAAGTTGCTATTGTTGTTTGATATATCTATCATGCTTGTCAAATATTTTTTCCAGAGAAACCAAACCTTTCAGAATCTTATTCACATTTATTTGAAGAATCTCCTCACCAGTCTATGAATCTACTTCAGAAACAAATTCCTGAGGTGGAGAATCACTACCTTGAAATTAGAGTTTATCAAAGCTATCTGTCTTCTCTAAGAAAGCTATGATCTAGTTATCACCATTGAAGACTTGCCAATGGTCAGCATTATCAGGTACACTTGGTTGGAAGACCAACTCAATTGTGTACTTATCACCTTTAAAATCCTTATGAGGGACCATAAGGGTGGCAGAGATGGCTAATGAATTAGCACGATCATTAAACTCTCTTTGTACCACAGAGATGTTGAAAGCATCAAAACCTTCAATGCAATCCCATACACGATTGTGGTAATGTCTTAGCCTTTCATTCTTGGTTTGGTAAAGATTCCTTACCTGACAAACAACAATCTGTACATCACCTTGTGCGTGAAGATTTTTAATACCTTTAACACGAGAAACCTCCATTCCGAGTAACAATGACTCGTACTCAGCGGTGTTATTAGTATTGTCAAACTACAACTTATAAGAGAAAGTGAAAATATCACCTTGTGGAGATATTAGAACTATTCCAGCCTCAGATCTAGTGGAAGAACAACTACCATTAAATTCTAAAATCCAAATATCATTTGAATTTCCCACTTTGATATTTCTATGACTAGTAGATTCTTCGCCGGAATAAGAAGGATCCTCTATCACCATACTCTCATCTAAACTTTCCTTTGAATTTTCTTCTAAGGCCTGATTTGAATTATCTAATTTTCATCTGAAGAACTAGAAGTGTTTTTAGTGGTCAAGAAATAATTACCCATCCCTGAAGACTCAAATAAAATTTGAGCTTTTGGATCTTCAGTTTGAGTAACAATATATTTTGCTTCCTTTTCGGGAAACAATTTCTGCATGACACCTTTGACAGGTATCCTTGCCTCAGATAAATTCATGTTTAGTTCTCCTCCCACATCCTTACAAAAATTGCGTCCAAGAAAAATACCATAATAAGCTGGAACATCAGCAACTAAGACGATCATCTTTGTTCTTTTCTCTAGAAAAGCTACGAATGCAAATTGTGCATCCTTAATTTGGCCTAACAAAGGTACTTGCTTATTTTCCATTGAAAAGCATCTTTAGAAGGTCTTGGTCAATGTAAGACCGAGAGCATCTGCCACCTTGGCAGGCATGACATTATCGGAAGCTCCTGAGTCTATGATACAATTGCTTAATTTGTGACCATTGACTAACAGAGAAATGTAGAAGGGTTCCATTTTTCCTGGAGCAATGAGAGGAGTAGTAACTAGGTTATTTTGGGCAGACCTATTCTTTGAGGAGTCATGAATAGTCTTGGAAGAATCTTGCCCTGTAGGGGTAGCCTTGTTTTTAACATACTTAGCTAACCTTTCAAATTGATCAGGGTTAGCTTGTAAATATTCTACCTTCGACATCTAGATTTGGGTTTTCCTAGCATGGTCAATTATGTCAAAGAGCTGAAATGAATTAGATAGAGAGGTAGGAAATCCTTCATTCTGGGGTTTAATTGGGGTAGTACTGGTCTGAGGAATAGTAGTAGAAGAAGTAGGATTGTTAGAAGAACTTACTTGCTTATTGACAATTGGGTCCCTTGATTGAAAAGGCAATGGAGTTCCTTGTTTGGCAATTGAAATCATAGGTTGAGGCTCTTCTCTTGACTTTCCTTTATTAGCCACTTGCTGATTTTGTTGGTTTTGAGACCTGGTGAAAACAACATACGCTCCACCATATACATCTTCTTCTCTTTCTGTTCTATCTTGATAGTTCAGGAACCCAATAATAGAGTCACCAGCTAATTCTTCTTCTCCTTCCATAAAAAGATTAGCATTATTTTCCTGATCCAAGTCAAGCTGGAAAGAATTATCCTGTTTAGCTTCATAGTAGCCAACTACTGAGTTGACTGGTGGAACCTCCAAAGCCAGTCTTCCTTGAGTAGGAGGAAGGTGATTTTGCTTCCCTTGATTTCTCGTAACATTGCCTTGATATGAAGTATTAGGAAATGTCCTTCTTGGTATGTCTCGATAAGGGGGAGCAGAAATATTCTAGGACTTTTGCTTTTTCAAAGCCAGCAACTCATTTGCTAACTTTTGCACCATAGGATCTGTGGTGCTTGTGGATGATAAATCAGTAGAAGGCTGACCTCTATTTCTGTTTGAATCTCTTCTTATCTTACCCACAAGGATAAGATCATCTTCAACTTCCGTAGCCAAACTTTGTGCTAGAGGAAGATCAGCGGGATTAGCCCGCCTTAATAGAAAACTTACATCAGGAAGCTATGTGTTGATGAAGAAACATTTCAGATTTTCTTCCGTTGGTTGGGCAGTTGCTGGAATCCTATTTGTCAATTTATTGAACTTGGCAATGAATTCCCACATAGGCTCTTGCAATTCTTTCTTCATCTGTGTTAGTATAGATAACAAAGCATGTGCATCTTCCGCAGGCTTAAACCGAGCTTCAAACTTGATTTAGAGTATGTTCCATCCTAGGATGCTTTGCGATTGGAGGTGGTAGAACCAATCTACAGCTACACCTTGTAGTGTTTCTACAAAAAGTCTCACTGATACATCTTCATGCTCCACCCCTAACACACCACAAGCTATGTAAAAAGCTACAATGTGTTCATCAGGATGACCTTTTCCATCACCATAGAATTTTGGGAAATTCTTTCTAGAACCACGAGGTAGTTCATGCAATGGTGGTGCCAAATTCAAGGGTCCAAAAGAATTGTCCCACGAACCTTGAGCTACCATAGTACACCGGTTGAAAGGTGGAATAACAAAACTTTGATGAACCTGAGTAGATAATACTTTGTTAGTATTTGCACTAGAAGCTTCACCTGGTATAGGAGACCTGGTGTTGGTAGGAGGGAAACTCCTTGTATGTTGAAGTCTTGGTATTGGAGGCAAAAGACCAAAATTATTTTGCTGCATTAACTCAAACACAGGATCAATAATTCCTTGAGCTCTCTTACTTCTTGTATACCTTGATTTTGCTAGAATGCAATGTACTTAACAAAGATTTTAAAAACAACTTTAAAAAATGAATGAGGATGAAATGCTTCAACTCAAAGCGTGAGGCTTCAAGTTGCGCGTTCGATCCCCAGTAGAGTCGCCAAAAACTGTTGGGTGAATATTTTGTCGTTAACTAACTAATGGCAAAATGGTTATATCAGCCACAACTATGATGAGAAATTTCTCTCCTCTTAGCAAGGGGAGGTTCCCTTTTCTAACTATTTCAAACTTATTTACAATAAAACTAACTTTGGGCTGATTTCATTCATCCATTTCTCTTTTTTTAGAAATGATGTTTACAATGCTCAATATAAAACTCAAAACAATTTACTATTTGAAAAGTACCTACTTGTGTTGATAACCAAGAAACCCATGAAAACACAAAGTTTTTTGTTGCTTCTTATGCCAATTGCAGATAAAAGATTTTAGAATAGAGCTCAAAGTCCTCACTATATGCTGAGGTAAAATGACACGATCATGAATAATAATTTGCAACCCAAACTCATCAAATTAGTTTTCATTCACAAACTTAAACTCTAATCTAAAATATAAAATAGCAGCACAAAGTCTACAAATTCTGATTTGATTCACCTCCCAAACACTTTATATTCATGCTCACAATTCAAACATTCATATAAGATCATGTGATAGAAAGGACATAAGAACAATTCTATAACATTCACAAACTTGCTCCAAGACAAAGATTGGATGCCAACTTGCTTCTTAAAATTGCTTGAAATCTGATTTACAAAATAAGCTCAAAGTCTCAAATTGCTCTTCAAAATGGCAGCGCTTTACTTCCATAGTCAAAAGATAAAAATTACAATAGAGGTCCTCTTTATTTATAGGGAGAGGCCTTGAGAAAATTTAGGAAAAACCTAACTACTTTGACTTATTCAAAAATAGGAGTCCTTATTGACTTGGGACTTCCTATATTTTTACATGTAATTACATATGAGAAAAGTACATGTAAATATGTCCATAACTACAAACAAAAGACATATGAAAACATAAAATAAACTAAGTTATAAAAAGTTGCATCAACTTGTATTGCCATCTTTCTTCAAATGAGCATCATACATAGTAAATGTTGCTTGCATCCCTACACTGTCTGGACTAACAGTATTCCTGAAGATCAATTGAGCCCTGATCACTGCATCCTTCACTGTGGTGACTGCCTTTGCATGATTAGTTAATTAGATTTCAGGTTATCTAATGTTAACTGATTATCCAGAATGTTGTCCAAAGAGGAAACTAAGAAAACTTTTTCTTCAAACACTTTTTGGAACATATTTTGGAATTCTTGGATCATCTCATCTGCAGGGAGGAAGTGATGATCTTCTAATACCAAATTACATGGAAGCTCCTCCAATTTATGCAAGAGACTAACATCACTTTGTTCACTTATCTCCTTGGTGCTTTCCAAATCTTTGATCAAGTCTTTTAGAACACTACGTCGATAGACAAATGCTTCTTTAGTCTCCACATAAGAATCACGATTTGGAATAACACCAATTGATATCAAAGTATCTATCTTCAACTTCTTCATTTCGGTCCACTTCTCGTAGATTCTCTCCAGATATTCAATATCCTGAGAAATGATATCAACCAGGTTATCAAGTTCTGTTCTAATCTTCTCCATCTTGCTTGTCTTTTCAGCTGTCTCTGTGAGAAGAGACACTCCTTGCGCCTGCATCTTTTCCAAATACTCTTCAACCACTTTCCCTTTTACGTGAGTCTTCTTTGCCTTCTAAATGATAGGATCTTCTACAGAAATTGCCTCCAGTGCGATTGACTCAGATGTCAAAGTAATTTTCCTCACCACTGCAGCCAACTGTTCTGCCATTGCCTTGTAGTGCTCTTTCATTTCCTTCTCATGATCAAACTTCACGAGTAAGGAATTGAGTGTAGACTGGATATCAGCTTTGGCACTTTCATGAGTTATCTTCCCAAGTTCAATCCTGGAAATAGAATAGTCACTCATGCTAAAATTTTCCATAGTTGCATCTGATGGTGGATGTGCAATTTCCACATACTTATGAACCTTGTCCTCTATAAGCCGAGAAAGAGTCTTGGGTTTCTTTTGTGTCTTTAATTTCACTGGCATTAGCTTCACAAAATCAAAGTCATCTGGAGAGATGTCTTTTTTCTTCCTCTTAGGTGTATATGTTGAAAGCCATGGAGGAAGCAGTGATGTTCTAACATTTGTATCAGAACCCATTGTTGATGTAGGAGGAACTGTACTCACACTTGTGGTAGTAATGATAGGAGGAGTATTAGTAAACACAACACCTGGCACATCCACATTAGCAACTTTCTCAGCACACCCAAAACAAAATGTTCAAAGATTGAAGAATCACCAATGTCATAAGAGGGTGAGGACAAACTAGGAATTGAATCTGAGGAATGAAGAACATTATCAAAAGTAGCTTGAGGATTATCAAAAATTGTTCTTGAAGATGATGGTGACTCAGATTATGGAATGTTAATGGGTGAAACTGGGGTAGTGTGAAGAACAAACAAAGGAGTCGAAATAGATACATTAGGTAGGAGAGAAGGGTTTTCAGTTTCTTGTGGCATATCCCTTTGTGGAGAGATGGTTGTATCCGTTAAACCTTCCTGACCATCTCCTTCTTCTTTATCATGTTCATGTCTTTTCTCCTTTGAAGACTTGTCTTCAATCTCCATCTCATCAGTGGCTTTCTCACCAACACTCTGTTCTTCAACTTCCATTTCTTTAACCTCAGACTCTTCCTCTGAGACTTTGGTCTTTTTTTCTTTAGACACAAATTTGATGCTTGGTTTGGAAACCTTGGATGTGCTTGGAGTATCACTTTTATTCTTTGTTCTCAACTCAACCTTTTTCCCTGTTTTCTCTAAGACTTCTTCCTCAGATCCAATTATGAAATCCTTCAAGGGAACACCTTTGCTCTGAAGCCACAGATTTGTATTAGCCAGAATTGGCTCAAACCCATTCCTCAAAGAAGTTACCTCCTTCTTTGACCATTGTACAACAGGCAAGGGCGAGTTAGCAATATTTTCATTGACATAGCTTGAACTGCCAACTTCTTCATCATCCACCATATCCTCTGGAATATCAGCCAAACCTAGATATTTAATTTGATTCAGGGTCAACCTGTTGTAGTCCAACTTTCTGATCTCCTCTTCTGTTCTTAAATCAACCTAGATATCTTCGACCATTGGCTCATTAAATTGAGTTTTTCTCTTTATTTTGTCTTTCACTCCCCTATAATCAAAATAGAGTCTCTTTTTGAACATCTTCATAGTGGCCATCTGCATTTATGTTTCCATTGCCTTGGCCTTAGTAGCAGTTGCTACAGAATATCTACCAATCTCAATAGGAAACCTAAATCCAGGCTTTTTCAACTCCATCTGTTTGTTATGAACAACAATCTTTTGTCGACACAACTTCATCAGGACAAGTTTGTCAGAGGGGAATTTTGGAAGCATATAAGGATAACCCTGATAAAAGCCAACTCTTAAATATGTGAAAGTGGAGAATTGAAGAAACAAGCAACCATAACCATTCACCACTGCCCAAGCTTCATCTGAGACTCTTCTCTGTTCCAACTATGGATTAAAAAGACACAAGAAAACAACAAAGAAGGCATCATTCACCCTTCTAAAATGATGAATTGAGCCTTTCAAAGTGAGCTGAGAATAGCACTGATAAACTGGTACAACTCTCCTATCTCCATCAAATGTTAATCCTGGAAAACTTCTCATAGAAGCTGCTATATACACCAGATATGAAGTCATGTAGAACTTTGAAGTAGTTGACACCCTGGTTAGCTGCTCATGAACATCATTACTAACTTGTTCTCCCTACAAGATAGTCTATTTACCCTTTAGTATGATCTTGATGTATGGGTACATCCATTCATGAAAACTTGAAAATGAAGATAGACCTCTAACTCTACTGAGAAGAGTTATTAGATCACTTACTTCCTCCACAAAGTCTCTCCTGGGAAAACTCCTGGGCCATCTAGACAAATTTGGTCTAGCAGTCTTGAGCCACTTAGTGTTTATCACCCTTTTCACCTTTTCTATATCTTTATCATACTCACATTGAGCAATACCAAAATCCACTTCTGTAACATCTTTAGCTCCCGAACACATTAACACCTTATCTATGAATTCTGGATCAAGCCTCATGATGACATTGCTATGAGCATCTACCACTGTCCTTGTATCTCTGTTGTAGAAATGAGCAACTTGGAGAAAAAACTCCGTATTGTGTGCAGCAATAGGAAATGAAGATACCAGATGAATGTTGCTTTTAACAATCTTCTGCATATATGGATGTTGCTTTTAACAATCTTCTGCATATATGGACTGGGTTTATCTGACTTCATTCTCTCAACAAATTCAGCCATATCCACATGGCTGATCTCTATATCTCGTATTTCATCAACATTTGATGTCACTGAAGTTACAGGAAAGACACCTTGATATTTGTATTTCATTGCTTTGGCTTTCTTTGGAGACAGATCAGTCATCTAGATAGAAGACTCCTTTGGATGGATTGAAGACCTCATCAGCTTGCAGGAGAAACTATAACAAGAAGTCATGACCTTGCAGTTAGTGGAAATACTGGTAATTTTGGGAAACTACATGTTGACGATCATGATCACAGGAGTGAGCTTGAAAGAGATAAAGAGCAAGCGGGTCAAAAAAATGGAGGAAAGTGGGCTCAAGATAGCAATTCAAAAAGTTCTCTAGAGTTAGAAAAATTTAGGAGAGTGAATGCACGGGCAACAAAATTCGTCACCCTTGCATGTTAAGGGGAGTTGCAAATGTTAGGGCGGTAAATTTTGCCGCTCTTACATGTTAAGATAGAGCATTCAATTGAACGAGAGGCAAAATTGGCCACTTTCGCATGGAAAAGGTAACAGGTTTTACAAAGTGTATGAGTGGTAAACATTACCACTTTTACATAAAAGGACCGTCAAGATCACCTATTTGAGCATTAAATTTTATTGACTCAATATATAATGGGAAGTTTAAAGTTTTTATGTTTAAGTGGTAAATTTTACTGCTATCCCATATTAGGCAAACATGTTTTGTGTAGGGGCGGTGAGTTTCATTGCCCTTACACGAAATAGGTATGCTAAGGATCATGTGCATCGGTGACAGAAAAGACCACCGATACATCGAGTTTAAATGAGCAAAACTCCTAAGTTTTTTAACATGAATTGAAATCCATTCATTCACAGGAATCTAGGTTTAAAAATCAGTGAAAATCACCGATAGAAAATGATGGTAAACATCTTATGCAATCACTAGGGTTTAGAAATAGTAAATAACAATCGATTCATACATATACAAAGACAATAACTTTTAAACCAAACAAAAACATTCATAAAAAACGTAAGAAAACATTTGTGTTACACGCAAAACCCTAAAGGAAAACAAAAGCAAAAAATGAAAAACAAAAACCTACTTGTAGAGGTAACGAAAACCCTAGGCGTGACCACGAGGAACAAATCTACCCACACCAAATGAATTGATAGTTCAATCAGCTTTAGAGGAGGTCAGATTCGCAACATAGAAGGTTTTAAACAATAAGTAAATGAAAATAACAAACAAAAGTACTTAAAAGGTTTTTAAAAATTGCATTAATCTCTGGCACGAGTGCCATTAATGTGACTCAAGTTCACTTAATTTGCCTAAGATTTGTTTGAGCGGTGAAATTCACCATCTCTACATGTTAGAGGCACAACATGCATGGGCGGCAAAATTTGCCTCCCTTGCACAAAGTAGCAAAAAGACCAATATCTTATGGTGGCGAAAATTACCGCTTAAACATAAACTTAGATAAAAACAAAATGCATGGGCAGCAAAATTCACTGCCCCTACATGCAACTCAAAAACTAAAATATGCAATGGTGGCAAAAATTGCCGACCATGCATGTTCACAAAAATTCCTCTAACTCTTCAAAATTGCAAAAGCCATTTAAACAACTTATGCAAACTTTGAGAAATCCAAATGAGAAAATACTCAAATAGATAATCAGGAGTGAGAGGGCTATGCATGAGAACAAGATGACTTGCCTCAATTTGCGAACTTAGAGTGTAGGCCACAAACCAGACAAGTTTCATAGGGGTCGTCCTACAAAATGAGCGCAGCTGATTTTGAGGACAACAATTAGAAAAAGAGGATAAATTATGTGTTAATATTTGTATGATGATTGAGTTATTGGTACAATTTGTCAATAATATTTGAGAAAGAATATCATTTTATTTAGTGGTGGTTGTGTCCCTTTTTTATATCACTTCTAAAGGTCTCATCTAAAGTGCACACAAGATTAGAAAGATGCAATATTGAATTCATATGAAGACACATACTTGTAAATTAACAACTTAAAAATTGTGTGGAACCACAATAATAATAAAATAGAACATACACTCAAAATTTACAAAACATTTAAAGTTTCTTTGTTCACATGACAATAATGATTACATCACTTAAGCCACCCTTATTCATGATGGGCAATGGGGCAGTTGAAACTGTCATCCCTAAGATGTTACACTTGAGCAAGAACCACAAATCTTAGACTATTTTAATAATTCACTGCCAAAAGTTTAACTCTGGTTCAAAAATAGTAAAACCAAAAACACAAAATTTTGAACTGACATACAATATCCTACATGCATTGAACAAATTTGTGCATCTAACAGTATTTTTGTATGAATCATCATAAATGTTTATCAAAGGTTTAAACATTTCTTACATAGCTAATCAAAACTACAATTGGCACAATACAATAGTCAATTGGCAAGATATAAAACTTTCATTACTTACAATAAATGCTTTGATACATCATGACACAATTCTCAAATGAGTGTGTAGATCAACCTAGGAAAGATTAATCATAGGATGCACATTATCAGAGTATGACAACTAAGTTTACCTAAGCATTTTACAAATGATCGTAGTTCAGACAATTATAATGCAAGGACTATTTTATCCAAAGAGACTGAAAGTGAATCTATTTGTCAAACTTCTAATTTGATTGTTACTAAGTAAGAAATGAATCACACAACAACCTTTAACATAAATTTAATGTGCTCATCTATGATAACACTCCAGTTTGTAAAGAAGGATAGCATAGTAAACATTTGGTATAGAATATAAACATACAACTACCTTCCTATAATTGCTAGATATATATATTTATCAATAATCTACCAAGCGGTAAACAATACTATTATATGTTCCACTCTTACCATACATCTATTTCTAACTAACATCCCTTGAAATTAATCGGAAGAACAACTCTAATGGTTTGGATAAATAAAATATAAATCCCAACACTTAATTTAAGTGTAATAACTGGAATTGAAATGGTTGATTTGTACCTTTGGATTCCTTTTCTTTACCTTGCACCATATTTGAATAACTTTCCTTTCCTCGGTATCTTGTGTCTTTGAAAAGTCACATTTTCTACACACTAGATTAAAGAATTTTCCTTTTGAAAAGTCATGAAACAATCAGATGCCTGAAATACAATTAGGAAAGATCAAGACCTAAGGGCCAGACCTAATGCCTCGGGGGCTCATCCCAGATGGCCTTGCCTATGTATGTGCATCGCAGAGGCTTCATAGTTCGGTAACTTGAATTGGCAACCAACATTTTGACTTACTAAGAAGATCCATAAAGGAACAAAGACAACTCCATACTAGGTTCTTAACAAGATCAAGGCTCACTTATCAGAGCCAATAATTAGGTAGACAAGGGTACTTAGCACGAGATGATTTGTACAAGTTTTGGCATAACTCATTAAGGAGATCTAGCTCATAATCGCTAATCATCTGATAACAAAATGCTCTAATCAATACTACATTTTGACTATGATACTGGGAACAAAACATTTAATATAAAATTATGCAATGATTGAAACCATGCTCCTTTTCATGGCTATTGAAAACTGAGGGAATAAAAAGTGTTACACTAAATAATTTTTTTTTCCAAGAAATATCATTTCAAACATAAAAACTTTAACCTCTAGATTTTATTTTATACTCTCCACACACATGCCAACCTATCCTTGCAACACAACTAAATGCACGAAACCTTATTGATGAAGGAAAAAAGACAATCAATTTAATAATCAAAAGTACATAAAATAAAAGTAAGAGTAATCTATGATTATCGATGTTTAATCCATAAGTGAATAAATTAACATGGCAAAAGAAAATCTAATCACTTTTCATAATACAAATTTTAAGAGATCTTGAAAATAAAAGTAGACTTTCTTTCAATAATAAACATTCTCTACCAATTTTCCCAATTAAATTAAATTCATAATGATAGAATGAACTCTATATATAATTTCCAAGATCATAAATTTTCATGGTTAAAGCAAACCATCCATTATGTTTTATATTTTTTTTGAAAGACAACAAAATAATTTCTAGTTAAAAGTAGAATGAAACAACAGTTTTAGAAAAATCATACCTTTCTCATTTCTAAACAAAAATGAAAAATTAAAAATGTTGCAGAAAGATGAAACATAGGGGAATAACACCCATAATGGAATCAAAGAGATTTACACACATGAAAAAGTTATTCATCCTATAAAGTAGACAATTAAAATAGTTTTCTGAGTGTGACAAAACGGTAATTTACACCAATGCATGAAATGGAAAGATTAGATAGAAAATTTACACTATAAATGTAATAAGATCACTGCACCTAGAACTCTTACATTATTTTAAAACAATAGATTCAGATGAATCAACATTTTTAATTGGATAAATTAAAAAAAAAATGCACCAAGTAGATTGTGGCATGTATTTAGATCTCTTTTATTTTTGTGAGATTAAAGCAAACATTTGTGAGTTCAATGATAGGAAGAGGTATAGATCAGCGACAAAAAGATTTCTAAAACTCAATCTTCTAAGCATGATCAAGGTGCCAAGAGAAAACTTAAAGAACAACCAAAGATACAAAACTAATTTTGATAAATGGAAGAAATTGAAAAAAACCTCATAACAAATTTGATGCTATAGGTGAAAAAATCTAAAAGCTTCAAGAACATCATCTTCAAGAACGCAAGGATTCTCAGATTTGTACAGCAAAAGTAATTTCATGTAAAAATGAAAACAACGAAGTATATGCATTCTAAATTTTGACACAACATTAGAAACAAATAAAATCAATTAGAAAACATTACAATATCTATTTAATCAAGATAGATGTTTCTCACAGAATCCTTATCCTAATTAAAAGATAAATAATTTCTTTTATAATAATTCTAATTGCACTCCAAGTTTAACTAGGTTAAATTAAATTATTCACTTATTAGTATATTTATAAATCTAAGGTTTATATTAAACAATAATTTGAAAATACATTTTTTTAAAACAAAAATAAAATAATAACTTCTAAATATGAAACTAAACAATAATTTCTAAGTTTACCATAAACTTCTAACTATTTTATTTTCCTATCTAAAAAGATATCAAATCCTATATTTAAAAATCATAAAATAGAAAGAAACTATAATACATATCCTAACTCCTTTTTTTTTTACTCCATTTTCTAAATTTAGTCTTAGTGAAAAATGGTAAATTTTCTTTTTGGATGAGAGTTTTTATTTCTTTCTTTTCTTTTTAAAAGAAATTAAAAGATTCCTAAATTAGTTAAGAGTTCACTTGCTATTATAATATTATAATTTATAGAAACAAATACTCTTATCCATAAAATAACTAATATGGGTTAATTATTACTCTAATAAAACAAAATCAAATATATCCTTATCCAAATATTTAAAGAAGATACTCATTGAGCTATTTCTGATTTTCATAGAAATAATTTTAAATAGAAATAAATTAAAAAAATTACATAAAGCCTTCATTTGCTAAATTAATCATAAGATTTTTTGAAAGCAAATCAAAATATTTTTAATTTAATTGCCAACTCAATCATCTATTTTATTTTTTATGAAAATAAAATTCTTTTATCCTTAAAATAGATTCTAATGATTAATTACTCATATAATTAATTATAATTATTGCATTTATTGTTAAGTTAACAATCTTACAATTTACAATATATTAATTTATTTGCTACTAAATATTTAATTTAGTCTATCATATAGATAAATAAATATTGTATTAAAAAAAATATATTATTTTTCACGAACATCACACACACTTATGAAAGACAAAGAGCATTTAATCACATGATTATCAAATAAGATAACATTACCTTAGCCAAGAATAGCTCTAAATATAACATTAAATTGAAATATTTATCGGGCAAGTGCACAAAGATGAGGGACCAAAAGGGGGTCTTAAGATGCTACTTTTTTCTAAAATTAGGAAACATTGATGTTGGATGAGAAATTGAAGATAGTTACACTCAAAATTTGAAGATACAACAAAAACAAGAGTCATAGTGCTCCGAATCTAGTTTCTAAATTGGTGTTTTTTTTCTCAAAAAAACATAACATAGCGTCTGGTGTGCTCCCCCTAAAATGTCAACTTTTTTTAGTATTTCAAAAATTGTTTCAGTGAGAAATTAGCTAACATGTAGTTTATCCCTGATTTTTCTCATAATTTTTTCATGAATAATTGATTTTTTAGTAATTTTCAAAGTGGACACATCTTGAAAAATAGAAAATTGAGCGTGCTCCCCCCTAAATTTTTTGAAAACTAATCAAAAATTAAATTTGTTTTTTGAATACGTGTAGAATGGAGTCTAGTTTCTAAAAATGTAACTTATTTGAAATTTTGATGAACGGTTAAAAAAAAAGTAAAAAATACTAGATACTAGTTTTTGGCAAAAAATGGATACACTAACAAAAGAAATTAAAGATGAAACCCTTAACGTACTCAAAATGTGAAAAAAATTATATGGTTAGATAGCTAACAGAGAGCTTAAGATTATGGTGGTATTTTTTTTTACTTTTCATTGAAAAAAGAGCAATCTTGATGGGGAGCACGCTCCAGATTATCTGAATTTTGTTAGAAATTGAAAAAACATGTCCTTGGATGACCTAAACACAGTCCAAGCCTTTGGGTTGGAAGCCCAAGGCAAATCCAAGCCTTAGGATCGGTAATTACCAAGCCTAAGCATAATGTGAGTGAGTTATAACGCACTCGTATTATGTTGAGCTAAATGACTCCCTTCTTTCCTCTCTCCCTCCCCTCCTCTCTCTTTCTCACCTCTACTTCCCTCCTCTCTCTCTCTCACTCTCTACTTCCCTCCCCTCCCTACATCCTACCCTCTCTCTCACTCTCTACTTCCCTCCCCTCTCTACCTCCTACCGTCTCTCACTCTCTACTTCCCTCCCCTCTCTACCTCCTACCCTCTCTCTAAGTCTCTGCTTCCCTTGCCTCTCTACCTCCTACCTTCTCTCTCACTCTCTTCTTCCCTCCCCTCTCTACCTCCTACCCTCTCTCTCACTCTCTTCTTCCCCCACTCTCTACCTCCTACCCTCTCTATCACTCTCTACTTCCCTCCCCTCTCTACATCCTACCCTCTCTCACTCTCTTCTTCCCTCGCCTCTCTACCTCCTACCCTCTCTCTCACTATCGTCTTCCCTCCCCTCTCTACCTCCTACCCTTTCTCGCCCTCTCTACTTCCCTCCCCTCTCTACCTCCTACCCTCTCTCTCTCACTCTCTTCTTCCCTCCCCTCTCTACCTCCTACCCTCTCTCTCACTCTCTACTTCCCTCTCCTCTCTACCTCCTACCCTATCTCTCACTCTCTTCTTCCCTCCCCTCTCTATCTCCTACCCTCTCTCTAATTCTCTACTTACCTACCATCTCTACCTCATACCTTCTCTCTCACTCTATGCTTCCCTCCCCTCTCTCACTCTACTTCTCTCCCCTCTCTACATCCTACCCTCTCTCACTCTCTACTTCCCTCCCCTCTCTACTTCCTACCCTCTCTCTCACTCTCTTCTTCCCTCCCCTCTCTACCTCCTACCCTCTCTCACTCTCTACTTCCCTCCCCTCTCTACCTCCTATCCTCTCTCCCACTCTCTACTTCCCTCCGCTCTCTACCTCCTACCCCCTCTCTCACTCTCTTCTTCCCTCCTCTCTCTACCTCCTACCTTCGCTCTCTCTCTCTTCTTCCCTCCCCTCTCTACCTCCTACTCTCTCTCTCACTCTGTTCTTCCCTCCCCTCTCTACCTCCTACCCTCTCTCTCACTCTCTACTTCTCTCCCCTCTCTACCTTGTACCCTTTCTCACTCTCTACTTCCCTCCCCTCTCTACCTCCTACCCTCTCTCTCACTCTCTTCTTCCTTCCCCTTTCTACCTCCTACCCTCTCTCACTCTCTACTTCCCTCCCGTCTCTACCTCCTACCCTCTCTCTCACTCTCTACTTCCCTCCCCTCTCTACCTCTCCTCATCATTCTTCCCATGTAATGAAATTTCATAAATTATCTTGTTTCCATTTCATCGTCCCAATTTATATCCTCATCCCTCTTTGCATGTCCTAGTTTTCTTGTTTCCATGTTCTTTGTCGATAAGGGAGAGGGAGAGGGAGGAAGAGGGAGAGAGGATGGAGATGGAGGGGAGAGAGAGGGGGGGAGAGAGAGAGAGGGGGTTTGTTGAGTTTAGGGTTGCTTAAGTTTAGGGTTTAGGGGTTTAGGGTTGCTTAGGTTTATGGTTTATGGTTTAGGGGTTAGGATTTAGGGGCATTATTTAGGGTTTTGGGGTTTTGGGAGAGAGAGAGAGGATTAGGGTTGGTTAGGTTTAGGGGCATTATTTAGGTTTTATGAGTTTAGGGTTGCTCAGACCTTTAGGGGCATTATTTAGGGTTTATGAGTTTATGGTTGCTCATGTTTTGGGTTTAGAGGTTAGAGTTAAAGGGGATTTATCTATGGTTTAGGGGTTTATCCTGGCTGCTCAAGTTTAGGGTTTAGGGGTCAAGGGCATTATTTAAGGCTTATGAGTTTAGGGTTTAGGGTTTAGGGGAATTATTTAGTGTTTAGGGGTTTAGTGTTGCTCGAGTTTAGGGTTTATGGTTTAGGGGTTAGGGGTTTAGGGTTGCTCAAGTTTAGGGTTTAGGGGTTAGGGTTTAGCGTTTAGAGAGATAGGGCGAGGGGATTGATAGAGATTGGGAGAGATAGGGAGATAGAGGTTTAGGGGTTTTGGGTTTAGGGGTTTAGTGTTTCTTAGTTTTAGGGTTTAGGGGTTAGGGGTTAGGGTTTATGGTTTAGGGGTTAGGGGTTAAGGTTTAGAGGTTTAGGTTAGGGTTTAAGAGAGAGAGGACCAATAGGGAGATATAGAGGAGACTGAGGTTAGAGATAGGGAGATAGAGGGTGAGGTACATGGCCAGAGACATAGGCAGAGAGATTGAGAGGTAGAAGGATGATAGAGACAAGGAGATAGGGGTTAGGGTTGATCGGGTTTAGGGTTTATGGGTTAGGAGTTTAGAGAGGGAGAGATAGGAAGATAGAGGGTGAGGGACATGTGAAGAGACATATGCAAATAGATTGAGATGTAGAGGGATGATAGAGACAAGGAGATAGGGTTTTAAGGTTGATCAGGTTTAGGGTTTAGGGGTTAGGAGTTTAGAGAGAGAGATAGGGAGATAGAGGGTGAGGGACATGGCCAGAGACATAGGCAGAGAGATTGAGAGATAGAGGGATGATAGAAATAAGGAGATATGGGTTTAGGGTTGATCAGGTTTAGGGTTTAGGGGTTAAGATTTTAGAGAGGGAGATAGAGGGTGAGGGACATGGCCAGACATATGCAGAGAGATTGAGAGGTAGAGTGATGATAGAGACAAGGAGATAGGGGTTTAGGGTTGATCAAGTTTAGGGTTTAGGGGTTAGGAGTTTAGAGAGGGAGAGATAGGGAGATAGAGGGTGAGGGACATGGCTAGAGACATAGGCAGAGAGATTGAGAGGTAGAGGGATGATAGAGACAAGGAGATAGGGGTTTAGGGTTGATCTGATTTAGGGTTGATTGGGTTTAGGGTTTAGGGGTTATGAGTTTAGAGGAGAGATAGGGAGAAAGAGGGTGAGGGACATGGCCAAAGACATAGGTAGAGAGATTGAGAGGTAGAGGGATGATAGAGACAATGAGATAGGGGTTTAGGGTTGATCGAGTTTAGGGTTTATGGGTTATGAGTTTAGAGAGGGAGAGATAGGGAGATGGAGGGTGAGGGACATGGCTAGAGACATAGGTAGAGAGATTGAGAGGTAGAGGGATGATAGAGACAAGGGGGATAGAGGTTTAGGGTTGATCAGGTTTAGGGTTTAGGGGTTAGGAGAGAGGGAGAGATAGGGAGATAAAGGTTCAGGGGCATTATTTACGATTTAGGGGTTTAGAGAGAGAGGGAGATAGATAGATAGATATATACTTATACATAAAGGTTTGCATAGATATATGTCTTATAGATATATACTTATAGATATGTACTTATAATATATACTTATACATAGAGAGAAAACACTAAATTTACTTGTTTGCATGCATGAAAGCTTAATGTTTTCATGCTTCCCAAAATGCGCTCGCATTATGGGAAGCAAAAAAAGGGGAAAAAACCATGTGGGATCCGTGATTCAGACCCCACACATGTCTGTTATTCCCTACTTTTCATGCGTGCTATCAGACAAGAAAATACTTTTTCATGTTGTTTGACATATTAAGAATCATTTTTTGATCAATCCACCACTTTTTTTCTTTTTTCAACGTAGAAGAACTGATTTTGCATGTTTTTGGACAAAATTTGATTATTTAAACTGAAAGTTTCATGTTTCATACTATTTCAAAACTAATTACCATTGATATAGATTAAATTTGATGATATATGTTTGTTTTTTCCATAAATTTCACTAATCCTATTCTAGAGTTATATAGAATTCATAATCAAACTTGCGAAAAAGAATAATTTGAGGATTTTGAAGCTAAATTTTGGAGGATTGGTCAACTCGAATATTGAATTCTAAGGTATGTTCTTTATGTCCAATTCAATTCGCTTTATGTTCTTTAGAACACTGACAATCACTAAATGTGGAACTATCTAAGTTAAAAAAGTCATCATTATGTGTATTAATAGAATTAAAATCATTAAAATATGGTATATATATGATTTTTCTATATCTTGAATCAGTAATAGAATTTGTTGTATCTTGAATTTGAACTATGTCATCGATACCTCCCTATAACAAAGTATTATCATAATTCTCTCTAATGTAACAAGTTGTATTAACATTTAAAATATAGTGCTATTGATGCTACAAATCTGATATATATTTGGTTCTCATATAGTAATGAGTTGTCACTATCATCCTCTTGGCCATTCAGCTCATGCTCATCATTGGGACTAGGTGTGCCATCATACTCAATGTCTTCTTTACTGCCAATTGACTGATTTGTATTGATTGATTGTGATCATTCAACACTTTCAGTGCTTACAAGGATACACTGGATTCTTAGCTTGTTTGTCATAATTGTCTTCATACTTAGTCAAAAGTTGTTGACCAAAACACATGAATCATGTATGTATTTCTTCCTACACTACAACCAAAATCAAACTATGGCTTACGATAACAAAGATAAACTCTCAATTGCTTCTTATGACTTGTGATACCTCAAAACATTCTCTAGAACATATACCAGTTCTCAATTGTCACTACATGCACTCCAAAACTGCCACATGTGCCCTTGCACTACCATACATGCTCTAGCAACTCACTTATCTCATGATGCAATAGTGAATTCTTCACCAATCATCTTGCAATTGCATGGTTACCACATAGGGTTCTGTCACTATCTTATCAATTTATGATCAAACTCTTCAACAAGATCTTGAACAATCCACACATCTTAGTATGTAACAAGTTCAAGGCCTTAAAGGTCAATTGACCATAATGACCACATGACATAACCAATTTGTATCCTCAAGAGCTGCTTCTAGAGAGGATCTATTTTTAATAAACACATTTGCTTGATAGAAACATTCTATTTGTTGTCATGAGAATTTCTTCCTTAGATCTTCTATTTGTTTTCATGAGAACTTCTTCCTTTGATATTCATTAGATCTTCTTCTTTCTCATTTTCTCATCATTATATTCTTATTTAATAACCTATCTCACCATTTATCCTTCAATGATCTTGTGATTGCCCTTGCAATGCACCAATTTACTTATGAAAGTCATAGGGTTTGATCATTCTTATTTTGGACTCTTTGAACAATGCCATGTGATATTCCTAAGGTTACAATGACTATCATATACATTTATGATTCCTAGAAAACCCCTCCTTTACACCTTGACAAGATATGAAATTATCTTCATAGGGTTGATGTTCCTATTGACTGTCATGATAGTCCTAGTTGTGTTGATAGTCCATTTAAGGTGCTTGACAATTCTAATCTATATATAATCAGTCCTTTTCATCATTGTCATCTCTTACCTTGTAATCCTAAGGAGTACCATACAGTATAGGTGATCATGCATTGATATCCTCATAATCATTCAAAATTAGTAGAAAAATAACTATCCATAAACCTAAGCATGATAGACTAGCAAGCAATTTATTTCTAGGTGTTCGTAGGTCACCAGTTATTTTGCATATAATTTGTAATGTTCTTAGGATTTGATACAATCTATGAGGGATTTATTCTCAGGGTTATCTTTTCATGATACATTACAAACTGTTATTGATAGTGTGCATTTGCTCAACTTACAAACTATGATTGTCTTCTCCCAAAGTGCCAATACCTTTGCATTTGATGTAGTAATCTTTCATGTGAATAGGGTAGTGAGAGCCTATTGCATATTTTGAATATTTGACCTTAATAGTGATCTAGAGTTTCATGATAGTCTTCTATGTTTATGATGTGACAGTCTATGTGGTTATTTGTAATAGTCAGCGCAAGTTGACTCTCAATGCATGGTTACCGCATAGGCTTCTATCACTATCTTATCAATTTATGATCAAACTCTTCAACAAGATCTTGAACAATAATTTATTAATATGTAACAACTTCAAGTCCTTAAAGGTCAATTGACCATACTGACCACATGACATAACCAATTTGTATACTCAAGAGTTGCTTTTAGAGCAGATCTATTTTTAATAAACACATTTGCTTGATAGAAACATTCTATTTACATTGTCATGAGAACTTCTTCCTTAGATCTTCTATTTGTTTTCATGATCTAACTTCTTCCTTAGATATTCATTAGATCCCTTCTCATCTTCTCATCATTATTTTCTTCTTTAATAACCTATCTCACCATTTATCCTTCAATTATCTTGTGATTGCCCTTGTAATGCACCAATTTACTTATGAAAGTCCTAGGGTTTGATCATTCTTATTTTGGACTACTGTTCGAACAATATCATGTGATATTCCCAAGGTTACAATGATTGTCCTATACATTTATGATTCCTAGAAAACCCCTCATGTACACCTTGACAAGATATGAAAGTATCTTCATAGGGTTTGATGTTCCTATTGACTGTCATGATAGTCCTAGTTGTGTTGATAGTCTATTTAAGGTGCTTGACAATTCTAATCTGTATATAATCAGTCCTTTTCATCATTTCCATCTCTTACCTTGTAATCCTAAGGAGTACCATACAATATAGGTGACCATGCATTGATATCCTCATAATATTTCATTTGATATAGTAATAAATTATCTTGGAAACCTTGCACTAATGATCTACCTTCACCTTATTGACACCTATGGAAAAATATCAAAGATATTTGGACAAGGCATTATAAACAACTTCAAGTCAGTCATGGTTGATAGGATAGTGTTGAAACTCACAAAAGATTCTCCTTTACAAATAGGTCATCATGAAACAAAACTCTGCCCTGAATTTTTGCACCTTGTTATTCTTCCCTAACCCTAACTCTGCTGAAAATCAAACTTGTAGAACCATACCAAGACAGTTGATAAAGGATAGGCTCTACTGTTATGAATTAGCTATTATGAATCAACTGTTATGAATATGTTTTTATGAAACGGACGTTATGAATCTGCTGTTATGAATCAGGATTTGTTGTTATGAACCAAATTACATATATAAGGATCTGCTGTTATGAATCAACACATGTGTACATACCAAATTATGCAAGGATAGGCTCCAATGAGGGTTGATAAAGGAAGAATAATTTTGTTGTTACAATCTGCCCAAACTCCTCTATTCTAAAAGAATTGTCTACCATTTTCATTATTGGGAATTGTCAAGAGTTGTTGCTTCTCCAATTTTGGCTTTTGTTGCAAAATCCCCCTCAAAGTTATAATCATCATTGTCTTATTCATCATGTTGAGGAAACGAGCAAAGACTCTAACACCAGAAGAGTGTGAAGCTAAGAATGAGAGGAAAAGAGAAAGAATGAGGTGAATTCATGAAAGTAGGAAATTATTGACCATACAAGAAGACATTCCACCATTGCCAATTGAAGAGGAACATGACACATCTAATGAAGCTAAGAGAGAGATGGAATTGGTGGCACAAAGGGAACAAATGCAAAATCTCCATTCAATGAGGAAACTGAATCTCTAAGTTGGAGGCACTCCATCATCCACAGGTCAAGTTGAAGGAACACCATCATTATCTTCTCGAATTGGATGCACTCCATCTTTCATAGGTGATGTTAAAGGTACATCTTCATTTTCTTCTCAAGTTGGTGGCACGCCATCATTCACATATCAAGTTGAAGGTACACCATCTTCTCCATCTCAACTTCAAGCCTTTTCATCTTTTCCATCTCCAATTGAAGGTACGTCATCTATCCCATCTCAAGTATATATTGAAGAAATTCCTAATGTTGAGTCAACTTTACTATTGAAAACACCTCCTAGAATTTTGCATAGGAAGCCTAAGTTTCTAATCGATATCGATGAGAATGTTGTGAAGCCCATGTAGGATCTAAGATTCCCAAGCACACTTGCCAAATATATGCAAATAAGATATGAAAATCATTATTTGAGAATTTAAATGAAACTGGAAGATGTCAATTATTTGTTGAATTTATGAGGAATCTAAAATTTAGGCCCACTATGAAGATTCTTGGCCTAAGAACATCGGATGCCTCAAGTGAAAAATCAATTGTTAAGAATCTAATGAGTGCACATGAGAGTGTGGGTTCCACCTCACACACCAAGGATAGTAATGTCACATGACATGTCATTACATCGACAATAGTAAGCCAACAAACAAACAAAGCTCACCTCATTAGAAAGACAAGTCAAGCATTGAAAATAAGTAGAAAAACTCTAATGAGAGCTGTTGGAAGACATGAAAGAGTTGAGGACCCAAACACCAATAAATTGTGGGCATTCTCTGGGAGACTCCCACGGAAAGACAAAGTTGTTGTTGAAGCCTTGAGATCCCTCATCGAAGAATTTTGGAAAAATAACACAAGAGTATCTCCTAATGCAAGAGATGTTGTGAAAAGGAGAAATGGTTGTCAAAACCATAAGCCACATCCAAAGCATTTTTTGGATGTAACTCAAACATAATTTTTCAAGAAATTTCAAGAGATGTATCCTCAAATTAAAATTTGTCAAAGATATTTTGAAATGCTAAAACCTTTCTATGTCAAAATAAATCACACACACATTAATTGTTGTTATAGATTACATATTGACTTTTCTAACCATTTTGATGTTTATCAGTCTATATGTTTAGATTTGTATACTAATAATGTTTTGCGGGATTGTGGCATACATGCTCCACCAACATCTTCAAGGGACTTCATATCAACAATTTTATGTAAAAGAGAGGAAGGTGAAATATTCTATAGGAAATTATGCTTGAATGGCACATGTCGGCATTGCGGTGGCTTGCAACGTATGCCAATATGTGAACATATGGAAAGCATACATGCAGTTGGAAACAAACTAGTAGAGTTTGGTAAGTATAAAATAGTGGCCTACAATACAAAAGATGGTAAAGAAGCAAAGAGGTGTGATTTGGTTATTCAAAAGATTCCAATGTATCGGTTTATGTCTATATTTCATGATAGTATAGTGTATGAGTATGCAAGACATACCCATAGAGCTCAATGGTTGGAAATATAATTCAAGTTATGTAAGGACATGTTTCCACTTGGTACCATCGTTTCAGTTGTTGACTTTGTAGAGAACTACACACTACAACAATAGAATGAGGTGCAATCACAATATTACAACTCTACGCAGGCTGCTATATTTGTGCAAATAGCATTCATTCATGTAGAAGATAGTATAGAGGATGACATCAAGATATTGAGGGAATATCATTTTTATTTTAGTGATAATTGGACACATTCTACGGTGTTTGTGCAAGGTTGCTTTCAGATGTTCTACCATGATTTGGCTAGCAGGAGCGTATCATTTCGTCAGCATATCATATGGTCAGATAATTGTGCATCACAATTTAAGAATGTGCATATGTTCTATTGGTTAAGCAGGATGCATACGATAAATGGTGTTCAATATATGTGGAATTTTTGTGAGGTCGGGCATGGAAAGGGGGAGCATGATGGTGTAGGAGCATGTATCAAAAGAGCATTAACACAAGAAGAGTTGAAGTACAAAGATAATGTAAAGTTGACAGATGTGAGATCTATTGTTAAATGGTGTAACTCTATAATAGGTCCAAGTAATGAAGGTAAGTCTATAGTCCGTAGATATTTTTGTTTGGTTGATTATACTAACATTGAAAAATATGAGGTCTGTTGTACATTGACAGGATCGAGTGAGCTACACTATTTTAGAAGATCTAATGCAAGTTCATGGAGTATTCATATGTGATAGATGGCATGCTTTTGTTCTTCATGTACATATGAATCTTGGTATGATTGTGAGTCAAAGGAGTGGGTCGATGATTGGTGTACAAGAGGCCTAAGCCTGATTGACATGTATCGACCACCAATAGCACTACCAATGACAGAGATTGAATCATTAGTTGATTTTGACTGTGTTTGGGATCTAGTTCAACTAGGTATTATCAGCATTCAAATTTAATATAATTCAATATGTTATCTTATTTTGTTGTTTTTCTTGTATTGTTGACTATATTCATTGAACTGAATGCACGTATCAATGTAGGGCATGTTTATGCAATTATTGCAGTTGAAGACAATGAAGAAAGAATGGATTATTATTTGTGTCATTGTGTTGAGGCTAAAAAGAAATTAGATGCCCCTGTTATAGATGGAGAAAACATCAAGTACCCTACAGGATCAATGATGGTTACTAGAAAAAGGATTAGAAGGTACCTAGTGAAGAAGTCTGATGTGTGGTTATTCGAGGACTTTGACACACATACCTGAAGATTCTTCATTATTCTAACCTAGGTGTGGAATCAAACGTTCATTTGATCAAATATGGGGGTAGACCATTGAACAAGACCTTGTGGAAGGTTCGTGAGTTTGATCACAAGGCAATACTCAACACAATAAAGAGTAGAGCAGACCCTGATGGTTCATTGGATTGAATTGGTGGAATGACATAAAGGTATGTTATTTTTCTTTGCTATCCTTATTTCACCTTGTATATTTTAGCTACTCATTTTAGCTAAATAGTGCAATTACACTTGCATGTAGGATTTTAATATGACAGAGGTAGGTATAATCCTTATGAAGTTGCCTTTGGAAGGAAAGTAAGGTAGGTTTTCATAATTATTTCACGATGATATGTCCTTTACTTTCTATTTCATAATGAGTTTTAATGAGTTTTAATGATGTTACTATGAGTTTTAATTCATTTTAATGATGTTACTATTTCATAATGAGCCTTAATGAGTTTTAATGACAAATAATTGATTGCAGCGGTAACGGCAGCCTCAATTGATGCCCTACAAGACATTGGATCAAGTGATAATACCTTTATAGTATTGAATTTTCATCTACTAGAAAGGTATTATGATTGAATTTTTACATTCGGCATCTCCTGGGGCCAAACGGATGGTGCCAATGCATCCGAGTGGGCGGGTAAATGCTAGGAGGGATGTCTTTTCCATGGCAAAGCCTCATGGTCATTCTTGGCTATATCGAATGCAAACAATCTCTCAAGAGCCCTAAGAAAAAAAAGTGACAAACTTTGGATGGACTGTTCCATCAAACTGTGACACCTAGGAACATCTTCTTTGCATGTATAGGTGGATGTCAAGTCCACCTACAAACACCTACCTTATTTTTTGCTAAATCAATATCATTTGCCTATGGTGGCAAGGAACGCATTGTTCCAAAATGCTTCAGTTTCATGCAGTGGAAAGGTGCTAGGAGTAACATTTTGCATTCCATAGGTCGTGGGCTCGAACAGACTTCGCTAACACATCAAGGTGGGCAAGTAAATTCCAAGGGAGGTCTCATTTTGTGTTCCAAGAACTCCAGTCATTTGGGGCAATAGGCTACCGGCAAAGTCCCTTAAGATCCCTAAGATAAAAAATCTGCCAAACTATGACAGAGCAGTTCTCAGAATTTGTGGTAGCTGGGAACATTCTGTTTGGACCTACAGGTGCGGGCAGGGTCCGTCCATAATAAACTCTCTCGGTTTTGGTCAACTCCAATCTGTTTGACCGTTTCAAAATCAAATGCATTCTTGCAAAATGCTTCAGTTTCATGTAGTGGAAAGGTACTAGGAGTGACATTTTGCATTTGATAGCTCGTGGAACCAAACAGACTTGGCCAATGCATTGGCATGGACAGGTAAATGCCAAGGGAGGTCTCATTTCACAACAGGCTACTGGCAAAGTTACTTAAGATCCTAGGACCAAAAACTACCAAACTTTGACCGAGCAGTTCTCAGAATTTGTGGTAGTTGGGAATGTTCCATTTGGACCTACAGGTGCATGTGGGGTCTATCCACAATAACCTCTCTCAATTTTGGTCAACTCCAGTCCATTTGACAGTGCCAAAATCAAATGCAATCTTGTTAAATGCTTTAGTTTCATGTAGTGGAAAGGTACTAGGAGTGACATTTTGCATTCCATAGCTCGTGGGGTTAAACTGATTGTTCCAACATGTCTGGGTGGGTGGGTAAATTCTAGGAGAGGTCTCATTTCATGTGTCAAGTGTCTCAGCTGTTCTGGGCTGGAAGCTACCAGCAAAGTCGAAAGGTGCTAGAAGTAACATTTTGTATTCCATAGCTCATGGGGCTGAATGGACTTCACCAACACATTAGGGTGGGTAGGTAAATGCTAGGGGAGGTCTCGTTTTGTGTGCCAAGTGCCCCAGTCGTTCAGAGTAGTAGGCTACTAGCAAAGTCCCTTAAGATCCCTAAGACCAAAAAGCTACCAAACTTTGACGGAGTAGTTCTCAGAATACGTGGCAGCTGGGAATGTTCTATTTGGATCGACAGGTGCACGTGGGGTCCGTCGATAATAACCTCTCTCAATTTTGGTCAACTCTAGTCCATTTAACCGTGTCAAAATCAAATGAATTCTTGCAAAATGCTTCAGTTACATGCAGTGGAAAGGTGCTAGGAGTGACATTTTGCATTCCATAGGTCGTGGCACTGAACGAACTTTGCCAATACATTGGAGTGGGTGGGTAAATGCCATGGAAGGTCTTGTTTCGTGTGGCAAGGGTCCAAATCGTTTAGGGCAACAGGCTACCGGTAAAGTCACTTAAGATCCTAAGACCAAAAAGTGCCAAACTTTGACGGAGTAGTTCTCAGAATTCATGGTAGCTGGAAACATTTTGTTTGGACCTAAAGGTGCATGTGGGTTCCGCCCACAATAACCTCTCTTAGCTTTGGTCAACTCCATTTTGTTTGACCGTGTCGAAATCAAATGCAATCTTGCAAAATACTTCAATTTCATGCAACACAACATTGCCAGGTGCCATATTTTTTGTTCTGTTCATCGTGGGGCTCAACCAACTACACCAACACATTGGGTTGGGTGGGTTAATGTTAGGGGAGGTCTTGTTTCATGTGCCAAGTGTCCTAGTTGTTCCGGGTTGTAAGCTACTGACAAAGTAGAAAGTTGCTAAGACTAAAATTTTGCATTCCACAAGTCATGGGGGTGAACCGACTACGCCAACATATCTGGGTGGGTGGGTAAATGCTAGGGGAGGTCTCGTTTCGTGTGCCAAGTGTTTCAGTCATTCCAGGTTGTAAGCTACCAACAAAGTCAAAAGGTGCTAGGAGTGACATTTTGCATTCCATAGGTCATGGGGCCGAACGGACTTCGCCAACACATTGGGGTGGGAAGGTAAATGCCAAGGGTACTCTTGTTTTGTGTGCCAAGGGTCCCAATCATTCGGGGCAGCAAGCTATCAACAAAGTCCCTTAAAATCCCTAAGACCAAAAAACTGCCAAACATTGACAGAGAAGTTCTCAGAATTCATGGTAGCTCGGAACATTTTGTTTAGACCTACAGGTGTACATGGGGTCCTTCCTTCCATAATAACCTCTCTCAGTTTTGGTCAACCCCAGTCTGTTTGACCATTGTTGAAATCAAATGCATTCTTGCAAAATGCTTTAGTTTCATGCAGTACAACCTTTCTAGGTGCTATATTTTTTTATCTGCTCATTGTGAGGCCGAAGCGACTATGTCAACCCATTAGGGTGGGTGGGTAAATGTTAGGGGAGGTCTCATTTCGTGTGCCAAGCATCCCAGTCATTCTGGCCTGCAAGCTACTGACAAAGTGACTTTGTCAATAGCTTACAGCTTGGAATGACTGGTACCCTTGGCACATAAAACGAGACCTCCCCTGGCATTTACTCACCCACCCTGAAACATTAGCGAAGTCCATTTGGCCCCATGAACTATGGAATGCAAAATGTCACTCCTAGCACCTTTCAACTTTGTCGGTAGCTTGCAGCCTGAAACGGCTGAGACACTTGGCACACAAAATGAGACCTCCCCTAGCATTTGTTGAAATTAAGGAACACTGAGAGGGGGGATGAATTAGTGTTCTACAAAACTTGTTCTTATTTTCCTTTATTAGTTCACCACATACATTCAAAAGAAATAAGCATGAACATAAGAACAACAACAATAAGATCATCACACATGAACACTAGGATTTTTACGTGGAAACCCGGTTAAGGGAAAAACCACGATGGGGGTTAAACCACAAGATTTTATTCTCTATTAAAAGAATTACAAATGGGAAGACACATGCCTTCAGGCACACTGCCCAGAGCTCACTACTCAAAGGAGGCTCACTGCCTACACAAAAATTCTATATACATACTTTTGCTTATGTACAAACAATCACCAAAAATATTTTTCAACAGTGCCAATTCACTATCCCAACTCTTCTTTATGCTATCCAACACTAAAATATGACCACTGAATAAGAATTCCTGAGATTCTACCTTCTGTACATCAGTAGGATCACCTGTTAGAGCAGCAACTTGTGCTTCTGTCAGTACATTAAACATTGTTTCTAACTTAGGGGAAATGAGACCCCGGATTTCACACATCCTTGTCACAATGTTCTCCTTTTCTTTTTCAAATTTCTTTTATTTCATCAATCAAGACAATTACTTGGCATTCTTGACTTGCTCCTAATATTGTCAGAGGATCAAATGATTGAGATACTTTAGACAATTTTTGCTCAGTCTCCTTTATTTTCTTCTCAATGTCCTCTACTATTGTTGACCAAGACAAACAAAATTTGTATGTATCTCCTCCTTCAGTGAGGGCATTTTGAATACTCTTTACACTAGTATTCAATACACTCCTATCATTGTCGATCATCCTTTTCAATTCACTAAATCTTTTATCATTGAATTCATTTCGGACTTTTGCTTTAGTTAATTTTTCAAAAGACTCAAAATGAGTACTTACAAAATTTATCAGGCTCTTCAACTGACCAGAGGGGGATGCTGATGAATCCTTCTGAAATGAAGGCATGATTTTCTCCAAAATGTCAGATGCAAGACCAAGCAGCTCACTGTCTTCTATATGGAACTTCAAAATTTTCTCTCTGGCCTTAGCTTGTGCAAAAGAGGCCAACTTCATCTTCTGTACTGGTGATAGGGTATCAAATTGATTGGACCTTGTATTATATCTGGATCTTCTGCAACTAGTTTATCTTTCTCCAAAATTTCTTTCATTGCTTCTACAGTGTGGGCATGCCCAATGTGATGTTTCAATTTTATGCTCATTAGGGCCTGCATCTTCTTCCTTTCCGGAGTCAACCACATTGTCTTGCTCATCATTTTCATTCTTTTTCTCTACTTCTACCTTCTCTGCATCATCATTAGAGGCATCTTTTCTTTTATCTATCTCAGAAATGTCTTCTGCATTAGTTTCTAGAGGATTTTGTGTATCCTCAGTAGTAGTATTATCAAATTCCTCAACATCCAGAATGGAAGAATCAATTCCATCATCAGTTTCCTTTTCTTGATCTTCCTTCATCATCTCTTCATCTTCTTTATTCACTATTTCTTCTCTCAGAGTGGAGACATCATCTACTTCAGGTTGTTTCTCATTCTTCTGCAACTCTTTATCATTCAGAATTAATGTGTCATTAGTATCAGTAGGTTCTTCTGTAACCACATAAAACTTGTTCTTGTCCAGTGCTTCCTTTAGAATTTGTTCTGTTTCTTTAACAACTTCATCAATGTCTCCAATCATCAGCTTATTCATCCTTTTCTTGCTTCTGAATTCATTCCTAACTTCTTTGAAAATTTTATCAGCTTCCTTTCTAGAGATTACAGGACACAGACTGGATAATACATGTTCCCTTAGCTCCAAATCTTTTGCTTTGGCAGCTTATTTTCTTATTTCTAGAATATCTCTTAAACTCTTAGGAAGTTCTAACAGAATCTCCACTAGTGCTCTATTGAATACATTCAAGTATTTTACAGTAGCATCCTCCAAAATTCTCTAGTCAGTATCACTGTAATGATTATAAAATTTAGTTATTTGCTTTAGGTTTCCATCTACAGTGATTGATTTAACAATGCCTTCCATAGAAGGAGTAGTCTTCTCAACACCAGCCTCTATCTGATGTCTTTTACTTGGCTTTTTGCTTCCGAAGGGCTTCTCCTTAGACACTTTAACAACTTTAGTGCCTGAGGCTTTCAACTCTTTAACCTCATCATCTGAATCAGTTTCTTCTTCATCCTCTTTCACCACACTGACATATGTTCTTTTGCTCTTTACCTTTGTCCTTTTTCCTTCCTTACCAGTAGGTTTTTCTTCGTATTTTTCTGCAACAGGAGAAGGTAAATGCACCGAGGATTGAACTAGAACTCCTAGTAGTCCTTGGCTTAGAAGTGGATTCAACTAGAACACTCCCCTGTTCTCTATTCTACTTCTCCTTCTTGGCTTTCTCTATCCTTTCCCTATTTTGTCTTACTGCTTCTTTTGTTATGCCAATGCTTTCTGCATACATTTTAACTTGTCTTTGAATCTTTCTTTTAGATTCAAGGCTTCGAAGTTCAACATGTAGTTTTAGATTGAGCTCATCATATGTACCAAATCTTTCAACTGTGGTGTCCTTTGATTTGCTTAGAAGGTGTTGAGCATACATATCCAATACTTGCTCATCAACTTCATACCCCATGGGCATGATCCACACAGTTCTTGGTTCAACTACTTCCATTAAACACTGATCTGTATCCACCATGAAGCAAATTGTGTCCTTGTATTTTTCTACCATAGATTTAGGGATTCTTTCCCTTACTTGCATCATATTCTGGTGTAACATCAGAAAATGTCCCTTTGGGTGCTTTTCCCTCATAAGGTTTAGCTCCCGGGTCTTTTAAGTGCATTTAGGACATTTTAGTTCATATTTTGGCATCCTGATGGAATGAGACCTGGGTTTCATGGAAAATGGGATGTAGGGGGACCCCTTGAGCTGTACCCTACCCAAAATAGGGGGGAGGACTTGGGTGCCTGCGCCCTACTCCTGCCCTATTTTGGGGCAGCCCCAATTTTTGGGTGTTAGTTTATGACCGTTATTTGATTATTTTGCCAACACGGTAAAGTTTGAATTTTAATTTCTTGGTGGGAGTGCTTGTAGATGCATATATAAGCATGTGTAGGCATTCATTTGTAAACTAGATTTCAATTAGATAGCAATTGTGATGTTCATGCACTCCTAAGGTGATTTAAGGCTTTCTATTTTGTTGCAAGAGCAGACTTGTGTGTTTTGTGTGTTGATATTTGCATATTTGAGCATCAATTCCTTCATGGCATGAAGAGCATCTTCCTCCATGAAAGCTTCACTACAAGGTGAAATATCATTGTGTTTTCTATCATTATTTCATTTGGATTTGGCCTATGCATCACAAGGGCATGCTCTCTCTATCTGACAAAGGTGTTTGGAATACTTAAGTGTCCTTCCGGGGCTTGACTGAGGCAAGATCCTAAACACCACAACCCCCAAACCAAGTTTTCATGATTGCAGGTTACAGGTTGAGGAGCTAGACTGAGTGAAGTTGCAGAAGAGCATATTGGAGTATTTGAAGTGTAGAAAATAAAGAAAAAATGCCCCCTAGACTAGGGCGCCTGCTCCCTAGTCCTCAAAGTTTTGTGTCAGGAAAATCTCTTATACAGAAGATTTAGGTTGTAGATCTTGTTGCCGGATCCGGACAGAAAATAGGGTCTTGGACTTGGGTGCCCGCTCCAGTGTCCCCGACTGTTCCGCTTTGGAACCCTGAAAATAGGTACTCTGTAATTCTATATTCATTAATTTGTTGTCGTATTTGCATAATTAGGGTTTTAATGGTCAATTGAGCATAGGAGAAGGAAAAATTGATAATTAATTACCTAATCCAAGTTTTCCTACATTTGAAAGTGACTCTAGGGTATGATAGTGCTTGCCACTCAACCCTAGATCCTTCAATGTTTAGTGGAGAGGCAGATTTTAACATCTAAACAACAAACTATTAACAAAATCCAATTTTACCCTAAACATCTAGAAATTCTTGAAATATCCCCAAAGAGCAGTCCTTTAGGCATTAGAGTCACCAATACTGTGTAAATGTTCTCTTATTTGTATAGCAACAAGCTTATCACTGGTCCCACACATGCTTTTCTTTCTGGGTAACTCATTCATGAAATAGAAGAATAGACACAATACAAACGTACCATATTTGAAAGTGTTCTTGTTATCCTTCTTAACTTTATTCAAATTTTCCATTAGCTGGTTTTGCAGTAGTTCACACAGGTCATAGTTAGCATTTTCTCTTAACATCTGATAGGCTGCATAGATAGCTATACCGGATACAGAATTCTCCCTGTTGGAATGATATATCTTGTATCCAGTCACCATTGATGCAAATTTGACATTTGGATTGATTATATCATCTATTGTCATTGCCCTCTTATCAAACTTTGATCTAGTAGCTTTAGTTACAGTCTGATTCTTCACTGATTTCAGCATTGGCAGTCCACTAGATGAGTTCAATCCTGTCATAGCCTTGATGGCATCCTTGGTGATCTTGAAGGGTTTCATCAACCACATGAATTCAGCATGCATCCGACTCAGTACATACCAAACCCACTCATCTTCACCGAAAGACAGGAATCCAATAACCTAAATGAGATGTTTAACTTGCAGCACCTTGTACTTAGGTTTAAGGCCATGAATCTCATCCCTCAGATGATTCTTGAACAAATCTACTAATTTCAAATCCCCAAACTCATCTATGCTTGCATGGATATAAGCCCGAATACCTTCAACATGCAGTACACCATGCGGAACGCTTGAAAATGCACCTAATGGATTGACCTCTATAGATTTGTATGGATGCTTCTTGAATTTGGGTTGGGGCCTTTCAGTAATATCAACAACCAATGGAGTAGCCATATCCAGAGATTGCAAATTCAGAGAGTTTCACAGAGAATACCTTGTTTCGTCAGTTAGGGTTAGCTGTCGAATTCACTTTTCGTACTTCAAATCTTTGAAATCTCAGCTCAAGCGCTCTTCTCCTTGTTCTCTTCAAATGCAAAGTGATTCAAATGTTGGGTAAGTGACCTTTTATGCTCTGCAAAAACCTAATTTGCCATTGTAATAAATGCTTTTCCCTAATACATCTGGTTACACTATTTCTGCATACAGTCAATATTCAATTGCTCCACAATCAATCGCATTAGCTTCTTTTATTCCATAATTTACTTCAACAGATCTACAATAAGTTTCTTTATCTTCATTCATCATGCCAGATTCAGGCACCTGCTTACTAGTAGGGGAATTAGATTTTCAATGTAGCTCACCTTGAGCCAGAGCTCTAATTTTAATTCCTGGAGGAATTATCAGCACCAGATTCTGGTGCAGACCCATCACCATTAATCATTACACTTTTCTTCACCCATTTCTTGTTCATTTCATTCTAGACTTCATTCACATCTACTTTGCCCTTGCCTTTATCTTGTCTCTGCTCATTTGGGTTTCTATTTACCAGGCCTTTTCTATCACCATTCCTACTTCTGCAAAATCTTGCAATATGATTGAATCTATTGCAGTTATAGCACACATTTCTTTTCTTATTTACTTGATTTCCTTTTGATCTGCACTGATTAGGCATGTGACAAAATCTATTGCATGCAAAACATTTCCTATGGAAAGAATTGACATTTCCTCTGTTGTTAGAGTCATTTATCATCATACTTCTATGTTTCATTGGATTTATGATGATACCTTTTACAATTGAAGCATTGACTAGAGAAGGATGGACCACTTTGATTCAGTCTACTTCTACACTGAGTAGCTCTATGACCAAACTTAATGCAATTGAAACAATTTCCATTGAAGGATGGATACCTCTGAGCATTAGGTTGTCTGACTGGAGGTCTTCTAGGTCTGTTTCTCTAATTCTTTGATGCAGAATTTCTTTGACCAGATCCAAAGCTTTCATCTTTCTCATATCCAAGACCATGCTTATCATTTGCCTTCTTCTGACTATCAAGTAGCAACTCAAGTTTGGCTGAGCTAATCTTGAACTTTTCTTTCTATTCATTTGCAACTTCTAGGTCATGTTTGAGAATGACAATTTCCTTTTCAAAATTTTCCTCATTATTCCTAGATTCTTTTAGGTCAGACTCTAGATGGCCAATTATTCTATCCAATTTATAGCACTCTTCTATTCTTTAGAGCCTCACCCATGTCATTGTCTTCCTTTTGATTTGCTAATTGCTGAAGTAGCTCCTTCCTCTTTTCCATAGACTTGCTTAGTTTCCCTTTTAAAGTTTCAATGAAATCCTCAGCATCTTTAAGGTTCTCTTGTAGTTCTTTGACTTCTACTCTGGACTAATCAAGATATTCTAAAGCAGTTTGAAGTTGTTCATTGATGCCATACTTGAATGAACCCATTGAACCACCTTCCCAGATCTTCCTCAAGATGTTAAACTTTTTCCAAGGAGCCTTGCTCTGATACCAATTGTTGAAATTAAGGAACACTGAGAGGGGGGGTGAATCAGTGTTCTACAAAACTTGTTATTATTTTCTTGTATTAGTTTACCACATACATTCAAAAGAAAGAAGCATGAACATAAGAACAACAACAATAAGATCATCACACATGAACACCAAGATTTTTACATGGAAACACGGTTAAGGGAAAAACCATTGGGGGGGGGGGGGGTTAACCCACAAGATTTTATTCTCTGTTAAAAGAATTACAAATGGGAAGACACATGCCTTCGGGCACACTGCCCAGAGTTCACTGCTCAAAGTAGGCTCACTACCTACAAGAATAATTACAAGATTTTATAGAATATTTGAACTGATGAGTTACATCTAACCATACAAAGTTACAATTTTAATTAGGTACAATATACCGATTTCACACACTTCATCTTTCTCTACCTTGTTTCATTGTTCTGCCATGATTCAAACTTAGATCTCCTTGCTTCACATTTGATTATACCTTTCTTCGCACCTCATCCAATATATTTGCACACTCACACACCAAAATTCTTGAATCCATCGATCTTATATATTTGCTTCATGAGATTTAAGCAACTATAGTCGGCTTCAAGAAAACTTAGAACCTTTTTCAAGAACACTATTTTGTCGGCTGAATCCATGCACAAATATTAATGTGGACCAAAACTTATGTATTCAAGTCATCATACATGTCGGCCAATACCACTAGATCTCATAAATTACTAAACCAACAACATCTCTTCATCCGCACAAGGATCAAACACTAGGTCGGCCTGTTCTTCACCGAACTGCACCATCCATCCAGAACCCGATACTCAGATGCTTGAACTTTCAATCCCTTCATCACCAGAGGCTAAATCTTTGGATTTAGGTAGCCCTAACATCCCTTATCATTCCCTTAGATCCGCAGTACAATATGATTTCTTGTGGAGAAATGGGGACCAAAATGTTGAACCTTGTCATATCCTCTGTTCCTGTTTATCCAGACTTCGACATTTCTACAATCTGACTTCCGGTATGATCAGATGATGTAATGCGGATGTGTAGGATAGATTTAGTTGCCATCAATGACAACACCTGACATGCCTAGAAGTGTCCCTTGACAACAACATATACCCGCCCACCCGAATGTGTTGGTGCATTGAACTTGACCCCACGAGCTATGGAATGCAAAATTTTAGTCTTAGCTCAACTTACTAATTTGTCGATAGATTATAGCCTGGAACAACTGGAACCCTTGGCACATGAAACGAGACCTCCCCTGGCATTTACCTACCCATCCCGATGCGTTGGTGAAGTCTGTTCAGTCCCATGAGCTATGGAATACAAAATGCCACTACTAGCATCTTTCCACTACATGAGACTGAAGCATTTTGCAAGAATGCATTTGATTTTGGCACGGTCAAATAGACTGGAGTTGATCAAAACCGAGAGAGATTATTGTCAATAGACCCCACGTGCACCTCTAGGTCCAAACGGAACATTCCCAGCTGCCACGAATTCCAAGAACTGCTCCATCATAGTTTGGTAGTTTTTTGGTCTTAGGGATCTTAAGGGACTTTGTTGATAGTCTGTTGCCCCAAACGTCTGGGGCTCTTAGCACATGAAACAAGACGTCCCCTTACATTTACCTGCCCACCTCAACGCGTTAGAAAAGTCTGGTCGACCCCATTAGCTATGGAATGCAAAATGTCACTCCTAGCACCTTTCCACTACATGGAACTAAAGCATTTTGCAAGAATGCATTTGATTTCGGCACGGTCAAATAGACTGGAGTTGACCGAAACTGAGAGAGGTTATTGTCGATGGACTCCATGTGCACCTGTAGGTCCAAATGGAATGTTCCCAACTACCACAAATTCTAAGAACTACCCCGTCATAGTTTGGTAGTTGTTTGGGCTTAGGGATCTTAAGGAACTTTGTCGGTAACATGTTGCCCCGAATGACTGGGGCGCTTGGCACATGAAATGAGACCTCCCTTGGCATTTACCCACCCACCCTGACATTTTGGCGAAGTCCGTTCGGCCACATGACCTATGGAATGCAAAATGTCACTCCTAGCACCTTTCCATTGCATGAAACCAAAGCATTTCGCAAGAATGCATTTGATTTCGGCACGGTCAAACGAACTAGAGTTGACTAAAACTGAGAGAGGTTATTGTGGAAGGACCCCACATGCACCTATAGGTCCAAACAGAACATTCCCATCTACCATGAATTCTGAGAACTGCTTCGTCAAAATTTGGCAGTTTTTTGGTCTTAGGGATCTTAAGGGACTTTGTCAGTAGCCTACTGCCCAGAACGACTGGGATGCTTGGCACACAAAATTGAATAGGAAGCGTAAATGCTAGCTCATGGTCCTCTTCTTTTAGAAATTCAAGGTAATGCACAGTTAGCCATGCATTCTTTAATTCTAGAGACACATCGTACCATGCATCATCAGAAGATTTGAACTCTAGATGTACTAGTGCCTTATTTTCCACCATCATTGCTCATGCAAATCTTTCTATAGATATTAGACCATTTAATGAAGCCTTAGAAGTGTTCTAGGTTGGACATTTTTCCAAATAACTTAAACCATAACGGAATGACAGAATTATATATGGTGTTCTCATTGCCCTAAGGATTCAATCAAGTAGTCCTTAGGTTGATATGACTGTTCTAAGATTAACATATGACTGCCACCATTTGCATATAACTGTACAGTTATAAACTGAGTGTTCTAAGATCTTTATAACAGCCTTCTCTATTTTGTTGGGACATCACTATCCTAATATGTGTTGACAGTGCTAAAATGTGAATAATGGTATGATGAATAGTAAATACTCTTAGGACCTTGATGACTGTCCTAGCAATCATATGACTAGTTTTTTAATTGCTAGATCCCCCCAAGTGGAAGCTTTGCTCATCATATAACAATCTCACCCTCATATTAGATTGTCGTAGTAACATGGCAGCGTGGCATTTGACTATCCCATTATGTCAATGAAGTGACTTTAATGCATTACTAATGTAAACTTGCGACATTCCTTTCTACGTACCCTTGGAATGAGATACAAAACAATAATCTTTTCTAATAAGGACAGTTTTCTATACCTAGGACTAAATTGACATGTGATTTGGCTCCCCATTATAGTCCACACTGTCATATGGCTGTTACCTTACATGATATATGAGTGAGTTCTAATTATCATGAATATCTTTTTCTTGATGAGCAATTGACTAGGTTTGGGAGAAGACTTTAATGCTGTGATAATAGTCCAAAATCTAAGTGATTGCCTTCTTGCTGATGACTGTCACATTCTTGACTTTAAGACTAATTCATGATTGCATGCTTGTCCATAAGTGTACTGTCATAGTTGGTTTATTGACCTTGCTAGGGTTGTCTTTATGTGGGAATGACATGCTTGACTTGATGGGGCTGTCTTCCCTTCTTAATTTAGGATTTCTACTCTCTGATTACCAACACAACTGTCTCTTCATTATGATAGTCCTCTTCTTTATCTCTTCTACACTCCCTACTTGTAGGCTTCGCATTCATAACGCTAGGGTATAAGTATCCTCTAGGAAGACAATAATGCCTTTGATACATGATAGTCAACCTAGGGTTGCCTTTGATCTTTGTATGACAAACACCTAATTAATTCTAGCTACTTGTAGTACCTCTAAGCATCTCCTATAATATCACCATGTTCATGGTCATTACTGTTGGTTTTTTCCCAGACTGGATGCTTATTCCCAGATTTCCCTACAAGGTAGCCATCAATGATCAACAGGATCTCTGGGCCAGGGGCCAACAGTGTAGGAGATAGACTCTATATTTTATCTCCTCTTCTTCTTCAGGCTCTGCAAAACCTAGGGGGGTATTCCCTACTCAACATCCATGAGGATATACATACAAAGGCTGGGATGCTGACAGAAAGCAGATAAGTCCTCCTGTAAGTAGACCAAAACTGAAAGATAAGAGCAAAGGGGCTAGCTTTGGGCCTATTTGCAGTTGTAGACAGAGGACTGAGGATCCTAAAACTAATTCTAATGTCCTAAAGGTTGTTTTAGAGTTTGATTTTGATTTTAAGTTTGGATGCAAAGCTGGACATGGTTGTAACACAAAAACAATGCTAGATCGGTGCCTATCCAGGGCCTGGAGTCAATAGACATACACCTGTGAATAATATGCATGAACAACTAAAACTGGATTTCAGGGGGACACATATGATACCTGCCTTACAGATATCTCCCAATACAAAGTGTTAAGCTATCTATACTTATGGCATCCCTACTGCAGTATACCCTTCCCAATGTTCAATCTGAGAACAATTTAATCTACCCCTTGAGCAGAAGTTAAGAGATCAGACATTCAACACAGGAATTCTATGTTCTAGAGTCTCAAACATTGCTTAAATATCCAGACTCAAAAGAAAGATACATGTAATACTGGAGACAGAATTAACAAAACACATGCTAACATAGCATTTCTCATATAAAATTAACCATGAAATCAGTGGATTCATGCAAAAACGTACAACAAGAGATACATAAGCTCACAGGTTTTGTTGTACAGAGCAACCAAATCAACTATATTGTATTACAGAGCCAAATGTTCAACTTTCAACAACCAAAACAATGGTAACACAGTCTGCTTATATCAGCCAGAACGTGTACCTTACAGCAATTAATTACAAGGCTTTTACAAAAATCCGCCAGATACAGATCCTTCAAAGGAATGGCACTCATAATTTATTGCTGCAGAGACAGAAAGTAGACAATGTTGGCCTCGAGCCCTGTGCCACCATCTAGAAGTCCTCATGCCAAAAATTGGGTACATGACTATTCAACAACTCGCCCATGCCCCTGCTACAGTCACCATTGATGGCTCAACCACCCGCGGCCGCTTGAAAACCGTCGCAGCACTTCAAAAAGGAAATTCCCGCCAAAACGCATTCTATCGCAGTTTCAAATTATACAGGGAGATTAGTCCCACATGCACGGTGAGGAGACTACCTTAGTAGTTTAAAAGCATAGTCACTTGCATAATAGGTGTCGAGCGCTTTTGCCACGCTCGACACACGCTCCTTCACCCAAAGCCCATCGCCGAGATCAACACCATCGGCCAAGCCCACGAATCTCCTGCCGACCTCAATTGTCCTGCCGACCGCTACATTACAATCCCCTCCATCGGCCAGAGATGCACCATCGGGCCAACTCTTTAGATCTCCACCGATAGTATGAGTCTCTCCGATGACCAGCTTGCACCCCGTTAGCAGTTACCATCCTATCACCATCGGCCAGACCAATTTCGTCAGCCAAGCAAAAAACCCCTCGGCCGACACAGCCAATCACGCCGATGAACAACTCCTGAAAGCCTCCAACATCCCCATCGGCCAGAGAAGAACCATCGGCCTAGCCAAAAGCTCCTTCACCGACAGACCAACTCTCACCGATGACCACTCCAAATCCTCATCGGCCTGACACTACCCCATCGGCGGACCCTCCAACCAATAACCCGATATGCAACCTTACTCCGATGGCATTCCCCATCGGGGTGACTTCCTTCCATCGGCAAACCATAAAAGACTGCTGCCGATAGAACAACTCCCGCCGATAACATATCGGCTTCCCCCTTCATCGGTCGGACCCTCCACTGTCGGCCCAACGCAATCCATCCTCGCCGACAACACAAGTCACGCCGAAGACCACCTCCGTCGGTGTGACTTACACCGTCGGAGCAACCAAAATCTCCCCAGCCGATCACAATAGTCTCGCCGATGCACCAACGAGCTACACTCTGCTCCTCCATCGGCCAGACACACACCGACAACTCCTCATCGGCCAAACCTCTCGTCGTCAGCATAACTGAAAACACTCAGGCCGACAATACAGCTCTCGCCGATAGACATCCATCGGCCAAACATTGTATATCGGTGAACCCTCCAACGGTTAGCCCGATAGAACATGTCACACCGAAACCAACCTTGCAAACCGCTAACCTTCCATCGGCCAGAGGCAAACCGTCGGGCCAACACTCCACCGTCCACCCGATGATGAACGTTACGCCGATAAGACCAAAATCATAAGGCTTTGAACCATTGAACCCTGAACCAGTTCAACCCGATGGTTCAAAAGAGAAGTTCAACTGAGAAGTTCAACGCCGATAACACAGATGAACAAAGAATTCACTGACGGGAAAAGATGGAGCCTAAGCCCATGAATCGTTGAACCTTGAACCAAAAGGGTTCAACGCGATGGTTCAAAACGATGGTTCAAGCATAATCTGAGTACCCAAAAAGAAGTTTCGCCGATAGAGAAAGTCACAGCGATGAACAAGGAAACTTAGGGCCCAAAAAGGAAAAAACCCTCCAACATCCTGCGCTCAGATCCAGACCAAAATTAGTGCTAACAATTACCATGTATCCTCCAACAACAATACAAGTGTACCTACACTATAATAAATACTTAGAATGGCATACTTACAATTATGCAGTTGTGAGTTTTCCTTCAAAATGGCTTGAGGTTGGAAAATAGTGGCATTAGATTTATGTAAGTTTCCATGCTAAAATGCAACACCTAAAACTCATTGCTACCTTCTATAGCTCACTACAATTGTTTTCTATTCTACCAGATAACTATCAACATAAACCTAGAACAAAGTCCATCAACTTCTTTCATGAGAAACCTTACTAGGAACTTCATGTAGGTGAATAATGCACCAAAGTTCCAATAGTAAAATTAAAAGTTTTAAAATACTGAATTGCTTAGAATTAGAAGATGAAGTTTTCTAGGAATTTAGGTCATGTAAGTTGATTTGTTTGATTTTGGACAAAGAGGCAACCTAGTCTTAATCTAACACATATGCCAGTAGCCTAGTCTAGAGAGTTTCTATAGGTATAAAAAATTATAAGAGGTCAAGAATAGTATGTACAAGATTCTATTAGATGTAAAATTGTGAACATGTAGTGGAAGATGTGAAACCAACTAAAAATTGGAAGCAAGTCATAAAAGCCTTTATAAGAAATAATGAAAAAGAAAGTAAATGGACAGTCATAGGAGGCTCGTCAAGGACTACCATAGTTTTAGGGGCACTTATGGAGTCATTTCTTGTTTGAAACCCTCATCAAGATGGTATTATATGTAGATATAGCATATCTTTAGTTATGTATACCTAAAAGAAGGACATGTTGTAGTGCCAAAAATGTCACCATGATGCAAGAGATGGTTTTGATGTCATACATCTTAAGGCTTAAACTATTGATCAAAAGTCCTAGCATGAACTCAAGTTTTCAAAAGGACTTCATCACTAGTCTTGGATCACATCTGGAGACCTAAAGTTGACTACCATTATTGCAAATAGGGTATGGACAACCATCAAATCATAAAGGATATAGGAATTTTGTCAAATGTTGTAATTGCAACTTCCCTTGTAGACATGTATGCAAAGTGTGGAAGCATAGACAAGGCATGTGGACTGTTTTCAATAGAACACCTCAAAGCATAAAGGATATACGATTTTTTGTCATATGTTGTAACTGCAGCTGCCCTTGTAGACATGTATGCAAACTATGGAAGCATGGACAAGGCATGTGGAATGTTTGATAGAACACCTCAAAGCATAAAGGATATAGGATTTTTTGTAATGTGATGTAATTACAGTTGCCCTTGTAGACATGTATGCAAAATGTGGAAGCATAAAGTATATCAAAATTTTGTTAGATGTTATATTTGCACTTGCCCTTGTAGACATGTATGCAAAGTGTGGAAGCATAGACAAGGCACGTGGACTGTTTGACCTAACACCTCAAAGCATAAAGGATACCAGAATTTTGTCAGATATTGTATTTGCAATTGCCCTTATAGACATGTATGTAAAGTGTGGAAGCATAGACAGGGCACGCCAATTGTTTGACCTAACACCTGAAAGAGATGTTCTGTCATGGAATGCAATGATTGCAAGATATGCAAAAAATGGATTTGTTGAAAAGGCTTTAGAAACTTCAAGCAAATGCAATTGGCATGTGTAAAACCAAATTCCACAACCTTTGCCAGCATCCTCCAAATTAGGATCTTTGGAACATGGTATGGACAACCATCAAAGCATAAAGGATATAGGAATTTTGCTAGATGTTGTAATTGTAGCTGCCCTTTTAGACATGTATGCAAAGTGTGGAAGCATAGACAAGGCATGTGGAATGTTTGATCTAACACCTCAAAGCATAAAGGATACCAGAATTTTGTCAGATATTATATTTGCAACTACCCTTGTAGACATTATGCAAAGTGTGGAAGCATAGACAAGGCATGTCAATTGTTTGACCCAACACCTCAAAGAGATGTCCTGTCATGGAATGCAATGATTGCAAGATATGCAAAAAATGGATTTGTTGAAAAAGCTTTAGAAACGTTCAAGAGAATGCAATTGGCATGTGTAAAGCTAAATTGCACAACCTTTGCCAACATCTTCCCTATCTCTACCAAATTAGGATCTTTGGAATAGGGTATGGACAACCATCAAAGCATAAAGGATATAGGAATTTTGTCAGATGTTGTAATTGCAGCTGCCCTTGTAGACATGTATGCAAAGTGTGGAAGCATAAACAATGCATGTGGATTGTTTGACCTAACACTCAACCAGCATCCTCCCTATCTGTACCAAAATAGGATCTTTGGAACAACGTATGGACAACCATCAATGCATAAAGGATATATGATTTTTGTCACATGTTGTAATTGTAGCTTCCCTTGTAGACATGTATGCAAAGTGTGGAAGCATAGACAAGGCACGTGGATTGTTTGATAGAACACCACAAAGAGATGTTCTCTCATGGGATGCAATGATTGCAAGATATGCAAAAAATGGATTTGTTGAAAAGACTTTAGAAATTTCCAAGAAAATGCAATTAGCACGTGTAAAGCCAAATTCCACAACCTTTGCCAGCATCCTCCCTATATGTACCAAAATATGATCTTTGGAACAATGTATGGACAACCATCAAAGCATAAAGGATATATAAATTTTGTCACATGTTGTAATTGCAGATACCCTTGTAGACATGTATGCAAAGTGTTGAAGCATAGACAAGGCACGTGGACTATTTGATACAACACCACAAAGAGATGTCCTCTCATGGGATGCAATGATTGCAACATATGCAAAAAATGGATTTGTTGAAAAGACTTTAGAAACTTTCAAGTAAATGCAATTGGCACGTGTAAAGCCAAATTCCACAACCTTTGCCAGCATCCTCCCTATCTCTACCAAAATAGGATCTTTGGAACAATGTATGGAGAACCATCAAAGCATAAAGGATATAGAAATTTTGTCACATGTTGTAATTGCAGCTAACCTTGTAGACATGCATGCAAAGTGTGGAAGCATAGACAAGGCACATGGACTGTTTGATACAACACCACAAAGAGATGTCCTCTCATGGAATGCAATGATTGTAAGATATGCAAAAAATGGATTTGTTAAAAAGACTTTAGAAACTTTCAAGCAAATGCAATTAGCACGTGTAAATCCAAATTCCACAACCTTTGCCAGCATCCTCCCTATCTCTACCAAAATGCAGCTGCCCTTATAGACATGTATGCAAAGTGTGGAAGCATAGACAAGGTACGTGAATTGTTTGACATGATGCCTTGAAATGAAATGCCATTTCATGGATTGCAATGATTACAAGACATGTAAAAAATGGATTTTTTTGATAAGGCTTTATAAACTTTCAAGAAAATATAATTGGCAGGTGTAAAGCCAAATTCCACAACCTTAACCAGTATCCTCCTTGCCTATGCCAAAATGGACATCCATCAAAGGATAAAAGATATGGGAATTTTGTTAGATGTTGTAGTTGCAACTGCCCTCGAAGACATGTATGCAAAGTGTGGAAGCATAGACAAGGCATGTGAATGGTTTGGCATGATGCCTCAAAGAAATGTTGCCTCATGGAATGCAATGATTGCAAGATATGAACAAAATGGATTTTTTGATAAGGCTTTAGAAACTTTCAAGCAAATGCAATTGGTAGGTGTAAAGCCAAATTCTAAAACCTTATCTAAATGGTATCTTTGGAACATGGTATAGACATCCATCAAAGCATAAATGATATAGGAATTTTGTCAAATGTTGTAGTTGCAACTACCCTACGAGACATGTATGCAAAGTGTGGAAGCATTACAAGGAATGTGCACTGTTTGACACAATGCCTCAAAGAAATGTTGTCTTATGGAATGCAATGATTGCAAGATGTGCATGGAATCGAGTTTTCATAAGGCTTTAAAAACTTTCACAAATGAACAAAAGAAAATTTCAACCAAATGCAATTGGCAAGTCTAAAACCAAATTGCACAACCTTATCCAACATCCTCCTTGCCTATGCCAAAATGGGATATGGGGAACATGGTGTGGACAACTATCAAAGCATAAAGGATATAGGAATTTTGTCACATATTGTATTTGTAGCTACTCTTGTAGACATGTATGGAAAGTGTGGAAGCATAGACAAGGCGCGTGAATTGTTTGACATGATGCCTCAAAGAAATGCACAATCTCATGGAATGCAATGATTGCAAGATATGCACAAAATGGATTATTTGAAAATGATTTATAAACTTTCAAGTAAATGCAATTGGCACGTGTAAAACCAAATTCCTATAATGATAATTGATCATCATATTAAATATTTAATATAAACTGTCATATACATAATGTCATGAACATAACATCTAGTCTATATACAAAGTCATATAGGCATGTCCAAACAAAGCCATACAAAAATATACATCGGTAACATACAAAAGTATATATACAAAGCCATCTAGGCATACAAAAAATATCCCAAAAACTAGTTTTCTATGGACTTTCATCAAATAATCTGCGGCCCTTTCTTGACCGTGAAGATGGAGAGCCAATTCGTGACTCATCATCTCTATGTCATCGAGTAGACCTCCTCGAAAGACGCTCATGCAGCTCCACCTATTAATACAATCAAACAATATAAACATTAATATAGAAAACATGAAATATATAACATCACATATGTAATCGAACACTTACCGTTATCTGATGATCATTCTCGATCATCTTTTCTCTCTCTTCGTCCATAGTTGGATGGGCTGGAGTTGTGACCTCTTGTGAGAAGCATCAAGAAGCAAAATTGACTAAACATAAAGATCATTTATGTACATCAAATGACATGAGATAAAACAAGTAATACAAAATTATGACATTTTCATGTGATTGGCTCATACCTTGGTCAAAGGATTTGAAGACATCATGGCTGTAGTAATGCCTACCTGCGCTGACTCACAAAGATGAGGAGTCTCCATACTTAGCATCTGAAAATAGAGTTCAAGATTATTTGACCAAAATAAATACATAACATTATTTAAATGCATAATGATTAGAAATGGTTAAATTTACCTCCGTATAAGTGGGTTTTCATCCAGAGGACCAAGGAAACCATGGAGGTGCCACTGAAGCTTCCTGTTGAAATCATCAAATTGTCACAAAATAATTATACCATTGATATATGTACAATAATTATGATCATGTGATAAATTACATACCTGCTGGCTTGACCTCCTCTCATAGCCCACCAATGGATGGCTAATGGAGGCAGGATGAAGACTCTGACCCTAGAATTTCATTGTGCAGACAATTACATACATTATTTTTGACTTATAATATAGATAATCATATAAAATTAATTACAAATTTCAAATAAGAATATATTAAATCAAGACATGAAACTTGTAAAAAATTACTTGAGAGTCAATACCAAATGTACACTGTAAGACATCATCGGTGAGAACAATTTCATCCAATATGGATGTGTCCATCATTGGATGTTGCCCCTGCGTTGCAGCATCCTGCCGAGAGTCCTATCGTGAGTCCTACATCCCATATTCACACAGGTTCCCACATGAACTGCACAAATGTGGGGACAAATGATGCCTACTTCTCTCACCCTCATCGGCCTGGGTAAGATTGTCGGTGTGCTGTGCTAGAGACTGTGTGAGAGTAGTCAATGAATGTAATGTCTCCACCTCAACACTCTCCTTCAAAGTCGAAGGGAGTGACACACGTTCTGGCCTCAATAGGGGTCTAGGTACATGGTTTTCTTCTCACTGATCCCCCTCTCTATCTTGGGCAGAGCCACCACCTCTGCCCTGGAACTCTCGAATATCAAAATAATTGGGAATCTTCTTGAGAACGAACTCGCAATGGAGTTTCCTCAAGAAATATTGTGGCACCGCATTGTTGTTGCATGGGCACTCATCGAAGACCATGTACCATCTATCCCAAAAGTTTTGGAATATATTTTGATTCCTACACCAATGAATAGGGAAGATCGTTTGCAAGTTTCTTCTAATCTTTGGCCAATTTTAGGATTAATAAAGTGTGCACATAATTGAGATTTTGTAATTTTTTCATTCTTCACTTGTTCATAAGACAGTTTATCAGCATAGTATTGCCAACACCTCTCCCTATAGTCTTGAAATTCGGTGATTTGTTTTGTCATCGATTCGGTGTGGGAAACAATCTCCTCTAATGACTTCGCAAGTGCTCTCCTACGATCGGTGCTTGCACTTAGATTGTTTAGAATTTCATTAAGAGTTTGAAGATGTCTTTTGTTTTCTTCTATTTGCCCTAAGTATTCTTGAGTATCCCTTACATTGTGAGGACGTGAAGGTGGGTTTGAGGGTTTAGAGGGTTTTGGGGGTTGTTTTGATCCTCCTCAGTTGGATTTGTGTTTTCTCTTGCCTCATTAACTGTAAATGCAATATAAAAAACTAATCAAATTACAAAAGTTCAAAATTCTTTTCAAACTAACAAAAATTAATCAAACCCTACCTTCTTCGGCTGCTAGACCCTCAACATTTGCTTCTTGATGTCTTCCGGAGCGGGTTCAGCGAGGTGGCATTGTGAAAAAGTTGATTTCTCTCTTGTACTTGCTTTGTTTGACCTTCCTTTAACGTATTTGCACTATTTTGTTTCTTTTTTCTGCAAACAAACTCTTTTGGTTGCGGGTAATGGGAGAAATGGCAGGTTTTTGCACTTTTTGGTCCCTCATATTTATGCATATACCCTACCTTAGCATTTTAGATTGTTCACTTGCCATAATGTTGATTACCTCTGCATGTTCATAATAGCATCTAATCCCTATGTCGAACTTTCAAAAACTTGTACAAGAAGAGTAAGTATTGATAAAAATACATATGAATAAATAATTAATCACAAATCCTAATATAAATACATTGAAGCATAAAATAAAACATTCTAACAATTGCATGTTATGATAATTGGTAACAAGATTAAGTCAACGACATATATCAACCAAATTATTCAATCCAATATCAAAAAATTCGTAATATCCTACTATCATAATAATTCCAATAATAATAGATAGGGTGTAGGTGACCTTACAAAAACCCTCAATCTACTACCACTTGTTTGATATCCTTGACTACTCTTAAATGCTATAAGATGAATACATGTATATGTCTATAATAAATAGGAAGCATGTTTATACAGTTGCAAGATCCTCAATTGTTGCTTTTCTATATTCTTAAATCTAATCTTATAAAATCTTCTTTGAAATGCAAGTAAATTTATGCACATATTTTTTTATAGATGTTATGTTGCTTTATGTGCAAGAAACCTTGTATATGCATTTCATAACTTTAGGATTTGTTCTTTGATTAGTAGTTATTATTATGAATTCATGTAATGATAGACATTTCTTTGGAATGGCTATTTCTTCCATCAACAGTCCCCTAGCCTAAATACATATTCCTTCTTTGGAAAACTTGAAGAAGAAATTTACATTATGCTAAACTTCATAATATATGTCAACACATCTAACATAGCATGGAATTATAGAATTGTTAAATAGCACTATGGTATCTCAAAGAGCCAATAATCAATAACTGCACTAAGAACCTTGTCTATGTATCCTTCAACATGTGCAATGTCTAACAAACTTATGTTGTAATGTCTCTTCAAGCAAATTTTATGTACCCCATTCACACCCTATACCATAGTCATCTTTGTACCCAATCTATTATTTGGAAAAAATAGTAACACACTCATGAACGTTGAATCACATGAACACTTTGTTGCACACAAACAAAAATATTGCATTTGTCTTTGTGGTTCCTTTACACAATTGATAACATTGACTATGGCACACACATAATATTTGACATAACTTTTAAACTTTGTACATGTTTGTCATTCCCATCATGGATGGCTTTGAATCCCCTAGCACATCTTTGTGCACATCTAATATAGATCTATGCATATATAATTTGTAGGTGCTATAATTCCTCTACAACAATGGTTTATGCATACATCGTTGCATGTCTAAATGCTTGGCATAATTGTTAAATCTGCACATTAATTTGTTTCATAGTAATATACTATGAAGGCTATGCAAAGTTTGGAAACTAATGTATCAAATGGAAGTTGAAGTGAGTGGTATTTGAGTACTAGTTAATGCAAGTAACTAGGGAAATGTTGGAGGTGGTTGATAGTGATGAGAAAAAAAGGCATTAGAATAGAGAGATGAAAATGAAGGTTTTAATTGAAAGGTAGAAAATAATGAATCTTACTTCATTAATTGTCTATCATGTTTTCATATTAATTAGAGAGTGATATATAGGGGCCTTCACCCACAATAAAGATTTGCATGATTACATTCAATTTAAATTCAAGAATTAAAAAAATATAAAATAAATATTAAAACCTCAACATCCAACAAAGAAACAACTAGTACATAAGATGAATTATTTACCTAAAATAAGCTTAAAAGATAGCAAAACTAAAACTGAAAGATTAGATCCACCGAACTAAAACCAAATCCAAGGTCCAACCAAAAGATAGAATCAATCTTTACAAAGCAAAAAAAAATAGATCATTGAAGCCCAACTAACATCAAGAATCAACAACATAGAACAAACAATAAAAAGTCTGCAAAACTTCAGCAAACAGCAAACCATCTAACACCATTACCCAAGGAGCTGAATAGAAGAAGCAAAGGGCATATAGCGCAAGGACCACAAAAAGACCAGCCAAAATCAAAACAGTTTGAAAGCAAAAAGATAATTTATTACTTTAATTATTTACACAAAGTTTTAATACAAATTTCTTTCTATGATTTATCTTACTTTCAATTTAAGATCACTGTACTAATTCGTTTTTTTTTTTTTGGCAGAGGCAGATATAATAGGCGTGAGAATTGGTATATCTGGCGGTGCTTTATATGGGAGAGCCGCTCCTTTCAGAATTTTCACACCCGACACTCAAGCTGACGTCTCTGCCTCCCTTGAAACAATGAATTTGCTTGTTTCTTTTTTTCCTTAATTTATTCATTTTCAGATTATTATTATTTTACTGTAGCATGAGCGGCAGGAATATTTTCTTCATGAATATTCTTCCTTGTCTTTCTTATAAATGTTGGACTTTGAGAGGATTAACAGATGGGCTCTGCAATATTCTGTTGTCTGTCTTTTATTCTACACCGTTTATTTCTACACGGCTTTACGAGCACAAATCTCCTTGCAAGCTAAATTTAAAATTGTCCTGCACATTGGGTGGTGTGAAAACAAAAATTCCAGTGGTCTGATACCACTATCAAATTAATATTGAAAAATAAAATAAATTGGTATTTTTTTTTATTTAAAATATTGAGAATTTATTTATATTTATCAGGCAGTGAAGAAATACAAAATAAAACTATTCAAAGCTATTAAAATTGAATGCTTTAGTAAGATTAATATTTATATTTTATGTTTAGTTGGTGATTACTTTTTGTCAATTGTTATATCAGTAATAACCCAGTTCAATAGTCAAACAATCAATTTTACATCTCATTTATAACAAAAAAAGGGTAAATATTTGTCCTATTTTGATTGGCTAAAATTGTTCTTTGATAGTTAAATTAGATAATATTTAAAAATAGCTCTTTGACAATCTTAACTTCACTTCTCTCTCTGGAACAGAATAATAACATTTGCTCTCATTTGAATTCTATAAAGGCAAGATGCAAGCTAAATAGTACAAGAGCATTGTTTAGAATAGGCAACCACTACGCAAGACACTGGGCCGGGGTTGAATCAGTGTCTTATAAAACAGACTTGTTTTTGGCAACACCTAATTAACTTTTACCAAAAGTGAACTTCAACCTTGAATGGTGAAAGCAAGACATTCATTTAAGAACCAAGATGAACTATCAAACCAACTTGTGAGCATGAAAAGACAGAACAATTGTTTGTGAACTATGAGGAATCATTTGAACAATTCATCAAGGCAAACAATAGAGGCAGATTGTTACTTCATTGGACTGAGATAAATATCAAAGTATTATGCATTTGTACTGATTTACTATGAGCATCATATAACAGTTAAATTATGAAATAATGAACAAAAACTCATGAGCAGAACAAGTAACCATAACACAGAGATTGTTCTGAGTGGAAAACCCTCTGGGGCATAAAAACCACTCAAAAAATGCCTCACTAGCTTATTTAATGAATCTCACTGATTACAAGCCTCACTAGCTACAAAATGCCTCATTGGCAAAGCCTCACTGGCTACGCAAAATGTCTCACTGGCAAAGGTCATTTCTTGTCTCACTAAATTGACCTTTCAGTACATGTTTCAATCATGAAGAAAAAACAAATACAGAGGGACACTCTGTTTTACTGATCCTCAATCTCTGATCTACTATCAATGATAATGCATTCAGTCATCTATCCTCAACATTACATTAGGTGTATACACAACCACACACAATTTTTGTTCAAAGCCCTTTTTATACTTTTCACAATGTCTTCCTCTTCTCATGAAACAGTTTGAAGAGATAACGGTTTTCATAAAACTATTTTAGGTAATAACTGAACATTAAACCACAGTTTAAGATCATAATTATAACTGACCCATAAATCAAACCTCTGTGCATAAATCAATATAGTGTTACCGAATCATGGTTCTGACAGACAAATATAGTATGGCTGAGAGCATTAGATCTTAACCCATATTGTCAATGTTCGAACATGTGCCACATAACCACTAGGGTTACTCAAACAATGTTTAAAAACAATACTAAGCATTTCACTAGTGACTATCAAACAAATGTAACAATAGTAAATCTTAACAGAAACACTATTAACCCATTGACAAACTGCACCCATATCCTGAAACAGAAACCCTCAACCGAAAACACAACTTCAATATTAACTTTCAAAAGCCTTAAGATCTTGCTTAAGAAAATGAAATAAGACATAACCAAGAATACTATTACGGAGAGATAACACCTAAAACTCATGAACGAATCACTAAACCTGATGGTAATAGTTTGTCATTGATGTCAAAAGGTATTGAGAGAGTTGAGTTGGTGTGCTTCTTCACAAGGTATCATCAGGACTGCAAGACATTTGAGGATCACTTGCACTACTGACAAAGGTTGTTAATGATCATGCATTTCACTGTTATTCACTTACGGAAGGAATCTATCAGGAGTTGTTCACTCAATCAGGATAAGTGGTTTGGTTGCTTATACAGGTGATGGAGTTTATTATCTTGCTAAATTGTGTTGATCTTGTGCAAAGTCTTCTTTCAGGATGTCTTTAAGGGATCATAAGCATCATGTGTGAGAACAAGAAGTGTAATGTTGAAATCAGGGAGTTTGGTCTCCATAATATCCTTTATTAAATGTTAAATCCAAAGATTGATTGAACAGGTCATATGTTGAAGTGAATTTCAAAGATTTGTTTACGATGCTCTTCTTGTTTCAGGATGTCATTGATCATAAGTTTGGAATTGTGATGTCATACATTTGGGGTCATATGATGTGAATTTAAAAGTAACTGGTTGTGCTCTTGACATGGTTGACATGGTTTTATACAGTGGCATTTGACAGTAAGTAACAGTGGCAGTTGACAGTAACATTGGTAAGTTCATTAGTTGATCATTGTTGCTCATCAGGTGTCAGGTCTATCAAGGATGTGGTTGTTAAGGATATCTTCAAATGGTTTCTCATGATCTTGATGTGTAGTGTTTATATTGGTCCTTGGAGTTATCAGTTTTTGGTTTATGATCGTAATCATTATTCATCATCTTCTTTTATGATCACATGAATTATTTGATCAGGTTGATCACATCATTTGTTGATCACATAAGATATTGATGCTAATTTGTTTGTGTTGATGGGAGCTCACCTTACTTCAATCATTCATGCTAGATGATGACAGGATGCTTCAATGATCTTGCAAGATTGTTTGATAACTCAGAACTTGATGCTATTAGATCTTCTTCAGTGTACTCATTTTTACAGGAGTTCATGCAGTGATATGAGTGCTACAAAGAGATAGAATGTTGGTTTGTTTTTGGTGGCTTAAAATGGAGTTGATTAAAAGTTATCTAAAACTCCTAGTAATCTCTTCAATCATAAAAGTTTCTTTTGAACTTAGATTGATCTAAGGGATTAATTCATCTAAGGTTTTAATTCATCTAAGGTTTTGTTTACTCAAACCTAATTATCTAAATCCCTAAATTCTTGTTATTAAGTTATAACTCAGCCTGTCATTTATGTTGTCACTATTGTTTTAATTGGGCGGTGACTTCCAATAGGAGGTAAAGTCACTTAAGGTGACTTACCAAAGGCTTTATTACACATTAAACTGACCGGCCCTTTCCTAGTTTAACCGACGTCCTCGGTCACTCCTATGAGCTTTCGGGCGGTAAAGCAAAATCAACGGATGTGTTTAAAAGCTCAAAGGGCGCGATAACCAAAATCAATGGTTTATATTCAAATTTTGATCTCCATTCCTCGACTATGAACTTTGAAGGGCATATGAACATCAATGGATGTTTGGACTATGTGTACTACAGTAAAAGCTACTTTTTAGTATTGTTTTAAAAAGCAAGTTTTTTTTGGGAAAGATTTTATTCCTTGAAATCTCTTTCTCGTAAAAGGAGGAAGCTATAGTTGCAATGTGTGTGCCTTTTTAAAAGGCTATTATTAGAATTTTTTTTTGAAGGCCGGATGTAGAAGGCTTTAAAAGCATTTTTTTTAAATACTAAAGAAATTCTTTGTGTACAAAGAGGATAGAATATAAGAATTTTTCTTATTGAAGATATTGTGCAGAGGAGATTGCATGAAGATGAAAAGTCTTATGCAAAATGAAGTTTCTTTTCAAGAATATGAAGGATCATTTTTGCACAGAAGATGAACAAAATTTTTGTGAAGGAGATGAAAGGTTTGATGAAGATAAATTTTTATTGAAGATTTTTTTTATTATTTTGCAATCACAGAATATGTTTTTGAGATGATCAAGAGTTTAGGAATGTGTTTTGCAGAGAAGAGGAACATCAAAAGTCTTTTCATTTACAATAATTTTTCAGGTGCATTGATGCAACTTTATAAATAGACAGATATAAAACATACAAAAATATGCAGTGTTGTTGAGTGGATCAGGATACAGGTTTGATTTTGAATATCTGAGTTTTGTATATAATTTGGGTTGATGAAAAGAATGGCCATTTTTGACAGACACGTGAGAGAAGAAATGTTTTGTATTGAAACAGAGAAACCCAAGTTCTTAATTTGTTCTGTATTAGGGGTTGTGCTCCTTGAAGTTGACGCTTCTAAACATTGTTGCCAGTGAGGCACACAGTATGCCAGTGAGGCTTGTAGGTCAGTGAGACCTCTCAATTGTCATTGAGACATAATATTCAGCCAGTGAGGCTTTGTAAGAAGTTTTTAAAGTTAAGCCAGTGAGGCACTTCATGAGTGGTTTTTCTACCCCTGAGGGTTTTCCACTCGGTAAAAGCTTGTGTCATGCTTCTCATTGATTTCTTCTGTGTGTGTGCACATTTATGGTTTGATCATGTTTTTGTTTACATCTGATATTGTAAGTCTTGTGCATATAAATTCAACAAATCATTAATGTATTCCTTTCTATTTGTTCTGTAAGAGAAAGCTTGCAAAAAGTTGTAAAATGTTTGAAAACTAATACAACACTAATTCACCCCCCCTCTCAGTGTTGTCCTGGACTCCTACAAAACCGTGTCATGCCCTCAAACTATGAGAACCACCATAACTAACAACGGCCACACTCCTCAAGTTCACTTCCAGCTTTGTCACTTCAGCAATACAACGACTTTTGAAGATTCTCAATCCAACTTCCATGATTACCAGCATTGAATCAACAGAATTCCATGATGATAACCAAACCCTCATGGAGAAGAGACAACGGAATGATGAAATGAAATGTTTATTGCAATATTCGTGCCTTTTGAGCTGATTAACCGGATGTGCCAGTATGCCCTAAAAAGGGCTCAAAAAACAAAACACTACCTTTACCTCTTACTGCTGTCAAAACCTTTTTGGCAAGTTACACAAGAAACTCGAAGCTTCTATGTGATAACATTTAATCCCTTTTGCAAAGTAAAAACATTTAACTTGCCTTTGCCATTATCAAAATGCTTAAATAATTTCATTCGGGGGCCACATTAAAATAAAGTTTGTCACTCTAAAATTGCACATAATGCCACATAATAATAAACATCAAGACTTTGACTTTTTATGCAATGTTCTCAACGTGTTATGCTATGCCAAGTCAACCACTGTGAATACCAACTGAGCCAACAAATCATGTGTCATGAATATGCCAACAAATCATGTTTCATCCAAAAGGAACCATATGAGTTTGTCACCATAACTGAAACAAGGTGATGCCATAGAACTGAAACAAGATGCCAACTGTATGCTCATGTATGTCAAAATCCAAGTCACCATGAATAGCAATTATACATATACCAAAGTCACCGTCAAATGCCAAGTCACTCTCAAATGCCACATTGTCAAGGTACCATGGCCAACCATATCCAATCAAGAGAGATTATGTCTTTGACATCAAGGACAACAACTGAGGACAACAACCACGATCATAATTTGGGTACAGTTGTAGAACTTTTTTACCAAATACAATATATATCATTTAATGACATGAATTTTCAGAAAAATATTTTCATAAATTGAAGGAAAAACTAAAATTTAATGGAAAATTGAAATTAAAAATACATAACTGCACCACATCTAAACAAACTTCATGTTATAGAATGGTGAATATCAGAGAGCAATGGTGGAAGCATTAGCATTGAAGATTTTATAGTACTTTGTCAGGATTAGAATTTTTGTGCTAAGCCCAAAACTCTTTTAACCCTTAATTAAAACCCCACAAAATAATGCAGAAACTCATCACAAAACCCCATTGTTAATTTTTGTTCTACATACCCCAACTGCTTTTGGTAACCCTACATCAAATTAAATGCCTGACAGTAAATATCACATTAGAAAACCATGGTGGTCACTCATGGTGAGGATTTCTTTATAGATGCACTAAAAGTGCAGACACAAATTGCACGACATTAAAACCATCAGCCAAATTTCACCAAACCTTCAGTCTTCACCATTGAGCGTGTGCTTGTTTAACAGGTGGTAGGCACCACATTTAAAGTCTTTTACCAAGGATGATGTGCATTTTGTCTGTGTTTATGACAGTTGGAGGATGCAAACCCATGCAAAACACTTCAATAATAATAATGAAAACGGACAATTATTATTAGTTAAATTACGCTACCCACTAATTCAACTAGTGGTTGACAATCAAGTAACACATATACGCTTATCAGACTAGCGAGGACAAGCCCAAGATGGAAGTGCATAACTTGGAGATTGAGGCTGAGGGTTCTGAGGAAGGTCTGGATGGCAGTGAAGACAAGAAAGATGAGGAGTATGTCATACCTCAGAGTAAGACTAGGTTTCCGTCGACTAGAAGGTTGACCAGACTGGCTGCTAAACCTACCCATATGCGTAAGGAGCAAGTGATTTTTGCAAAATCAGAAGACTGTGAGAAGAACCGGACGGTGAGGTCAAGGCTGATAACCAAGAGGAGACTATGGTTGTCGAGACTGAGGATGATAGCCCAAATAATTTCCCTGAACTAAACATTTAGGGGTCAGAGACGGATAGCTCTGAGAAAATGAAACAGGACACTGGTAAGAGCAACAAGGGTAAGAAGAAAACCAAAAAAAACAAAGAGACCAATGACATCAACAATAGGATGACAAAGCTGGAGAAGAAATTCATGATCCTGGCAAGGTTCACCTCCAAAGTGATGCACAGGTCTACGACAACTCTGGCTGTCCTGCAGGACATTGAGCTCACCAGACATGGTATGAAGGACAAGGAGCTGAAAGAGTATGAGGATATGTACCAGTTTCTTACCAAGAACTGGGAACAACTCTTCAATTAGCCCAGGGGGCTTCTTTGTTTTCATGTTTAGTTTATGTTTAGTGTGTTGTCTGTCTACCAGTGAACTGTTGTTTCTGCGTTTTTTGTTGTTGATGGTTTCTTTTTGCTGTGATGGTCTCTTTTTGTTGACTCTCTAAGCATGCCCATGGGGCTACTATGTAATGGGCTCAGCACCCTTCTTTTGCCACTTATATTATCAAAAACAAATATACGCTTATCCAGACCTGTTCCAAAACAAACTTTAACAGTCAAAAAAACAACTCACATCAAACTACAAGCTACATGTTGTGATGTCTTTTTCTGTACAGGCTCTGCATTCATTTCAAATTTTTTTCTAGGACAGACATTGACAGAGAATGAAATGTTCATTGTTCAGAAAGTGTCACCATACTAAGGGACGATCACACATGGCCTGCTTCCTGTATTTCATCTCCGCCTCAGACTACACTAAAACCCCGCATTTAGTCTGTCTTGAAAAATCAGTGGGGACAGACTGTTCCACTTTTATTATTTCACCAATATCTTCTACTCATATTATTGGATTCACTATTTTACAGGCTGGCTGCTAGGTTTTGATTTATGTATACATTATATACAACATAATCTTCATCTTCCACACCAAAGTATTTTACTTGTCAAATTTTCTCAGTCCTAGTCGATTTGTTCATTTACATTTGCTTTGTTTTTCAATTCTGCAATGACAAGGAGCAAGGGAAACCCCCAAGTCTTGCTTGTGAAGCACATGATCAGAGCCCTTTGTAGGCTTGCCAATGCCCATAAATCAATTGCGTCTTCTCTGTCTCCAAAGAGTAGAAAGTATTTCAGCTCTGAGGATAAGACCATGACAAGATCATGTGGTTCCCTCCCCAAAGATGTCCCCAAGGGCAGTGTATGTTGGTAGCGAACACAATAGATTTATCATCCCTACTGAGTATTTGAATCATTCTCTGTTTAGGGCATTATTGGATAAGGCTAAGGAAGAGTATGGATTTGATCACCAGATGGGACTCACCATTCCCTGTGAGCGAGTTGCTTTCTAGTATTTGACATCCATGTTGGGGAGAAAGGATCCAGCACTCACAGATATGAAGCTGGATGAACTCATTGACTTTCCTACCCAAAAAGAGATACTCATACAGTGACATTGCAAGGCATCGACTGATTTCGTCTTAGATGCCAGGTCTGGGTGTCTCTGGTGTGCCAAGGGTACAAGGGACTTGCAGCCTGCTTCATAGCCATTTGTTCCCAATCGGCCAGACCGCAACAGCAATGGAACCATGGTAGATTCCAGTCAACAAGGCTACATTGGCAACTTGAAGATTAGAGGGATAAATGAAATTTTCTCTGCAGAGAATCAGAAGCACCAGTATTCCACCCATGTTGTCACTGGGGCTTTTCGAGTATGCAATTGAAGACAGCATCTTTGATTAAGAGAGGAGATGTTCGGCTTTCAACAAGAGGAAAGAGGATCATGTTGAGTCTAATGATGTTTTGCCTAAAGTTGATTTCTGAAAATCAACGGGCTTGAGAATGAGTACAATGTTTTATGAAATGATTGAGCATTTTGCATTCGGCCAAGCTAAGTAAGGGCTCCATTTTTATATAGAATTACACACATAATTGGCTATAACAACTACAGTTATCTGTACTTTGGTTTCCTCTTATTTTACAGTCTCTCAACTAAACTTGGTTTGTTCTCACTATCAATTTACTTATGTTACAGAGTCTAGTGATGCAGTTACATAATGGATTCTCTTCAGAATACAATAATTGACCTCAAACTGCGCTGCATGAATGCTGCAAAATTATTCCGCCTCAGAAACTATACACCATGTTCATGAAGTGCAGTTTGATGGCCAGTTGTGGTAATCAAGACTAGTGAAAAAGATGAGAGAAGATGAAGCAGAGACTAATTAAAATATATATACATAGAATAAATAAAAAGTATCGCGATAAGAGACATACGACATTGAATATGAAGATTATTTATAATATATCAGGGTTTGTAAGTATATTATATCTTAAATTTAGTTAGTGTTTTGTCAATGTATTATAATTTAATTGTGTATTTTTTTAGTCAATTTTTATTGATTCTTATTTTATGAGTAGTGGTTTATAAGAACTCATCTTTGATGATGTAATGAGTGTTAAGTGGACCATTCTTGATCATAAAAGATGAATTTTATTAACCACTACTCATGAAATATGGGTTTATAAAAATTAACTCACAAACTATGCAGTTGCATCCCAACAAAACATCATATATTTTATTATTTTTAACATTGTCTAATAAGTTTTCTAAAATAAAGAATATTTTATATTTTCAGAAAAGGAATTGTACATATTATGTATGTGATGATTAAATTGTGGCGTTGTAATCCTTGTCACCAAGGTTCAAACTCACACTAGGCCAATGAGTTGTGGGCCTTGCATCTTCGTAGGGCCCCCACTGGACCAATGAGCTTATAGCTGGTGGGTTTGAACCACTAGCATTAATGAAAAATTCATGTTAAGCATTCATACCAAGAGATGAGATCCCCTTGTTATAACCTTAGCAATTCATAAGTCCAAGGAAAAATATCTAGTGATTAAAAAACAAAAAAAATTGTACATATAAATGCATTTTGGTAACCTTGAATAGTCCAGCTTGGTTTGAGCGGCCTCTCATTCTCTCTCTATCTCTATCTTCCTCTTTATCTCTCTATTTCTATGTATCTCTTTATTTATTTTCCTCTTTCTCTCTTTCTCTCTTTATCTATCTTCCTTGTGTCCACTTCTCACCCTCCTACTTGTGGGAAGCTATTGCCTCTCATTTTTTCTCGATCTTCCCCTATTGTAATTCTCAAGCTATATGTGGTTGAAAATGAGGCATATTTTCTTGAAAAGGGTCGTAGATTTAATAAATTTTGATCCTGCCTCTCTAATCTACAACAATGGATTTCTAAGAATTGGCAACCTCTTATTATAGGAAAACTTGAAATTTACCCTTGTGTCAAGGGATTATTTATTGTGGTCTTTGAAAATTGCCCTCTAATGGGGATGTGGTGATGGATGTTTGGTTGTGGTTATGGGGTTAGAATTCCCTTATGCTTAAGTTCTGATTTCCTTCCTTTATCCCTCTCATTGAATCCCTTCATACTATGCTAGTTTGGATTTGGCTGCCTAACCTTCCTCTCCAGTTTTGGTGTGACTCCCATTATGAGGCTATTCGTAATACTCTGGGATATTTTTTGAAGGTGGATTCAACCACTATACTTTTCACCCACACAACTTATGTTTGCATTTATGTGGACATTGGTATTTCCATGGCTCTTCCTATGGATGTTTTCTAGCAATTAGTAGATTAGTCTTGGGTCTAGCTTCTTTGTTATAAGATCCTTCCTTACTGATGTCATCAGTGCTTTGCCTTATGACAATTGGCTTAATACTAACCCCACTCCAGCTACAAGGGTTTGGGCTCAACCTCTTGGTGGTATAATTTTTTCCCCACCACCGTACTGTTGCTCCTACTGATGATGTCTCTTTGCCAAAGGAGCTTTCTCCTTTCTTGCCTTCGCCCACTACTTGTGATGCTATTTTGAAACCTTTTGGGATTATTGAGAATCCCTCCTCCATTGTTGCTCAGATTGATCCTATGGTTTCTAATTATACACCTCTTGTGGTGGACTTCTCCATGGTTCCTAGTCATGTTGGGTGTTGTTCTCCTATATTCCATTCACAACCGAATACACCTTCTTAGGTCAGTGCTTCTTTGAATAGATGTATTTGGTCCCATCCTTCTCGTGAGGTGCATATTAGGGCAATAGAGGTAGTCCCCTCCCTTGTCCCCTTTCTCCATGGATGATGCCAACTTTGCTTAGCTAAATGGACTACAACAACATGTGGTTCAACTTGGGATTTGGCTAGATCATCTACATTATATGGGGTGAAGTTTGCAAATTTGAATTGGGTCCATAACCATAGAAATGACATGCACTAATGGAAATGAATTGACAATCTACACACTTCTATTTGTTGATTCCCCTGATTTAGCTTTGCTTGCTCTACCTTTTTATACTATTTGAGACAAGTTATATTTAGAAATACCTTTGAAGGATTGTTGTTATATCACAAGGAAACATAATAGGTCAAGTCTACAACCATTGGATTGATTTCGTGCTTAAGGTGCTTGAATCAAGAAGGAATATTCAAGAAAAATGCATTGATAGACACAATAAATAAAAATAATAAAAAATGTGTACATGGATAAAGTAGAGATATATGTATGAGAATGAATGCATGGATAAACCTAATCAATGACTAAAATAGGTGTAGAAATATGTATAGATATGGATAAGATAAGATAAAATATATATAAATAAAAATAAGAAACTAATTGACTCTTGTGTTTACAATGTGGATGACACTCCTCTGAGATGCAAACACTTGGCACTTCACCTACTCCCTCTCCTCTTACAAATACTTGGCACTTCACCTGCTCAACAAGAAGCCCGCTTTCATTGCTTTGTTTTTGTTTCTGTTCAGTTCAATCCCTAGTTACCAGAAACACGACGGTTTGGTGACGTTTTCGTTTCAGACGGCCGATACGCCGTTGCCAACGAGAAACGCCGTTTCTGCGTTTCTGTTCCGTGAACCTTCATTTTCTTTTCCATTTGCAAACAAACTTAAAGTGATTTTTATTAAAAGATTAAAGGTTTTTTATAATAGTGTTTATTTATTATGGAATAAAAATGATTTTTATTAAAAGCTTGTGGATTTTTATAATATTGTTTTTTAATATGATATTGTTTATTTATTAGGGAAAGTAGTTTGGTTTTTATAAAACAAATTTTACTAAAAAATAAATGTATGGTTTTTATAAGTTTAATTATGGCTAAAAAATAAATGTGTGGTTTGAAAACTAATTTTTTTTTTTATAAAACAAATTTTATAGATTTAGTTTTTGTTTTTAACAAAACAAATTTACTAAAAAACATAAATTCCTGTTTTTAGTCTGTTTAATTATTATGGAAAGTAGTTTTATGTTTTTAAAAAAGATAAATGTGTGAAGTTTTTCTTTATAAAACAAATTTCTTAAAAATATATATTTATAAAGATGTAGTTTTTGTTTTTTCCTAGTTTTATTGGCAGTGTTTTACTTTATAATAAATCTAAAATTTTGAAAAAATATATGTATCTAAAATCCGTTTCTTTTACGCAACCTCTAAATATCTCGGTTCTCGTCACGTTGTCGTTGCTGTTGCCATTTCCATTTCTCGTTTCTGGTAACATAGGTTCAATCTAATTTCATGGCATCTACTTCTGTTGAGATTACAAATGCTTTTGAACAAGTTGCATCTACTTCTGGTAGATCCACAATGTCACAGAGAAAGCTGCCCTACGATGTATTTATTAATCATCGTGGCCCCGATGTCAAACACACACTCGCAGCCACTCTCTACAAAACCCTCACTGCCATGGGATTGAGGGCTTTTCTTGATAAAGAAGAGCTTCAATTTGGGGATTTCTTGCCTACAGAAATAGAATAGACAATGCGCAGTGCCTCACTTCATATTGCTATATTTTCCCAAACTTATGCACAATCCCCATGGTGTTTGGCAGAGCTTTCATTTATGCTCAAAATTGGCACCCCAATTGTTCCTGTTTTCTACCATGTTCAACCTGATGATGTCCAATATGCAAAAGGAGTCTATGCTGATGCATTTTCCCGGCATGAAAAAAAGGGTAGATAGACCTTGGAAAAACTTCAAGAGTGGAAGAATGCGCTCAAGAATGTTTCATATAATGTCGGTGGCATCATTCATAATGAAGGGTGAGTACCAAATACTCTGTTTCCAGCACCTATCTTATTTTATCAATCATCTTCTGCATTTGGTGCATTTTTTTATTTCTTAATTTATGGTATGCATGTCATGTTAAGCGATGTTTGTTCTATTTCGTTTTGCTACTGTTGTATATATTTAGTGACGAGGGGGACTTGCTCAAGAATATTGTTAGTTGTGTTTTGAAAGTAATAAAAAACGTGCCATTTGTGGTTGCCGCCCATCCCATTGGTTTGGATGATGCCCTCATAGACTTTCAAAGAACAACACTTCAATTTGCAGAAACCGATGGCCCTGTGCAAATTGTGGGAATATGGGGCATGGGTGGCTCTGGCAAAACCACATTTGCCAAATAGTTATATAACAATAAATCCAAAATTATGGAAAAGTCTAGTTTTCTATTAGATGTTAGAGACGCTGCTTCCAAAAGTGTGTTGCATAATAAATAGAAAAAAATTCTAGAGGACCTCGGTCTCAAAGGAGTCTTAATTGAGAATATTGAAGAAGGGAAGGGGATTCTTGCTAACCGTTTAAGATCTGTTAAGGTGCTCATCATTCTGGATGATGTGGATAATGTAGACCAACTAGATGCTCTAGTTCCCAAAAAAGACACTCTTGGATTGGGTAGTTTGATTGTAGTTACTACAAGTGAACTTGATGTCCTTCGACTATGGGGCATCTCATCCATTTATAAAATGAAAGCACTAGATCCAACTCATGCCAAGCAGCTCTTTTGTTGGCATGCTTTCTTGCAGTCCTTTCCACCCCAAGCATTTGGAGATTTGGTTGAAAACTTCCTATTTGTTTGTAATGGATTACCATTGTCTCTAAAGGTTTTTGGAGCACAGTTATATGGTATCTCCAACCAATATTATTGGGAAAGTCAATTGCATAAGATCTCCAGAACTTTACCCAGTGATATCAAAGAGAGATTAAAAGTCAATTATGATGCCCTAGATGATGAAGAGAAGCAAATATTCTTAAATACTGCTTGTTTCTTCATTGGAGAGGAAAAATCTTCAGTCATTGCAGCTTGGGATGGATTAGGCTGGAGTGGTTTGCATGGTTGGGAAAGACTTCTCAATAAGTGTCTCGTTGAATATAATTATGATAACAGCATAAAAATGCATGACCACTTAAGAGATTTGGGAAGAGAAATTGCAAATAATCAGTCACCATCCCGTCTCTAGTCTTCCCAGCAGATTGACCAGATTATTAATGTTGATAATGGAGTACCAGTAAGGTTAATACTTTCTTTGCTTGTTTTCTTTGTCTACTTGTATTTGTTTGATTCTCGTCTCCATGAACTTCAATCTTTGCATAGTTTTTTATTTAATTTCCTTGTTTGAATTTAAAAGGGAATTGCCATTCGACGAATAATGGCCACAACAAATGAATCCACAAGCAAGCTTGAGCAGTTTGCTCGATATTCCCAGGGTGCAATAGTCAACACTCGCTGAAATGTTTACCTGACTCTCTGGGGCGCCTGAATCTATTAGAGGATTTAATGATACTGAATTCAAGAGTGAAATCCTTACCAAAATCAGTTAGTCACCTAATTAATCTTCAAAGCCTTGATGTACGTTGGTGCCCAATCAGCAAATTGGATCTCGGGGTAGGGATGTTTACTTGTTTAAAGCAGATAAACCTGTTGATTTTATAATCAGATTTAAACAATCAGAAAATGCAACACAATGAACAATGAACACAACAAGATAACCTGGGAAAACCCTTCAACTTGAGGGGAAAAAACCCAGCAACAATATATCTCTTATATATTGAATGATAAGAACAGCAATCTGCTTTACAATGGCCAAATCCAAGGCCTACATGTATGGCTTCACTTCTTGAAGCACAATGAATAAGTCCACACTTGATAAATCTGATTTGATCTTGAAATAACTTGATCTGCTCCTTAGAAATTTGCTCTGCTTTAGAAATCTGCTCTGCCTTAGAAATATGCTCTGCCTTCTGAATTAAGCATGTAATTTAATGTGTTTGATTGAGAGAGCAATGACCTTGTATATATATATGTATAAGTGAGGGACACACCCTTTCACAAGCAGTCAGCCTTATTACAGTGTTAATTGGTCGGCCTGTAGAAGGATCCGACTGACGCTAAAAACATCAACACTCCCTCTTAGCTAGGGAGGATACTTCCAGCTGCATGAGACATATCACCTCATCGTGATGTCAACCACAATGGATGACATTCACTATGGCTTTCCCAGAGGGTGGAATCAAGGGATTTCACCTCGAACTTCTCTCACAGAGAAGAACTCGTTATCAAGGGATTTCACCTCGAACTTCTCTCACAGAGAAGAACTCGTTATCAAGGGATTTCACCTCGAACTTCTCCCACAGAGAAGAACTCATTATCAAGGGATTTCACCTCGAACTTCTCTCACAGAGAAGAACTCGTTATCAAGGGATTTCACCTCGAACTTCTCTCACAGAGAAGAACTCATTATCAAGGGATTTCACCTCGAACTTCTCTCACAGAGAAGAACTCGTTATCAAGGGATTTCACCTCGAACTTCTCTCACAGAGAAGAACTCGTTATCAAAGGATTTCACCTTGAACTTCTCTCACAGAGAAGAACTCTTTATCAAGGGATTTCACCTCGAACTTCTCTCACAGAGAAGAACTCATTATCAAGGGCTTGCACCTCAAATCCCTCTCACAAAGAGAAATGCATTAACAAGGGCTTGCACCTCAAATCTCTCTCATAGAGAGAAATGCATTAAAGTACATCTCAAGAAGTCACTGATACTGATACTCCCTCTTAGCAAGGGCTTCATTCTCCACAACTCCAAGCTTGTCTCAAAAATGCACAAACTTTACTTTGGCAAGAGGCTTGGTGAGAATGTCTACCATCTGCTCATCAATGCTGATGTACTACCATATCTCTGAAATAGTGGAATTTGATCTCCACATGTTTAGTTCTGTCATGAAACACTAGATTGACAGAAAGCTTCACACAGCTTAGATTACCATAATGAATGACAGTCGGCTCCAACGATTGTCCAAACAATCTTTTAAGAAGCTTCCAAAGCCACACTGCTTCTCGAGCTACCACACAAGCTGCAATATACTCAGTCTCTACTGAGCTTAGTGCCACTAAAGACTGCTTCTTGCTACACCAGGATATCATAGTGGACCCCAAACTAAAGCAACATCCAGAGGTGCTCTTCCGATCAGTGACACACCCTGTCCAATCAGAATCAGTACATCCATGCAGCTTCAAGTCTACACCAGAAGAATATCTCAAGCCATACCCAACTGTGCCATGCAAGTATCTTAAGATATGCTTCACTGCAACTAGATGTACTTGTCTTGGTTCACATATGAACTGACTAAGTGCACTCACTGCATAGCAAATATCTGGTCTAGTATTGACTAGATACATCAATGATCCAATCAACTACCTGTACATAGTAGGATCCACCAGATCTGAACTAGCTGCAACCTCTTTTAAATTCTAAAAAATTAGTTTCCATAGGTGTAGACATAGATTTGCAATCCATTATACCAAATCTCTTTAGAATATCAAGGGTATACTTCCCTTGACTTAGAATGATCTCATCAAGCTTCTGCCATACTTCTGAACCAAGGAAGTAGTGCATGTAACCAAGATCCTTCATTTCCAATTCAGAAGCTAACTCCTTACATTTGATAATGAGGTGATCTTTTCCAGTAAGAAATAAATCACCATAAGGAACCAAGATCAACTAGATTACCATCTTCTTCAGGTTTAGTAGGCATCCTCTGACTCTTTTAGTACTTGCATCAACCTTATGACCTCTTTATCCAAGATTGGTTGCAATGCTTGCCTTAGAGAAAATTTTCCAGAGCACATCTCTGATATTGTAGAGAGTTCAGGATTGTCCTCCTCGACCCCAACCTAGATCACTCTATTTTGAATAGGTTTGCAGAGCTATCAATCAAATCCGGATAGATTATCTTGTGCAATTCTGTTCTCAGCATTCAAAGAGGTCTTCCAAGGACATTTATCATCAACCTTGCAATGCTACAACCTTCACTTCTTCTCAGTGAGTCATAGAACTCCCTCTTGATCCCTACCTCAAAGATTGCAAAGAAGACTTATGAAAGTGAACTCCCTCTAGCCACTAAATCAGTCCCATAGCTGCAAGTTGTGACTCCATGCTTGATCATTTCTTTGGTCGGCATAACTTCCTCACAAGATGCCTGAAGCTCTTCCTCCTAGTGCAATCTCTCATTACTTTCATGCTCCTCGATCGATCCTGGGAGCATTTTAGAGAGAGATTACTAACAGTTTGTAACTATCCAAAGAAATATCAAGGCTAGAATCATACACGGTTTACTATCTCAAGTTATAGGATGAATACATAAGAATTTATGAACAATATTAAAACATGAATAATGAAATCAACCTATAAGTGAAATATGTAGCAAATATCAAAAGATAAAAAATGAAGGGATAAAGAAACTTATCTTTATTGAAATCTAATATATAACTCTTTCTTCCATGTTTTCTTTCAAGAGTGCTAAACTCAGCACAACAAAAGACAATCTGCAAAACTACAGATTTCTTAAATGCATTTAGCATGTAGAACCAACCCTCTCAAAGAGTCAAGGCTCTATCACAATTCATGCATTAGAGAATGACATCGATGTGACCAACTAATCACCATCGACATTTCAGATCTCTAGCCTAGATAAGAGTGATTTCAAGGGCACAAACAACAAGGAGAAATACTTATCTCTTTATTGAGTTGTTGGTACACCAATGAGCTAGGCTTGTGGCTGTTCTCGTCAACACACCAATTAGACACGATGATGACAAAGGTTGCAACTTCATAAACTCCCACAACAAACTCCATCTCCTTTGTACGAGTCGAGATAACCAAAATAAGGAGAAGCCATGAAGAAAACAGGTCCATCGCCACCATGATTAATTGAAGAGAGCTGATTTCTCAATTCTGAAATCCTCATGAAGTAAGAAATAAACGTTTCTCCTTTCGACATTTTCACATGATGTAGTTGTTGCTTCAGTGCAAGAGCCCGGCTGGTGTTGTTGATTTTGTACATCTCCTCCAAGGTTTTGAACATGTCCCTTGTCGTCTTGAACTTGGAGACGATCGGAACAATATGAACTTTAACGGAGTCAACCAATATCTTCTACGCCTTGATGTCTTTTTTTTTTCCACTGCAACTTCTCTTCTTCCTCCGAAGGTTCGGGAACTTTGGTTTTCACAAACTCGGCCAAGTCATTTTCTTCCAAGGTAAGCATGATTCTAAACCTCCATGTTGTGAAGTTGGATGCTCCTTCGAGTCTATCCTCAATTTTAAGACCGTTCACCATCTTGACTAAAATAGGGATAGACAAGAGATATAAAGAACAATAGAGAGTATTGCTGCAATGACAAATCTGATCACAATCTTCTTCAAACCCGCTCTGATACCATGTTGATTTTATAATCAGATTTAAACAATCAGAAAATGCAACACAATGAACAATGAACACAACAAGATAACCTGGGAAAACCCTTCAACTTGAGGGGAAAAAACCCAGCAACAATATATCTCTTATATATTGAATGATAAGAACAGCAATCTGCTTTACAATGGCCAAATCCAAGGCCTACAGGTATGGCTTCACTTCTTGAAGCACAATGAATAAGTCCACACTTGATAAATCTGATTTGATCTTGAAATAACTTGATCTGCTCCTTAGAAATCTGCTCTGCTTTAGAAGTCTGCTCTGCCTTAGAAATCTGCTCTGCCTTCTGAATTAAGCATGTAATTTAATGTGTTTGATTGAGAGAGCAATGACCTTGTATATATATATGTATAAGTGAGGGACACACCCTTTCACAAGCAGTCAGCCTTATTACAATGTTAATTGGTCGGCCTGTAGAAGGATCCGACTGACGCTAAAAACATCAACAAAACCTATACTCAACTGAAGTGTCCAAGATCTCCATCTTTGAAGATTGTTGTCCCGGCCTCGAGAGTCTCTAACGGAGATAGAAGTCCTACCAAATACAGTCAAGAAGATAGAATTGCGTGACTGTAAAGTGCTGAGGAACATAAGGGGTATCGATGGTCTGGTAAACATTCAAGAACTGAGGAAAAGTGGATGCCCTGAGTTGGATGCGCTTCCTAGTTTTGCACAATCAACTTTTTTCCGAGTATTTGAACTGAGGAAAAGTGGATGCCCTGAGTTGCTACAGAGTTAAGAAAATACAAGGTTTGGAACATTGCAGAGCATTGGAGACGCTGAAAGTATATACGAGGTGGAAGGAGGGTGGTATAGAAAGTTTGGAGGGCATGGAAAGATTGAGGATTGTGCATCTCAGAGCAATCAGCAGAGAAGGTGTTGAAGGTTGCATTCAAAGCATGCAGGTAATAATAGTTTATAGGCATGATATAGAATTCTAATTATTTTGAATTGACCATGTATTGGCTAATGTGTTGATGTGAAAAGGATTTGCAGAAATGGCGAAAAGAAGAAATAATATTATGCACACGGGCGGTCCCCAGTGCGGCCTCACTTGTTAACTCCTTTGCCTTTCCCATCGTTAAGTCCTTCACTAACAAGTCCAACCCATCCTTCAAATGGTCCTCCCGTGCCTACTGCATTCTGCTATGTGTCATTGTGAATTGTAAATCTCCAAACACTTTATTGAAGTTGGAGGGAAAGAAATCAGGTGATGGGCACCAATATGTCTGTACTTGGATGGAGTTGGAGTAGGGTAAATGGGTATGGACAGCTCTCTTCACACAACATTACACGTTCCACAATACGTTGCGTGGAAAAGTGGAGAAAGGAGTGGTTGTGACGGGAGAAGAGGAGAGAGTCGTGGAGGCTTTCACCCGCTTATGGGCACTTCTAGCGAATTAATATTGTTAACAATATTCATATGCATATGAATTAAAAATAGATTTGTGGTAATTAAAAAATTCTACGTTCATTGGGTCTTGCATTGTAATTTACATTTTCTTTTAAAATTGTTTTTTTTTTTTTACAATTATATTTAATTAATTTTTAATATAATATTTTTATAATAAATATTATTTTATTTAAATATAATTTATAGAGTAATAAAAAAATAGATTTTTTATTTATTTATAAAAATATAAATAAAAGAATAATAAAATTATTATAATTGTTTTATAACTTTTTTAAAAAAAATTATTTTTTAAAAATTATTTTATATTAGAAAAAGAGGATAAATTATGAATTAATATTTGTATGATGATTGAGTCATTGGTACAATTTGTCATTAATAAGTGAGAAAGAATATCATTTTATTTGGTGGTTGTTATATCCCTTTTTTTATATGGCTTTTAAAGGTCACACCCAAAGTGCACACAAGATTAGAAAGATGCAATATTGAATTCATATGAAGACACGTACATGTAAATCAACAACTTAAAGATTGTGAGGAACCACAATAACAATAAAATAGAACATATACTCAAAATTTACAAAACATCAAAAGTTTCTTTGTTCACATGACTAATGATTACATGACTTAAGCCACCCTTATTCGTGATGGGCAATGGGGTGGTTGAAACCCTCAATCTACTACCACTTGTTTGATATTGTAATGTCCCCTTTTTATATAGTTCAAAATTTCTTAATCTTGCACACAATTTTAACTGGTTTGATTGATTCTTTCAATTATGCAGATAACTGATCTATCTTCTTCCAAGCTACAATTGCCTCCGACACAATATCTACTAACTATGAAATGCAAAACTATGGCAATAGTTATGGGTTACAAAGAATGCAATGGAAACAATGTTGTGCTTGAAGTCTAAGTTGGAACCGCTGACTATTATGATGGAATCCGCTTCTACAGAGCCTTATGATATGAGTCACTGACTCAAAGGAAGATACGCTCAGGTTAGAGGTTCGATCTTCTATGACGATGATACTGCCCACTTTGATGGAAATTGTCTTTGACGCTGAAAATAGTCTCAACAAATCTCTGCAATGAAGTCGCTACTTAGAAATGTGACGGCATCCAATGTCAATCGCTACCATATACTTTAACAATGACCAGGAATGATGGTTTGTAGGCTTCTATCTATTGAAATTGGCACCAAGAGACTGGGTCAGCAGATAGGAATATTCGACCAGCAATGATGACAATTCTCCACAAGCTGCTACAAAGAGTTAGATCTGTGAATGATATCATGAGATGATGATAATATTGAATTGTATTTCTTGCTGATATGGCTGCAGATTGAATACTTTGTGATGAGAGAATAAATTCCCAATATATCCTCCTGAGATTATTGCTGATGATCCCTCTTATATTCTTTAGATTCTAAGAGTTGCCACCTTTCCAAGAGACCTCGCCTCTCCTGGTAATCGCATGTATTGTCTAAATCATTATTCATAATCACTCGTATTCTCTTAACAATTCATCCGTTCTCTGATCACTTAATTGACGATTTCCTTAATCGTATATTGGCTACGATTATTGTTAGTTGATAATGGGACATGACAGCCCTCCCCACTCAAAATTGCTTGTCCTCAAGCAATCACGATGAGTTGTTTCAATACCTTGCATTTTAATATCTACCTTCAATGCGTTGAGATGAAGTCATGGTTTTGATTCAGAATGAACATGTTTGAGTGAAATGATTGTGATTCCATGAGAGAGAATTTGTGATCAAGAGAGCATTTGTTTGATGTTTTGAATAATAACGATGAGATGCAAGTATCATAGATTAAGAAGATTGGAGATAATTGAGATTCCAAGATGCATCTTGAGATTTAGTCTTGTACTTGTCATATGTTGTTGACCTCAAAATTGAGAAGAGTCATGTTCCTGACTAAAGAAGATTTGAAAAGCGATGTGCTTGATGAAATATAGTGTCATAGATGAAGAATGATCCTGGGAGTTTGAGGGTTATGGGCCCATAATTTGACTTAGTATCGGTATTATGTTACATAAATCAAGAGAAGAATTCAAAGAAGATTCTTGGAAGAAATGAATTTAGTTCATTGGTCTTGTGATTAGTGAAATTAACTTCCTTATTTCCTATACTTCCCTAAGGTCTCCTTATACTCCTGATGGAGGAGTGAGGTTTCAAAAGGGTATCTTAATGTTCCAACTCTTTAGGCCCAAGGGCAGAGCTCCTTTGACCCAAGTGAACATGTCATTTCCATCACGAGTGGCGTATCTAGAAGAGCATATCTCTCTCTAGTCCCAAAGGAAGAACCCTTTAATTAAAAGGTAGAACCCCCTTGGCTCATATGATCTTATTAATTCCATCATAAGTGGCGTATCTAGAAGAGCACATTTCTCTCTAGACCCAAAGGCAGAACCCTTCATTAGAACGCAGAACCCCTTTGGCTTATGTGGACTTATCATTCCTCATCATGAATAGCATATCTAGAAGAGCACTTCTCTCCTAGACCTAAAGGCAAAACCCTTCACTAGAAGGCGAACCCCTACGACTCATGTGAACTTATTACTTCCATCATAAGTGGTGTATCTAGAAGAGCACATTTCTCTCTAGACCCAAAGGCAGAACCCTTCATTAGAAGGCAGAACCCCTTTGGCTTATGTGGACTTATCATTTCTCATCATGAGTAGCGTATCTAGAAGAGCACTTCTCTCCTAGACCCAAAGGCGAAGCCCTTCACTAGAAGGCAGAACCCCTTCAGCTCATGTGAACATATTACTTCCATCATAAGTGGCGTATCTAGAAGAGCACATTTCTCTCTAGACCCAAAGGCAGAACCCTTCATTAGAAGGCAGAACCCCTTTGGCTTATGTGGACTTATCATTCCTCATCATGAGTGGCATATCTAGAAGAGCACTTCAATCCTCGACCCAAAGGCAGAACCCTTCACTAGAAGGCAGAACCCCTTTGGCCCATGTGAGTTCATTACATTTTCTTTTGGTTCTAAAATCAATTCTCTTTTCTTCTTTTACTTGGAGTTACCTCAATTTCTTCTTGACTTTCTTTGTTGAATATGACTTCTATATTGTGTGCTTGAGCTCTTGTTCCACATCTATGCCCTGGTTTCCATGCTTCTTTGCATTTAAAACACACTTTTTTGTCTTGTTCACAAACGTGTCCTTTCTCCCATTCCTTCTTGCAATCAAAACAAAGACCCTTCTTTCTTAGCTCTTCCCGACCATTATAAGAAAGATATGGTTTCTCGTATTTCTTTTCATTCCTTAGACATATATGTCCTGATTTCCATGGTTCCCCGCATTTACGACATGGATTCTTATTAAGATTTTCATTCTTATGCATAGGTTTGGTGAATAGTTGAGGGGTCTTACTAGTTTCTAATTGAGTTGCCATTTCGATGGCATCATCCATGGTAGACGGTCTTAGAGCCCCTACCAATCCTCTTAGCTTCTCATCCAAACCTTGAACAAATAGGAATGTGAGTCTTTCATCATCTATTCCGGGGACTCGAATGGCTACTTTCTCAAATTCACTCACATACTCGTCCACGGTTCCACGTTGTCTTATTAAGGTTAAATCCCAGAAGTCTTGTTGGGGATGTCTTTTATCAAATTTTTTTGAGGAACTTATTGGAAAATTCCGCATAGGATGTGATGGAATCATGTCCTTGAGTTCTTTTCCCGTTATGCCACCATTCATATGCTAAGCCTTCCAAATGTAGGATGGCAAATTGAAGGGCATCTTTCATGGGGTTAAGAAGAAAATAGTCATTTAGTTTTTGTAACCATGCATGCGGGGATATCTTATGGGTTCCATCATAATGTGGCAAATTTACCTTATTGGCCTTTTGCTTCAAATCCTTATTTGCAATTCTTTTCTCTCTTCTTGTTAACTCATTCGTTTTTGAAATGCTATATTCGATAAAGGACACCATTCCTCTTAGTTCGGGTTCTAAGTTGGCATAAGCTCTCATCATGTCTTCTGTGCTCATGCTTTGGGGGGTATTGTTTTCCATTCTTGGATTTTCTTCACTTGGTAGGAAGGATGGTAGTGGAATCCTTGAACTTGACAAAGAGTTGCTATTTTCATCTTGATTAGAAGCTACTTCCTTCCCATTAGTTGTTTGTGCCTTTAAAGTTTCCATGTCATTTCTCAAGGTTTGCACAGTTTGCAAAAGGACTTGAGTAGCTTGATTTTGATCATTCAAATTCCTTGTGGTTGCTTCAATGAAGGCTCTCAATTCGTTGTTCATCCTTACTTGGCTGCTTCTTGGCCTTCTATATGTTTGCATATAGTATCCTCACAGGTTGGCAGGACGTAGCTCTAATACCACTTGTAATGTCCCCTTTTTATATAGTTCAAAATTTCTTAATCTTGCACACAATTTTAACTGGTTTGATCAATTCTTTCAATTATGCAGATAATTGATCTATCTTCTTCCAAGCTACAATTGCCTCCGACACAATATCTACTAACTATGAAATGCAAAACGATGGCAATAGTTATGGGTTACAAAGAATGTAATGGAAACAATGTTGTGCTTGCAGTCTGAGTTGGAATCGCTGACTATTATGATGGAATCCGCTTCTACAAAGCCTTATGATATGAGTCACCGACTCAGAGGAAGATACACTCAGGTTAGAGGTTCGATCTTCTATGACGATGATACTGCCCACTTTGATGGAAATTGTCTTTGACGCTGAATATAGTCACAACTGATCTCTGCAATGAAGTCGCTACTTAGAAATGTGACGACATCCAATGTCAATCGCTACCATATACTTTAACGCTAACCAGGAATGATGGTTTGTAGGCTTCTATCTGTTGAAATTGGCACCAAGAGACTAGGTCAGCAGATAGGAATATTCGACCAGCAATGACGACAACAACAATTCTCCACAAGCGGCTACAAAGAGTTAGATCTATGAATGATATCATGAGATGATGATAATATTGAATTGTATTTCTTGCTGATATGGCTGCAGATTGAATACTTTGTGATGAGAGAATAAATTCCCAATATATCCTCCTAAGATTATTGCCGATGATCTCTCTCATATTCTTTAGATTCTAAGAGTTGCCACCTTTCCAAGAGACCTCGCCTCTCTTGGTAATCGCATGTATTGTCTAAATCATTATTCATAATCACTCGTATTCTCTTAACAATTCGTCCGTTCTCTGATCACTTAATTGACAATTTCCTTAATCGTATATTGGCTACGATTATTGTTAGTTGGTAATGGGACATGACAGATATCCATGACTACTCCTAAACACTATAAGATGAATATTGTGTATGTCTTTAATACATAGGAAGCATGTTTCTATAGATGCAAGACCCTCAATCATTGCTTTTCTATATTCTTAAATCTAATCTTATAAAATCATCTTTTAAGTGCAAGCAAAATTATGCACATTTTTTATAGATGTTATGTTGCTTTATGTGCAAGAAACCTTGAGTATATGCATTTCATAACTTTAGGATTTGTTCTTTGATTAGTAGTTATTATTATGAATTCGTGTAATGAAATACGTTTCTTCAGAATGGCTATTTTTTCCATCAATATTTGTGCGGCCAATTGATAGCAACTTTGGTGCTTTTACTAGTTAATTAGAGAGTGATATATAAGAGCCTCCACCCACAATAAAGATTGGCATGATTACATTCAATTTAAATCCAAGAATTAAAAAAAAATGAAATAAATATTAAAACCTCAACATCTAACAAAGAAATTAAAAACTCAACATCCAACATCAATGACACAAATTGCACGAGATTAAAACCATCAGCCAAATTTCACCGAATCTTTAGTCTTCACCATTGAGAGTGTGCTTATTTAACAGGTGGTAGGCACCGCATTCAAAGTCTTTTACCAAGGATGATGTGCATTTTGTCTGTGCTTATGACAGTTGGAGGATGCAAGCCCATGCAAAACACTTCAATAATAATGAAAACGGACAATTGTTATTAGTTAAATTACGCTACCCACCTTGACAATCAAGTAACAAATATAGGCTTATCCAAACATGTTCCAAAACAAACTTTAACAGTAAAAAACAATTCACATCAAACTACAAAGTACATGTTATGCTGTCTTTTTCTGTCCAGGGTCTGCCTTCATTTCATTTTTTTTCTTGGACAGACATTGACAGAGAATGAAATGTTAATTGTTTAGAAAGTGTCACCATACTAGGGGACAATCACACATGGCCTGCTTCCTGTATTTCATCTCCGCCTCAAGACTATACTAAAATCCCACATTTAGTCTATCTTGAAAAATCAGTGGGGACAGACTGTTCCACTTTTATTATTTCACCAAAATCTTCGACTCATATTATTGGATTCACTATTGTACAGGCTGGCTGCTAGGTTTTGATTTATGTATATCTATACAACATAATCTTCATCTTCCACACCAAAGTATTTTACTTGTCAAAGTTTCTCAGTCCTAGTCGATTTGTTTCTAACCTCTAAATCATTTCCATTTGCTTTGTTTCTCAATTCTGCAATGGCAAGGAGCAAGGGAAACCCCCAAGTCTTGCTTGTGAAGCACATGATCAGAGCCCTTTGTAGGCTTGCCAATGCCTATAAAGCAGTTGGGTCTTCTCTCTCTCCAAAGAGCAGAAAGCATTTCAGCTCTGAGGATAAGACCATGGCAAGATCATGTGGTTCCCTCCCCACAGATGTCCCCAAGGGACACTGTGCAGTCTATGTTGGTAGCCAACGCAGTAGGTTTATAATCCCTACTGAGTATTTGAATCATTCTCTGTTTCGGGCATTACTGGATAAAGCTGGGGAAGAGTATGGATTTGATCACCAGATGGGACTCACCATTCCCTGTGAGCGAGTTGATTTCCAGTATCTGACATCCATGTTAGGGAGAAAGGATCCAGCACTCACAGATATGAAGCTGGATGAACTCATTGACTTTCCTACCCCAAAAGAGATACTCATACAGTGACATTGCAAAGCATGGACTGATTTCGTCTTAGATGTCAGGTCTGGGTGTCTCTGGTGTGCCAAGGGTACAGGGGACTTGCACCCTGCTTCATACCCATTTGTTCCCAATCGGCCGGACCGCAATAGCAATGGAACCCTGGTAGATTCTAGTCAACAAGGCTACATTGGCAACTTGAAGATTAGAGGGATAAATGAAATTTTCTCTGCAGAGAATCAGAAGCACCAGTATTCCACCCATGTTGTCACTGGGGCTTTTCGAGTATGCAATTGAAGACAGCATCTTTGATTAAGAGAGGAGATATTCGGCTTTCAACAAGAGGAAAGAGGATCATGTTGAGTCTGATGATGTTTTGCCTAAAGTTGATTTCTGAAAATCAACGGGCTTGAGAATGAGTACAATGTTTTATGAAATGATTTGAGCATTTTGCATTCGGCCAAGCTAAGTAAGGGCTCCAATTTTATATAGAATTACACACATAACAACTACAGTTATCTGTACTTTGGTTTCCTCTTATTTTACAGTCTCTCAATTAAACTTGGTTTGTTCTCACTTTCAATTTACTTATGTTACAGAGTCTCTAATGCGGTTACATAATGGAATCTCTTAAGAATACAGTAATTGACCTCAAACTGTGCTGCATGAATGCTGCAAAATTATTCCCTCTCAGAAACTATACACCATGTTCATGAAGTGCAGTTTGATGGCCAGTTGTGGTAATCAAGACTAGTGGAAAAGATAAGAAAAGATGAAGCAGAGACACTAATTAAAAAATAAGTACATAGAATAAATAAAAAAAGTATCGGGATAAGAGACATTACATTGAATTTGAAGCTCTTTAAATATATATATGTTTTTCTCGCGGAAATCCTGGTCATGCTGGTATTGGAGGTGTTGGGCGAACTAGTTTTGGGACTGTTGAGTTTATCTTTTCTATTTATAAGGGTTGGTATACTAACAATGTGATGGAGGCTATTGCCATTTTATGTGCTATGGAGCATGGTTGTATTCTTGGGTGGAGACGGATCATTTGTGAATCTGATTCTCAGGTGGTGGTGACTTTGTTGAAGAGGCAGCATTTAGAGAATGTTAGTTGGCATTTGGCGGTTATTATAAAACAGATTCTTAATCTGTGTGTTTCTTTGGATTCTGTTTCTTTCTATCATATTCCTCGATAATGGAATGGGGTTGCGGATTGTTTGGCTAAATGGGCTTCTGATCATTTGCATGATCGGAATATTGTGGAAAGGGGTCAATTACCCCCAGATTTGTCTCAAAATTGGACCAATTAGTGGAGTTAGACGGGTGTGTAATGCCCTCGCTTTGTATTGTTCTTTTTCTGGTTTGAATAAATTTTTACACCTCTTTTAATAAAAAAAAAAGTATATTATATTTTAAATTTAGTTAGTGTTTTGGGAGTGTATTAGTATTTAATTGTATAGTTTTTTAGTTAATATTCATTGATTCATATTTTATGAGTAGTGGTTTACATGAACCCATCTTTCATGATGTAATGAGTGTTAAGTGGACTATTCTTGATCATAAGAGATGGATTTTATTAACATGAAATATGGTTTATAAAAATTAACTCTCAAACTATGCAGTTACATCCCAACAAAACATCATATATTTTATTATTTTTAACATTGTCTGATAAGTTTTTTAAAATAAAAAATACTTTATAGTTTCAAAAAAGGAATTGTACATATTGTTTTTCATGGCAAAATGTGATGGTTAAACTGTGGCATTGTAATCCTTGCCACCAAGGTTCAAACCTGCACTAGGCGGAGGAGCTTGTGGGCCTAGCATCTTTGCAGGGCCCCACTGGTAGGTTTGAACCAGTGGCATCAATACAGCATTCATGCCAAAGGATGAGGTCCATATCATGACCTCACCAATTCATAAGTCCAATAAAAAATGTTTACTGATAAAAATAAAATAAAATTAATATACATATAAATGTGTTTTGGTAACCTTGAATAGTCCAGCTTGGTTTGAGAAGCCTCTTTTACTACTTAAAACACTGTCCACGATGGAATTAAAAAGAGTGGTAATTTCAATCCTTTGGGGACCAAAAATAATTCACTAGTGGAAAAGGATTCTATGAACCATAATAGAAAGATAACCAATCACCACTGTCAGGAAAAACAGAGCCTAGAAAAAGACGTCCATATGAATAGCGCTATAATCAATTATTACATTAATTTATAATTTAATCAATCACAAACCAAAAAACAAAAGGAAAACAAGGGCTGCGTTGCAGCAGCAATCCCTGCCTAAAGCTGCTGCAGCGTTTACTGAAAACATATGGCAAATTCAAACAATTGACAATGTCCTAATTTCTATCCAAAACAATCCGAAACAGCTGCAAAATAATCTGTAAAGAGCACCAGAAAGTTTTTGTTGTAGTCTAATGAAATGTACGTATAGTGGCACCTTACCATGGAACTGTAGGAGGCCTGCAAGAGAAAACTGTGTAGGGCATTGGTGCAGGAGCTCCCAGTTTTAGTCATTTTTTACTATATCATGTTTTGTGTCTTGTTATTTTGGTTTTCCCTAAGGCTTTGGAAGCCATTCTCATGTTTGTAATAAGGACTTAGTCCATTTTGATTGACTAGTCCAGGCCTATTTTCTAGGTATTCTCCTTTAGAAACTTAGTGTTTTTGAAGAAAAAAAGCAATTTCCAATGTTTCACTGCCTTTCATGGGCAGTTGTACAGTTGGAAGAGAAGAGGAAAGGTTCCAAAAACTTTCTATAAACAATTTATTGTATGAACATGCCGACATGAATGGAAGGAGGAGTTTTTTTGGTTGAAAAAACAGTGATTTTCTGTGTTCTGCAAGAAACAGTCACTTTGTACAGCCTAGTACGGACAGTGAAGGGTCCAAGGTCTGGAAAATATGTTTGCATGTTGAATCACCTTTCTTTTGCATATAGTTAGAGCTCTTGACATTTCTGTAGGGGGGAGAACCATTTCATTTTACAAGAACTGTTCTGAAACCCTCCAAACTAGGGTTTGTGTCCAAAATGATGAATTTTTCCTCTATCCTCTGAAAGTTATCAACCATTTTCAGAAGGATGGAGGAAGGTAGGCTAGGTTTTATGTTTTTCATTGTTTTGCAGGTTGAATGCTCCTCTTCAAAGAGTTTGGTATGACTCTAACTAGTCAAAAACAGTGACTAGTTAGCATGAAGTAGTGGACAGCATTGTAAATGCACAAAACAGTTGAGTATTTGATCATATGGTTGGTGAATCTGTTGGTTACAGGTGATGACAGTCCTGTCTAGGTACTTATGTGCCTTTGAACAAGCTAGTTTGAGACACTTCTTTCATACAACCTCCCAAATTAGGCCTTTTCACTGAAAAAAAGACAGTTTGCTGTTTTAAACGCCAATAGTACAATACGGTCTGCATGTTGGTGGAGGAGTACATGCTTAATATGGGTATTTGGTTATGCATTTAGAGTTGGTCATTTGGGGTTATGAGTAATTACTGTTGGGTTAACCATTCCCTTAGGCTACAAGGTTTAAGCCTTCTTGAAACACTGTTTTTAGGACAGTCAAAAGACAGTTTGCTGTCCACTGTCCTTTCTGGTACAGAATTTGGTGTTGAGTCAGAAAATTCATGTTGGTCATGTCCTTAGTAAATGTATGTTGAGTGTGGTGTAATGATCGATGTTGGTAGAGGTGTTAGGAGTGGAATGTTGTCTTTGAAGGTAAAGGTGTTAGTTGATTGGGTAGAGCAGTGACTCCCCAAAATCAGAGTTGAGCAGCCTGTGTGGTGGACCTAGGTGTGGTCCTAGGCTAGATCAACCTCCTGAATAGCCTTGTGTAGGCATATCATCATTCCACCTTCGGAAACCTTTAGAAGGAAGATTTGACATCCAAGTTCATTGTGTGAACTTTATCCACTACTACCTATTACCTCTGCATCAGGCATGAATGCAGACATCACCTAGAGGACTTCAGTAAAACATCCACCACACATTTCTCTTTAATTAAGAGAAATGCACCAAAAATTTGACAAAGTGGGGGTAGTGCTTGTAATTTTCAGACCACGCTGATAAAGGGGAAATAAAAATTGTACTTTTTGACACGGATGCAGCTAGTAATCTTGCTGCCAATTCAGAAACTGGGAGAACGATGAGAGATAAAATTTGAGGCAGACCCCAAACAAATTTAGAGATAAATTCACCGAGAGGACCAAACATTTACTCAGTACTCAAAACAGATGCAAGACTAGCCAGACTCAAGAAAGATCAGTCCAAGGCAGATTAGGGCAGATCCAAAAAGACTTGGGCAACAACAACATGAAGGAACCCAAGGTAGCCATTGACCAAATGCATTACAAAAAAATGCAAAAAATTGTGCCTACCTTGAACTTCAAAAGCACCTGCATCACAAATTCTAATTAAGTACTTTAGATTATGTTTGGAAACAATTCTTATATTACAAAGCTCTATCTTGGAGATGTTAGACCTGTTATGATATTTGACATTGTTCATGAAACTGCCTTAAATACAAGAATGTGAAGAACACATTTTTAGACTTACTGGGACTCGACAGAGCCTTCACTCTATAAATCAGATCAGATTTCAACATAAAAATGCTCCTAATATCGTTATCGAAATCCTTTCAAACTTTAGACAATCGAAGCATCAACTAAAGAATTTAATTGAAATGTAAGAACTTGGAACTCTCCAAAAGAGTATTATAAATTTATTACAGCAATGGCCTGTTCACATTGTAACTTGGCATATTAGATAGTTTTCAGCCAATACTATGGAGGTCCCTGTGTGTGAGATTTGCTTCAAAGGCACTCTTATACTTTGTTAACTTTAGGAGTGAATGCATGGCTTCAAATTAACCAAGCTACATCTTTTGACATGTAACAAAAGTGAAAAATAATATTTAAGTGAGAAAAGCCACAATTATAGCATAGATTCTTTTGTTTCATCAAAAAGGTGAAGTCCTTCTGCATAAATTGTTAATCCATAAGGGAATAAAACTCACCCTTGCACAAAGCTCCAATGCCTGAGGTTGAAAAACTTGAAATGGAAGACCCTAAGACCAACAAGATATAAATAATCTAAGAGAAGCTTCAAAAACTTTAGCCCAAAACAACATAAAAATGCTTCTTAGGTGGAAAATGTAGCGACAATGACATAATTTACTATATTTTTGACAAATATCGATGAAAATGCACTTGAACAGTTTTCAGCAGCAAGGAGGCAAAGCAATTCAAACCACAATAGATTACCTTCAATCTTTGCTGAAGTATCTTAAGTATCTGATCTTTTGAATAGGCACGAAATGTCATAACAAGAGGTTTACCTGCTAATTCATATATTAAATAACAAACTTGGTATTAGAAAACAAAACGCCTCTAACTATAAAAATTAGGCAACAGGCAATAATTCATGATAGAAAACTTTTAATTAATGCTAGCAATCAATTATCTAACTACCATAGTTTAATTATCTACAAAGATGCGAGATATGGTAAAACCATTTCCTTGTCAATCAATCAGTTCATTGCCATTTGACATTTTATAAATAAAATTTATCCTGTGTCTATTTTTTTTTAACTTTGATGTAAATGATATTTAAGAATAATCCTAAAACTTAAATAAATAAATAAATAAAAATTACCTAAATTTTGTAAACGTTCTCATCAAACATATGAGCTGCTGCTCTGTATTGCTCTGAAATGCTTATATTCTCCATGACGAAAAGAACAGAAACGTTAAATTAAATTATGCGAGCTGCGAGCGGGGTTTATGTAATGCACCTGAAATAAATAGAATGATCTGCCATGCGCAATAAATAAAAGGGACTAATCTGATGGGTCCTTCAGACATGGTATTGTTTTCTTCTTGTTGTAGAAAATATGACACAAACAAAAGGAATGAAATTGGTTGCCTTGGAATAAGGATTTGATCAGAAGTTCAGTAGGAAGGACAGATAAATCAGTGAAGGAGAATTAGACGTGGCATATGGAAGTGATCATCATAAACTGTGAAGTGATCATCATCAATGCAGAACAAACAAATCAAATACAGAAGGTGCAGGTGTTTGTGGTAAAGTTGGTCTTAAAGAGGAAACACTCTGTGAGAATACCTACTGTCAGCTGCATAACTATTAGCAAGTAATGCATCAGCATGGAATGGATCAGTTTAAAATTGGCAACAAATCAGATTTGACATATGATCTAAATCCAGTAAAATGCCAGGGATCCTATGATATCAGAAAGAATGTGGAAGGAAATATAGATTAAGTTTAAAAAGTATTTCAGAATAGACATGTAACTGGAACTGGTACATGACATTGTGACAATATTAAATAACTAGCAGTCGCAACATGTGGAGGTGCAAAGTTTACGGGCAATATGTGATATGATACATAATACATTCTTCTGATGCCAAGTACTCATTTCAAGATTTACTTGTCAAAGACATGTGAACAAATAGTTTTTTCATTGCTTGAATAAAACATAAATAAATTAAAGATTTACTTGTCAAAGACATGTGAACAGATAGTTTTTTCACTGCTTGAATAAAATATAAATAAATTAAGCCCATAGACAGAACTGACTGATCTCAATTTTTACACAGGTCAGTTATAAAGGGAACAGAAATTTTAAAAAATAAAAATTTTGTCAAAATTGTTTTGGAAATGGTCATTCAAATGTACATCAAGGCAGCCTAACACCAATATGGGCCCCTATACAAACCTGCAAGCAGAACATCAGAACGGCCCAACGTAAACAGGTCCACTTCAAGGGCATTAATATAAGTGCCAACCATAATTTGCCAGGGATGAGCTTCACGCTTAGAAAAGAAAGATACCATTTTTGTAATGCATGGGTATAAGCACACTCGTATGTGTCACTCTGGGGCACCCAGACGTAGGGGTTGAGTGCAAGCATTTTTCATTCCTAAGTGCACCCCATACTACGCAAAAGATCCACCCTAACATTTTCTTATATATAGCAATTGGCAGATCGCAGTGCACGCAAAAATGAACTTCTGCCAACAAGTTTAACGGCATTTGCAGTGCATACGCCGCCTAAGGTTTTTGCTGGTATTCACCCTAAAAACAATTTAAAAAAAACAAAAAATAAGACCATGGCTTCATTTTCATTTTTATCTTTCTCTGGAATGTTTTTTTAACTATGTCTCCAGATCACCCACATAAAAGCCTTCGAAATCTGCATTCCTATAGAAGGGTGTGAGCCATGGTTTGATTTTAACCTACACCCTGACTATCTACCTGTGAAAAAAATTAAAACGCTTCCACTGTAAACCCTAAATATGAAAAAAATTAAAACGCTTCTACTGTAAACCGCACAAGTAACAACCAAACTCATTATTTCTTCTTCCTCTGCTGTTATTATATCCATTCACTACCCAACAAGCCCTTCTTTTTTGGGTGCTCTTTGGCGGCTTGATCTGCCTACAGTGCTATGAGTCAAATCCTTCACAAATCGGCTTAACGCAGTTAAAAAAAATCCCATACCCAGTAAAATTACAGGAAAACAATTTGTGGGTATCATTTTTTTTTAGGGTTTTGAAATTCAGAAATGTCCACGGTTTTGACTGAAAAATGGCGCCTCAAAATTTAATGTAATCAGCTTGAAAAACACCTTGAAAATGCGGTTATGAACATTTGAATTGGGAGCACGGAATCTTTTTTCGCTCTATTTTGCTGTTATGCCTATTTTCTGGCTGTGCAGCAGCGAGTATTGAATTAGGTTTTTTCCAGGAGGGTTTTTGTGGTTCTAGTGAAGGGAAACAAACAAATGTTTAATAACAAAACAAATTAAACCAACAGAAGCAAGGGCACGTTGAAACCAGAACACTGTTAAAAATAAATATTTCAAACTGATGCCAAGAGAAACAAACAAACAAACAAAAAGCAAAAAAAAAGCCCACGTCAGAATACTGTTTAAAAAAACTATTGAAATTACAAACTCACACTGTGCTGTCGAACCACTGGGTCCACTACGCCTTCCACAGAATATCAAATGACATCGCGCAAATTGTTTTTCTACTTATTTGGTTGCGATGCAAAAGTCTTCACACGCGTCCATGTCTGAAGCAACCCCACACACATGCAAATCTCCCTCCCGCCGCGACTTGAAGCACGAAGACACGCTCTTGCACTGCAAGAAAAATAAAAAAACCCTGGTTACAGATATTAAAGCCCAACCAAAACAAACCATTGGACTCAAAAAAAATTAGCCATTTCAAGAATACGAAAAATAAATGCCAATGAGTTAAAAAACCAAGCAGCCAATGAAAAAAACAGCTTTAGCTAATATCTATGTTGCTAATATCCATGTTTCAAAATTGTAAAAATAAAAAAGACTGTAGACAAAAGAGTGATTTTAGCTATTGCACAAATTTCAAAAGAAGAACTAATGTTAGCGAGCAAAAACAATAGTTGTCCTGCAGGGACTAAAAAGAAGGCAGGCTCTATTTTAGTTTATGTGGATGTAATATTTATGGATCCAAGCTATCAAGGTCTTCTGCTTCCGTGGGAAATGATGGAAAGCAGGATGGTATTAAATGGTGATAAGCTGTATATCCAAACAGATTACTCTTAAATTTAAAATATTTATAGTTGTTAATATGTCAATAAATTCATAATATGATTAATAGGATTATCCATAGTTGGCAAGTTTAGGAGTACAGTATGGGTCCTTGAGAATCCACTTCTTGTTATCCCTACACTTGGAGAGCTTACAAATGGTCTCAAAACCGTCCCTGATCTGGGAGTACCTGTTCAACATTTTGTTATTTTGAATTACCGTATAATAAACTTCAAATATCTTTTTAAGTAAAAGGCTTTTTTTTTCAATTTGCTGGAATGACCAGAAAAAAATTCTAAAAGAAAAACATAAAAAATGAGATGGAAATGTTAAGCCAAATATTTGAATTACTTAACAAACTTTGGTGTAAATGGGGAAATTTTTCATAGGCCAATCTACAGAACAATTGAGCAAAGTTTTTCATAGGCCAATACAAGATATGTAAGAGTCAGAATGTATGACATTTAATGGCACCCATTCGGGGGAAAATAATTTATATGAAGTAAACAAACTAAAAGAGGTTATCTAAGAAAATATTAAAAGTTTTCAAATGTATCCAGTCATGATGCACCCAGAATTTTATATAGGTATATTGGCCATTGTAATTATTTTATTTTCATTTCCAATTAAATTTTAAATTGGTTGGTTGAGTTAAATTGAATAGAATGAGGGTGTGTTATTTAATTATGTCATCCATCAAGGTTCAAATCTTTTGTAAGTATGATTAGGCCAAGTTTAATTTGTAGGTAACTTTGATAGATTAGATTCCCTACTTATAATACCTTAATCAAAAAATGACTTCTAATCAAAAGATGACTTGTAATTTAAATATATATTCTCTTATAATATTATAATCTAATTTAAATATATATTCTCTTATAATATTATAATCATGTAACGACAAGAAATGTATGCAATCCCATTAGTTTCACTTTTCATTAATAGTCATTCCCGAGAAAATTCTAACTCACAAAACATAAATATGAAACAAATTATGTTGAAAAAATACCAATTAACAGCGACTAATAACCACCAGGCCAAGTAGTTGTAGTCAAAGAATCACAGGGAAGCATCCACCATCCTTATCTAAAGCAGTGGGGAATTTATGAGTGGCCTTGTCAACAAAGTAAAGGAACACGTCATGCGACCGTATCCTTTTCAGTCAAATCTCTGCATTCATATTGACTGAATTAGAATTTTCTTCTCAAAGCTTCTCATTCGTAATTGGGTTGCAGTCTTAGCTTGTAAATCAATTCCATTTTCTGTTTTAGAATTTTGCAATGGCAAGGAGAAAGGGAAATCCCCAAGTCATACTAACGAAGCACATAATGAGAGCCCTCTCTAGGTTTGTCAATGCCCATAAGGCAGTTGGGAATGGTCTTTCTGAAAGGAGCAGAAGGTATTTCACCTTTGAAGATAAGTTCATGAGCAGATCATGTGGTGTCCTCCCCTCAGATGTTCCTAAGGGCCACTGTGCAGTGTATGTTGGTAGTGACCACACTAGGTTTATCATCCTCACTGTGTATTTGAATCATTCTCTGTTATGGGCACTGCTGGATAAGGCCGAGGAAGAGTATGGGTTTGATCACCAGATGGGGTTCGTCATTCCTTGTGAGGAGGTTGCTTTCTAGTATCTAACATCCATGTTAGGAAAAAAGGATCTAAGACTCAACAATATCAAACTGGACGAACTCTTTGACTTCCCTTCTTTAAGAGAGACAGATCTCATACTCTAGGCACTGGGCAATACAAACTCCTACTGCTTATATGCCAACTCTGAGGGGCCTCTGTTTCTGCCAGGGTCGCTGACGTTTTATAATGCACCAATCTGCTAGGAGGCTGTATATAATTTTGGATAGCCCACCTAATTGCCATTGTTGTGCTTAATCATAAGGCATTATCTATATGACTTTTAGAAACAAGATTAAAAATCAATAGAATTCATCAATTGAGTGATACATGGTATTTTAACACTATATTCTTTAATAGACATAAAATTTCCACATTCCATAATGATTGTATTTCAGTGTTACAGGATTATTGTGTGCAAGTTTTTTCCTCAACGTTTCGGATCACACTCCATGATCCATCATCAGGAAAATATAGAGCAGGAGAAGAGAAAAATATTCTTATTCTTTCATAATATTTCCCGTTAGAAGATTGTTTTCTCTCCTTTTGCAAATGAACTTGTAATTCTGAGGTCTTTTCTAAAGTATTCCCAAGCATAAAGTATTTGTAGATGTTGATTGACTGCTTTTGTCATTTCTACCATTTGTCAGGTTTACTATTACAAAGAAACATTGTTACAGAGACAATTTTTCTCAATCTTGACATTTTATTCACGTAACGGTATCATTAAATAGAATTGCCATTCGCTGTACACTGTATGTGTTGAAAATGCACAAGCTAAAACTTTACTGCAATTTTCTTTAGAATTATGTATAATTCTTTAATAGAAAAGTCTAATATCATTATTATAACAAGTGCTTTTGGGTTTAACTGTGTATCTTTTTTCATCAATATCTTCAAATATTCTTCTTCAAAAAAGTTTAGTGCACTACCAACATGAATTTAGTATGAAACATTGTACTTCCGTGAGAGTAGCAGAAAGGATGTCCTTGTTAAGAAATAAGGTTTACATTTAATAAATTAGGTTTAGATTAAGTCGTTACAAGAGAAAAATAAGGCTTTATAAGCCATTGTAAGGAATCGCAACAAATGAAATTATAAAATTCCTCTTTAATTTTATTTGCAATGTAAACTTTTAATATGACTTTTCAATTTTGTTGTTTAACAATGGTATCAGAGCGTTGTATTCTGTCCTGTGAAGTGTGACTGTGGTGGAAGACATGATCGTTGCAGGCTGCTGCTGTGCTTAGAGGAGATTTTTTTTTAATGCTGCATGTAAAGGAAAGGAGGATGAGGAGACGTGAGAAGGGCACATTTCTTCCCTGCCATGTTTTTGGAAGGACAAACTTCTTTGAAGGCGCTGTTGCAGATTCCAGCAAGGGTTTTGAATAAGAAATTCCATTTTTTTTAATCTGTTGTTAGGAGTTTTTAATGACTATTGAAGTCTTAGGCCGTTGAAATTTCAAGTCAATTAAATAAGATGTGTGCTGCTGTGAGTTTGACGCCACTGCTGTTTGATCTCTTCACCATTTCTGAAAAAAGAAATATGGAAGCATAGACAAGGCTGTGCTGAGGATGAAATTGGCAGAAATATTGGTTAAAGATACACTACAAGGTATGTTCTGGCCTCTCTATTGCCTATCACAGAAAAGTTAATATGGGTTTCTATTATATAAAAACAATGGAGTGATAAGTGATTAGGTTGATTTTATTTAAATAGAGAAATCATATATTATTTCAAAGTTTGAGGGTCATGAATTTCATACATGGCAAATCAAAGTGCAATTAGTTTTGATAGAAAAAGATCTGTGGGATATTGTCAATGGAAGTATTAAAAAACTACAAGATGCAGATGAAGCATTAAAATGGGTAGCAAAATATCGTAAAGCTACAACAGTGATTGGCCTTGAGTTATCTGATGCATATTTACATCATATTGATTTGACAAAAACCTCAAACCAAATATAGACAGGGCTTAATTCTTTATTTGGTTCACAGGCCTCAAGTGCTAAAATGGGAATTGTAGACACCCAAAATTGACTCATTATCATTAGCATTCAAACATCGCATTACACATCATCTGCATTTGTTTAACACACTTGAGCAATATCCCTAACACATCTATTTCTTCTATTAATTAAATAAATTTATATTTATTTAATTAATTCATTAGTTATTTCTTCTTAACTATAATTAAACAATCTTCAATTATTTAATTATCTTCATTCTATCTATTTTTAATTAAATAAATCTTATTTATTTAATTAAAGATTCCTTTCATAAACCCACTTTTCAATTGATTAAATAAATTTTATTTATCTAATTAATTTATCTTATCATTTAACTCATGAGCTGACATGTGTGCCCCTCTCATTTAAAAAGATAAGTGGTACTACATCCTTTTATTTAATATCTTTCATATGTAGTACTTTTTTATGTACACAAGTACACATAAGCCCTATCTTCTCTCCACTTGTCATATTCACATTCACCTATGTCTATCTTTCAATCTTAGTCATTCACATAGCCACCGAATCTCCACCGTTGATTGATTTTGGTTGAGTTCTATATAAATACCCTCTCATTTCATACTACATCTATCCAGCATTTATATATCGTCTACATTATCATCTTGAGCATTTGAGCATCCATTGAGCTTTTATCATTATCATCCATCCATCATGGCAGCTTTTATCTTCATAATTGTTCATTGTTGAAGAAGCAATCCATATCATAAACAAGGAATCACACAATTTGGGTGATGTTGTACTTGAATTGCATGCTTTTGATTTCATTTGGATTAGATTCTTTGATGATGGTAGGATTAGATTTTTATGGCTATGCTTGATCTTATTAACTTGATTTTTTACCTATCACAGGAATGAAACAAAAAAAATTTGGTTTGAAAATGAAACAAAGAGATAACATTGTTCAACACATTAGTACATTCTGTTCCCTCCTTAATCAACTTGCTGGTATAAAATGTACAGTTGATAATGATGATGCCAAAGCCATCTTACTAAATAGCATGCCTTCAAGTTATGACAATATTGTGTTTACTTTAAACAAACTGAATCCGAGCCCAAGCTTAGAAAATGTGATTTCTTACTTAAGTGATGAAGATAAAAAAGTCACTAAAACTCATTCAAACACTGAGGACATTGCTTTATTTGTCAAAAGGAAAACTAATGTTTCAAGAGGAAAGAATAGTTTCAAATGCTACTATTTTAATAAAAAAGACACATTCTAGTGAACTGCATTCAACGTGCCAGAGATCTTATTGATGGCACTTGTTAAAAACAAACAATGCTTTAATTGCTAATGAAACCGAGGGAGAAAAATGTAATCTTGCAATATATGATCAAGAATCTCCTCACATTGAGAGTGAAGATGAATATCTTCTTTAAGAATTAAGCAGGATGTATTATTGGAGGAAGGAGGATCTTCATCATCCTGAGCTAGCTTCTCGCTCAGGGATGATTCATTGCATGAGAAGCACCAATGTTTATCTATTGTTGTGTGTGTGTGTGTGGTATCTGTGGATAGTTGAGTGTGTCTCACTTCACAAGTTGATGAGTTGGCGCTGAGTAATCAGACATTTACCTAGACAGAGAAGTTTAGGTCGATGTTGATGGAATGGTTTTAACATTTACTTAGACAAAAAAGTTTAAGTCGATGTCGATGCAGAGTTGGACATCTACCTAGACAGGGGAGTTTGGGTCGATGCAAAGTTGGAAATTTGCCTAGACAGTGGAGTTTGGGCTGATGCAGAGTGGACATTTGCCTAGACAGAGGAGTTTAGGTTGATGCAGAGTTGATTAATCAGATATTTACCTAGACAAGAGAGTTTAGGTTGATACTGATACAGTATTTCTTTTGTTTTTCTCTTTTGTAATGTAAACCTTAAAGGGGGTTGTTAGAAAATAAGGTTCACATTCAATAAATTAGGTTTAGATTAGTTGTTAGTTTTCAGGAAGTTATTCCTGTAGGCAGTTACAAGGGGAAAATAAGGCTTTATAAGCCATTGTAAGGAATGTAAAATCGCAACAAATGAAATTATAAAGTTCCTCTTTAATTTTATTTGCAATGTAAACTTTTAATATGACTTTTTAGTTTTGTTGTTGTTGCAAGTATGTCCCTAATCAATGTTGTCATTGATGTCAACATATTCTTGTTTTCATTGGTGTCAACTGTATCTTGTTCTATTACTTGTTTAGAAGACTTGTATGTTGAGGATATTGAGAAAATTAGCCCCTCCGGAATAAACTAGTGAGCTATAGAGAAGTGCAGTATAGACAATGAGTTGTATGCTGAAGAACATTCTGGTACACTGCTCCGCATTGATTTTTGTTTGAAGATTGTGGTCTGCAGATTGGAAGTAAGTTAGAGGTATGTCTGAGGATGCTACATTCCAGGTTTGAGCCATCCGCATGAAGATCTGAGTAAGTTGTGTTCATCAGAGTGAAACCTGCCTTTTCTATAAGTTCAGTTGGGACGAGAAGAAAGTATCCTACTCCGCATTTCTCTGCAATAAAGTATTTGGCTCTGCGGTTCTAGAGGGAAGTCTGGGATGATGACAAGTGCCTATATTTGCAATGGTTTGTGGTTTGGTGGTCCGCAATCTATCATTCTTTTATAACAATTGAAGATAGTGAGGTTCATGTGTTCCGGTGAGAAGATTCCTATGGATAAAGTAGTTGTGGTTTATGCGGTTGCTCCTGATGATTATAGTGTGCTTGTGGATGTCTCCTAATCATGTTTCTATCTGGACTTTGGTCTGCATTAAGAAATTGAGATGGTGTGTGAAGAATGTTCCCAGATAATATAGCATGTAACCAGTCTTGGTTGACCTTGTTAATCCCAGTGATTGCAGAGATCTCTGGAAGATTGAGGAAGCGTGTTGTGGCGTGGAAGATCATGTTTGAGTCCCAGCTAAGGCATGACATGATTTGCGTTTCATTCCCTTTGCATAATGTTGCAATAAGTCAAGACCTATTTTGTAAATGTTTGTAATACTGACCTTGGAGGTTGTTCCAATGGTTGATGATTGTGATGCCGACCTTGATGATCATTCCAAGGTTGACGTAGTGTATAAATACTTGTAGTTGAGTCATGGAAAAAGTGTCCTTGAACGAAAATGAGAATATATTAAGAAAGGTCCAAAAGGCAGAGCAGAGAAGGGGGCAGAGGAAAGAAGAGGAAGAGAAGAACAGAGGAAAGGAAGAGCAGGGAAATTATTATACTTTAGTTAGAGAAAGGTGTTGATCGTGGCAGTGAATAGGGTTTAACAACCCTTATTGTAATCTTGCTAGGTTTAGGGTTGAGGAAGTGAGCCTACTAGACCTAGTTGTTCTTCATGGCAGTAAGCCAATATGTTTAGGCCTGTGAAGTGACCAAGCCTGAACATCATTATTTCAAGATTGCAATATATATTGAGAGTTAATCCTCTCTGTGGTTTTTCCCCACCTTGGGGTTTTTCACATAAATCTGGTGTCTCATGTGTTTGATGTTGTATATGTGGTTAAGTTTCTAATTTCATGCACTCATTGTTAAATCATAATAATTGTGATTAAGTGATGAATGTTTAATTGCAGAAAGTGTTTAAGTTTTTGTGACAACTGATTCACCCCCCTCTTAGTTGTCCGACACATATCAACAATTGGTATCAGAGCCAAGTTCCTCTGAAGAAAGTTTAACAGCTTGAGGAAGATCCAAAATGTCTTACAAGAAGGAAGCACCATATTTTGATGGAATGAATTATGTTCTTTGGAAGGCTCGGATGAAAAGCCATCTTCTTTCTCTTGGTTACAAATTTTGGAAAGCTGCAGAAACAGAATACACCATACCTCAAAATGGTCTTACGACTGAAGACGAAATCAAAGAATATGAGATAGATATCAAGGCAAAGGATGCTCTATTAAGTTCATTAACCGACTCAATATTGACGAAAGTGGTGGATCTTGAAACTGCAAATAAGGTATGGGAAAAGTTGAAAAATCTTTATGAAGGAGATGATTCTGTGAAGGAATCTAAGTAACAAAGTCTAAAAGTGAAATATGAAAGCTTGAAGATGAACAGTGATGAAAACATATCAACTTTTATGCAAAGTATTGATGAAATTGTTACAGGGATAAAAGCCATAGGCAGAACTCTTGAAGAAAAGGAAATTGTTATGAAAATTCTTAGATCTCTGCCCAAGTCCTATTGTCACAAGGTAGCCGCAATTGAAGATTTCGTGCAAGTAAAATCCATTAACAGGGATCAGTTGCTTGCCAAGCTTACTTCTTTTAAAATGAGGCAGTTAGATGATGGTCTGTTGAAAGTTGAGACGGCCTTCAAAGCCAGTACTCCTAGAAGTACTTCCAGATCAGAAAAGTACAAGGTAGAATTCGATAATGAGTTAGATGAAGTTGAAGCCAACTTTGTGAACAGACTGCAAAGAGGATCCAGTAAGTATAAAGGCAAATTACCTTTCAAATGTTTTTCCTGTGGTAAAGTAGGTCATTTTGCTTCCAGATGTCCTGAAAGAATTGAAAGAAATAGAAGAAGATATGAGAACAAGCCTAGGATCTAAAAGAAGTGCTATTATGTTGAAGATTTTGATGATGATGAAGGAGTATCGGATAATGGTGAACCAGATAATGCTAGTTCCTCTATAATGAATGCTTGTTCATTGCTATTAAGGAAGATCTTGTGTCTATTAATTCTTCTAGCTGTATGAAGGAAGAAAAACCAGTGGAAAGTGCTTTGGCTGCTCAAATCATCAAGGACAAGGATGAATGGGTTTTTGATAGTGGTTGTTTTCACCACATGACTGGTGACAAAAGTAAGTTTGTAAGTTTGGAAAGATATGATGGTGGACTGGTTAGGTTTGGAGATGATACAACTTGTAGGATTTGTGGGAAAGGATCTATTTCTTTTGATGGCAAGCATAATACTGAAGATGTCTTGTATGTTAAAGGATTAAAACACAATCTTTTGAGTGTGGGTCAGATGTGTGACAAGGGCTATGATTTAAGCTTCAAGGATAATGGATGCAAAATTAATGAAAGCTCCGGAACAGTCATTGCAACTGGTAAGAAGACCAAAGGTAATATCTATCACTTGAAAGGAACCGAGAACTACTGCTTGCTGACTCAGACTGATGAAAATTGGTTATGGCATAGAAGGTTGTGTCACATAAATTTTGATAACATTATGAAGATAAGTACTGCTCAGATTGTTAGAGATTTGCCTAAGCTTGTAAAGCCTACTAATCGTATTTGCAAGGAGTGTCAATTTGGAAAGCAGACTAGAACAAGTTTCAAAAGCAAGGGCCAATTGGTTGGAGGACTACTTGAGATAGTACATACAGATCTATGTGGACCTACCAGAGTGAGAAGTTTGCAAGGAGACATGTATTTCATGTTTGCGGTGCATTCCAAATGGTGTAGTATTATCTAAGGTGGTTATATAGGAGAAGCCGACCTAATAGATTGTGTTTCTTGTTTTTATTTAGTTAGCATTGGAATTTGAGGCCAACCTATGTCACTGCACACACTACACTCTAACAGGCTAACCTATTTGGCGATATAAGTAAAGTGGTCCTAAAGGGAAGGTAAAAATGATACGTTGATTTGAGTGAGACCTATTTTAGGTTCACCCCAACCTATATTTTAGTTTGAATTTTGGTGTGGAGTTTGTGGTAAAGTTTGAGGCATATATATAAAGTAGTGATTTGGTTTTGATGTGAAGTGATCTAGATATCTATGCGAGGGTGCACAAAAAGAATGACAAGCTATGTGATGTAATGCGAATGTGTGAATTGGGAAAAAACATAGTAGATTGTGTAATTGCAGAGCAGAGCAGAACTGTGACAGAATTTTTGTGCTTCAATGGAATTGTAACTTATGCATGTGTAGATGCAATCATAGTAGTTCGTCTATGGCAATAAGCCATTTATTTTCTCTTCTTCTTTCTCAGTGGACAATGAATCCACTTGGACAGTGAGTCCTAGGGTAGTGAGCCCTTTGGGTGGTTAACCCTCTAGGTAGTAAGCCCTATTGCAATGAGCATTCCTTCTTTTGGGTAGTGAGCCTTTTGTAATCCGATATTGATATTATAATATATCGTGAGCTAACACTCACTGTAGTTTTTCCCGTTTGGGGTTTTTCACACAAAAATCCTAGTGTTCATGTGTTGTGGTTGATTTCTTTATGTTTTCATGCATAACTTACTTCATTATAGTTGAATATGCTAAATGGTTTGAGATGTCTTATATCTGAATTATTGTATAGAATACTAATTCACCACCCCCCTCTCAGTATTCTGGGTGTTCAACAATTGGTATCAGAGCCTGGTCCTTTGGAAGAAGTCTAACTGCTCAATGAAGATCTTGGAGGTTGAACACATGGCATATAGAAAGCTTCCCACTCCTCCGGATGAGATTCCTACCATTGAACTTTCAGAAGATGAATATCTATCTGCTAATAGTGAACAACTCAAGATTGTTCTTGAAGACCTAGAGAGGACCGAAGAAGAAATCATTGATTTGAAAGAAAATGTCAAAGAAGCAAATGAATGTATTAAAAATCTGAAAGAGCAAGTCAAGAAATTTAAAGAAAAGCATAAGGATGCTAGTGAACAATTGAGATTAGCAAATGAATCTATGAATGATCTAAAAGTGCAAGTTGAAGAAAGAAAAAGAATTGAGGAATGCCTAAATGAAGTTGTGAAAAGGAAATATGAAGAATGCACAAGACTTGAGCAAGAGGTTGTGGATCTAAAAACTGATCTGAAACAGGCATGGATTCAAGAAGACAAATTTAGAGTAAGTGCTACCAAACTTGATAGAATGATTGTAATTCAAAAAAGTCCTGATGACAAAGAGGACTTAGGGTTTGAAAAAGGTGAAAGTTCAAAACCAGATCAAGATTCAAATGTTGAAGACAAGAAGAACAATGAAAGGAAAAATTGAATTCAAAAGAGAAGAGTCAGAAGACCACTGATTAGACAACCTAATGGTCAAAGGTACCCATCTTTCAATGGTTATTGTCATTCTTGCAATAAATTTGGTCATAAGGCAGCACAATGTAGAAGTAGAATGAATCAAAATGTTCCATCCTTATTTGGTCAATGTTTTTCATGCAAAAAGATTGGTCATAAAACTAATGAGTGTATAAGTCAAAGGATGAATGGTTATGACAATAAAAGAATGATTCAATATTTCAAAGGCTACTACCTTTTATGTAAGAAATTTGGTCATAAAGCTAATGAGTGTAGAAGTCAAAGGATGAATGGTTATGAAAATAGGAGATTGATTCAATCTTTCAATGACTATTGTTTCACATGAAATAGATTTGGACATAAAGCTAACCAATGCAAATTTAGAATGCATGGAAGATATAATGATCAGAGGAATGTTGTGTGTTATAAGTGTAACAAGTTTAGACATTTTGCAAAGTTCTACAAAAGCAAAAGCATGAAGAAGGATATACCGACAGAGAGAAACAGTCTAGTATAAAAGGTTGATCTGATAGAAACCAAGAAGGATATGAGTAAGATTTGGATGAAGAAAGATGTAACTGACAAGGATGCATTTGTACTACCTTTTGGTGCAAATGATTCCTATGAGAACTGCGCAGAGAGCTTTGACTCAGGGAGAGTAGCAACGAAAATTTTACCTCCCGCTGCCAAATGAGTTGTGTTGAGACCAGAACGTAGATATGAGTTGAAGATGAATATGTTCGATTATTTGAAGAAGATTCCAGAAGAAAAGATTCAAGTGTGGAGGATTGTGGAGCAATTTATGTCAATTGTATGACACAATGAAGGTGTTATCAGCTTTTTGAATCCTAGCATTGATGATGAATTAGGTTTGATCAATGAAGAGTTTATAAGCGATGATGATTGAAGGAAAATCACATTGCATTCAAAATTTGAGAGTGATTTTGAGCAGAAGAAGAATTCAAGGTGAGTCCATGTTCGGTGTCTCAAAACCCTAACTCAGTTAAAGCGAAGAAAAGGTATTTATTTATTTTTTCCTAGTTTTTCAAAGACCTCTATGCTTAATGAGTTTGATAGTGCTTCCAAATGGCTACTCTGAAAGTTGTTGAAATATCTAAGAAACCAAGACCTAGATTTAAGAAATTTTTGGATAAGTGTTTAAAGGATGATCCAATGGGGGCATTTTCCTCCATTCCTTATGGGGTTTTTCCAATGAAAGATATATGGATATATATTCATGGCGAAATAGAAGAGTTTGACCATAGAAAGTTTGTGGATATCTGGGTAAATGAGCTCATAGGAGATGACTATGCACTTAAGCTAGAATACAAAAACCTAACTGATAAGAAACTTGATGTTTGGCAGTGGTTCCCAAGTTTATGTCATGATGACAAATGGTAGTGTTGAGCAGATTTCATGATCAATTCGTATGGTTTGATATGCCTGGTATGATCACAAAGGATGTAATGAGGGAGGTCACTGGACTATGTTCCTTCAGACCTGTTCCTATTTTAAAATCTATCAAGAATGAAGTGGTGATGGAACTAACCGGTGCCACATTTGATAAGATATCTTTAACAATAAACCCTGTCAAGAATTCAGCAGTCAGATATGCTATTATGGTGATCAGCTATAAGATATATTTCTCTAACAGAGAAAACTCGGTGTCTACTACATCTATCAATGTATCTTATGAGATGGTGGAAAAGGGCATAGACTATGATCTGTGTGAGTTACTTAGACAACAGTTCTTGGAAAATCTAAAACTGATAAAGGAGAAGAAACACCCCTTCAAAATTGGAACTCTTGCGGTGTGCATCCTGTTTTACTTTATGAGAGAGCTTCCTGGTACTCAAAGAATCACATGGATTTGGGGAAGGCCTATGGCACATTAGATTACAGATTATATGAACAACATTGGTAATCCAAAAGCTCAAGATGATGCATTTACTGCTTACTTTGCCATATTTCAGAACAGAATGCAAGAAAGGGAGAGAATTCTAAGAAAAATGGTGGAGAAATACCAAAAGGACATCACATTTTTGGTCTCCACTGATGAATGCATAATGGAAGCTGTAGAACCAAGAATTGTGTGGATCCCACCTTTGTGATATGAGATATATATGCAAGAAATTGAGGGCTTGGCTAATGTTTTGCTAAAGAGTCCAAAAGATGCTACACAAGTGAGATTTGGTACTTATGAGGAGAAATCAGTCGAGGTTCATATGCAACACAAGAAACCAGAAATAAAGAGAAAAATTAACAAAATAGTTGATGAGATAGCAAAACAAATGGGAATATCAAAAGAGCAAGTTCAACTAGCAAGAGCACAAAGACAAGGGAAAATAAGTACTGTTGAAAGCTCTGGTGCCTCCAGTCATGCTTGGGAAACTGCTACTGCTCCTCAGAAGTCCTCCAGGACTATTCCCTCTATTAAGACAATAGGAAAAGCTACTACGGTGAAAGAGAAATCCTCTCCGATGAGACCAAGGACAAGGTCTTCTATCTCCTCTAAAGCCCTACATCCACACCTGTAGAGAAAGGAAGATTTAAAGGGAAAGCAAAAGGAAGAATATATGTCAGTCATGGAATAAATGTGGAAGAGGAGGAAGAACTAGAAGAATAAGAAATATTGGTGTAGAAGAAAAAGGGATCACCCTCCACTGAAAGACAAACACCGGTCAAGAGGACCAAAATTGATATTTATACTAAAGAAAAAAATTTATTTGAGAAGAAAGATAACACCTCTGGAGAATGAGAGTCCTCCGATAAAGGAAAAGAAAAGGTGAAGAAGAAGAATAAGGAAAAGAAAAGTGATGCCACCATGACACTAGAAGCCATAGTCAATGTAGTGGTTGTGCATGGAAATTTGAAGCCTATTGCATACCTCTATGATGAGAGCTCTGATGCTGACAAGGCTATAATTGAATCCACTGTCATAAGGTTCTTGGATATGTTTAATAAAGCATTAATTGAAGTTGTGATTGACTTACCTGATAGCCTAGCTAGCATTCTAATTGCTAGAAAAGATGAAGCTATGGCGAAGGATACTGAGATAAGAGAAACAGTGTTGAAGAAATTCTATCCAAACCTTTCTGGACAAGAAAAAGTTCAAGTCACACAAAGTTTGAGCAAGGAATTTAGGACAAAGAGAAGGGTTAACACACTGATGTCTAGTGATAAGAAGGAAATTGAGAATTTACTAAAAGTGATTGAAGACATCACTTTGAAGGTGCTAAATGAGCTACAACTACTAGTTTCTCCTGATACAATTAAAGGGCAGCATAATCTAGATGTGGGAACCTCAAGTGCCATTCTAGATGTGGACAATGGACAAAATGTACAGACTTCTTCACCTTCACAGGATCAAATTGTATCTCCTCATCCAGAGAACACTGGAAATGATGAAGAGGTTAGAAATCGTACTAAGGAGAAGACTACAGAGGAAGAAGGTAAGTATAATGAGGAGATACCAGAGCAAGATGTTAACTCCTCTGGTCCAAAGATAGGTACAAATCAACAAACTGCTACTAATGATGGTCCTCTGGAAGTCCCTTCTACAAATGTGCCTACAAATGTTGATGGGAGAGACACTGTTGGTGAAGGCTCAACTGCTTCACCATTGGATTCCTTAAGACAATTTTTGTTAAAACAAAGGGAATTGCAAGATCTATTTGTGTCAAAACTATTGCCAATGTCCTCCTCTAATGGTCAATTAAACCTGGAAAGCATGTCTCCCTTGCAGAGGTTGAAGTTGGGAACAATTTTTTAGACCACTGCACAAGAAGAAATTTTGAAGTCTCATATTGAGGACAACAAGTTGATTGAGGAAGCTGTGATTGTTTTTGAGAAAATTTTGTTGGATGTAGAAAAGGGCACCTCATTGACTCCTACACTACAAATGAAGAAGCTAATGGAGTCTGTAAATAATAAGTTTGAGTCTTTTGAGGCTGTGGCAAAAAACAAAGTAAGAGAAGAGATAGATGGCAAAAGATTAGTAGAACTGAATGAGAAGTGCTCTGAAGCACGAATTTTATTAGATAAGAGCATTGAGTATGTGAAAACAACAATTAATGATGCAAAAGATTTATATCAAGTTTGATTAACCTATCCTGATATAAAGGACAAGATAGAGAATCTTGAGAATCAGCTTTTAGGACTTTCCAACACTTATGACCCTTGGAAAGATTTGAGTGGATATCTGAAAGCTGATATAACAAAGGCTCATGTAGGTATAAAGCAATTGCAAAATCAAAAGGAGTCTATAAAATATCAAACAAGCCAATTGAGAGAAATTGTGAGCTTCAAGATAGCTACCATGATGGGTCTGATCAACAAAGCTGATAAGGTTAGGAAAATGATAGATGCCCCTAAAACGGTAGGTAAGGTAGAAGATCTATTATCCTAGATTAATTGGAATGTACAATTTTTAAAGTATGCTAAGGCCAGATGGGATTCAGATGCAGTTAAGCTAAAGATTATTCACAAAGACATCCTACCTAAAGATCAATAAGTTTTGATTTATCATATACATATGTGGAAGGTTATAAAATAAGTTTTTGAAATTTTGGTGTATATAGAAGTCAGTTACTCAGGGGGAGCAATCTTCAGTATGTATATACTTATGCTCTCTAGACAAAAGAAAATCTGGTAAGAAAAACATATCCTTTGCCATTGATGTCAAAGGAAGAGAGAAGAAGAAGTTGCAAGAGCTTGGTCATATTCTCCATATAATAGATATAAAAAAATGGAAGCCATGAGATATACCTGTTGCAAGTATGTGCCTAATCGGTGTTGTCATTGATGTCAACATAATTTTGTTGTCATTGGTGTCAACTGTATCCTATTCTACTACTTGTTTGGAATCTTTATATGTTGAGAATATTGAGAAAATTGGCCTCTCTGGAAGAATCAAGTAAGTTACAGTGAAGTGTAATGTAGACAATGAGTTGTATGCTGAAGAATAGTCTGATAGATTGCTTTGCATTTCTTTCTGTTTAAAGATATTGGTCCATGGATTGGAATTTATTTGAAGCAATGTTTGAAGATGCTAAATCCTGAGTTCAAGCCTCCGGTGTGAAAATTTGAGAGAGTTGCATTAACCAGAGTAAAACTTCCTTTTTTTGATTATTCTCTGGTGACAGGGAGAAAGTGTTTCGCTCCGCATTCCTCCGCAATAAAGTATTTTGCTCTGCGGTTCTAGAGGGAAGTTTGGGATGATGATAAGTGCCTACAATTGTAGTGGTTCATGTTTTGGTGGTCCACAAGCTATCTTTCTTTTATGACAGTTGAAGACAGTGAAGTTCATATGTTTCGGTGTGAAGATTCCTATGGTTTAAATGGTTAAGGTTTGTGCGGTTGCTCCTGATCATGTTCCTATCTTGACATTGGTTTGTATTAAGGAATTGAGATCGTGTTTGAAGATTGTTCCCAGATATCATAGCGTGTAACCAGTCTTAGCCGACTTGGTTAATTTCAGTAATTACGGAGATTCCTTGAGGATCATGGAAGAGTGTTGTAACGTTGAAGATCGTGTTTGAGTCCTAGCTAAGGCATGGCATGATCCGCATACACTTTTACTTCATTTCCTTTGCATAATGTTGTAATAGGTTAAGACCTATTTTGTAAATGTTTGTAATGCCAAACTTGATGATCATTCCAAGATTGATGAAGTGTACAAATACTTGTAGTTGAGTCATGGAAAAGACGTCCTTGTGCAGGAATGGGAAGATAAGGAAAGAGATGCAAAGGCAGAGCAGAGTAGAGGAACTATTATACTTCAATGTATTAATCTCATACATGAAGAAGATGTTGATCTTGGCATTGAGCTTGGCAATGAGCCGCCAGTAGGGTTTAACAGCCCTTATTGTAATCTTTCTAGGTTTAGGGTTTAGGTAGTGAGCCTGCTAGAGCTAGTTGTACCTCATGGCAGTGAGCCAGTATGTTCTGGGCCCGTGGAGTGACCAAGCCTGAACGTCATTTTTTAAAGATTACAATATATTTTGAGAGCTAATCCTCTCCATGGTTTTTCCCCACCTTGGGGTTTTCCACATAAAATCTGGTGTCTCTTGTGTTTAATGTTGTATTTGTGATTAAGTTTCTGATTTCATTCATTCATTGTTAAATCATAATAATTTTGGATGAGTGATTAATGTTTAAATGCAGAAGTGATTGAGTTTTTGGGACAACTGATTCACCCCCCCTCTCAGTTATCCAACGCATATCAACAATTGGTATCAGAGCCAAGTTCCTCTGAAGGAAGTCTAATAGCTTAAGGAAGATCCAAAATGTTTTATAAGAAGGAAGCATCACATTTTGATGGGACGAATTATGCTCTCTGGAAGGCACGAATGAAAAGACATCTTCTTTGTCTTGGTTACAAAGTATGGAAAGCTGCAGAAACAAAATGTACACTGTGCCTCAAAATGGTCTAACGACTGAAGATGAAATCAAAAAATATGAGATGGATGTCAAAGAAAAATATGCTCTGTTAAGTCCATTAAATGACTCAATACTGACGAAAGTTGTGGATCTTGAAACGGCAAATGAGGTATGGGAGAAGCTGAAAAATCTATATGAAGGAGATGATTCTGTGAAGGAGGCCAAGCTATAAAGTCTAAAAGTGAAATATGAAAGTTTGAAGATGAATGAAGATGAAAACATAAGAACCTTTATGCAAAGAGTTGATGAACCTGTCACCGTGATAAAAGGTATGGGGGGAACCCTGGGTGATAAGGAAGTTGTGATGAAAATTCTCAAATCACTGCCAAAATCCTACAGTCACAAGGTAGTTGTAATTGAAGAATTTATGAAAGTAAAAGCTATTGATAGAGATCAGTTACTTGGTAAGCTTATTTCCTTCGAAATGAGAGAGTTTGGAGATGCCCTGCCAAAAGTTGAGACTACCTTCAAAGCCAGTACTTTTGGGAAAACCTCTAGATCAGAAAAGTACAAGGTAGATTATGATGATGAGTTTGACGAAATTGAAGCCAACTTTATGGATAGACTGCAAAGAGGATCCGGTAAGTTTAAAGGGAAATTACCTTTCAAATGTTTTTCCTGTGGTAAAGTAGGTCATTTTGCTTCCAGATTTCTTGAAAGAATCAAAAGAAATAGAAAAAGATATGAGAATAGGCCTAGGATCCAAAAGAAATGTTATTATGTTGAAGATTTTGATGATGATGGAGTATGAGATAATGGTGAACCAGATAATGCTAGTACTTTTGGTAATGAATGCTTGTTTATTGCTATTAAGGAAGAACCTGTGTCTACTAATCCTGCTAGCTGTGTGAAGGAAGAAAAACCAGTGGAAAGTGCTTTGGCTGCTCAGGTCATTAAACACAAGGATGAATGGGTTATTGATAGTGGCTTCTCTCACCACAGGATTGGTGACAAAAGTAAGTTTGTGAGTTTGGAAAGATATGATGGTGGACTGGTTAGGTTTGGAGATGATACAGCTAGTAAGATTTGTGGAAAAGGATCTATTTATTTTAATGGCAAGCATACTACTGAAGATGTCTTGAATGTGAAAGGTTTAAAGCACAATCTTTTGAGTGTGGGTCAGATGTGCAACAAAGGTTATGATTTAAGCTTTAAGGACAATGGATGCAAGATTAGGGAAAGCTTTAGATTAGTCATTGCAACTGGTAAGAAGACCAGAGGTAATATCTATCACTTGAAAGGAATTGATAACTATTGTTTGTTAGCTCAGACTGATGAGAGTTGTCTATAGCATAAAAGGATGTGTCATATCAATTTTGATAACATTATGAAGATTAGTATTGCACAGGCTGTTAGAGATTTGCCTAAGCTTGTGAAGCCTACTAATCCTATTTGCAAGGAGTGTCAATTTGGGAAATAAACAAGAACAACTTTCAGAAGTAAGGACCAATTAGTTGATGGACTACTTGAGCTAGTACATATAGATTTGTGTGGACCTACCAGAGTAAGAAGTTTGTAAGGAGACATGTATTTCATGTTGCTTATTGATAATTATTCTAGAATGACTTGGGTTACCTTTTTGAAGGAAAAAGCTGAGGCTCTAGATAAGTTCAAGGCATTTAAGGCAATGGTTGAAAATGAGATGGATTTGAAGATCAAATGCTTGAGGTCTGATAAAGGAGGAGAGTTCACATCAAATGAATTCAATTTCTTTTGTGAAGAACATGGAATAAAGAGACAGTTATCTGCACCTAGAACTCCACAACAAAATTGAGTTGTTGAAAGGAAAAATAGAATAGTTCAAGAAACTGCTAGAACCATGATGAAGGAAGCTGATCTTCCAGAAGCATATTGGAGAGAGGAAATTCACACTACTGTATATATCCTAAATAGAGTCCATGTAAAAGGTAACAGTTCTAAGATTCCTTATGAATTGTGGTATGGTAAAGTTCCTACTGTGAAATATCTCAAAGTTTTTGGTAGAAAATGTTATATCAAAAGAGGAGAAGATCTAGGCAAGTTTGATGCCAGGTGTGATGAAGGAATCTTCCTTGGTTATTCCACCAAGAGTAAGGCCTACCGGTGCTATAATAAGAGGCTAAATAAGATCATTGAAAGTGCAAATGTTAAAGTTGATGAAAGCAAGGAAAGGTCTCCAAAATCAAGTGGATGTGAATCAGATAAACTAGATGATTCAAAAGTGGTGCAACATGAAGACAACTTAGATGAAGAGGAACAAGCTCCGGTAAGTGCTACCAAGACACCAAGGTATGTGAAACTTAATCATTCTGAAGATCAAATCATAGGATATCAGAGCAAAGGAATCCTGACCAGAAGAAGAGCTGTAGAAGAACAAGTAAATTTTTGTCTAATTTCCAAGATTGAACCTAAGACTGTGAATGAAGCTTGCAATGATGAGAATTGGGTAAGGGCCATGAAAGAAGAATTGATGCAAATAGAGAAGAATCAGACTTGGGATCTTGTTCCTAGACCAATAGATAAAAATGTAATTGGCACCAAGTGGGTTTTCAGAAATAAGATGAATGAGAATGGTGAAGTGGTAAGAAACAAAGCAAGGTTGGTATGCAAAGGATACTCTCAAGTTGAAGGAATAGATTTTGAGGAAACATTTGCACCAGTGGCAAGGATTGAAGCTATAAGAATGGTTTTGGCATTTGTAGCCTACAAAGATTTTAAGGTATATCAGATGGATGTGAAGTCTGCAATCTTGAATGGAGAATTGGAAGAAGAAGTTTATATTGAACAACCAGAAGGATTACAGTCATCACATTATGGTGACATGGTATGTAGATTAAAGAAGGAATTGTATGAATTAAAACAAGCCCCCAGGGCCTAGTATGCTAGGTTGGATAAGTATCTGATACAGTTAAGATTCAGCAAGGGCACTACTGACAACAATCTCTATTTCAAGATCAATAATGAACAAATTCTAATTGTTGCAGTCTTTGTTGATGACATCATCTTTGGAGGCAATGAAGGTGTGTGCGCAAGTTTTGCTGGAGAAATGTAGAATGAATTTGAAATGTCAATGTTTGATGAGATGAATTTCTTTTTGGGTCTGCAAATTAATTAATCAGATAAAGGTATCTTCATTTCACAGTCTAAGTATGTGAAAGAATTATTAAAAAAGTTTGGGATGGAGGACTCAAAACCGGTAAGCACCCCCATGATAACTGGTTGTAAGTTGAGTAAAAATGATGACTCACCTATGGTAGATCATAATAGGTATAGATCTATGATTGGAGGGTTACTTTATCTGACCCAAACTAGACCTGACATAATGCATGTAGTTTGTCTTGTGGCAAGATTTCAAACAGAACCTAAAGAATCACATGTGATGGTAGTCAAGAGAATACTAAGATATTTAAAGGGCACAATAGACTATGGATTGTGGTATCCAAAAGATAATGATTTCACTCTTAGTGCATACACAGATGCAGATTGGGCCGGAGATGTGGATGCCAGGAAAAGTACCAGTGGAGGTGCATTCTTCTTAGAAAAAAGGCTAGTATCCTGGTTAAGCAAGAAACGAGACTCAATATCTCTGTCTACTGCAAAAGTAGAGTATATTGCAGTAGCATGCAGTTGCACTCAAGTGTTATGGATGAAGTAGACAGTGAAGGACATCAGAGTTGTGTATAAAGATCCAACTGCAATTTTTTGTGACAATACAAGTGCCATAAAGATATCAAAGAATCTAGTAATGCATTCAAGGACAAAGCATATATCCATAAGGTATCACTTTCTTAGGGAAAAAGTGATAGAGAATGAAGTCAAGTTGGAGTATGTATCTACAAAAGATCAGATTACAGATATTTTTACCAAGCATCTGCCTAAGGATACTTTTGAGTATCTTAGAGAAAAGTTAGGGGTTATCACCACTCCTACTCTAAACTAAGATGCACAAGAGTGTATTAGTGCGGTGTTGCTCAGAGTTCTACATTAAGATCTGGATTGATGCTTTAAGGGTTACTTCTTAGGGAGAGTAATCAGAAAGTTTAGAAGAGAGATTGGATTAGAGCAGAAGAGTGCAAGTATGTGCCCTTTGCCATTGATGTCAAAGGGGGAGAGAAGTCATGTGAAAAAATCAGGTAGATAAAGAATGTAGATGTGTAAAGAGATAGGGGAGAATCTTGTCTTGATGGTTGTTGCAGTTTTTCACATCATATGTTGCCATCAATGACAAAGGGGGAGATTGTTGCAAGTATGTGCCTAATTGGTGTTGTCATTGATGTCAACATATCTTTGTTGTCATTGGTGTCAACTATATCCTATTCTACTACTTGTTTGGAAACTTATATGTTGAGAATATTGAGAAAATTGACCTCTACGAAAGAATCAAGTAAGTTACAGTGAAGTGCAGTGTAGAAAGTGAGTTGTATGTTGAAGAACAATCCGATAGATTGCTTTGCATTTCTTTCTATTTAAAGATATTAGTCCGCGGATTGCAAGTTATTTGAAGAGATGTCTAAAGATGCTAAATCATGAGTTCAAGCCTCTGATATGAAGATTTAGGAGAGTTGCATTCACCAGAGTAAAACCTATTTTTTTTATTATTCTCTGGTGACAGGGAGAAAGTGTTTTTCTCTGCATTCCTTCGTAATAAAGTATTTTGCTCTATGGTTCTAGAGAGAAGTTTAGGATGATGATAAGTGTCTACAATTATAGTGGTTCATGTTTTGGTGGTCCACAAGCTATCTTTCTTTTATGACAGTTGAAGACAGTGAAGTTCATATGTTCTAGTGTGAAGATTCTATTAGAGTCCAAGACAACACTGAGAGAGGGGGGTGAATCAGTGTTGTATAATTTTTAAATCTTTTTGCAAACTTTAAATTTCAAGACAAAGAATGAAAGAACACCATTTCATTAACTCCTTGGATCAAACACCAAAGCATAAAACACCCTGACATGAAGAAGCAACCTCTCCTTTTGATACTACATAAAGACATAAAAAATAATCCAACTTCAGGATGATCCAATATAATTTGAAAACTTACAAATACACAAGTATGAAAATATAAATCAAAACCTTAAGAACAATTTATTAGAACACATAAACACATGATGGCAAACAAGAATCATGACACATGAGTTGATGAGTGGAAAACCCTCCTGGGGTAGAAAAACCACTCCAAAACTGCCTCATTGGCTTAACCTTGAAAACATCTTTACAAGCCTCACTGGCTAATGTGGTTGTCTCACTGACAAATGTAAGGTCTCACTAACCTACAAGCCTCACTATCTAATAGAAGGTCTCACTGGCATAAACAATCACCATCATCAAAACATAAAACTTCGTGTGCAAGAATTGATTGCACCTTAATCTGATTTGCACCAATATACACTTTGTGTTTCATCATAATTAAATCATCTACAACATATATCTCAATCATCTCTATCAATCCTCTGACAATTCATCCTTTTTAAATCATCTGATTCATTTGTGAACATTTCTCCAAAAAATTGTCTTTTACACTGCATACTGGTTTATACACTCATTCATCTGTATTTTCTTTTTAAGAGAATCTTCACAAATTTGTCTTCAATCCTACATATTGATTCACACCACACACACACCATCAATGCACCTATGAAGCCAATAAATATGAGATGACTTTCCACATTCTGCATATTCATTTTCATCTTTTCATGACCTTTCATATTCTCCTTTTAATGTTTTCAATAAATCAATTCACCTGCAAAAAGAACTTTTCAAATTCCTCATTCCAAACTTCAATCTAATTTTTTTTTCCACACATTATAACTCCTGAGATCACTTCTGCCACAATGAAAGCTTGAACAAATTAAAAACCCCTGCATAAAATATTTTCAAAAAACATCTTCAAACTATATGGAAATGGCTCCCATAAAAAAACAATATCTTCAACTTCTTTCATCTTCTTCTTCTCTGCAAATATCTGCATAAAAATCCATTCTTCAACCCTAAAAAAACATTTATCACCTTTTTCAGGCTCCCAAAGTCATTCGATGACTTTTCATGTAAAATTCACCTTTTTAATGATCTTCGAATGAATTTATAAAAACATGCTCTCCTTAAAAATATGCAACGAGCTCTTCAATAAATAAGAATCTTCAAATAAATTTAATATTCGATGGCTTTCAATAAATTGAGCTCTCCATAAAATAAGGCAATTCGATGCCCTTATTAAAATCATTTAACAACCTTTTCATATCAATCGATGACCGATGCAATTTGTTAAAGGGCCAAGGGTGCCGGTGGCATATATGAGAAAAGAGCCCTCTACTAGGTCACACTTAAGTGACATGACTTGCAATAACAGTTCAATAATAGTTTAAAACAAAAAAAATGCATAGATCATAAGATAGTCTATATAAGGATTTTGAGAGATGTTTATTTAAGACACATTTAAACCATTTCCTAACTTATGACAATAATCATTGATATTTAAACACTTCTACCAAGACTATCTTAATCTCTGCCACTGAACCTCTTATACAATGAATGTGACATGAGGTCTGCAATTATGATGAATACATATACCACTGAACATATAAACTGTGAAGAGCAAGTGAAACCAATGAGCAAGCAACTATGTATAAACAATTGTGACTATGTCAAATGTGACATCAACCAACCTTGTGCCAAGTAAGTCATCATACCAATTGAGATAGTACAACTGAGAGTAATCAATGAAATCAATATAATCAATGTAGTGTATACATTATGAGCATGAACATCAAGGACATCTATACCAATGCCAACAGCCACATGAAGAACACCATAACACCATAATGACATGAATGAACAAACAAGCCCTGCAAATCTGTCAATCATAAATGATACCTTCTACGCATCTTCAAGACATTAACCTGTGCCTGTCATCAACAACTCATCAATATGTTCAACCATCGACTCAAACAAGTCTTCAAATATGTTTTTTGCTCTCTGCTTTGGTGGACAACTTGTGAACAATATGGCTACATGAAACACACCTTGTTAATCAACCTTGTATAACAAGACATATGCATTGGATTATTCCTGCATCATCATTCCTTCAAACACCACTACATACGATCTACAAAAATGAACCAACACAAACAAGAATGAACCAAGAAACATAAACAAGATATGAACTCCATCAAGCATCTTGAAATGATACCATAAGCATCATGAAGTAAACAACTCCTGAACTATGATCATGAAACCATGAGCAATCCCATGATGAAGACTTTGAACATCCACTGATCCTAATGACATGAACAACTCCTGCTCTTGTCAATACCAACACCTTTTTGACATCAATGACAATCTACTTTCATCAATCTCCCCCTTTGTCATTGATGGCAAAACTACCAGATACAATTTTTCTTTCTCCCCCTTTTTGACATCTGATGACAAAGGCTATTATCTCACCCTGAGAAAAATAACTCATATAGATCATTAGTAAAAGACTAGCAAAGTATGTTGATATCAATCAACTGCTTACTCATTTCTTGGATCACAAACACTATGACTAACCTTGTTATCTTTCATGCCAACCAAGAATTGAAATATCACTTACCCAAACCTTTGATACCACTAGTCTCTAAAAAAATTAAGGTATTGATCACTCTTGCAATTTGCTGATCTAAAACTTGTCTTGAAAGTTTTGTCCTTGTATATCTGCATATTGCACAACTTTTCAACTTGTAAGCAATAAGACACCATGAAGCATAGGACCTGAAAGCAACATCATGTGAGGCAAACCAACCAAAGCATCAAACCATTGTTATAAACTGCCCATTGATTGTACCATATTCTGCACAATACCATTCTTGTCACAATACAAATAAAAACTGACATCATTGAGATCCTCTGATTAATTCTTTTGACAAGCTGAAATCTAAGATACCTTTGCTATCAAATACAAACTCCTGATGACATCACTTGTGTTAGCAAAAAAAACTTCTCATGACAAATAATTCTTCCACAATCACCAACACTATTTGACCCAAATGACAAATCACCAAGATCTCCCAAAGCATAAAGAATGAGGCATGATTATGAAGACATAAAATTGACTCTTTGATTTTTGAAGAATCAAGCCTTTGACAAGACACATATGAACTTGAATTCTATGCAAAAATATCATAACCACTTCAAAGATCATGATGCACAATAATGCGGGTTTAACAAGCAACATTCTGATAGCATGAAGACAATTCAACACACTATTCACAACTCATGATAACATGATAACTACTCTTGAGAAGACCTTGCCAAGACTTCCACAATAATGACAACAAAATGAACAATCAACCTACAACCAATCTACTCTTGCACACACTTTTTGACATGATAAAGCATGAAGATCATCCTGTAAGGAATGAAGACTATCTTGATGACAATCATCCTCCTGTTCCTGCACATGACACCTTTTACAACATAATGTCAAATATGATATATAAAAATAATTGATGACTTGAATTTTGTAAGGAAATGAAAGCATCTCAGAACGTATTTCTAAGAACAGTGGTGTCTTCGACATATTTAAATTCTTTTCAATCTCTTCCGAAACACACACAACTATGCCACAAAGTGGAAACAGACATAGAACATTTCCAACATTGACCCTTAGAGGAAAGTACAAGCAACATTAACCAGTTTCAACAATAGAAATATAAAACAGGAAAGATATAATAGAAGACACAGATTTACGTGGGGAAAACCCTTACAGGTAAAAAACCCCACACTCCAAAAGCCCAGATCGCCATTGTATTATTCAGCAACAAAAAATACAATTACAATACAATTCTGGCACTAAGCCTTTCATGGAGATTTACATCTTGTTCTTCTGGAAGAATAATTGACAGCATAACCCTGCATAAAGTTCTCCAGCACTCGAGTTAGTCCTTCATATTGTTATCATGCCACAAATAGCATACAACACAGGACATCACCCTACACTCAAACTCTGTTCTCGCTCATTGTTCTCACTCCTCTGTTTCAATGCATTTTACATATCACATTACAGAAGAGAACAATCAGTTCAACAACCTTAAATCGTTACAGCTTCTGGTCGACAATTTGTTCTTAACCATTTGCAACCGTTCATATTCAATAGTCCCACATGCATCAGTTGACAAATACAGCAACAACATATATGCATGAACACATGGTTAGTATATCGTCGACACTTTTGCCGCCGACAACCCCAGCTGGTCAAACAGCAACGAACCATCAGAGTGACCAAGCCCTTCGGTTAGACTTCATCCTCCTTCGCTGACACAGTTCCTCCTGACGATGCCAAACACCATCGGACAGACCAGGCTCATCGGAGTGACATCTCACACTGCACCAATCGAAGAGATCTTGCCAACACCAACCTTCATCGGAGAAACACTTACCATCAGAAGGATTTCCAAAACTCAGACCGACAATGCTTCTCACGCCGATGCCAAGACCTTCGTTGGTGTAACACGAACTACCAGAGAGACATCTTCCAACCATGTCGATGTCACTTATCATGCTGATCGCCCAAACCTCCATCGGAGTGTCTCAACATATCAGAACGACACTTCAAAATTAGGCCGATAGTGATTTACATACCAATGACCTTTCTTTGTCAGAATGACTCTCACCGACACCAATCACCATCAGAATAACACACACCATCAGTAATAGTCTCTTAGATCACACCAATAGTTCACGTCTTGCTGATACACAGAACAACCCACTATGAACAATGTGATCACTGAGACAAAGCACAGATCTCACCGATGTTTGTAATCTGAGTCACAGTTACTCAACATTCTCCCACTTGACGAAGGAATTACAGGAAACCATCAACGCTCAGAACCAAAGTTGATAGTGCCTCCACTCTACTGTGCTCACAAGCTACACAGAAGCTCTAGCATAACCAACTTCAAAGCTTCCAGAACATAGCCATGAAAACATCCTCCAAAAACAAGATATAACATCAGCTAGAACAACAATCAGAAAACTGACTGTACCCATCCAATTGAACAAAACCCACATGACTGAAAATAGCACACACAAGTAGTGCTAAAACATCCAATCACTCATACCTTGAAGGTATGAACATCAGCAGACTCATGCCACCTACATATGCACCCATCAACTGCAAATACAAGCTCTATGTGTCAACCAGTCAAAAAAGACTAAACACATCCAAGAACTCCCACTGCATGGGTAATGCAGATCTGAAGAAGATCATGGCATACAAAGTCCACCAATAGCATTACATAGAAAGTGTAAACATCATGTAGTACCAAGGAAACATCCACAATGATACGTAACACCTGTAATCAAATTACAACTCCTCACCACCAGTCCAGAACTCTCCCAAGTTCTTCATATCCAACAAAGGAAAGAGATAACAGAACTTCCATGCTATCACCCAAGAACATAAGTGAAAGCACATGACCACAAACTAGTGATCACAATAGCTCCGAACAAAACCTCAAACCAAAGTAATGTGAAACACACCATCAGAAAAATAACTAGAGCAAAGAGAGTAAACACTGCACAACATATACTTGTAGAAAATCCTTCTACATACACCTCTGAATGCCAACTGTGTCAAGTATGATCTCCTTCAAAACACCCCAAAGAGAACAACATAACAACACCCAAACAAACATTCAATCTCAAGAGATCAAATTCAACATGTGTAATCATGCAACTAACATGGATGTAAGCCTCTCAAACCAAAGAAGAGCAAACTAATCCATTTCCCGTTTCAGGAAATTAGCCCATAAAACCATCTCCTAACAATTCTCATCAATGAATGATATCTTTAAACTCAAATCCAAAAGGAGATAAACATGCTATCCATCTTTCACAATGAATCCTCCAGAACCATCTATGAGCAGTTCAAGATCCATGTCTATGAAAGAAAGCATAAAACACCTGAGAGAAGCAATGGGCAATACCTCTCAAGTAATAAACTGCCGATTAGACCATGAGCAGGGATAAGAATGCTCCTCCAAGATATACAAGCCATCATGACTCCTCCAAGAGCATTCTCCTCATAGATCTCTGTTGAAACTCACGTCCAACCAAGGTGTAGGCTTCTTAGACTTTCTGCTGAAATCTTCATCAAGAGTAACCATCAACAACACTTCCCTTATCTTAAGAGAAGTACAACCTCACCTTATTCTCCATGTACCCATGGGCATATGCAAATAATCATATCATGCCAAACTCCAAATGTATCACTGCACCAACATGAAGTAATCAAGCAAAAAATCAATGCACCCAACACACAGAAAATCACCAGACCACTGTCAAAGCTCCAATCATCTGAATCAGGAACTTATCATGACATCATGATCTTACCATCCCCCTTAGGAGATTACATGCTCCAGGTGAACATAACCATGGTCTCAAGAGCAATGTACCATGCCAAAACTCAAAAAATAGAAATCAAGAAAATATCATGACATGAAACAAACCAAACTCTAAACCAACATCACCTGTCAAGCACCAACACCTCAGCCAAGGATTTCATGAATCCTTCATGACTCCAAGATGTTACACATCCTCAAATAGTGCCCTTGCAAATGCGAAAGAACCCTTCTGCATCAACAGGATCTAAGAGCTCCTCCTAGTAACATCTACAACACTAAAGAAGATTATTCACCATTAAGTGATGAATCTGCAGTCATTGCTAAAGCTCCCACTGAAGTGTAACAATTGAGCTTTTCAAGCATCATGACCAAACATCTCCTAATCTGAAAATCCTCCAGGTCCACACATTAACATGTCCATGTGACAATAAAACCAAGTGTAATGTCCCCCACTTAGCTCACTCCAGAGGATCAGGATTAGCCTATAATTGACTTCCGTAGGCTAATGGATGTGTGTAGGAAGTCACCTCAGTGACTTACTATTTTTAGTAAGTCGGGTGCCAGGGTTTCCATTTTTAGCAGGGCAGACATGACTGGACAGGGCACGAGAATTCAAGGTCTCGATACGACTAGAAAACTTCATGTGGTGCGAAATGAATTAAACTAAAGATTTAATTATAGTTTTTATGAGACCGACATGATATGAAGTCATGTTATAAAGTCACTTTATTTAAGTTATAACTTAAAGTGACCTTCCTAGGGGAACGCCTTCATGGTGGTACAAGGTGATGTTTTAAATAAAAATAAATTAAAAATTCCCTCTCTTGGGCGTGGGAAAAGGAAGGCAAATAAAAGACCAAAAAAGTGACTTCATTGGATATGCTTGGTTTATGAATATTGCTCTGGTATTGAGTTTGCTCGTGCTTAGGGCTTGAGATTGGCCCTTGTTTTCAAACATCGATTTGCAAAGACGAGAACCTTTGCAGATTGCCTTTCCTCGTGTATGAGAGAGTGCATCAGGAGAGGGTATTGAGGGAGCTTCACTCAGGAGTTCCATTTGTGCATCCAAGAAAACATTTATGGAGATGTCTCGAAGAACTGATGAAAAATCTTGAAGGCTTTCATTGTGCAAGTCTGAAACAGAGATTATAAGGCAGATTGGTAACATTTGTGCAGACTTTTGACCGTTGTTTGAGGATCTTATACAGGCTGTACTGCTGCTGGTACAGGCCGTACCCTTTAGCAGACTTCCAGTGCATTTTTGAAGGTTGTTTGGACTGTTTGGGGGCTGGAAACAGGTCGCCTATCCCTGAAGAACAATTCTGAGTGGAGTGCAGAGATAAAGGGGCTGATTTTAGTGATTTATTGACTATGTTTTTCACTCAGGCTGGGCCGTGCATGCTTAGAGGCAGCGTTAGGATTTGTGCATGCTATTCATTCTAGTTTGAGGGCACTCTTAGCTTCATCTTTGGCGCCCAAAGTCTAATTTAGTGTTGTTGTTGAATGTAATCCAAAATCTTGTATAACCATGGAGTTGTGAGCATATTACTGTGACCAGAGTTGCTGATCCGGCAACAACATCCGGACGAAGTTGTAAACTGTGTTATGGGTATGTACTCATAATTCATATTTTAGTTAAATATGATCTGGGTTGGTGTTAGATTGTTGATATCTATTCTATTTTTTCTGGGTTTTCCAAATATGTTGCATTTTCTATATTATTGTTGCAAAAACCATACATGTAAACACATGAAATGAAAACCTAAACTTCAAAAAACATCAAAACACCAAAAAAGCAGTCAGAGGCAAAAACATATACAGTGGGGTGTATATTACACCAAGTGGCACCAAGATCTCCAAACCAAGGAAATACACTATCACTGTCAATAGCTTACACAAACCTGTGAATCCAAGCTATTCATGACATCGTAATACACATGTTACAGGTCTCCATAACCGACTATTCAGTTACTCTACAACATCCATCCTCTCATCCCAAAACAGTCACACCAATGCACAAGTGACCATAGACCAGGCCAGCTAACAAATCTGCATTAACACTAAAACAATTTGGTGGATAAAGACAGTTCATATCTGAGTCATCTCATTGTAGCTTAATAGGTGATCAACCCACAAAACTACATAACTCATAGATCCAACCAATGTATCATACAAACTCACTACCACACTGGAAACTGCAAAACTAAGATCTCAAGGAATAGATAACAATGTAGACAACATGACTCAAGCATCAGATTACTTACAAATCTGATTCACCAAACATGTCCACAACCTGAGCACCACAGTATAGAAAACCAGAAGCATTACCACATAAATACTGAGTGACATATCACTTACCAGCACTCCCATGTAGAGAAAGCATTTCACCTCCTCACACCATGCATGAAGCATGCATGCAAAACTGCAACTATATCATCCAACAACACCCCAAAAGCCAGGGTCTAGAAATAGCTTAACTGCAGCTTCACAAAACCACAAGTTTTTCTCTTGACTGTGTAAAACCTGCAAAACCACTGTGTTTGAAAAACACCCATGCACATCCATACCCACTTCACATCTAGAAGACCAAGAATATGAATCAAGAAACACCATAACGGTTAAACTAGAAAAAATGGATCATCATGAATATGCATAACCATAGATTTTAGGAAAACTATGAAACCCCTCAAAACCAAGGAACATGATTCCGAGACATGCAAGTACAAAGCATCCACTAAAGGAAACATCAGTTTAGGAACTTCAGGCCCACTTGTAGGCCAACTCCACAACCACCAACATGCACATGCATTCGAGGGAGATAGGCTATTTCAGAAGCTCTCAGACCATCCAATGATCAACTTCATAGCCTACATGCAATCAAGGTAACAAAAAAGTTATGCCTTCCAATACCAGGACAAAACACCCAGCATAAGCACATTTCTCCATAGCTGAAAAACAACCCAAGCTTCTCCATATCATCAGGGAGCCTCTCACACAGACACCCAATACAGATATTTGTTGCATCTCAACCATAGAGTAAAATATTCCACCCCATGCACCAGGATTATATCGCTGCCAACTAGGAGCCTCAAATCACATCATTTCAATATGACCAGCTCCAGTTTCTCCATCTTCACCATCCTACAAGCGCTTGTTGTAACATGAAGACAAGATCAATTGCTAGACTTCACTCAAAACATTAGACGATTCCTTCAGATTTCCTCAAGCCTGTCACACTAAGAAATCATCATAGAAGGAATACCCAGACCTTATACACCAGGAACTCTTACATGCAAACACATCCAGCACACAAATGTACATATGTGAGCAACAAAGCAGATCCCAGAAGAAGGCTCTAATACCACTTGTAAGGAAATGAAAGCATCTCAGAACGTATTTCTAAGAACAGTGGTGTCTTCGACAGATTTAAATTCTTTTCAATCTCTTCTGAAACACGCACAACTATGCCACAAAGCGGAAACAGACAGAACATTTCCAACATTGACCCTTAGAGGAAAGTACAAGTAACATTAACTAATTTCAACAGCAGAAATATAAAACATGAAAGATATAATAGAAGACACAGATTTACGTGGGGAAAACCCTTACGAGTAAAAAACCCCACACTCCAAAAGCCCATATCGCCATTGTATTATTCAGCAACAGAAAATACAATTACAATACAAATCTGGCACTAAGCCTTTCATGGAGATTTACATCTTGTTCTTCTGGAAGAATAACTGATAGCATAACCCTGCACAAAGTTCTCCAGCACTCGGGTTAGTCCTTCATACTGTTATCATGCCACAAATAGCATATAGCACAGGACATCACCCTACACCCGAACTCTGTTCTCGCTCACTATTCGCACTCCTCTATTTCAATGCGTTTTACATATCACATTACATAAGAGAACAATTGGTTCAACAACCTCAGACCGTTACAGCTTTTGGTCAATAGTTCGTTCTTAACCATTCGCAACCGTTCGTATTCAATAGTCCCACATGCATTAGTTGACAAATATAGCAACAACATATATGCATGAACACACGGTTAGTATATCATCAACACTTTTGCCGTTGACGACCCCAGCTGGTCAAACAGTAACAAACCATCGGAGTGACCAAGCCCTTCGATTAGACTTCATCCTCCTTCCCCAACACAGTTCCTCCTGTCGATGCCAAACACCATCGGACAGACTAGGCTCATTGGAGTGACATCTCACACTGCATCGATCGAAGAGATCTTGCCGACACCAACCTTCATCGGAGAAACACTTACCATCGGAAGGATTTCCAAAACTCAGACCGACAATGCTTCTCACACTGATGCCAAGACCTTCGTCGGTGTAACATGAAGTACCGGAGAGACATCTTCCAACCACGTCGATGTCACTTATCATGTTGATCGCCCAAACCTCCATCAGAGTGTCTCAACATATCAAAACGACACTTCAAAATTGGGCCGATAGTGATTTCCATACCGGTGACCTTTCTCTGTCGGAATGACTCTCACCGACACCAACCACCATCAGAATAACACACACCATCGGTAATAGTCTCTCAGATCACACTGATAGTTCACGTCTTGCCGATACACAGAACAACCCACTATGAACAATGTGATCGCCGAGACAATGCACAGATCTCGCCAATGCCTATACTCTGAGTCACAAGTACTCAACAAATTTATCAATCAAATCAGCTCATCAAGTGTGACACATCAACAAACTAATTTGCACCAGCAAGCTCTTCTTGCAAGAACACTTGAAAAATCAAATGCAGAGAAGTGATATGAATTAACTTCTTCCATTTTCAGCCACCTTAGCCAACACATGTTAATTTCTAATAAGAGCTTCTTGAGAACATCTTAAGCTCTTTGCCATGACAATCAACAATATCAAGATCGCATTGAACCACGACAAGTCAATTTTTGTAAGTACCAACATGATATGACAAAGATAGAATGATTTATAAAACAAATCACTCACAAACCAAGTCATTCAACATCACCAAACTCTTTGTGAATTGAGCCCTTGAACTTCTTATCACTGATCACTTGTAGCACTTACATACACATATTGACAAACCTCAAACAATCTCCTTCCCAAAACTTCTTGGGGATAATTGATAGAACATGAACAACTCCCCCTCACTTTGTCCCATATGTTATGCAACTAAGGAGGTAACTTGTGCAAAATGCACAAGCTTAGAATTTGTCTTCTCTTGACTTTGTTTCTTCTTCCAGACTTTTACAGGCTCTTTCTTCTGTTCAATTTTCTTCATCCAAACCTTCTCAACCTTTTTCTTTTCCCAACCTTTCAAATTAGGTGATGCAATTCTTTCAAATCTTCTGCAACTATATGCTTTGTGACCAGGAGAATTACACTTGAAACATACAACATTATTATTCCATATTGAGGCAAATTGAATTCTTCTGCAATTAACTAATTTGTGCCCAAAATGATTACAAGTATAACAATAACCATTAAATGAATAATTATACTTGTACATGCATGCTTGTCTTACAGAAGCAGTTCTTCTCCTTTGATTGTTCATTTTTCCAAACTCATCTTTAAAATTCAAATCTATTTTCTTTCTTGGAGTTTTTCTAACTTTTGAAGACTGTCCCTTTTCATAACCAAGCCCAGTAGTGTCTCCATGTAGTTTTTGTTTACCAAGCAACTCATGTAACTTTCTTGTGCTCTCTTCAAATTTCAAATTCTTTTCCAACAGCTTCTTAACCTCCTCAAGATCTTTTCTTAAAGAGACTCTCTCCTTCAAGCTTTTGACATTCAATTGTTTTAGTTTCCAACTGAGACTTTGTCACATCAGCTATTCTTTTAGCTTCCTCAACCTCTGTCTTCAAATTGATAATTAATTTATCTAATTCACTTATTTGATTTCTCAAATCTATAATCACATTTCTAGCATCTTCAAGGTTTGAAAGCACTTTGTCTTTTAAATCTTTTTCTTGTTGTAGCTGCCACATTAATCTTTGGTTCTCCTTTTTGTATTTCTTAACTTCACCCAAAGCACACATAAGTTCTCCTTCTACATCAATTTCAAATTCTTGTTCATCATACTCCTGATGATAATCTTCTTCTGAATCTGATTGGGTCTCAACTTTTTCATGTGATTGTCTTCTTTCATGGTCACTTTCTTTAAACACCAAATTGTCCTCTTCTACACCATCATCTTGATAAATTCTTATCAACTCCTTCCACACATCCTGAGCTGTTACATAGTGCATAACTTTACAAGAAATATAATTAGATAGAGCAGATAATATGGCCTTCTTTGCAATATGATTACATTCAAGAGCTTCTTTGTTATTTGCAGTAACACAATACAGATTCTCAATTGACATCAAAACACCATATCCTAAAGAGGATAAATATACTTGCATTCTAACATACCAAACAGAAAAGTCTGAACCATCAAAGAGAGGGACTTCATAAAACTCTTTCTCTATTTTAATACCTGATTCAACTTGTGAAACATCTTTATCAATTGATTGAACATCAACATCCTGAATTTGATATAGGTGGTGTCTTTTGTGTATTTTGACCAGAATGAAGCTTGCCATTTCTCATGTTCTTATTTCTTTTGCACTTACCCATTGAACTCCCACATAGGACCTACCCAAGCTGATTAAGGTTAAAAAGGGAACCTATGCTTTGATACCACTTGTTGGAGTCCAGGACAACACTGAGAGGGGAGGGGGGGTGAATCAGTGTTGTATAATTTTTAAATCTTTTTGCAAACTTTAACTTTCAAGACAAAGAATGAAAGAACACCATTTGATTAACTCCTTGGATCAAACACCAAAGAATAAAACACCTTGACATGAAGAAGCAACCTCTCCTTTGGATACTACATAAAGACATAAAAATAATCCATCTTTAGGATGATCCAATACAACTTGAAAACTTACAAATACACAAGTATGAAAATATAAATCAAAACCTTAAGAACAAATTATTAGAACACATAAACACATGATGGCAAACACGAATCATGACACATGAGTTGATGAGTGGAAAATCCGCCTGGGGTAGAAAAACCACTCCAAAACTGCCTCACTGGCTTAACCTTGAAAACATCTTTACAAGCCTGACTGGCTGATGTGGGTGTCTCACTAACAAATGTAAGGTCTCACTGACCTACAAGCCTCACTAGCGAATACAAGGCCTCACTGGCATAAACAATCACCATCATCAAAACATAAAAGTTTGTGTGCAAGAATTGATTTCACCTCAATCTGATTTGCACCAATATACACTCTATGTTTCATCATAATTAAATCATCTGCAACATATATCTCAATCATCTCTATCAATCCTCTGATAATTTATCCTTTTTAAATCATCTGATTCACTTGTGAACATTTCTCCAAAAAATTGTCTTTTACACTGCATATTGGTTTATACACTCATTCATCTGTATTTTCTTTTTAAGAGAATCTTCACAAATTTGTCTTCAATCCTACATATTGATTCACACCACACACACACCATCAATGCACCTATGAAGCCAATAAATATGAGATGACTTTCCACATTTTGCATATTCATTTTCATCTTTTCATGACCTTTCATATTCTCCTTTTAATGTTTTCAATAAATCAATTCACCTGCAAAAAGAACTTTTCAAATTCCTCACTACAAACTTCAATCTGAATTTTTTTTTTGCCACACATTATAACTCCTGAGATCACTTCTGCCACAATGAAAGCTTGAACAAATTAAAAAGCCCTGCATAAAATATTTTCAAAAAACATCTTCAAACTATATGAAAATGGCTCCCATAAAAAAAAATATCTTCAACTTCTTTCATATTCTTCTTCTCTACAAATATCTGCATAAAAATCCATTCTTCTGCCCTAAAAAAACATTTATCACCTTTTTTCGGGCTCCTAAAGTCATTCGACGACTTTTCATGTAAAATTCACCTTTTTAATTATCTTTGAATGAATTTATAAAAACATGCTCTCCTTAAAAATATGCAACGAGCTCTTCAATAAATAAGAATCTTCAAATAAATTTAATATTTGAAGGCTTTGTATAAATTGAGCTCTCCATAAAATAAGGCAATTCGATGCCCTTATTAAAATCATTCAATAGCCTTTTCATATAAATCGATGACTGATGCAATTGGTTAAAGGGCCAAGGGGGCCAGTGGCATTTATGAGAAAATAACCCTCTACTAGGTCACACTTAAGTGACATGACCTGCAATAACATGTTAATGATAGTTTAAAACAAAAAAAATGCATAGATCATAAGATAGTCTATATAAGGATTTTGAGAGATGTTTATTTAAGACACATTTAAACCATTTCCTAACTTATGACAATAATCATTGATCTTTAAACACTTCTGCCAAGACTATCTTAATCTCTGCCACTGAACCTCTTATACAATGAATGTGACATGAGGTCTACAATTATGATGAAGACATATACCACTGAACATATAAACTGTGAAGAGCAAGTGAAACCACTGAGCAAGTAACTATGTATAAATGTGACATCAGACAACCTTGTGCCAAGTAAGTCATCATACCAACTGAGATAGTACGACTGGGAGTAATCAATGAAATCAATGTAGTGTATACATTATGAGCATGAACATCAAGAACATCTATACCAATGCCAACAGCCACATGAAGAACACCATAACACTAGAATGACATGAATGAACAAACAAGCCCTAAAAATCTGTCAATCATAAATGATACCTTCTATGCATCTTCAAGACATCAACCTGTATCTGTCATCAACAACTCATCAATATGTTCAACCATCGACTCAAACAAGTCTTCAAATCTATTTTCTACTCTCTGCTTTGGTGGACAACCTGTGAACAATATGGCTACATGAAACACACCTTGTTAATCAACCTTGTATAACAAGACATATGCATTGGATTATTCCTGCATCATCATTCCTTCAAACACCACTACATAAGATCTATAAAAATGAACCAACACAAACAAGAATGACCCAAGAAACATAAACAAGATATGAACTCCATCAAGCATCTTGAAATGATACCATGAGCATCATGAAGTAAACAACTCCTAAACTGTGATCATGAAACCATGACCAATCCCATGATGAAGACTTTGAACATCCACTGATCCTGATGACATGAATGACTCCTGCTCCTGTCAATACCAACACCTTTTTGACATCAATGACAATCTACTTTCATCAAATTCCCATGGTTAAAATGGTTAAGGTTTGTGTGGTTGCTCCTGATGATCATAACGTGCTTGTGGATGTCTCCTAATCTTGTTCCTATCTTGACATTGGTCCGCGTTAAGGAATTGAAATTGTGTTTAAAGATTGTTCCCAGATATCGTGGCATGTAACTAGTCTTAGCCGACTTGGTTAATTCCAGTAATTGCAAAGATTCCTTGAGGATCATGGAAGCATGTTGTAGCGTGGAAGATCGTGTTTGACTCCCAGCTAAGGCATGATGTGATCTACATACACTTTTACTTCATTTCCTTTGCATAATGTTGTAATAGGTTGAGACCTATTTTGTAAATGTTTGTAATGTCGACCTTGGAGATTGTTCCAATGGTTGATGATTGTAATTCTGACCTTGATGATCATTCCAAGGTTGATGAAGTGTACAAATACTTGTAGTTGATTCATGGAAAAGATGTCCTTGTGCGGAAATGGGAAGATAAGGAAAGAGGTGCAAAGGCATAGCAAAGTATAGGAACTATTGTACTTCAATGTATTAATCTTAGACATGAAGAAGATGTTGATCTTGGCAGTGAGCCTGGCAGTGAGCCACCTATTGGGTTTAATAGCCCTCAGGGTTTAACAGCTCTTATTGTAATCTTTCTAGGTTTAGGGTTGAGGCAGTGTGAGCCTGCTAGACCTAGTTGTACCTCATGGAAGTGATTTAGTATGCTCTGGGCTCGTGGAGTGACCAAGCCTGAACATCATTTTTCAAAGATTACAATATATTTTGAGAGCTAATCCTCTTCGTGGTTTTTCCCCACCTTGGGGTTTTCCACATAAAATCTAGTGTCTCTTGTGTTTAATGTTGTATCTATGATTAAGTTTCTGATTTCATCCATTCATTGTTAAATCATAATAATTGTGGATGAGTGATTAATGTTTAAGTGCAGAAGTGATTGAGTTTTTGGAACAACTGATTCACCCCCCCTCTCAGTTGTCCAACGCATATCAACAATACCAACAATTGTTAGAGTTTGGTCCAAATATCTTTCAATCCCAAAAAGCGACTCACCTAATTATGAGTCTTTTTATTGGAGTGATTTATTATTGTACAAACTATTTCATAACATTAGAGTTGATATTGGAGATAAAAAAAGAAGTCATTATGCAAAATTGGTATATAATTAAAAAAAACATATCATGTGTGGCATGTACACTGTACACCAATTTGTTCAGAGACTATTAATGCTAATGATATAGAGCTTGAAGGTAATGTCCTCGATGATAATGTAGAAATGGAGGAGCGGCAAGTTTTGTCTAGCAAATGACTTAATAAGTATTGAGGAGCATTTAATATTTGATGCATGTATGCATTTATATGCCACAAATAGTATGGTCATGCTCTACAATAGGAACATGCTAAAGTCACTCAACATGCTAGTTGCACATAGTGCGTCTACATATACCCAGTGTATAGAATGACATGATGTTGATGATGACCATTTGGATAGTGGTTCTACTATGTGTTGGCCAATATGTGATGTCGGTATGCAACATGTGGGTAGATGCTAGATTAGTTGATGGAGCACTTGGTACTATGAAGAATATAGTTTATTATCAAGGTACTTGACCACCAAAGTTGCCATTGTGTGAGTATGCCTTGGGATGTTAACAACCCAAAGTTTGTCCCTCTTTCACCTATTACAAGAGGCAATCTACACAAATCTAATGCAGGAGCATCCATTTTCTCAAGAGTTTTGGTTTGCGTTGTCTCATTTTTTGTTTACTTTCGGGTCTTTGCACCCAATTTTTTTTTGCTTGTTTGGTGTGTTTGTTGGTCTTTCTTTGTAGCTCCAAAACCTTTGAGGCTTATTGTTCAACTTTTCCCCAAAATCATATGAACATTTGACATGGAGCTATTGTATAAGAGTTGGAAGAATGATAAAGACAGTTAGGTTTTGTTTCTGTGGGAGGGAGTTAGTTTGTCCACAGTGGAGAGGTAGTTCCAAGGACAGGAAAGTCGTTGGACAACAATCTTTGAAGAGTAACCATGAGGTAAACTGGAAAAAAAATGGTAAAAGTAGAGGGCAGATAAAGAGATTGCAGAGGAAGATTGTGTTAATACAATGAAGGGACAATTTAAATAGCAAGAGAAGGCTCGGGTCTAGGATGAAATTAGTCCCTCTATCTTATTTATAACCATATACATGCTTGTAATAGAGTAGTGGCAGAGAGACACCATTATTCTGGGTGTTGAAAAAACCCTCCACGAGGGTAGAAAGTGAAATCTTCTGATGTTATTTTGTTTTTCTAGACCATATAATTAAGCTATTTTCATTGGAAGGAACCATTTTTTATGTACTTTTAATCTCTAAGTAATAAAGATATGAATGGTTACCAATGTGTGAAAAATGGTAAAAGTAGAGGGCAGATAAAGAGATTGCAGAGGAAGATTGTGTTACTACAATGAAGGGACAATTTAAATAGCAAGAGAAGGCTCGGGTCTAGGATGAAATCAGTCCCTCTATCTTATTTATAACCATCTACATGCTTGTAATAGAGTAGTGGCAGAGAGACACCATTATTCTGGGTGTTGAAAAAACCCTCCATGAGGGCAGAAAGTGAAATCTTCTGACATTATTTTGTTTTTCCATTACCATATAATTAAGCTATTTTCATTGGAAGGAACCATTTTTTATGTAGTTTTAATCTCTGAGTAATAAAGATATGAATGATTACCAATGTATGAAACGTTGTAACAAGTATTCATCTCCATTTAGAAAATATTCATGATATATAATCGTTATTGCCACTATTTTTATGATAGAAAGAAGCCAACGTCGGAAGATAGGCATTGATAAAATTGTTTCAAAGGGGTAGAAAGAACTTGAACTGGGAGTGAATTAGGTCCCCAAAGTGACCATGCTGGATTGTTCTCAGTTTTGATCTATCTTAAATGGTTTATTATGTCCTATGTATTCTCATATTCCTCTTCAACTAGTGCTTATTAGGTGGAAGAAAAGACCATTAGCTAAACCATTGTGAGTTATGATAGACTGAAAAGACACCGATAGGGATTGTTCTTTTTGTTGAGTTTGGATCAATTAAACTCAGAAGTCTTTGTATTGTTTGTGTAAGCCCCATTTGATCTGATTTGCTGACTGTCCCAAGAGGACAGTGTGCTCTAAATCAGTTTCCCACTCAAACAGAGTGGAGTATTGAACTATAGTACTAAGGTGAGTACCACTACCACCATTTTTGGTATCAAACCCAAGTTCTGATTAGGGCAGAGGAAGAGATAGAACGAGAGAAGATTGGGCAAGATGCCACCCAGAAGAATGCCAAGAGGAGGAGGTCGAGGAGGTATCAGAAGAGGCATAGATGAAGGGGTTCTTGAGTTGTTGCAGAACCTAATAGCAAGAATAGATGCCATGGAGCAGGCATAGAGGAGAGGAATACCCATTGGAGATGTGAGTGAGAACGAAGAAGAGGAGCAACAAGCCAAAGGAGAGGTGGTTCAAGAAGAAGAACCCGATGGAGTTGAGATGAGACTACTGAGGGTAGTCATGGGGGTTGGAGCCAAGCCCAAGATAGAGGTTACCACCTACTTAGGAAGCCTCAATGGAGAGGACCTCATTGATTGGATCAATGAGCTTGACAAGTATTTTGAGTATGAAGAAGTGGTAGAGGAGAAAAGAGTCAAGTTTGCCTGTACAAGACTCAAAGGCCACACTGCTATGTGGCGGGATTACATTTAGTGAGAAAGAAGAAAGAAGAACAAGGAGAAGATAACTTCTTGGGATAGGATGGTTGCCAAACTGAACTTGCCAAATTTCTTCCAGAAGACTATCAGACTAATCTGTTCAAAAGGTTACAAAATCTAAAGAAGAAAGAGATGAGTGTGAAGGAATATACGGAAGAGTTCTACAAATTGGAAATTAGATCAGGCCATAGTGAAGAAGATATGGAGAAGGTTTCTAGGTACCTTAATGGATTGAGATATAGTTTGCAAGATGAGTTGAGTCTTTTGTCCCCTAGAACTCTTGAGGAAGCATATCAGTTTGCCATTAAGGTAGAGGAGAAGCTTATGAGGAAGCAAAACCAACAAGGAAGAGGTAGAGGAAGAGGAGCTAGAGGAAGACGACACCATTCTAATAGGGGACAACACCACCATCAAGGTGGAGAGGCCAACACTTCTAGTGGACAAAACAATCCAGAGAGAGGAGGTTTCCAAAATAGAGGAGGAATACCATTTGGAAAAAGAGGATACCAAGGAAGAGGAAGAGGTTTCGCTGGTAAATGTTTTAAGTGTAACAAGTATGGCCACAAAGGTTGGGAATGTTCTGAGTTTCCACAAGAAGGCCACAACAAGGCCTGAGAGAAGTAATCAAGTTGTGCAAGTAGAGCAAGAGAGTGTGGGATCACCTACTCATCTCTTAGAAGAACTTAAGACAGGAGAGTTCTTGCTAGTCAAAAGAGTATTGTTGAATCCATAAAAGGAGAGTCAAGAACCTGTGCAAAGGAGAGCCTTATTCAAAACCAACTGCAAGGCTAAAGGTAGGTGTTGCAAATTTATTATAGATAGTGATAGTACTAATAATCTTGTGTCAATTGAAATGGTGGACAAACTAGGTCTTACTAGAATCAAACATCCTAACCCATATCAAGTTTCTTGGCTGTAAAAAGGGCATCAGTTATTGGTAGATGAGCAAGCTTCAGTAGAATTTCAAATAGGTAGTTATAAGGACAATATTATGTGTGACATTATGCCCATGGATGTTTGCCATGTGCTTCTTGGTAGGCCATGACAATTTGGCAGGAAAGCAATACATGATGATAGAAATAACACTTACACTTTTCAGAAGGATGGTAAAGAACACACATTGCTACCTTTGAAAGGAGAAGTCGACAATAAGAGAAGCACTAGTAGCAAGGTTATGTTGGTGAGTGACAAAGAATTTTTACATGATTTGAAGAAGGAAGAAGTGAGTTATGCATTAGTACTAACAATCTACACACTTGTTGATTCCCTTGATTTAGCTTTGTTTGCTCTACCTTTTTATACTATATGAGATTGGTTATATTTAGAAATACCTTTAAAGGATTGTTGTTATGTCACAATGAAACATAAGAGGTCAAGTCTACAACCATGGGGTTGATGTCGTGCCTACAGATGGCAAAGCAATAAAAGCTTTTGTCATAGATAAATTCTGCAAGTCTATGTCGGATGGTACTCTAGGGAGAAAAAAAAAATTACTTTGAGGTGTTTAGCCCCACTTGTGATCATTGACAAAAAGCGTACATTGGGGCAGATATCCCTTAGAGAGCTAAGATTTTGATTGGTCAGTTTAGAACTAACTCTCATCAACTTCAATGTGAAACGGGAAGGTGGAAGAGGCCTAAAGAAACTTGGGAAGAGAGAGTGTGCGATTTCTATTAGTGGAATCAGAAAAACACTTTATTTTGGAGTGTGATACTTACATGGACATTAGGGCAAAATATACGGGCATCATGACAACGGTTTCTTGGCATGGTCTGTTTATGGAGGGGTCATTTGATAAGGTTGGAGAGCTCATTATATCTTTGAACAAAAGAAGAACTGAAAGGCAGAAACAAATTTATCAAGTTTGAGTGTCTCATATGCTATTTTTAACCTCGTGAAAGTTAAAAATTATTCTATTCTATTCTATAAGCCCCATCACCCCTCAAAATTTCTCACATCATAATTTCATTTTTGTGATTGCTTTTGGAAGACAACTGGCCCCTCTCCCTTACTACTTTTCGAAGATTGGGTTTATGTTCTGAATCTCAACAAGAAAATGAGGTATCTGTTTGTGTTTGCAATGAGCGCGACGTTCATAGTTCCGGTCAATGGTTTGCCAGAGCCGTGCGGAAAACACTCATTCTAACGTGCCTGCCGGTCAATAGTCTGCCAGAGCCGTGTGGAAGTATTGAATGCTCCCAAAGACTTTCGAACTGGAAAGACTGATAAGACTCGTCAACAGTAAGACAGCCAACATTGTCTGGTCGAGATCTATTCAATCTCCCTCAGGGAACGGCGTAATTATTGCAATAATCTTCCAAGCGGTTTGCTATGCAAACACAGGCCCTTCTGATCTTTATCTCGACTCCCTCTCCTCTTACAAATACTCCGCACTTCACCTGCTCAGCAACAAGCCTGCTTTTGTTTCAGTTCAATCTAATTTCATGGCATCTACTTCTGTTGAGATTACAAATGCTTTTGAACAAGTTGCATCTACTTCTGCTAGATCCACAATGACACAGAGAAAGCTGCCCTACGATGTGTTTATTAATCATCGTGGCCCCGATGTCAAACACACACTCGCAGCCACTCTCTACAAAACCCTCACTGCCATGGGATTGAGGGTTTTTCTTGATAAAGAAGAGCTTCAATTTGGGGATTTCTTGCCTACAGAAATAGAAGAGGCAATGCGCAGTGCGTCGCTTCATATAGAAATAGAAGAGGCTATATTTTCCCAGACTTATGCACAATCCCCATGGTGTTTGGCCGAGCTTTCATTTATGCTCAAAACTGGCACCCCAATTGTTCCTGTTTTCTACCATGTTCAACCTGATGATGTCCGATATGCAAAAGGAGTCTATGCTGATGCATTTTCCGGGCATGAAAAAAAGGGTAGACAGACCTTAGAAAAGCTTGAGGAGTGGAAGAATGCGCTCAAGAATATTTCATATAATCTCGGTGCCATTATTCATAATGAAGAGTGAGTACCAAATACTCTGTTTCCCGCACCTATCTTAAATTATATTTGGTGTATTTTTTTCTCTCTTTATTTTTGGTACACATGTCATGTTAAGCTATTTTTGTTCTGTTTTGTTTTGTTGTTGTTGTATATGTTTAGTGACGAGGGGGACCTGCTCAAGAATATTGTTAATTGTGTTTTGAAAGTAATTAAAAATGTGCCATTTGTGGTTGCCGCCCATCCCATTGGTTTGGATGATGCGCTCATAGACTTTGAAAGGACAACGCTTCAATCTGCAGAAACCCATGGCCCTGTGCAAATTGTGGGAATATGGGGCATGGGTGGCTCTGGCAAAACCACATTTGCCAAATATTTATATAACAATAAATCCAAAAGTATGGAAAAGTCTAGTTTTTTATTAGATGTTAGAGAAGCAGTGTGTTGCATAATAAACAGAAAAAACTTCTAGAGGACCTTGGTCTTGAAGGAGTCTCAATTGAAAATATTCAAGAAGGGAAGGGGATTCTTGCTAGCCGTTTGAGATCTGTTCAGGTGCTCATCATTCTGGACGATGTGGATAATGTAGACCAACTGGATGCTCTAGTGCCCAAAAAAGATAATCTTGGAAGGGGTAGTTTGATTGTAGTTACTACAAGAGAACTTGAAGTCCTTCGAAGTTGGGGCATCTCAGCCATTTATAAAATGAAAGCACTAGATCAAACTCATGCCAAGCAACTCTTTTGTTGGCATGCTTTCTTGCAGCCCTCTCCAACTCAAGCATTTGAAGATTTGGTTGAAAACTTCCTATCTATTTGTGATGGGTTACCATTATCTCTAAAGGTTTTTGGAGCACAGTTATATGGTATCTCAGACAAAGATTATTGGGAAAGTCAATTGCATAAGATCTCTAGAATTTTACCCAGCAATATCAAAGACAGATTACAAGTCAGTTATGATGCCTTAGATGATGAAGAGAAGCAAATATTCTTAGATACTGCTTGTTTCTTCATTGGAAAGAAAAAATCTTCAGCCATTGCAGCTTGGGACGGATTAGGGTGGAGTGGTCTGCGTAGTTGGGAAAGGCTTCTGAATAAGTGTCTCGTTGAACTTAATTATGATGACAACATAAGAATGCATGACCACTTAAGGGATTTGGGCAGAGAAATTGCAGATAATCAGTCACCATCCCGTCTCTGGTCTTCCCGGCAGATTGACCAGATTATTAATGTTGATAATGGAGGACCGGTAAGATTAATACTTTCTTTGTCTACTTGTATTTGTTTGATTCTTGTCTCCATGAAGTTCAATGTTTGCATAATTTTTTTTGTCATTTTTTGTTTGAATTTAAAAGGGAATGGCCATTCGAGGAATAATGGCCACAACAGATGAATCCACAATCAAGGTTGAGCAGTTTGCTCGATATTCCCAGGGTGGAATAATCAACACTCGCAGAGGATCCTGTAGCCCGGCACGCTCTTTGCTTTGTGGAAATGTGAACACACACAGAGGATCTTGTAGCCTGGCACGCTCTTTGCCTGGATTAAAGATTTTACAGCTTACAGGAAATTTTAATTATCAAGTGATTGGTGATCTATCAAGAGAGCTCGTATGGCTTCGCTTGTGTAAAACTGGGCAGAGAAATCTTTCGTCATTGGGTTCATTGAAAAATTTGAGGGTTTTAGAACTCCTCGAAATCAGGCGTGTGAAAAAACACTTAAAAGAACTATGGAAGACTGACAACAATGTAAGTATCTTGAACCTTTAATAAGCTGTTTTGAAGCTTTACATCAATATTTTTATTATTGTTCATTTTCAGTCGATCTCATTGAGAATTTGGTGCAGGCTTCTGTGCAGTTAAGAGAGTTGGTTATTTCTGGGTGCTCAAAATTCCAAGGATTTCCAAAGTCAATAGGATGTCTCAGGCATTTGAGAAAGGTAGTCGTCTTTCCTAGCAAGATGAGGAGTCTGCCAGAAGAATTTTGTCGTCTTCAATCGCTGGAGCACCTGGAGTTACATTGTCAACCGCTATTATCACTACCCAGCAGTTTTGGTGATTTGATAAACCTAAGGCATCTTGGTTTGGCCGGATGCAAGAAATTGAGGAGTTTGCCAGTGTCTTTTAAGAAGCTCACACTCCTGCAACACCTCAACTTAGGGGGATGTTCTGACCTCGCCTTTGAGTTGCGGGCAATTGGAAGAGTTGCCTCGTCACATCACAAATCAGGTCTCCTTGACAGAGCTCACTATTCCCTCCGGGATGAGGGAGGTACCAGTGAACATCGGTCAACTGAGGAAGTTGCAAAAGTTGACTATCCTAAGTGGGGAGTTGACAAGCCTGCCGACATCTATTGGAGGTTTGTCTTCCTTGACTTCTCTTCATATTTATCATTCTCGCAAGCTGAAATGTTTACCTGACTCTCTGGGACGCCTGAATCTCTTAGAGGCTTTAACGATACGGCATTCAGGAGTGGAATCCTTACCGGAATCAGTTAGTCAACTAATTAATCTTCAAAGGCTTGATGTACACAGGTGCCCGCTCAGCGATTTGGATCTCAGGGCAGGGTTTTTTCCTTGTTTAAAGGAAATATCCCTAGCGTCAACTAATGTGTCCAAAATCTCCATCTCTGAAGACTGTTGTGCCGCCCTCGAGAATCTCTCTCTTCGTTCTAATGACCATCTAACGGAGATAGAAGTCCTACGAAATACAATCAAGAAGATAGAATTGTATGACTGTAAAGTGCTGAGGAAGATAGTATGGGGTATCGATGGTCTGGTAAACATTCAAGAGCTGCGGATAAGTGGGTGCCCTGAGTTGGATTCGCTTCCCAGTTTTGCACAAGCAGCTTTTCTCCGAGTATTTGAGCTGAAAGGCTGCTACGGAGTTAAGAAAATACAAGGTTTGGAACATTGCAGAGCATTGGAGACGCTGAGAGCACATACGAGGTGGGAGGAGGGTGGTATAGAAAGTTTGGAGCGCATGGAAAGATTGAGGAAAGTGGAACTCAGAGCAATCAGCAGAGCAGGTGTTGAAGGTTGCATTCAAAGCATGCAGGTAATAATAGTTTATAGGCATGATATAGAATTCTAATTATTTTCAATTGACTGTGCATTGGCTAATGTGTTGATGTGCAAAGGATTTGCAGAAATGGCCAAAAGAAGAAATAATAGTATGCACGCGGGCGGTCCCTGGTGCGGTCTCACTTGTTAAGTCCTTTGCCTTTCCCAATCTCTCCATCCTTCACTCCTTCGCTCACAAGAAAATCAAGTCCTGCCCATCCTTCAAATGGCCCTCCCCTGCTCGTTGCATTCTGCTATGTCTCGTTGTGAATTGTAGATCTCCAAAAACTTCATTGTACTGGAGTACAAAATCAAGAGATATTTCCCCATTTGTCAATACTAGGATGGAGTTGGAGGAGGGTAAATGGGTATGTATAGCTCTCTTCACACAACATTCCATGTTCGAAGGGGTATACATAAGAGGGGGAGAAGGAGAAGTGGAGAAAGGAGTGGTTGTAATGGGAGAAGAGGAGAGAGTCTTGGAGGCTTTCACCCGTTTATGGGCACTTCTATTGAATTAATATTGTTATGCATATAAATTAAAATAGATTCGTGGCAATTAAAAAATTATTCTGTTTATTGGGTTTTGCATTGTAATTTACGTTTTCTTTTAAGATTGTAGTTTTTATATTAATTATATTTAATAAATTTATTAATTTTTTAATATAATATTTTTATAATAAATATTATTTTATTTAAATATAATTTATAGAGTTACAAAAAAATAGATTTTTTATTATTATTTAAAATTTATAGAAAATATAAATAAAATAATAATATATATTTGTTTTTTTACAACTTTAAGAAAAAATAATTAATTTTAAAAAATTATTGTATATTAGAAAAAGAGGATAAATTATGAGTTAATATTTGTATGATGATCGAGTAATTGGTACAATTTGTCAATAATATTTGAGAAAGAATATCATTTTATTTGGTGGTGGTTGTGTCCCTTTTTTATATCACTTCTAAAGTCTCACTCAAAGTGCACACAAGATTAGAAAGATGCAAATATTGAATTCATATGAAGAAACATACATGTAAATCAACAACTTAAAGATTGTATGGAACCAATAACAATAAAATACAACATACACTCAAAATTTACACAACATTAAAAGTTTCTTTGTTCACATGACAATAATGACTATTTCACTTAAGCCACCCTTATTCATGATGGGCAATGGGGTCGTTGAATCCCTCAATCTGCTACCACTTGTTTGATATCCTTGACTACTCCTAAACACTATAAGATGAATACTTGTATATGTCTATAATAAATAGGAAGCATCTTTATACAGATGCAAGACCCTCAATCGTTGCTTTTCTATATTCTTAAACCTAATCTTATAAAATCATCTTTGAAGTGCAAGAAAAATTATGCACATAATTTTTTTTATAGATGTTATGTTGCTCTATGTGTAAGAAACCTTGAGTTTATGCATTTCATAACTTTAGGATTTATTCTTTGATTAGTAATTATTATTTTGAAGTCATGTAATGATATACATTTCTTCGGAATGACTATTGCTTCCATCAACATTCCCCTAGCCTAAATACACATTCCTTCTTTAGAAAACTTGAAGAAGAAACCATTATGCTAAACTTCATGATACATGTCAACACTTCTAACATAGCCTAGAATTATAGAATTGTTGAATAACACTATGGTACATCACAATACATCTATCCTATATTCCAATCTATACAAAACTATATGTGTTAACATAGCACCATGGTATCTCATAGAGCCAATAACCACACTAAGAACCTTGTATATGTATCCTTCAACATGTGCAATTTCTCACAAACTTATGTTGCAGTGTCTCTTCAAGCAAATTTTGTGTATCCTATCCACACCCTATACCATAGTCATCTTTGTACCTAATCTATTATTTGGAAAAAATAGTAACACACTCATGAACATTGAATGAAAAAAAAACTTATATTAAACATAATGCATTTAAGAATGCTCAATGTTGCACCATCGCATCTATAGAGACAAGCAACACATTGCAATGTCTATGATAAAAATAAAAGAAATTGGGTGAAAGCAAGAAGTTGAGTATGGATTTCACAGAAGTCTCATGCGGATGGAAAATGCCACTTGGAATGGGTTCTCATTTTGAAAATAACGGGTGCCCATTTAGGAACGGGAGCCCGAGCCAAAACGGGTGCCCATTATGAAATGGGCTCTCATTTACAATCGGGCACCCGAAGCTAAACGAGCATCTGTTATAGAACAGGTGCTCGTAAATGAGATGGGTACCCATTTTTGAAAAAATATATATTTTAAAAAAAAAACCTGCAACTTCATTTTAACAGCTACAGGCCGCGTAAAAGCAGAGAGGACGACTCCAAGAACGGGTACTCAGATCGGCTGGCCCCACCACCCACCTCTAGAATGTCCCTGCCTCCTCCAGATCGACAATTGACTGTCCCAGGTTGGTTGACCATCATTTTCTGTTGTTCATTATTTTTTGCTTTTTTTGTTGTTTTTACAATGTTAAACTGTATATGTTAAACCCTAAATTGAAAACAAGTGCTAAACCCTAATTCATAAACTATAAACCTTAATTCATAAATCGTAAACCCTAATTCACAAACACTGAACCCTAATTCATAAACTAGGGTTTCATAAACTAAATTGACCTATTATAAAACCTAAATGACTTATTAAACATAAACCTAAAACCTAGAAGTCAATTTATTATGTTTAAATCTTTAATTTAAACATATGGACATCTATATATATATATTTGTGAACAATTATGGCCACATGACAATCCCTCCATGAACTACCTGGTTTGATAGAACTTCTAGGGTTTCTTTTATATAGGCTTAACAATAAACCTTTAGGAATGATATTTCAAAATCATTTGAAATTGTCTAGGGGAGAGGACCCAATAGTTGAGCACCCTAACTTCATGCCTCTCAAAATCATACATGACGATTTTGAATCACTCCAAAAATTTTACAGTAGCTTACTTGGCAAGACCCCTGCTTATAAATAAGGTTTCAGGGCCACATCATCAAATATGATGCCACATCAACATGTTTTTTGTTGAGGTGTCAAATAGTTCCCCAAAAAATGGTGGATCAATAGGTGTGCATTAATTCATGTTTTGTTGGTGGGCTGATGTGGCATCACATGATTGGTTAAAGTCATTAATCTATTAGTACTTATAGTACAACACTAACAAGCTTAAAGTCACAATTACTAGTACTAAACTTTTAAAAATATTGGGCCTCAAATGCACATATACTATCTCACCTATTGGCTCTTTTCCCCTATATAGACCTTGAACTAGTTATACACTATAGGATTATTATTATAGTCTTCATGGCTTTCAATGTTCATGATGAGTCTCATAGTCCTAATTTAACCATTTGTAAAACTCTTTTAATGAAGCTAAAAACCTACAAATTAGACACGACAGGACCCTAATATCTTTTTGTAGACCTAACCTAAATGACTTATTAAACCTAAACCTAAAACCTAGAAGTCACTTTATTATGTTTAAATCTTTAATTTAAACATATCCATATATCTATGACAACTTGAGGCTTAACAAAGGGCTAAAGGAGACAACAACAATGAAAAAAAATTAAAATAATGTTGAGTGTACATAGGATGGGTTCAAAGATTGAATAAAATAAAACACTTAGGAAGGATTTAAACATGTGGATTAGGAACAAAATAGGAAATGGTAACATGGCTAGATGGAATGGCATTTAGGCTATACAATAAACTTTAAGGAATGATATTTCAAAAGATCATTTGAAATTGTCTGTATAGTCCTTGAAATAGTAATACACTACATACCTAAATTCTTCTAGTCTTCATGGATTTCAATGTTCCTGATGAGTCTCATAGTCCTAATTTAACCATTTGCAATTTACTCTTTTCATTCAAAGCTAAAAATCTACAAATTAGACACGACATGACCCTAATATCTTTTTGTAGACCTAACCTAAATGACTTATTAAACCTAAACCTAAAACATATCTAAGTCACATTATTATGTTTAAATATTTAATTAAAACATATCCATCTATCTATGACAACTTGAGGCTTAACAAAGGGGACAACAACAATGGAAAAAATAAAATAATGTTGAGTACATGTAGGACATGAGTTCAAAGATTGAATAAAATAAAACACAGTTTAGGAAGGATAAACATGGATTAGGAACAAAATAGGAAATGGTAACATGGCTAGATGGAATGACATTTAGGCTATACAATAAACTTTTAGGAATGATATTTCAAAAGATCATTTGAAATTGTCTCTATGTAGACCTTGAACTAGTTATACACTATCTACTAAATTCTTCTAGTCTCCATGGATTTCAATGTCCTTGATGAGTCTCATATTAGTCCTAATTTAACCATTTGTAAAACTCTTTTCTTTCAAAGCTAAAAACCTACAAATTAGACACGACAGGACCATAATATCTTTTTCTAGACCTAACCTAAATGACTTATTAAACCTAAACCTAAAAGCTATCTAAGTCACTTTATTATGTTTAAATCTTTTTAATTAAAGCGTATCCATCTATCTATGACAACTTGAGGTTTAAAACAAAGGGGACAACAACAATGGAAAAAATAAAATAATGTTGAGTGCATAGGACATGGGTTCAAAGATTGAATAAAATAAAACACAGTTTAGGAAGGATAAACATGGATTAGGAACAAAATAGGAAATGGTAACATGGCTAGATGGAATGACATTTAGGCTATACAATAAACTTTTATAAGGAATTATTCTTAAACATAAATTTTGATTCATGTCATAATTCTTAAACATAAATTTTGATAATTTATATTTTAGATAACTTTTAATTTTTTCTTGGAAAGGGTCACTTGGTAGAATGCACATGTATATGTTAAATTATGTTAAATTAAATTTTTTTAATGCATTGTTTTTGATTATATACGTAAAGCAGGGTTTGAAGGGGCCCCGAAACCCTTTACAAAAAGAAGCAGACTGAGAATAGTAAGCCAACCAACTACCAACTGAAAGCTACATAAACTAATAAAGCATAGAAAAACAGAGAAAAAAAAGAACAACCCAAACTAAGTCATTTTCTTTAAGGTTTCTGCTGCTTCAAGTTCATGCTCGTAGAATTTCTCATGCAGTTTGGTGAAATTCGTCAACTCTTTTTTCTCCTCTTCAAATTGTTTCTTTCTGCTTCCCCTCGTGCGAGTTAAAGGGCCACCTGTATCCTCCACAACCACCTATTTACCTTTTTCTTTAGTACTTTCCTCTTTGTCTTGCATGCCAGAGTCATCCACATTCAGAACGTCTTCAGCTCCAAAGTCTTTGAACTGATCTTTTTTGACTTCTTTGAGTTTCTCAGTCAACATCTTCATACCCTTTAAACTATTCTGAATGGTTAACTTACTTATCTACATCATCTTATCAAGATTGTTATTGACTTCCATTAATTTTCCTCCAGGTACTGGATTCTCGTGCCAAACTCTTCCCTCATCCTCAACACTTCCCGCTCAATGTCTTCCAACTTAGGGATGGCTTCCCAATTCTGGAATATCAATTTGTCCTGTTCCACCGAGGTATCACCTCCTTTCGCCAGGTTTTCCTGCATCAGCTATAGTTTAATGTTAATTCTGTTGATTTCAACAAAGAACCATTTAGTCACTTTGTGTTGGGAGTTGACCGTAGTTTTGACCAGCCCAAGTACCTCCTCCACTTCATCTCTGTTTTTAGCCTTAGCCATTGAATCATCAAAGTCCTCAAGGAGATTCTGAGAAGGGTCCAGAATCTCAGGGAAATGAAGGCCAGTGTTGGGATTAGAGACATGCAAACTAGTTTTACCACAAGTTTCCTGAGCTTTGAAACCACTCTCCAAGTCCTGATCATCCATATCATCCTGATTCCCCTATTTCAGAGTGTTCTTGTCACAGCCTAGCTCATACCCCATCTCCACATCCCCTTTCTCAAGATACTGCTTACCTTTCTTCACAAGTGAGGGTGTTTTCCTTTTAACAGGTAGACTCTTCTTACATTTACACCCCTTGAGAGAGGAGTCAGACTCATCCCCTATCTTCGACCGCTCCAACCAGGATATGTTGACCTCCCTCTTTTTGGTCCTTCTCCTCTTTTTACTAGACTCTTCTTCACTTTCCTCCTGGTCTTCTTCTATAACCGAATCCTCATCATCAGAGTTGGTTTCTGACTCACTAGACACCATGCACACCTTCTTATTGGCACTGTGCTTATCCTTAAGCCCTTTTTTAGGTGTATTATTTTTCATATAATCTATTATAGAAGAATAAGGCCTTCATGAAGGATAGGCAATTTAGGGTTTCTAGATTTTTCCTTCAAACCATATTCCAATGAAGCAAGCAAATAAAATAGGATGAAGACATACATACCATGGCAGAAATGGTTCAGCAGATTAAAGTGATAGTTGTAGACAACAATGTACCTCCCATCCAAAGTGATATACCGCATAATTACCTCTGCCACCTCGGCCCATATCGGCTTTATAGAGAGGCAATTATACCCTCTGGACTTCAACTTAACCAACTTGCTATGTTCATTGCCTTTGAAGAAATTATTTAGGGCTTTCTCACTGTATTTCCTCTCCCGGAAGAATTTCTTCCCGTTGGTTGACAGCTCAGAAACTGAAGCAATGAGATCTTTCGTTATAGTTAAATCCAATCCAAAAGCCATGACCTTCCTATTTTTGTAATTCTTCACAAGCATCTCTGTGACATTGGGGTCAGCCCCATGTAATCTTTCCATATAGGGCGTTAACCCACCAGCTTCCAAAATCTTCCACACCTTATGCTTATGGCGGACCCCTTCACAGGAAGAGGGCTCCACTCTGTTCCTCTCACCACTCATGATTAACTTCAAACCCCTGTCTCCTTCGCAAACCACCCAGAATAGAAAGAGAATAAGATGAAGCCTACAATGGATACTCAGACCATTAAACCTGCCCATAATCCGTGTGGTCTGACTCTTCATAAACGAATAGCCCTTCAACCCCTTTGAGATCATAATGATCTCTTCATTACTTCTCGAGCCTCATTCCATGTTTACAATCATTAGAAATTGGCATCTTAACCTTGCTCGAGGTTATCTCCATGTCAGCCCAGATGGTTTTAGATTGACTAGTGAATCCAAGGTTGGAAAAAATATCTGCAACCCTATTTCCTTCACGAAATATGTGAGAAATATAAATTTCATCAAAGGACCCCAAAAGATTTATAGCATCTTCTATAAAGGCTGCTATCGACCAACTAGGTTTTAGGGAGTTCTTTAGGCAATTGATAATGTTATTGGAATCCCCTTCCACCCAGTCCTTTTTATACCCCTTGGTATGAGCAAGAGCAATAGTGTGATAGGTCGCTACAGCTTCGGTGAAGTGGTTTGTCTGGGTACCCAAAGGGAGTACCATAGCCACTATAAACCTACCAAGATCATCTCTTATCACTCCCCCACTACCAGTAGCTCCAGGGTTCCCTTTCGCTACCCCGTCAAAGTTAATTTTGATCCATCCCTTAGGAGGAAATTTCCACACCACTTCCCCATGAGGCTGTTTCATACGTTTAAAAGGTGTGGAAATATCACCAAGGATATTCCAATTCTTAGAAATATATATCTTTGATTGAGAGACCTCAATGGTCCCATAGGATAGTTGCTCTTCAAGCCTAACTCTAAAATTCTCCTTGATGCATCTAACCACAGTGAAAAACAAGTTTTCAGAATCCAAACTGACCTCCCTGAAAACTCTATTGTTTCGCTCTTTCCAAAGATTCCAAGCAATATGAGGGATCGTTAGGGACTAAAGAAACCTGAGGGTCAGATTGGAAACAGGGCACAACTACTAATTAACTAACTCCTTGAAGGAGTTAGGAAAGGTCCAGCTCAAGTTCCACAAAGAAAGAACTTTACTTCAAACCTCCAAAGAGAATGGGCAAGAGAGGAGCAAGTGGAAAGAGTCTTCAGCATCCTTAAGGCACAATAGACATTTATTAGTCAACAAGAAGTCTCTTTTACATAGATTATCCATAGTAAGCACTCTATTCTGCACAAGCAACCAGAAGTAAATGTTAACCTTTGGGACAAGTTTATCATCCCAAATGTTGGGCCAAAAGAGAGGCTCATCCTACTTAGGAATCAAACCTTTGAAAGCAGACGCAACAGAAAACTGACCAAAAGATGTGGCTTGCCATATGAATTGATCTTCTTTAGGACCTGAGGGAATATGACATAAGTTTAACCTAGTCTGAAACTCCTCCAACCGCCTATCGGTCAACAAGAAATTCTACCACCTTCCATCAACAATGTAATCCACAAGCTTCCTACCAAACGTGGTAGAGCAAAATTCCTCGAAAGGACTCGCTCAATCCTGTTGTTTAAGCGGGGAGCCGCCATACCACATATCCTTCAAAAAGTCAACTTGTCTACCGTCCCCAATCTTCCATTTTGATCCTTTCTTAATAATTTCTCTAGCTTGTGAAATATTTCTCCATGTCTCCAAACCATCCAGGAGACCAATGCAATCCAGTGCTTCCCTGAAGTTATTGTACACATTCAAGTATTTATTCTTGACAATCTCTGTCCATTCTTTGTTCTCATTCATCAGATGCTAAGCTTTAGCAGCCAGAAGGGAAGAATTGAATTCTTTGATCTTCCTTAGACCTAAACCACCCATCTTTTTTGGTTTGCAAACCAAGTCCCAAGCTAACAGTAGAATTCTCTTCTTTTCTTCAGTTCCTGACCAAAGGAATCTTTTTTGTATTTGTTCAATTCTATCTCTAAACTTAGCCAGAATTTTAAACAAGGACATGGAATAAACAGGCAAGTTCTGAAGAGTGGCTTTAATCAATTGGATCTTATCCACCTGGTTGAGGATCACTCCTTTCCACCCAGCAACTTTGGAGTGGAATTTATCCACCATACCCAACCAAAAGGATTCAGGAATCCTTTTTTCATAAAGAGGCAAACCAAGATAAATGGTCGGAAAGGAGTCAACTTTGCACTGAAGAATACGCTCAATCTTATGTTGCCTGATCTCAGGGGTATTAAAAAAAGATCAAACTCTTGGGGAGATTGATTCTTTGTCTAGAAGCCATTTCATAATTCTACAGAATAAGCTTCAGCCACCCAGCTTCTTTAACAAAGGCTTCACCTAGAATGATAGTGTCGTCCACAAATTGTTGACGCGAATAGGAGGGGCCCAAAGATGAGGGGCGTAAACCCTTGAGCTGCCCATTAAGAAGCTCTTTGTGAATATTTATTCCAAGGACTTCCACCATCACAATAAAAAGAAAGGGTGATATTGGATCCCCTTGCCTCAACCCTCTAGAACTCTTAAAGAATCTCGATGGTGATCCATTAATTAGGACATAAAACTTGGGAGAAATGATAAGTTGTTAGAAGAGCTCAAGGGTTTTCTCATTGAAACCAAAATTACTCAAAACTTTAAGAAGGAAGTTCTAGTCCACCCTGTCGTAAGCTTTCATGAGATCAAGCTTAAGAAGAAAACCCTCCTTTTTGTTCACTCCCAGAGAATGTATGTTCTCCTAAACTGAGATAATAGAGTCAAGGATCTGTCTGCCCAGAACAAAACCACTCTATTGCAAAGACACAATGCCAAGAAGGAGTAACTAAAGCCTACAAGCCAACACCTTCGAGATAATCTTATAAAATGAATTACACAAACTAATGGGCCTAAACTATGCAAAGGAGTTGGTGCCATTCTTTTTCAGAATAAGGACAAGAAAGTTGGAGTTTAATTCTTTAAGCAAATTTTTGCTATCGAAAAATTCCTTAGTGGCATTACAAACATCTTTGGCCACTATATCCCAAAGAGTTTGGAAGAAGAAGTGGGGGAAGCCGTCCAGGCCCAAGGCCTTGTTACTCTCAAACGAGAAGACCACACCTCTAATTTCTTCCTCAGAAGGAATCTTAGTCATCATTTTATTATCGCCTTCATTCACAACTTTGGGGATGGTCTCAAGCATAATGTTTTCCATATTTTGATAGAGAGGGCCTTCTGTATTGAGTAAGTTAGAAAAGAAAAGCACCGCTTCCTTTTGAATCTCCACTTCCTCCATGACTTTCCTTCCGTTGGAAGAGATTTCCTTGATTCTATTGGCCGCCCTATTCTTCAGAGTAGTCATATGAAAGAATTTAGAATTGCGATCTCCACTTTTAAGCCAGATTGCTCTAGATCTTTGTTTCCAAAAATCTTCTTCCTTAGAGATGATCTTATGGAGAGCATTGAGGAGATTAATTTCTTCTTCCCAGGTGTCAAGGGTCATACCAACTTGTTCAATTTTGGTTTGGATCTTATCCAACTTAGCTCTGATATTCTCCTTTTCCTTAAAAAATTGCCCAAAGGAGGTTATATTCCACTTTTACACATTAATCCTGACATTATGTAGTTTTTTCAATAGTCTGTACATGGCAGTTCCTTCCACCTTTATATCCCACCACTCTCTGATTTTCTCCTTCAAGTCCGGATGACACATCCACATCTTTTCAAATCTAAAGGGGAACCTTTTTTTCTTACCAATTTTATCCCAGAAAGAACAATAGGAAAATGGTCGGATCTGATTCTAGTAAGGGCTAAGAGGGAGCAAGAATATGAATCAAACCAGTCCCTAGAAATAAGAGCTCTGTCCAACTTGACTTGGATAAGATTATCCCCAGTTCTTTGATTAGACCAAGTAAATTTAGCTCCCTTCAAATCCAGGTCGAACAAGGCTTCATCATTCATGAAGTCCATTAGGTCCATTCTACTGTCAAGAGGAGCTTGAGAGCCACCCATTTTCTCATCATCTCTAAGAGTGGAGTTGAAGTCTCCCATAACTAACCATTTTGACTCAGAGTGTAGCCTTCTAAAGGTTCCCAACATGTGCCAAAGTTTCTTCCTGGCATTCTTGATATTAGGAGCATAAATGTTAGAAATAATCCAAGAAGAGTCTTCTCTCTTATGAGAAAACTTAGTCACCACCTGATTAGAATCCACCAGAATGGGAATTCTGATGACCAACTTTGGATTCCATAGGGTAGCAACTCCACCTGAGGCTCCCTCGGAATTAAGACCATGAAGGCCACAACCAACAAAGAATCTATTCTTAATATTAATCAGTCTATCAGTCTACATCTTGGTTTCTTGGATAAGCACAATATTTGGTTTAAGGTCCCGGATTAAGTTTGATAGGAGGTCATGCTTATGACTATTATTTAACCCCATGATATTCCAAGATAAGACCTTCATGATTTAAGCAAGTTTGTGCTCCTAGAGCATACCTCCATGAGGGTTTTTTGCATTCCTCCTGCAACCTCCTTCTTACTATCTCTTTCTCTAACAACTAAGGTTGAAGGTCTTCCTAGCCTTCTTTTCTCTGATCCAAAGTCAGCCTTGGCTGTACTTCTAGTTGCAACTCCGCTATGGGGGGGAGTTACTAATTTCTTCTTCTTCCCTCCTTTGACCTCCTCGAAGGGCATTTCCTCCAGGGGCTTATCCTCAACAAACTCCACCAAAGGAGTCTGCACAGGGGAACAGGGGGTATCATCCCTCCCTTGGGGTCCAAGAAAGACTTCATTGTTACTCATAACAACAATTTAGCATTTCCCAAAGAGATAGTCTCTTTGCAAGGAGTCTTCAAATCATGAGAACCATCCCCATTGGGCTCAAAAGGAATAATATCCATTCCCTTTGGGATCGTATCAACACCGGCTTCACCTGAGACAGGAGCTTCTTCTGACTTTGCTTCCTCATTTTGACTCTGGGATTTCCCCTGATCTTTTCCTTTCTTTTCCTTCCAGACCTTCTAGTTAGGCTTCGGTTTCTTTGATGGGCAAATTTTTGCCCAATGGCCCGTCTTTTTGTAGAGAAAACAAGCAAAAGGGATATATTCGAACTCAATAGCTTTCTCCCACACACCATGTTTAGATTTTATCTTGATGGAGGAAGGCATGCTAGTAGATTGATTCACCTTAACACATATCCTGGCATACACCAATCTCTTTCTGGACATAGTGACCGAGTCCACCGTAAGTAGACAACCAAAAGCACTAGCCAACCCCTTAAAAACTTCTTCATCCCATATTTCCATCAGCAAACCTGGGAGTCTGACCCAGACCGGGGCTACATTAAAGGAGGTTTTCGTCGCATCAAACCCAGGCTCCCATCTCCTCAATGCAAGAGTCGAGTTCCCTATGACCCAGGGACCACCGGCCATAGAGCATAGCAAATCTTCTTCATAGGAAAAAGTGAAGGAGAAGAACCCCTTCTGTAAGGTAGCAATGTCTACTTGCCCTTTTAGAGCCCATTTCTGGCATGCCCAAGACCTCATAATTTCAATATTAGGTCTAGGACCTAAGAATTTACCAACCAATGATAAATCCATATAGGAGATACCAATATCAACAACATTATTAGGAACTGATAAAGAGAATTCATGTGACCCAGGTTCAGAAGAACAAACCAACGGCAGAGGCGAGATTTTCCCTTCTGATTTAGACCCGAAAAGATACTTCCAAGGGTTATTGCAATCCATAGAGGGCATGGAAGGGCTACCCACATCCACTTTAACCGCCTTAGAGGTATAATCCTAGCTTCCAAAGAAGGACAGACCTCAAAAGCACTAGGAATCTCATCGTTAGCCAGGACCTCCTTGGAACAATCCCCCTCAACACACCTACCAACATCACTCTTTCTACCGTCAGCAAAATAGTCTGAATCTGATGTCAAACCAACAACCTTTCATGCACCTTCCACCACATTCCCTCCAATTCTACCATTACCAACATTCAAAAAACCTTTTCTCGCCCACGCTTCACCACCTACGCACTCCATGGGACCCATCATCCCATTTTGCTTGTTGGTCATTAATCTACCTTCAAGTAAAAATAAATATTTTAATGTATTGTTTAAACCATGCAATTTTATATATTTCCAAGTTTTCAATTTATATGTATACATATTTAAACATATGTTGTACATGCAATTTAATATTGATATGCATATGAATTAAAATAATATTGTTATTGAATTGATATTTTTATTATATCGAGAGTAGGTGTTCCTACATTCACAACACAAATGGGAGTTGAAAGATTCCAGAATTTCTATGTAAACTTATAAGATTCGAATCTAGAATCTTTATTACAAAAAACTAAATAGTCACTCCACAAATTAAAAACAACCAAAAAAAGGTGAAAGGAATGAAAAAAGAAAAAAATAAAATGCATGGTGGATGGAAAGAAAGGTGGATGGGAGTTTCAAAGAAGTCATCACTATGCACTAAGATAAAAGAAAGAAACGTTATGGAATGGCATATGAAAAGACACACATTCAATCTATTTATATTGCCTCCTTAATTTTTTTCCACATGTAGAACGAACTTATCAAATTGCAGGATTTGAGGTGAGCTAAAGGGAATGTGGAAAATTGATAAAAAAATAGGCGCATGGAGAAGACATCTCTCGACGTACTTTAGATATATTTTTTAAATATAAATATACTAGTGCATATGTTATTGAATTAATATTGTTAACAATATTGACATGCATATGAATTAAAATAGATTCATGGCAATTAAAAAATTATTCTGTTTATTAGGTTTTGCATTGTAATTTACGTTTTCTTTTAAGATTGTATTTTTTATATTAATTATATTTAATAAAATTTATTAATTTTTTAATATAATATTTTTATAATAAATATTATTTTATTTAAATATAATTTATAGAGTTATAAAAAATAGATTTTTTATTATTATTTAAAATTTATAAAAAGTATAAATAAAAGATTAATATATATTTATCTTTTTACAACTTTAAGAAAAATAATTAATTTAAAAAAAATATTTTATATTAGTGTTGGGTGAACATTTTGTCATTAACTAACTAACGGCAAACTGGTTATATCAGCCACAACTATGATGAGAAATTTCTCTCCTCTCAACAAGGGGAGGTTCCTTTTTCTAACTATTTCGAACTTATTTACAATAAAACTAACTTTGGGGTGATTTCATATCATCCATTTCTCTTTTTTCAGAAATGATGTTTACAATGCTCAATATAAAACTCAAAACAATTTACTATTTGAAAAGTACCTACTTGTGTTGATAACCAAGAAACCCACGAAAACACAAAGTTTCTCATTGCTTCTTATACCAATTGAAGATAAAAGATTTCAGAATAGAGTGCAGCTCAAAGTCTTCACTATATGTTGAGGTAAAATGACACGATCGTGAACAATAATTTGTATCCCAAAGTCTTCAAATTACTTTTCATTCGCAAACTTAAACTCTAATCTCAAATATAAAACAGCAGCACAAAGTCTATAAATTCTTATTTGATTCAGCTCCTAAACACTTGATATTCACACTCACAATTCAAACCTTCATATAAGATCATGTGATAGAAAGGACATAAGAACAATTCTATAACATTCACAAACTTGCTCCAAGACAAAGATTGGATGCCAACTTGCTTCTTAATATTGCTTGAAATCTTATTTACAAAATAAGCTCAAAGTCTCAAATCGCTCTTCAAAATGGCAGCGGTTCACTTCAATAGTCAAAAGATAAAAATTACAATAGAGGTCCTCTTTATTTATAGGGAGAGGCCTTGAGAAAATTTAGGAAAAACCTAACTACTTTGACTTATTCAAAAATAGGAGTCCTAATTGACTTGGGACTTCCTATATTTTTACATGTAAAATTTACATATGAGAAAAGTACATGTAAATATGTCCATAACTACAAACAAAAGACATATGAAAACATAAAATAAACTAAGTTATAAAAAGTTGCATCAACTTGTATTGCTATCTTTCTTCAAATGAGCATCATACATAGTAAATGCTGCTTGCATCCCTACATTGTCTGGACTAACAGTATTCTTGAAGATCATCTGAGCCCTGATCACTACATCCTTCACTGTGGTGACTACCTTTGCATGATTAGTTAACTTAGATTTCAGGTTATCTAATGTTAACTGATTATCCAAAATGTTGTCCAAAGAGGAAACTGAGAAAACTTTATCTTCAAACTCTTTTTGGAACATATTTTTGAATTCTTGGATCATCTCATTTGCAGGGAGGAAGTGATGATTCTCTGATACCAAATTACATGGAAGCTCCTCCAATTTATGCAAGAGACTAATATCACTTTGTTCACTTAGCTCCTTGGCGCTTTCCAAATCCTTGATCAAGTCTTTAAGAACATTAATTTTATAGACCAATGCTTCTTTAGTCTCCACATAAGAATCACGATTTGGAATAACACCAATTGATATCAAAGTATCTATCTACAGCATCTTTATTTCGGTCTACTTCTCGTAGCTTCCCTCCAAATATTCAATATCCTAAGAAATGATATCAACTAGGTTATCAAGTTCTATTTTGATCTTCTCCATCTTGTTTGTCTTTTCAGTTGTCTCTGTGCGAAGAGACACTCCTTGCGCCTGCATCTTTTCCAAATACTCTTCAACCACTTTCCCTTTTAGGCAAGTCTTCTCTACCTTCTGAATGACAAGATCTTCTACATAAATTACCTCCGGTGTGATTGACTCAAATGTCAAAGTAATTTTCCTCACCACTGCAGTCAACTGTTCTGCCATTGCCTTGTAGTGCTCTTTCATTTCCTTCTCATGATCAAAATTCACGAGTAATGAATTGAGTGTAGACTGGATATCAGATTTGGCACTTTCATGAGTTATCTTCCCAAGTTCAATCCTGGAAATAGAATAGTCACTCATGCTAAAATTTTCCATTGTTGCATTTGATGGCAGATGTGCAATTTCCACATACTTATGACCCTTGTCCTCTATAAGCCGAGAAAGAGTCTTGGGTTTCTTTTGTGTCTTTGCTTTCACTGGCATTAGCTTTGCAAAATTAAAGTCATCTGGAGAGATGGCTTGTTTCTTCCTCTTAGGTGTATATGCTGAAAGCCATGGATGAAGCACTGATGTACTAAAATTTGGATTAGAACCCATTGTTGATGTAGGAGGAACTGTACTCACAATTGTGGTAGTAATGATAGGAGGAGTATTAGTAAACACAACACCTGGCACATCCACATTAACAACTTGCTCAGTACCCAAAACAAAATGTTGAAAGATTGAAGAATCACCAATGTCATAAGAGGGCGATGACAAACTAGGAATTGAATCTGAAGAACGAAGAACATTATCAAAAGCAGCTTGAGGATTATCAAAAATTGTTCTTGAAGATGATGGTGACTCAGAAGATGGAATATTAATGGGTGAAACTGGGGTAGTATGAAGAACAGACAAAGGAGTTGAAATAAATATATTAGGTAGGGGAGAAGGGTTTTCAGTTTCTTGTGGCATATCCCTTTGTGGAGAGATGGCTATACCCTGTAAACCTTCCTGACCATCTCTTTCTTCTTTATCCTATTCATCTCTTTTCTCCTCTGAAGACTTATCTTCAATATCCATCTCCTCAGTGTCTTGCTCACCAACACTCTGTTCTTCAACTTCCATTTCGTTAACCTCAGACTCTTCCTTTGAGACTTTGGTCTTTTTTCCTTTAGACACAAATTTGATCCTTAGTTTGGAAACCTTGGATGTGCTTGAAGTATCACTTTTATTCTTTGTTCTCAACTCAACCTTTTTCCCTGTTTGCTCTAAGACTTGTTCCTCAGATCCAGTTATGAAATCCTTCAAAGGAACACCTTTTCTCTAAAGCCATAGATTCGTATTAGCTAGAATTGGCTCAAACCTATTCCTCAAAGAAGTTACCTCCTTCTTTGACCATTGTACAAGAGGCAAGGGTGAGTTAGCAATATTTTCATTGACATAGCTTGAACTGACAATTTCTTCATCATCCACCATATCCTCTGAAATATCAGTAAAACCTAGATATTCAATTTGATTTAGGGTCAACCTGTTGTTGTCCAACTGGTGTAGGTGCACCTACCTTACAGTGGCCTCCATGAGGTAGTTAGTTTTAAATCTTGTTGATGTTTCCAAGAAGGTCTTATAAGAACAATGCATGTAATAAGGTCTGAGTTGACCATGCTTTTACTATTTTTAGATAGTTTTTTTGGATAGCTGTTTAGTTTGTTAGTTCGGTTGGGTCTCCCAGCTGCTTGGAGGCAAAAACAGTACTACTGTGAGTAGTTAAATACTTGAGATCAGGTCATTTTAAGGGAGAGACATACTGTGAAGTTACACTGTGCTATGGAAAAGTAGAGTATTGTAATTGCATCCTTTGAAAGCAATAAAGAGACTGTTTTGTGTCATTCCTCTATTTTGATCGCACTGTGTAGTTGAATTATTGTTTTGGTGGGTGTATGGATTCGTTTATCCATTCCACCAGTTGATTCGTAGAATCGGTGGAATGGTCATGTACAGTAGTTTGGGTTTTAGTTGTGTGTTCTCTGTTTCTGTTCGCATGCATGTCTGCAGGATCGTAGGCCAGAGATGTTGAAGAACCCTAGCATGGGTATGTGCTAGGTCGTGCAGGTTGTTAGAGTCTGGAAGATCATCCAAGAAGCGGATCGGGTCACCCCAGGAAGTTTGGCGGATCAGAACGGTGAAAATCCACTAAGATCGGTGTATTCATCGCATCTGCATCATTAGGATATTTCATTATACCCCGATAATTCATATCCTGCTGCGGAGTATATAAATGAGTCTTATATTTGGGTGACGTAGGCATCGGAGGAAGTAACAGTGCATGTGACGTCATCATCATCAAGACATTCCAAATATCACCCGATAAAGGTTTATCCTGCCAACGAAGAGCATATTGGCGTGAGTTGGTAGATCGGGTTGACATTTCCATTGTGGGCCGACAATGTTATGTTTGGCCGATAAGCAAGGTTATTGAGGAGAGAGCAGCCATCGAGGAAACTTCAAGCAAAGTGGCCGATAGTTAAAGTGTTGCCGATGGCAACCAGGGGCAATGCGTCGGGGAGATAATAGCGATCGGCAAGAAGTTCGAAGTATTTGCCAATAGTCCATGTCTTGGCGACAGGAGGATAACACTAAGTGTATCGGTAAGAGAAGAAGTATTGGCGAAGGAATTAAATGTTGGGCCGACGATAGGGGTCAGGCTGACGGAGGAGTTGACCTAACGATCGGGGTGACAAACTGGAAGTGTCACCGATGGAGGGGTTCATTGGTGTAAGAGGTATCATCGGAAGAGGAGGATAAAGCTATGCCAATAGTAGGGAGTCATAGCGATATGGTGTTGAAGACTCGTCGGTGTGAGATAGGACATCGGTGCGAAAGGAATTAGGGTGGCCGATGATGCATGTTTTGCCGATGGTAAGGTGAGGGTCTATTTTGGTGAGACGATAAAGGTAGTCTTGCCAATAGGCAAGTAAAGTATAAACATACACTCAAAATTGTATGCTAAGGGTTTTAGTGTGGATGCCTCTGCATCAAATTGGTATCAGAGCTCAGCAAAAGGTCTGGGCTATTTGTGTGTTGATTCTGTCACTGAGCAGATAGAGGTAGGGGAGTGAGAGGTTGACAAAATGCCTCTGAAAGGTAATGGTACTGCAAGGGAGTTGTAGGAGATGAAGGAAAAACATGCCAGAGAGATGAGGAAGATGAAGAAGCTTGTCGAAGCACTGCAAGCCAGGATTGTAGCCCTGGAGAAGAACAAAAAGAGGGAAGTGGAAGACAGTGAATCAAAAGAAGATGAAGATACTGTTGAAGAGTATGAAGAGGTAGCTGAAGATCTGAATACTAAAGATCAGAGATTTGCAAAACTGTTAAAGGTAGTGCAGAGTGATAAACCTAAGGTAAAGGTTGATGTTTCCAAGTATGATGGAAGTTTGAATGAAGATGAGTTACTGGATTGGATTGTTGCACTTGATAATCACTTTGAATGTGAAGATGTTGCTAAGGATCAGAAGGTAAAGATTGCAAAGACCAAGTTAGGAGGTCATGCTTTGGTATGGTGGGATTATGTACAATCTGAGAGAAGGAAACAAGGAAAGTCAAAGATCACTTCATGGGATAAGATGGTAGCAAGGATCAAAGGTAAATTCTTGCCCAAGGATTATGAAATTCAAATGTTCAAGAAGCTGCAATTTTTAAGGCAAAAAGAAATGGATGTGAAGGCATATACTGAGGTGTTATATAAGTTGACTATGAGATCTGGTCATCATGAGAATGAGGTAGAAAAGGTGGCTAGGTACTTAGCTGGTTTGAGATTGAACATATAGGATGAGTTAGTTTTAGCTAACCCTAAGAGTGTGGAAGATTGTTATCAAATGGCAATTAGGATTGAGGAAAAGATGAATAGAAGACAAGATAAGTCCATGAGAGGAAGAGGCAGCAATATGAGGGGAAGAGGATCAGCCCCTACAACAAGGCAAACCAATGAGGGTCAAGAAGACACTGGTAAAGGACAGGAATAGTCTGATTTCAGAGGTGGATGGAAAGGTACTAAAGGCAGATTTGGAGGTGGTAGAGGTTCTACTACATTTTCAGGAAAGTGTTACACCTGTGGTGAGTTTGGTCATCCATTTTTTAAATGTCCAGAAAGATAAGGATCATTAGCCAGAGATGATAGAACGAATGACAAGAGAGTACAACTTGTGCAAGAAGAGAAAGTAGAGGAAAGGGTGCAAAGTTCAAACACTTATCAAGGAGATAGAGCTCCTGACAATTATGGATATCCTGAGGAGGGAGAAGCATTGATGTTACGAAGGATAGTCTTGAAGACATCAAAGGATATGATGCAAAGAAAAGCTCTTTTCAAGACCACATGCAAGAGCAAAGGTAAAGTATGTAAGGTTGTCATTGATACTAGTTCAACAGACAATATGGTATCTTAGGAAATGGTGGATAAACTGAATTTGGAAAGGATTCCACACCAACACCCTTACAAGGCATCTTGGGTGAGTGATAGTCAATCACTTTTTGTATATGAATAGGCATATGTTGATTTTCATATTGGAGCATATCATGATAGAGTTTTGTGTGACATTTTGCCCATGGAATGTTGTCACCTACTGTTGGGTAGGCCATGGCAATTTGATAGGAGGGTACTGTATGATGGGTATGCAAATACCTACACCATCAAGAAAGATGGGAAAACTATTGTGTTGATACCTTTACAGGAAGAAGCTGCAGCACAAAAGGCAGCAAAAATCATTTTAGTGGGAAGGAAGGAGTTTGGGCAGATGCCTACAGTAGCAGGCATAAAGGCAGTTGAGGACACTGTAGGGAAAGAAGTTGTTCAAGACTACAGTTTGAAGACAGTTTCAATTTTGATTGACAAAGGTCATCAGCAGGTTCAGAAATAGGTTTGCAAACAACAACTAGTTGAGTGGAATGACAAGGATGTTGTCATAGTTGGGACTATTGTTTGTCCTATAAGGGTTGAAAGGAAGACAGATTTGAACATTACAGTAGTTCCAGATGCAATTACTAAGGTCATTCAACCAGGAATTCAGACAAAGGTGCTAGTAGGACAAACTAGCCAACATAGGGTATGCATGAACAGAGCCTACATTGACAGGCAGGAGGGTTTATTTGCAAGATAGCAAGTTACAGTTCAGAAATCTTGGAATAGCCAAGAGACAGCAGAGTATAAAGCTAGAGTAGTTCAGAACACTGGGATGGCAAAGAGTAAGGGTGGAATTCTTCCACAACCTAACTCATGGGACATGAGTTCTTTTTCTATTGGGGAGTATGGTGCAGGTGCACCTACCTTACAGTGGCCTCCATGAGGCAGTTAGTTAATTTTAAAACTTGTTGATGTTTCCAAGAAGGTCTTATAAGACCAATGCATGTAATAAGGTCTGAGTTGACCATGCTTTTACTATTTTTAGATAGTTTGTTTAGACAGCTGTTTAGTTTGTTAGTTCGGATGGGTCTCCCAGTCGCTTGGAGGCAAAAATAGTACTACTGTGAGTAGTTAAATACCTGAGATCGGGTCATTTTAGGGGAGAGACATACTGTGAAGTTACATTATGCTGTGGAAAAGTAGAGTATTGTAATTGCATCCTTTGAAAGCAATAAAGAGACTTTGTTTTGTGTCATTCCTCTGTTTTGATCGCACTGTGTAATTAAATTACTGTTTTGGTGGGTGTATGGATTCGTTTATCCATTCCACCGATTGATTTGTAGAATCGGTGGAATGGTCATGTACAGTAGTTTGGGTTTTAGTTGTGTGTTTTCTATTTTTGTTCGCATGCATGTCTGTAGGATCGCAGGCCAGAGATGTTGAAGAACCCTAGCATGGGTATGTGCTAGGTCATGCAGGTTGTTAGAGTCTGGAAGATTGTCCAGGAAGTGGATCGGGTCACCCCAGGAAGTTCAGTGGATCAGAACGGTGAAAATCCACTAAGATTGGTGTATTCGTTGCATCTGCATCATCAGGATATTTCATTATACCCTGACAATTCATATCCTACTGCGGAGTATATAAATGAGTCTTATATCTGGGTGACGTAGGCATCGGAGGAAGTAATAGTGCATGTGATGTCATCGTCATCAGGACATTCCAAATATCACCCAATAAAGGTTTATCCTGCTGACAACGAGTATATCGGCATGAGTTGGTAGATCGGGTTGACATTTCCATCGTGGGCTGATAATGTTATGTTTGGCCGATAAGCAAGGTTATCGGGGAGAGAGTAGCCATCGGGGCCACTTCAAGTGAAGTGGCTGATAGTTAAAGTGTTGCCGATAGGCAACCAAGGGCGATGCATCGGGGAGACAATAGCAATCGCCAAGAAGTTCAAAGTGTTCACCGATAGTCCATGTCTTGGCGACAGGAGGATAACACTAAGTGTATCGGTAAGAGAAGAAGGATTGGCGAAGGAAGTAAATGTTGGGCCGACGATAGGGCTTAGGCCGACGGAGGAGTTGACATAACGATTGGGGTGACAAACCGGAAGTGTCACCGATGGAGGGGTTCATCGGTGTAAGAGGTATCATCGAAAGAGGAGGATAAAGCTATGTCGATAGTAGGGAGTCATAGTGATATGGTATTGAAGACTCGTCGATGTGAGATAGGACATCAGTGCGAAAGGAATTAGGGTGGCCGATGATACATGTTTTACCGATGGTAAGGTGAGGGTCTATTTCGGTGAGACGATAAAGGTAGTCTTGCCGATAGGCAAGTAAAGTATAAACATACACTCAAAATTGTATGCTAAGGGTTTTAGTGTGGATGCCTCTACATCACCAACTTTCTGATCTCCTCTTCTATTCTTAAATCAGCCCAGATATCTTCGACCATTGGCTCATGAAATTGAATTTTTCTCTTTATTCTGTCTTTCACTCCCCTATAATCAAAATGGAGTCTCTTTTTGAACATCTTCATAGTGATCATCTGCATTTCTATTTCCATTGCCTTGGCCTTAGCAACAGTTGCTACATAATATCTACCAGTCTCAATAGGAAACCTAAATCCAAGATTTTTCAACTCCATCTATTTGTTATGAACAACAATCATTTGTTGACACAACTCCATCAGGACAAGTTTGTCAGAGGGGAATTTTGGAAGCATATAAGGATAACCCTGATAAAAGCAAACTCTTAAATATGAGAAAGTGGAGAATTGAAGAAACAAGCAACCATAACCATTCACCACTGCCCAAGCTTCATCTGAGAATCTTCTCTATTACAATTGTGGCTCAGAAAGACACAAGAAAACAACAAAGAAGGCATCATTCACCCTTCTGAAATGATGAATTGAGCCTTTCAAAGTGAGCTGAGGATAGTATTGATAATCTGATACAACTCTCCTATCTCCATCAGATGTTAAGCCTAGAAAACTTCTCATAGAATCTGCTATATACACCAGATATGAAGTCATGTAGAACTTTGAAGTAGTCGACACTTTAGTTAGGTACTCATGAAGATCATTACTAACTTGTTCTCCCGAGAAGATAGTCTTTTACCCTGAAGTATGATCTTAATGTATGGGTACATCCATTCATAAAAAGTTGAAGATGAAGATAGACCTCTAACTCTATTGAGAAGAGTTATTAGATCACTTACTTCCTCCACAAAGTTACTCCTGGGAAAACTCCTGGGCAATCTACACAAATTTGGTCCAGCAGTCTTGAGCCACTTAGTGTTTATCACCCTTTTCACCTTTTGTATATCTTTATCATACTCACGTTGAGCAATACCAAAATCTAGTTCTGCAAAATCTTCAGCGCCCAGACACATGAACACCTTATCTATGAATTCTGGATCAAGCCTCATGATGACATTTCCATGAGCATCTACCATTGCCCTAGTATCTCTATTGTAGAAATGACCAACTTGGAGAACAAACTCCGTATTGTGTGCAGCAACATGGAATGAAGACACCAGATGAATGTTGCTTTTAACAATCTTCTACATATAGGGACTTAGTTTATCTGACTTAGTTCTCTCAACAAATTCAGCCATATCCACATGGCTGATCTCTGTATCCCATATTTCATCAACATTTGATGTCACTGAAGTTACAGGAAAGACACCTTGATATTTGTATTTCATTGCTTTGCCTTTCTTTGGAGACAGATCAGTCATTTGGAAAGAAGACTCCTTTGGATGGAAGACCTTGGCAGCTTGTAGAAGAATGTTGGCAAGAGACACTATGTGGCTTCATGAGTGTTGTCATTGATGGCAACAAAGTCTATCCCACACATCCAGAGCTCATAGTATGCCTATACCGGAAGTTAGATTGAAGAGTGTTCTGGTCTGGTGAACAAGAATAGAGCATGTAGCAAGGTCTGACAAACAGGTTTGGATCCTCAAATGGTGTAACTCAGCAAGTTACGGACTTAGAAAAGTCAAGAGGAGTATCATGACTACTATATTCCAGAGATTGAGCCTCCGGTGATGAAACATGGAAAATATATGAGCATCTAAGTGTTGGGTCCCAGATAGGTAGAGCAGACTGAGGAAGAACTGACCGACAAAGTATCAGACTTCAATCCGGATGAGTAATTGATGTTAATCAAGCTATTTAAAGGGATCATACAATATTGGCCGACATGATTGATGACTTCAATGTCTATGATTTTGATATGCATCACATATCAAGCATGGATTCAGTTGACATATTAGTATTTGGTGAATATCTTGAGTATTCTGGTTGCCGACTAGAAAGTTGTTGAAATCCTTGGTGCGGATATATATACCAGATAGATTTTAGTATGAAGGTGTGTGTGATGATATAGTGTGTGAGGAAAGGTGGAGATAAGTGTGGAAGTAGCAATACAAGTCTAGTACGTGACAGAACAACATCACTAGAGCAGAGGAAGAATGAAGTGGATTAAATCAGTATATTGAGCCTAACCAAAACTAAACTTCAACATTAGCAGATGCCTCTCATCAGTTCAAACACCTGGTTACCTTCTATAAACTTTGTAGACAGTGAGTCTCTTGTAGGCAGTGTGCCTCTTGTGAGTAGTGTGCTCGGGCAGTGAGCCCTAAATGGCAAGTGCCATTTTTTACTTCTTATTCTTTTAACAGAGAATACAATCTTGGGTTAGTCACCCCATGGTTTTTCCCTTAACAAGGTTTTCCACGTTAAAATCCTTGTGTTATGTGTGTTGATTTCATTTCTTCTCTCATGATTATATATGCTTATATGTTTTGATGTTGCACAAATTATAAAAAGAAAAAGAAAGTAAAGATATTAGAGATAACTGATTCACCCCCCTCTCAGTTATCTACCTTGTTTCCAACAATTGGTATCAGAGCTAAGTTTCTCTAAACAGAGCCTAACAGCTTGAGGAAGATCTGGGAATCTTAATGGATATATATGGTATGAAGGAACAACTTCAGTCTGCCCTAGATGATCTTGAGCTATCTCACTCTGAAGTCAATAACTTGAGAGAAAGACTCAAACAAGCTGATGATTTCATAAATGAGCTAAAAGAAAAACTAAGTATCTCTGTGAAAAAGAGAAAGGAACTACTTAAAAAATTAGCAAGTCAAAGTGAAGCCAATGATACTAATGAAGATCTGGATGAGAAAAACAAACTATGTGAGAAGCTATCAAAAGAGGTCATTATGATAAAGCATGAGATGGAATCAAGGGTTATGAGATTCACCCAAGAAATTGAAGAGAAAAGAAAAATTGAAGATAATCTAAAACAATCTCTCAAGGAGAAGCCAGAGGACCACCACAAAATGGATAGAATAATAAGGCATCTTGAATCTAATCTTGAAGAAGCTAGAGATAATAAGAACAACTTGAGAATTAGATAGACACTCTTAAACAAGATCTTCAAACAACAAATGAATACAAAGAGAAATTCAAGATAAGCTCAGCTCAACTTGAAGTTCTTCTTGAAAGCCAAAAGAGCGTAGATGTCAAGCGTGGCTTGGGATATGAGAAAGGTGAAAGCTCTGGATCCAGTTAGAAGAACTCTGGATCAGGAAATCAAAGAAACAAACCTAGAAGACCTCCGGTAAGGCAACCAAATGCTCAAAGATATCCATCCTTCAATGGATATTGCTACAATTGCAACAACTTTAGTCATAAAGCAACTCAGTGCATAAGAAGAATGAATCAGACTAATTCATCCTTCTCCGGACAGTGTTTCAACTGCAAAAGGTATGGTCACAAATCTCATGAATGCAGAAATATGCAAATAAATAATTCATTCAATGGTAGATGCTTTGCATGCAATAGAATGGGACATATGGCTAATCAATGCAAATCAAGAGGATATCAGTCAAATATGCAAAGAAATGTTGTTTTCTACAATTGCAATAGATCTGGTCATATTGCAAAATTCTGCAGAAGTAAGAATCAGGATAACAAGGGTCCGGTGCACGATAATCAAAATCAAGATAAAGGAAAAAGCAAAGTGAATGTGGATGAAGTTCAAAGGGAGATAAACAAGATTTGGGTGAAGAAGAGTACAGAAAATGTTGGGGATGGATCTGTACCAGAATCTGGTGCTGATATTTCTTCCAGAAACTAAACATATGAGCTCTAGCTTAGGGGGAGTCACAAAGAAAAATAAATTCCCCCAGCCAGTCAATTGGTGTCTAAATTTGGCACATGGAATGTTGCAGATTAAAGGGTTCTCAGAGAAATATCTAAATAACCCTTGGTAAAAATATGAAAGATCTGCAAAGAGTTTTGAAGAGTTTAATCAGCCAAGATTGATCCAGTTTGACAGCCATCTGATAAAGCAGGATCTTCATAGACAGATCCGGTATGATTCAAAATTGAAACATCATGATCTACAGATTCATGACATGATTGGAGGAAAGAAGATACATTGTCAATTATCACTAAAAATGATTCTAAGTGCATCTCAGTGATTTGGAAAGATCTCTCTTAGAACAAGGCAATCAGATGACTGAAGTTGTGCATTTATTGCAAAAGGAAATTAGGGTTTGCGAAAGAATAAAAGGGTTCTTCCACTCATCATTTGCACTTTTACATTCGAGAAGAAGAAAAGAAGAGCTCTACATCAAGTTTCTTCAACACTCTCAAAGATCAACCGCAAAATCCAATTCAACCAGCGATTTGTTCCAGCTCTTATTTTGAACCCTAAAAGCGTAAAAAAGTACTTCCATTCTAAATATCTCTCTCTGAATCTTTTGCAAAAATGGCTACTCCAATGGTTGTTAAGATCACTGATAGGCCGTGCCCAAAGTTCAAGAAACACCCCTACAAATCCCTAGAAGTTGACCCCTTACGCGCTTTCTCTAGCATTCCACATGGGGTTCTGCACATAGAAGATGTTAGGGTTTACATCCATGCCAATATTGAGGAATTTGGAGAATCTAAGTTGATGGACATCTACCATAAACAATTAATAGATGAAAGTTTTAAACTCAAACCTCAATATAAGGCCCTCTGGGATAAGCACTTTGGACATTGCATCCACTTTCCCTATTTTGCAGAATATGAATGGGTTCGGTATGTTCTTAGCAGAATACATGATAATTTCATGTGGTTGATGAAGCCCTTCAAGATAACAAAAGATGTCATTGGGGCAGTAACTGGATTGCACTCATCTGGTGGGTTACTTGCACTCAAATCTGTCAAGAACCAGACAGTAAGTGAAGCCACCAGATCCAAGTTTGACAAGAGAGCAACGACCATAGATGACATCATAGATCCAGATATCAAATTTGCTTCTATGATAATTGGTTATAAAATCTATCATTCCAGCAAGGAGAATTCTGTGTCTGGGACTGCAATATATACAACATATCAGATGTTAAGGGAAAATGCTGATTATGACCTATGTGATCTTCTTCTGAACCAACTGTTAGAAAACTTACAGAAGATCAAGAAGGATAAGAAGAACTCATTCAAGTATGGTGGCTTAATAATGTGTCTATTCTTTTACTATATGAATGAGCTACCTGGATCAAGTTGTTGGGTATGGCAAAATGACAGACCGGTTGCCATACAAATCAGAGACTATATGTATGGACTTGGTGATGCTAAGGCTCAAAGCACAACACTTTGGGGATACTTTAAGAACTTCCAAAGTATGATGCAGGCTAGAGAAAGAATTCCTCAAACTATAGTTGAAAAATATAAGGATACAGTATGCTTCATGGTTGACGTTGATCAATGCCTAATGGAGGTAGTTGAGCCCAGAACAGTATGGATAATGCCAATGGGTTACGAAGTAGATGAGAAAATCTTGGAGCTACATGTTCTACACCTGTTGAGCCAACCAAAGGACCCTGAGGCAGAAAGGTTTGGAACCTTTCAAGAATTAAGTGTAAAGATACATGTTGAGCTGAGACAACCGGAAATAAAAAAAAAAGTTAGAAGGGAAGTTGAGGAAATTGCCAAAAGATATGGCATATCAAAAGAGGCAGTTGATGCAAATAGAGAGAAAATAGAAAGAGCTGAGAAATAGAAACAAGAAGTAGAAAAAGAAAGTGTTCCAGTGCAAGCCTCCTCCCAGACTAGATCCTCCAAGAGCTCTGCACCTGCCACCTTCAAGAGCTCAAGAGCCTCAAAACCGGAAGCCAAGACATCCAGAAAGGGAGAAAAGAGAACAAAAACAAAAGCCACAAGGTCTTACATAAGTCAAAAGGATGATGAAGAAACAGAGTCTGATGAGGAAGTTAAGAAAATGAAGAAGAAGAAGAAAACATCTAGGGAATCCTCTACCAGTAAAAACAAAGAAGAAGAGACAGAAGAATTTGTTGAAAGGCCCACTCTTTTCATTGATGATATCATCAAGGTAGTCACTGTGGATGGGAATCTGCAACCAGTAATAGAATTTTATGATGAGTATAGTGCCACTGACAAAAGGATCTTGGAAGAAGCTACAATCAAGTACCTGAATATTTATAATAAAGCATTCATTGAAATCATTTCTTTAATTCCCAAAAGTCTAGAGAAGGTAATTGAACTTAGAAAAGAGAATGCTAAGGCAAAGGACTTAGAGATCCAAGAATAGATTGCAATTCAGCTCTATCCTTCCATTACTCCAAAACATATGAACATGATCTTTAAGGACTGCAAGGATGAATTCCAGAGCAAAGCAAGAATGAACAAACTAATGCTTGGAGAGACTAATCAGGTAGAAGAGAAACAGAAGACATCCTCTGGAATGCCTTCAAAAGATTCAATCTTCCTATTATAGAGGAAATAGATGAAGAACCTTCTACCATGGATGTTGAAGGATTAAATGCATCAAAAAAAGAATCTACTAAGAAAAATGTCTAGAAGAGTCAAAAGAGATAGATGAGGAGAAGTCTAAGGACTTGGCTTCCTCTATTCTAGAAGAGGAAGTCCATGAAGCAGTTAACATCTCTCCTTCAGATCCCATTGCAGACTCTCCAGATCCATGAACTGAAGGAGAAGGAAGAAAAGAGGTGAATTTAATTCAAGAAGAGGAGGTAAAGGGAAGAAAAGAAGAACAAACAGAGAAGATCTCTGATGACAGTTCTGAGGTTGCAAAAGGAAAGAAGACTCAGTCTCTAGCAAGAGACATTGTAGAGGCAGTAAAGAGCTTCTTGAACAAAGAAATGATATAGATAGATGAATCAGAACAATTCCAAGGACCACTAAATTTTGATTCTCTCTCTGATCCAGACAATGAAAATAGCATCTTTTGCCCAAGCCAAGGCAAACGAAAAGCTTCTGAAGTCTCACATGGAAGACTGTGAGCTGTTAGAGATTGCATCCGGTGTGTTGGAGAAGATCATGCCATCTTTTCAAAAGGATCCTTCGGCATCTCCATCTGGTAACTTGAAATCTCTAGTAAACTCTGTTAGTACTCATTTTGATTCTTTAGATAAATCAGCAGAAGAAAAGGTCTGGAAAGAATTTTTGGCAAAAAGGTTCACTGAAGTACAGGGCCTCATTACTAATGATAGGAGGACCCTAGATATTGGAATAAAGATTCTAGAAAATGCTCTTAAAGATGGTGGGGACATGTACAAATTTTGTCTATCTTGGTCTAAAGTGACAGAGGATATTGAAAAGAAGGTGAAAGAACAAGAAGGTAAACTGTCAAGTTTATCTTAGAATTTTGATCCCCTCACTACATCAATAATGAATCAAGAATGCCAGGCTATTGCTATTATAAATGAAATAAAGAGGCTGGATAAAGAGAAGAAGAATATAATAAGTAGGATGAGTGAGCTTAGAGGGATAATTATCCCTAAGTTAGAGGCAATGCATGAGGCCTTAACAAATGCTCAGACCATAGCCCAGACCAGTGATCTGGCAGACTTAAAAAGAGCAGAAGAATATGCATTTTTGTTGAGTGGTCATTTCTCCATTTTGGACAGGATGAAGCAGAGCTGGGCCACAGAGTATGTACAGTTGAAAGCCACTTTTGCGGATATACTCAAGTATATGTAAGTATAACATGTATATATATACTTATGCGGCTATGTATAGGTCTTTTTTTTTTGCAAATTTTGGTGTATGGATTCTACCCTTTTCCATTCATGTCAAGGGGGGAGTGAGGAGTAGTGAAAATGTGGAATCCAGCTAAGGGGGAGTTCCGGTAAAATAGTGCACAAGACAGAGCATTAGCCAAGGGGGAGTTTGCTGCGACACTTAGTCATTTTTCACTAAGTGTTGCCATCAATGCCAAAGGGGGAGATTGTTGGCAAGAGACACTGTGTGGCTTCATGAGTGTTGTCATTGATGGCAAAAAAATCTATCCCACACATTCATAGCTCATAGTATGCCTATACCGGAAGTCAAATTGAAGAGTGTTCTGGTCCGGTGAACAAGAACAGAGCATGTAGCAAGGTCTGACAAACAGGTCCAGATCTCTCAAATGGTGTAACTCAGCAAGTTGTGGACTTAGAAAAGTCAAGAGGAGTATCATGACTACTACATTCCAGAGATTGAGCCTCTGGTGATGAAACATAGAAAAGATATGAGCATTTGAGTGTTGGGTTCCAGATAGGTAGAGCAGACTGAGGAAGAACTGACCGATAGAGTATCAGACTTCAATCTGGATGAGTAATTGATGTTAATCAAGCTATTTAAGGGATCATACAATATTGGCCAACATGATTGATGACTTCAATGTCTATGATTTTGATACGCATCACATATCAAACATGGATTCAACCGACAGATCAGTATTTGGTGAATATCTTGAGTATTCCAGTTGCCGACTAGAAAGTTGTTGAAATCCTTGGTACGGATATATATACCAGATGGATTTTGGTATGAAGGTGTGTGTGATGATATAGTGTGTGAAGAAAGGCAGAGATAAGTGTGGAAGCAGCAATACAAGTCTGGTATGTGACAAAACAACAACACTAGAGTAGAGGAAGAATGAAGTACATTAAATCAGTATATTGAGCCTAACCAGAACTGAACTTCAACATTAGCAGATGCCTCTCATCAGTTCAAATACCTGGTTACCTTCTATAAACTTTGTAGATAGTGAGTCTCTTGTAGGCAGTGTGCCTCTTGTGAGCAGTGTGCTCGGGCAGTGAGCCCTAATTGGAAAGTGCCATTTTGTACTTCTTATTCTTTTAACAAAGAATACAATCTTGGGTTAGTCACCCCGTGGGTTTTCCCTTAATAGGGTTTTCCATGTTAAAATCCTTGTGTTATGTGTGTTGATTTCATTTTTGCTCTCATGATTATATATGCTTATATGTTTTGATGCTACACAAATTATAAAAAGAAAAAGAAAGTAAAGATATTAGAGATAACTGATTCACCCCCCTCTTAGTTATCTACCTTGTTTCCAATAGAGAAACTGTAACAAGAAGTCATGACCTTGCAGTTAGGGGAAATACTGGTAATTTTGGGAAACTACATGTTAACGATCATGATCACAGGAGTGAGCTTGAAAGGGCTCAAGAGCAAGCGGGTCGAAAAAATAGAGGAAAGCGGGCTTAGGATAGCAATTCAGAAAGTTCTCTAGAGTTAGAAAAATTCAGGAGAGTGAATGCACGGGCTGCAAAATTTGCCACCCTTGCATATTAAGGGGACTTGCAAATGTCAGTGCGATAAATTTTGTCACTCCTGCATGTTAAGATAGAGCATTCAAATGAACAAGCAACAAAATTGGCCACTTTCGCATGGAAAAGGTAACAGGTTTTGCAAAGTGTATGAGCGGTAAACATTGCCACTTTAACATAAAAGGACCATCAAGATCCCCTGTTTGAGTGGTAAATTTTACCGACTCAACATATAATGGGAAGTTCGAAGTTTGTATGTTTAAGGGGTAAATTTTACCACTATCACATATTAGGCAAACATGTTTCGTGTAGGGGCGGTGCGTTTTGCCGGCCTTACATGAAATAGGTATGCTAAGGATCATATGCATCAGCGGTAGAAAATACTGCCAATACATCAAGTCTAAATGAGCAAAAATCCTAAGTTTTTAAAGATCAATCGAAATCCATTCATTCACAGGAACCTAGGTTTAAAAATCGACGAAAATCACTGATAGAAAATGATGGTAAACATCTTATACAATCACTAGGGTTTAGAAACAATAAATAACAATTGATTCATACATATACAAAGACAATAACTCTTAAACCAAACAAAAACATTCATAAAAAACATAAGCAAATATTTGTGTTACGTGTGAAACCCTAAAGGAAAACAAAAGAAAAAAATGAAAAACAAAAACCTACTTGTAAGAGGTAACGAAAACCCTAGGCGCAACCACGAGGAACAAATCCGCCCATACCAAATCTAGAGGAGGTTAGATTCGTAGCATAGAAGGGTTTAAACAATAAGTAAATGAAAATAACAAACAAAAAGTACTTAAAAGGTTTTTAAAAATTGCATTAATTTCTGGCACGAGTGCCATTAATGCGACTCAAGTTCCCTCGATTTGCCTAAGATTTGTTCGAGTGGTGAAATTCACCATCTCCGCATATCATAGGCATGACATGCATGGACGGCAAAATTTTCTGCCCTTGCACAAAGTAGCAAAAAGACCAATATGTTATGGCAGTGAAAATTACCGCTTAAACAAAAACTTAGATAAAAACAAAATGCATGGGCGGCAAAATTCGCTACCCCTACATGCAACTCAAAAACTAAAATATGCAATGGTGGCGAAAATCGCCGACCATGCATGTTCACAAAAATTCCTCTAACTCTTCAAAATTACAAAAGCCATTTATACAACTTAAGCAAACTTCAAGAAATCCAAATGAGAAAATACTTGAATAGATAATTAAGAGCGAGAGGAGTATGCATGAGAACAAGATGACTCACATTGATTTGCGAACTTAGAGTGTAGGCTACAAAATAGACAAGTTTCGTAGGGGTCATCCTACAAAATGAGCATAGCTGATTTTGAGGACAACAACTGGCTCTAACTGGGGAACTTCCTTCGATTGTTCTTTGAAACGATCAAAGGGAGTAGAATCTAGTCTCTAAGTTCCTTCATCCATGCCATTGGGCCATAGAGTCAAGCTACCAAAACAAAAAGACACAAAAAGACTAAACAAAAATGAAAAAAAAATCACAAACTATACAAATATATGGATGAACTTATCTGATACTTCATGGATTGAAATGCTTCAGATGTTGTCCACTATGGGTCAACAAGAATGGTGTCCCATCTTGATAATCTAGCAAGAAACAATTCTCACCACAAAGTTGGTGAATGACGAACGGGCCTCTCCACAGGGAATCAGATTTCCCATGCATTCCTTTTGGCTCTCTCCTCTTGTCCCATAACAAGACTTTGATGCTTAGCAATATGGTCTACTACCATAACCCGCTTCAAGTTTAGAAAGGTACATTATTCTTTTATCAATAGAACTTTCAAAAGTTCTATCTTCCACTGCTTTTTTCAACTTCAAAGCTAGCAATTCCAAGGTAATATGTATTTCTACATTCAAACCATATAGAAGCTGGAATGGTGACATAGCAATTGCCCTCTTAGGGGTAATTTTGTTAGCCCATAAAGTATCGAACAAATCTTTATACCACATTCTCTGATTGTCTTCTACCAGTTTCCTCATAATTGTAACCAAATTCTTATTGCTAGATTCTGCTTGACCATTCCCTTGCGGATAATAGTCGGATGAATGTGAAAGAATAATCCCATATTCAAAACAAAAACTAGTGATCTCATTTGAAGAAAAACTTATAGCATTATCTGCTACAATTTTGTTTGGGACTCCAAACTGGGAAATGTTGTTCTCCTTGAGGAACTTGCACACTACCTCAGAAGTAGCATGCTTAACTGAAATAGCCTCCACCCACTTGGTGAAGTAATCTATTGCAGTAAGAACAAAACTGTGTCCCGCACTCAACGGTGGATTCACAGCACTAATGACGTCAATGCCCCATTGCTGAAAAGGTTCTTCAATCACAACTAGTTTTTAGCGGTAATACGACTAACGTAGGCTTCCCCACAAACTGTTAGTAGAGTTGACATCTACGTACCCAGTTGTATGCGCCTTGAAATAATGTAGGCCAATATTACCTAGCCCGCAAAATGTTCTAAGCTGTTGCAAGTGCATAAAAATGTCCTCCACATGCCAAATTGTGAAACGACTCCAAAAGTTTGCTTTGTTGTGCTTTATCCACACAACGGAGAAAAACTCCATCAAGACTTCTTTTATACAAACCATTATCCCACAGGACATAGTTTGCAGCCTTCAGCTTGATAGTTTGCTTCTCTTTATAAGATAAATGAGAAGGGCACTCACCATATATGAGAAAATAATTGATATTAGAATACCACTCATTTGTTTTAGTTACAAAGAGAATAGTTGGAACATCTTCAACATCTACCTTTTCATCATCTATTTCTTTTGGGACATTATCAATAATAAGTTGACACAAACCTCTCCCATGCACAAGCTTGGTAGGTTTGATATCAAGATCAAATTCTTGAATTTTGGCAATACAATTGCCCCTTTTAGTCCCAAATTCTTGTTGTGTCAGTATAGATTTCACTGTTGTATCTGGCACCAAAACAACAGTATGTGAATTCAGAATGTGAAACTTGAAATGCTTCACTACTTTGACTACAACGTAAGCATGTTTCTCTATATTTGAGTACTTAAGTTCATGAGCCTTCAGTGGGCAACTCATAAAAGAAATCAAAGATTCCACACCCTCTTCATTCTGCTGAACTAGAATCACTGAAAGTGTATGCTCTGAAGCATAACTATACATTATGAAACCTTTAGTGTAGTTAGAACAAACCAGAACTAGAGCATGGGTATGGCCTTTTTAATGTCCTCAAAAGCTGCTTTACCTTGCATGCTTCAATAGAACGTGGTCTTACCTTTCATCATATTAACAATATGACGAGTCTTCTCTGCAAATCCCATAATGAACCTTCACAAGAAATTCACCTTCCCAAAGAAAGAATGAACTGTTGTCTTACTAGTAGGCAAAGTAAGACCTTGGATAGATTTGACTCTTTTTGAGTCAATTTTAGTACCTTCTTTGGACACAATGTGACCAAGAAGCTTACCTTCTGTAACCCCAAAAACTAACTTCTTAGGATTAAGAGAAATACCATTTTGATGACACCATTCCAAGACTTGTTGCAAATGGTAGGCATGATCTTGACGCTTTTTAGAGAAAACGGTCAAGTCATCTAGGTACACTACAATGAACTTCCCCATTTCATCTCTGAAAGTGAGGTCCATTGCTCTTTGGAAAGTAGCACTAGCATTGATTAAACCAAATGGCATCCTGCGATATGCAAATGTGCCCCAAGGTGTTGTGAAAGCAGTCTTGTACTGATCTACTTCACTGACTTCTACTTGATTATAGCCTGAAAAATTGTCTAACATAGACAGCATCTCTGAACCAGTTATAGTTTGTAACACTTGATCCATAATAGGCAGAGGGTAGTTATCTCTTAAAGAAGATTGATTAAGATATCTGAAATCTACACAAATATGGATTTCTTTGTTCTACCTTACAGGAACAATATTGGCGATCCAAGTAGAATGGTGAATAGGAAATATTATCCTAGCATTCAACATTTTTTGGATTTCAGCAAGAATAGTACATGATATCTTGGGATTATACTGCCTCTGCTTTTTGTTTGTGAGGCAAAAATCCTACCTTGAGAGGAATCTTGTCTTGGATCTCCTTGGGTCTGAAAGACTTCAGATCATCATATGAATACACCAACACATCAATGTAGTGGTGAAGAAGTGTAATGAACTTGAATTTATCATCAATAGTGCAACATTTCCTGATGTTAACCATCTTGGGATCCGCCTCATAACTCAGGTTCACTTGTTCAAATTCCATTGATGAATTTGAATCAAGTTGCTGCTGTTGTTTGATATATCTATCATGCCTGTCAAATATTTTTTCTAGAGAAACCAAACCTTTCAGAATCTTATTCCCTTTTAATTGAAGAGTCTCCTCACCAATCTATGAATCTGATTCGGAAACAAATTCCTGAGGTGGAGAATCACTACCTTCAAAGTAGAGTTCGTCAAAGCTATCTGTCTTGTCTAAGAAAGCTATGATCTGGTTATCACCATTGAAGACTTGCCAATTGTTAGCATTATCAGGTACACTTGGTCAGAAGACCAACTCAATTGTGTACTTATCACTTTTAAAATCCTTATGAGGGACCATAAGGGTGGCAGAGACGGCTAATGAATTAGCATGATCATTAAACTCTCTTGGTACCACAAAGATGTTGAAAGCATCAAAACCTTCAATGCAATCCCAGACATGATTGTGGTAGTCTTACCTAACAAACAACAAGCTCTACATCAGCTTGTGCGTGAAGATTTTTAATACCTTTAACACAAGCAACCTCCATTCCAAGTAACAATGACTCGTACTCAGCGGTGTTATTAGTATTGTCAAACTACAACTTATAAGAGAAAGGAAAAATATCACCTTGTGGAGATATTAGAACTATTCCAGCCTCAGATCTAATGGAAGAACAACTACCATTAAATTCTAAAATCCAAATATCATTTGAATTTCCCACTTTGATATTTCTATGACTAGTAGATTCTTCACCGGAATAAGAAGAAGGATCCTCTATTACCATACTCTCGTCTAAACTTTCCTCTGAATTTTCTTCTAAGGCCTCATCTAAATTATCTGAATTTTCATTTGAAGAACTAGAAGTGTTTTCAGTGGTCAAGAAATAATTACCCATTCTTGAAGACTCAAATAAAATTTGAGATTTTAGATCTTCAGTTTGAGTAACAATATATTTTGCTTCTTTTTCGGGAAGCAATTTCTGCATGACACCTTTGACAAGTATCCTTGCCTTAGATAAATTCATGTTTAGTTCTCCTCCCACATCCTTACAAAAATTGCGTCGAAGAAAAATACCATAAGAAGCTGGAACACCAACAACTAAGACGATCGTCTTTATTCTTTTCTCTAGAAAAGCTACGAATGCAAATTGTGCATCCTTAATTTGGCCTAACAAAGGTACTTTCTTATTTTCCATTGAAAAGCATCTTTGGAAGGTCTTGGTCAAAGTAAGACCGAGAGCATCTGCCACCTTGGCAGGCATGACATTGTCGGAAGCTCCCGAGTCTATGATACGATTGCTTAATTTGTGACTATTGACTAACAGAGAAAAATAGAAGGGTTCTATTTTTCCTGGAGCAACGAGAGGAGTAGTAACTGGGTTATTTTGGGCAGACCTATTCTTTGAGGAGTCATGAATAGTCTTGGAAGAATCTTACCCTATAGGGGCAGCCTTTTTTTTAACATACTTAGCTAACCTTTCAAATTGATCAGGGTTAGCTTGTAAATATTCTACCTTAGACATATAGATTTTCATTTTCCTAGCATGGTCAATTATGTCAAAGAGCTGAAATGAATTAGACATAGAGGTAGGAAATCCTTCATTTTGGGGTTTAATTGGGGTAGTACTGGTCTGAGGAATAGTAGTAGAAGAAGTAGGATTGTTAGAAGAACTTAGTTTCTTATTGACAATTGGGTCCCTTGATTGAAAAGGCAATGGAGTTCCTTGTTTGGCAATTGAAATCACAGGTTGAGGCTCTTCTCTTGACTTTCCTTTATCAGCCACTTGCTGATTTGGTTGGTTTTAAGACTTGGAGAAAACAACATACGCTCCACCATATACATCTTCTTCTCTTTATGCTTCATCTTGATAGTTTAGGAACCCAATAGTAGAGTCGCCAGCTAATTCTTCTTCTCCTTCCATAAAAAGATTAGCATTATTTTCCTGATCCAAGTCAGGTAGGAAAGAATTATCCTATTCATCTTCATAGTAGCCAACTGCTGAGTTGACTGGTGGAGCCTCCAAAGCCAGTCTTCCTTGAGTAGGAGGAAGATGATTTTGCTACCCTTGATTTCTCGCAGCATTGCCTTGATATGAAGTATTAGGAAATTTCCTTCTTGGTATGTCTTGATAAGGGGGAGTGGACATATTCTAGGACATTTGCTTTTTCAAAGCCAACAACTCATTTGCTAACTTTTGCACCATAGGAACTATGGTGCTTGTGGATGATAAGTCAGTAGAGGGTTGACCTCTATTTCTGTTTGAATCCCTTCTTATCTTACCTGCAAGGATAAGATCATCTTCAACTTTCATAGCCAAACTTTGTGCTAAAGGAAGATCAGCGAGATTAGGCTGCCTTAACAAAAAACTTACGTCAGGAAGCTGAGTGTTGATGAAGAAACATTTCATATTTTCTTCCAATGGTTGGGTAGTTGTTGGAATCCTATTTGTCAATTTATTGAACTTGGCAATTAATTCCCACATAGGCTCTTGCGATTCTTTCTTCATCTATGTTAGTTGAGCTAACAAAGCATGTTCATCTTCCATAGGCTTAAATCAAGCTTCAAACGTGATTCGGAGTATGTTCCATCCCGTGATGCTTTGGGATTGGAGGTGGTAGAACCAATCTGCAGCTACACCTTGCAGTGTTTCTACAAAAAGTCTCACTAATACATCTTCATGCTCCGCCCCTAACACACCACAAGCTATGTAAAAAGCTATAATGTGTTCATCAGGATGAACTTTTCCATCACCATATAATTTTGGGAAATTCTTTCTAGAACCATGAGGTAGTTCATGCAATGGTGGTGCCAAATTTAGGGGTCCAAAAGAATTACCCCACGAACCTTGAGCTGCCATAGTACACTGGTTGAAAGGTGGAATAACAAGACTTTAATAAACCTGAGTAGATAATACTCTATTAGTATTTGCACTAGAAGCTCTCACCTGGTATAGAAGACCTGGCGTTGGTAGGAGGGAAACTTCTTGTACGTTGAAGTCTTGGTATTGGAGGCAAAAGACCAAAATTATTTTGCTGCATTAACTCAAACACAAGATCAATAATTCCTTGAGCTCTCTTACTTCTTGTATACCTTGAGTCTGCGAGAATGCAATGTACTTAACAAATATTTTAAAAACAACTTAAAACAATGAATGAATATGAAATGCTTCAACTCAAAGTGTGAGGCTCCAAGTTGCACATTCGATCCCCAGTAGAGTTGCCAAAAACTTGTTGGGTGAATATTTTGTCATTAACTAACTAACGACAAAATGGTTATATCAGCCACAGCTATGATGAGAAATTTCTCTCCTCTAAGCAAGGGGAGGTTCCCTTTTCTAACTATTTCAAACTTATTTACAATAAAGCTGACTTTGGGGTGATTTCATATCATCCATTTCTCTTTTTTCAGAAATGATGTTTACAATGCTCAATATAAAACTCAAAACAATTTACTATTTGAAAAGTACCTACTTGTGTTGATAACCAAGAAACCCACAAAAACACAAAGTTTCGTATTGCTTCTTGTGCCAATTGAAGATAAAATATTTTAGAATAGAGTGTAGCTCAAAGTCATCACTATATGCTAAGGTAAAATGACACGATCACGAACAATTATTTGCAACCCAAAGTCTTCAAATTAGTTTTCATTCACAAACTTAAACTCTAATCTCAAATATAAAATAGTAGCACAAAGTCTACAAATTCTTATTTGATCACTTGATATTCACGCTCACAATTCAAACATTCATATAAGATCATGTGTTAGAAAGGACATAAGAACAATTCTATAACATTCACAAACTTGCTCCAAGACAAATATTGGATGCCAACTTGCTTCTTAATATTGCTTGAAATCTGATTTACAAAATAAGGTCAAAGTCTCAAATTGCTCTTCAAAATGGCAGCGGTTCACTTCAATAGTCAAAAGATAAAAATTACAATAGAGGTCCTCTTTATTTATAGGGAGAGGCCTTGAGAAAATTCAGGAAAAACCTAACTACTTTGACTTATTAAAAAATAGGAGTCCGTATTGACTTGGGACTTCCTATATTTTTACATGTAATTACATATGAGAAAAGTACATGTAAATATGTCCATAACTACAAACAAAAGACATATGAAAACATAAAATAAACTAAGTTATAAAAAGTTGCATCAACTTGTATTGCCATCTTTCTTCAAATGAGCATCATACATAGTAAATGCTGCTTGCATCCCTACACTGTCTAGACTAACAGTATTCCTGAAGATTAATTGAGCCTTGATCACTGCATCCTTCACTGTGGTGACTACCTTTGCATGATTAGTTAACTTAGATTTCAGGTTATCTAATGTTAACTAATTATCCAGAATGTTGTCTAAAGAGGAAATTGAGAAAACTTTCTCTTCAAACTCTTTTTGGAACATATTTTTGATTTCTTGTATCATCTCATCTGCAAAGAGGAAGTGATGATCCTCTAATACCAAACTACATGGAAGTTCCTCCAATTTATGCAAGAGACTAACATCACTTTGTTCACTTAGCTCCTTGGTGCTTTCCAAATCTTTGATCAAGTCTTTCAGAACATTACTTCAATAGACAAATGCTTCTTTAGTCTCCACATAAGAATCACAATTCGGAATAACACCAATTGATATCAAAGTATCTATCTTCAGCTTCTTCATTCCGGTCCACTTCTCATAGCTTCCCTCCAGATATTTAATATCCTCAGAAATGATATCAACTAGGATATCAAGTTCTGTTTTGATCTTCTCCATCTTGCTTGTCTTTTCAGTTGTCTCTATGAGAAGAGGCACTCCTTGTGCCTGCATCTTTTCCAAATACTCTTCAGCCACTTTCCCTTTTATGTGAGTCTTCTCTGCCTTCTGAATGATAGGATCTTCTACAGAAATTTCCTCCAATGTGAATGACTCAGATGTCAAAGTAATTTTCCTCACCACTGCAGCCAACTGTTCTACCATTGCCTTGTAGTGCTCTTTCATTTTCTTCTCATGATCAAACTTCACGAGTAAGGAATTGAGTGTAGACTAGATATCAGCTTTGGCACTTTCATGAGTTATCTTCCCAAGTTCAATCCTAGAAATAGAATACTCACTCATGCTGAAATTTCCCATAGTTGCATCTGATGGCGGATGTGCAATTTCCACATACTTATGACCCTTGTCCTCTATAAGCTGAGAAAGAGTCTTGGGTTTCTTTTGTGTATTTTCTTTTACTGGCATTAACTTCGCAAAATCAAAGTCATTTGGAGAGATGGCTTGTTTCTTCCTCTTAGGTGTATATACTGAAAACCATGGAGGAAGCAGTGATGTACTAATATTTGGATCAAAACCCATTGTTGATGTAGGAGGAACTATACTCACAGTTGTGGAAGTAATGATAGGAGGAGTATTAGTAAACACAACACCTGGCACATCCACATTAGCAACTTGCTCAGCACCCAAAACAAAATGTTCAGAGATTGAAGAATCACCAATGTCATAAGAGGGTGAGGACAAACTAGGAATTGAATCTGAGAAACAAAGAACATTATCAAAAGTAGCTTGAGGATTATCAAAAATTGTTCTCGAAGATGATGGTGACTTAGATTATGGAATGTTAATGGGTGAAACTGGGGTAGTGTGAAGAACAAACAAAGGAGTCAAAATAGATACATTAGGTAGGGGAGAAGGGTTTTCAATTTCTTGTGGCATATCCCTTTGTGGAGAGATGGGTGTATCCTGTAAACCTTCCTGACCATCTCCTTCTTCTTTATCCTATTCATCTCTTTTCTCCTCTGAAGACTTGTCTTCAATATCCATCTCCTCAGTGGCTTGCTCACCAACATTTTATTCTTCAACTTCCATTTCTTTAACCTCGGACTCTTCCTCTAAGACTTTGGTCTTTTTTTCTTTAGATGCAAATTTGATCCTTGGTTTGGAAACCTTGGATGTGCTTGGAGTATCACTTTTATTCTTTGTTCTCAAATCAACCTTTTTCCCTGTTTGCTTTAAGACTTCTTCCTCAGATCCAGTTATGAAATCCTTTAAAGGAACACCTTTGCTCTGAAGCCATAGATTCATATTAGCCAGAATTGGCTCAAATTTATTCCTCAAAGAAGTTACCTCCTTCTTTGACCATTGTACAACAGGCAAGGTTGAGTTAGCAATATTTTCATTGACATAGCTTGAACTGCCAAGTTCTTCATCATCCACCATATCCTCTGGAATATCAGCCAAACCTAGATATTCAATTTGATTCAGGGTCAACCTGCTATAGTCCAACATTCTAATCTCCTCTTCTATTCTTAAATCAGCCCAGATATCTTCGACCATTGGCTCATAAAATTGGGTTTTTCTCTTTATTCTATCTTTCACTCCCCTATAATCAAAACAGAGTCTCTTTTTGAACATCTTCATAGTGACCATCTGCATTTATGTTTCCATTGCCTTTGCCTTAGCAGTAGTTGCTATAGAATATCTACCAATCTTAATAGGAAACCTAAATTGAAGCTTTTTCAACTCCATATATTTGTTATGAACAACAATCATTTGTCGACACAACTCCATTAGGACAAGTTTGTCAAAGGGGAATTTTGAAAGCATATAAGGATAACCTTGATAAAAGCCAACTCTTAAATATGTGAAAGTGGAGAATTGAAGAAACAAGAAACCATAACCATTCACCACTACCCAAACTTCATCTGAGACTATTCTCTGTTCCAACTGTGGATCAAAAAGACACAAGAAAACAACAAAGAAGGCATCATTCACCCTTCTAAAATGATGAATTGAGCCTTTCAAAGTGAGCTAAGGGTAGTATTGATAAACTGATACAACTCTCCTATCTCCATTAGATGTTAAGCCTAGAAAACTTCTCATAGAAGTTGCTATATACACCAGATATGAAGTCATGTAGAACTTTGAAGTAGTCGACACCTTAGTTAGTTGCTCATGAGCAGAATTACTAACTTTTTCTCCCCAGAAGATAGTCTGTTTACCCTAAAGTATGATCTTGATGTATGGGTACATGCATTCATGAAAAGTTGAAGATGAAGATAGACCTCTAATCTACTGAGAAGATTTATTAGATCACTTACTTCCTCCACAAAGTCACTCCTAGGAAAACTCCTGGGCCATCTAGACAAATTTGGTCTAGCAGTCTTGAGCCACTTATTATTTGTCACCCTCTTCACCTTTTGTATATCTTTATCATACTCATGTTGAGAAATACCAAAATCTAGTTCTGCAACATCTTCATCTCCCAGACACATGAACACCTTATCTATGAATTCTAGATCAAGCCTCATGATGACATTGCCGTGAGTACTACCACTGTCATGGTACCTCTATTGTAGAAATGAGCAACTTGGAGAACAAACTCTGTATTGTGTGCAACAACAGGGAATGAAGACACTGGATGAATCTTGCTTTTAACAATCTTCTGCATATAGGGACTATGTTTATTTGACTTCGTTCTCTCAACAAATTTAGCCATATCCACATGGCTGATCTTTGTATCCCATTTTTCATGTCACTGAAGTTGCAAGAAAGACACCTTGATATTTGTATTTCATCGCTTTGGCTTTCTTTGGAGATGGATCAATCATCTAGAATGAAGACTCCTTCGGATGGATTGAAGACCCTAGCAACTTATAGGAGAAACTGTAACAAAAACTCATGACCCTGCAGTTAGGGGAAATACTGGTAGTTTTGGGAAACTACATGTTGATGATCATGATCACAGGAGTGAGCTTGAAAGGGATAAATTGCGAGCAGGTCAAAAAAATGGAGGAAAGCGAGATCAGGATAGCAATTTAGAAAGTTCTCCAGAGTTAGAAAAATTCAGGAGAGTGAATGCACGGGAGGCAAAATTCGATGCCCTTGCATGTTAAGGGGAGTTACAAATGTCAAGGAGGTAAATTTTGCCACTCTTGCATGTTAACATAGAGCATTCAAATGATGGAGCGAAAAAATTGGCCACTTTTGCATGGAAAAGGTAATAGGTTTTGCAAAGTGTATGAGTGGTAAACATTACCACTTTTACATAAAAGGACCATCAAAAGCACCTATTTGAGTGGTAAATTTATTGACTCAACATATAATGGCAAGTTCAAAGTTTTTATGTTTAAGCAGTAAATTTTATCGCTATAGCATATTAGGCAAACATGTTTCATGTAGGGGCAACGAGTTTCACCGCCCTGACACGAAATAGGTATGCTTAGGATCATATGCATCGGTAGCAGAAAAGACCGCTAATACATCGGGTCTAAATAAGCAAAAATCCTAAGTTTTTGAACATTAATCGAAATCCATTCATTCATAAGAACCTAGGTTTAAAAATTGGCAAAAATCGCCAATAGAAAATGATGGTAAACATCTTAGACAATCACTAGGGTTTAGAAATAGTAAATAACAATTGATTCATACATATACAAAGACAATAAATTTTAAATCAAACAAAAACATTCATAAAAAATGTAAGAAAACATTTGTGTTACACGCAAAACCCTAAAGGAAAATAAAAGCAAAGAATGAAAAACAAAAACCTACCTGTAAGAGGTAACGAAAACCCTAGGCATGACCACGAGGAACAAATTTGCCCATACCAAATGAATCAATAGTTTGATCAACTTTAGAGGAGGTCAGATTCGCAGCATAGAAGGTTTTAAACAATAAGTAAATGAAAATAACAAACAAAAAGTACTTAAAAGGTTTTTAAAAATTGCATTAATTTTTGGCACGAGTGCCATTAATGCAACTCAAGTTCACTCGATTTGCCTAAGATTTGTTCGAGTGGTGAAATTCACCATCTCCGCATATCATAGGCACGACATGCATGGATGGCAAAATTTTCTGCCCTTGCACAAAGTAGCCAAAAGACCAATATGTTATGGCAACGAAAATTACCGCTTAAACATAAACTTAGATAAAAACAAAATGCATGGGCGGCAAAATTCACTGCCCCTGCATGCAACTCAAAAACTAAAATATGCAATGGCGACGAAAATCACCGCCCATGCATGTTCACAAAAATTCTTCTAACTATTAAAATTGCAAAAGCCATTTATACAACTTATGCAAACTTTGAGAAATCCAAATGAGAAAATACTCAAATAGATAATCGGGAGCGAGAGGACTACGCATGAGAACAAGATGACTCACCTGGATTTACGAACTTAGAGTGAAGGCTACGAAAGAGACAAGTTTCGTAGGGGTCGTCCTACAAAATGAGCGCCGCTGATTTTAAGGACAATGACTGGCTCTAACTGGGGAACTTCCTTCAATCATTCTTTGAAACAATCACAGGGAGGAGAATCCAATCTCTAAGTGCCTTCATCCATGCCATTAGGCCATAGAGTGAAGCTACCAAAACAAAAAGACACAAAAAGACTAAACAAAAAAAAAAAATCACAAACTATACAAATATACGAATGAACTTATCTGATACTTCATGGATTGAAATGCTTAAGATGTTGTCCACTATGGGGCAGCAAGAACGGTGTCCCATCATACTATTCTAGTAAGAAACTATTCTCACCACAAAGTTGGTGAATGATGAATGGGCCTCTCCACAGGGAATCAAATTTCCCATGCATTCCTTTTGGCTCTCTCCTCTTGTCCCATAAAGAGACTTGATCCCCAACTTGAAATTCTTCGGCCTTCACCTTTTTGTCAAATAGCTTCTTAACCTGACTTTGATGCTCAAAATTATTCTCTACTACCATAACCCGCTGCTCTTCAAGTTCAGAAAGGTATATTATTCTTTTATCGATAGAACTTTCAAAAGTTCTATCTTCCACTGCTTTTGCCAACTCCAAAACCTACAATTTCAAGGTAATAGGTATTTCTGCATTCAAACCATATAGAATCTGGAATGGTGACATACCAATTGCCCTCTTAGGGGTAATTCTGTCAGCCCATAAATCATTGAACAAAGCTGTATGCCACATTCTCTGATTCTCTTCTACCAGTTTCCTAATAATTGTAACCAGATTCTTATTGCTAGATTCTGCTTAACCATTCCCTTGTGGATAATAGTCGGATGAATGTGAAAGAATAATCCCATATTCAAACAAAAACTAGTGATCTCATTTGAAGAAAAACATGTAGCATTATATAATACAATTTTGTTTGGGACTCCAAACCGAGAAATGATGTTCTCCTTGAGGAACTTGCACACTACTTCAGAAGTAGCATGCTTAACTGGAATAGCCTCCACCCACTTGGTAAAGTAATATGTTGTAGTAAGAACAAAACTGTGTCCTGCACTCGACGGTGGATTCACAACACCAATGAAGTCAATGCCCCATTGCTGAAAAGGTTCTTCAATCACAACTAGTTTTAGTGGTAATGCAACTAACTTAGGCTTCCCCACAAACTGTTGGTAGAGTTCACATCTACATACCCAGTTGTACGCGTCTTGAAATAATGTAGGTCAATAGTACCTAGCCTGCAAAATTTTATGAGTTGTTGCAGGTGTAGAAAAATGTCCTCCACATGCCAAATTGTGAAAAGACTCCAAAATTTTGCTTTGTTGTGCTTTATCCAGACAACGGAGAAAAACTCCATCAAGACTTCTTTTATACAAACTGTTATCCCATAGGACATAGTTTGCAGCCTTTAGCTTGATAGTCCGCTTCTATTTATAAGATAAATGAGAAGGGCACTCACCATATGTGAGAAAATAAGCGATATTAGAATACCACTCATCTGTTGTAGTAAAAAAGAGAACAATTGGAACATCTTCAACCTCTACCTCTTCATTTCCTGTTTCTTTTGGGACATTATTAGTAATCAGCTAACACAAATCTCTCCCACACACAAGCTTGGTAGGTTTGATATCAAGATCAAATTCTAGAATTTTGGCAATCCAATTGCCCCTTTTAGTCCCAAATTCTTGTTGTGTCAGGATAGATTTCACTGTTGTATCAGGCACCAAAATAATAGTATGTGAATTCAGAATGTAAAACCTGAAATGCTTCACTGCTTTGACTACAGTGTAAGCATGTTTCTCCATATTTGAGTAATTAAGTTTGTGAGCCTTTAGTGGGAAACTCATAAACAAAATTGGAGATTCCACACCCTCTTCATTCTGCTGAACCAGATGAAAGGAAGCTAGGTGTGCAGAAAACGCTTCCTACACTAATCTAATGAGGAGAGGGCTATGCAAATTCAAATTTATCCTAACTATTACAGCAATGTTAAACCATTAACATGAGATATTGTAGCAAAACACAAGAACTAGAAAGTAGACAGAAGAAGAGAGACAAAGATTTATGGTGGGGAAAACCCTTATTGGGTGAAAAACCCCACACTCAAAAACCTACACAATGTATTAACAAATCTGAAAGTTGTTTACAATACACTTGCAATGCAAGCTTCAATGGTCTTCGACACTCATGTCTAGAGTCAATCCGGTAGCATAACAGTACCTGTAAACCTGTGATACAAACTCCATCTCCAAGCACCTGTTTATATAGAAAATACAAGGCAATATTGAACCTTTCTTGGAATGGGCATCCAACATGGCTTCATGGACCAAAACCCATGCCCAAGGACACTTGGTCAACATTATAGAATGTGCCTGACACTTGTCCACATCTCCCATTCCAAAGAGGTCGCCTATTTCCAAAATAGGCTATGACAGATGCTCTTACAACACTTACGACCGTCATAGAATCTCTCATAGCGGTTACAACTTATGGCTGTAAGAAAATCTATCATACACATGCTATAAATAGCATATTCTCTTACAACATGTCATATTCCACATTGGGGTGCCCAAATATGCCTTATTCAAAGATGCTTCATGACACATGTCATCTCTTATCTTATAGCCTTCTATTTTTGACTCTTACATGTCATAGATTCGTCATAGGAATCCGTCATAACCGTTTTGGTCAAACATTCCCTTACACAACATGGAAGGTGCCGACACATGGAAAAATGCTCCTACCACAAAGTGAGATGCCTATCTCCTCATGTGAGGACACAATTACAAGTTGTCATATTCCATGTAGGATCGACACATCACCGTGCCACATCCCACAATATGACAATATGGAATTTACAAATATTTACAACATAGGTAATTAAATAATAAATGCAAACATTACAAATGTAAGGAATTACCAAGGTTGAGACACCTTAATTCCCAACATTATCCCACTTGTCGAACACCTTGTAAGAGCCAATAGAAAAATAGGATTTAACTGCTATAGGCTGAGAGGCCCATAGACTCTGAACACCATCTGAACTTCTCTATGCTCACTGGTTTCATCAATGAATCAACAACATTCCTCAAAGTATCTACCTTCTCCAAATTTACCTTTCTATCCTCAACCATGTCTCGCATGAAGTAAAACTGAACATCAATATGCTTTGTTCTAGCATGGAAAGTTGGATTCTTCGCAAGGCAAATTACACTCTGATTGTCGCAACTGATTGTTATCTGACCTGCATCAACACAAATATTTGAACACAATCTCTTAAGCCAAATGGCTTCCTTACAAGCATGAGTTGCTGCCATATACTCAACTTTTTTCATGGACAAAGCAACCACAGGTTGTCGCTTACTCATCCAACTAATAGCACCACCAAACAGTGTAAACACATAAGCACTAGTGGATCTCATGCTGTCAATATCACCTTTCCAATTTGAATCCACAAATCCACAAATATCAACAGAATGTGGAGGTCCTGAAACATTACCATGATAGCAAATGGAATACTCAGAAGTACCCCTCAAATATCTGAACACTCGCTTAACTGCATCCCAATGAACTCATCCAGGATTAGCCATAAATCGACTAAGGACTCCCACTTCTTGGGCAATGTCTAGTCTTGTGCAGACCATAACATACATTAAACTGCCAACAACACTAGCATAAGGTACTCTGCTCATGTCCTCCACCTCACTAGGATATTTTGGACAATCCTCAATAGACAACTTTGTCCCCAAAGAAACAGGAACACACAATGGTCTACATTCTGCCATGCTAAATCTGTCTAACATGGTCTTCACATACTTACTCTAGCTTAACCAAAGTTTTCTTTTGGTTCTGTCTCTTCTAATTTCCATTCCTAGAATGTACCTAGCTGCCCCTAAATCTTTCATTTCAAACTAATCTGACAACTGAGATTTAAAATTAGAAATCATATTCTTACCCTTCCCAATGAGCAACATATAATCAACATACAGTGCAACAATGAGAATGTGATCACCATCAAATTTATAGTACACACAATGATCCGATTCGATCTCACAAATCCAATTGACAACACAAAGGCATCAAACTTCAAGTACCATCTCCTAGGTGATTGCTTCAAACCATACAAAGACTTTTTAAGTTTGCAAACCAAATTTTCTTTACCTTTCACCATGTAATGCTTTGGCTGTGACATGTAGATTTCTTCCTCCAAGTCACCGTGAAGGAAAGTTGTCTTCACATCCATCTGTTCTACCTCCAAGTCATAAGCTGCTGCGAGAGACAACATGAATCGAATGGATATCAGCTTTGCAACGGGAGAGAAGATCTCACCATAATCTATACCCTCCACTTGTAAATACCCCTTCGCAACCAATCTGGCCTTATACTTCTCAACACTGCCATCTGCACCAATTTTCTTCTTGAACACCTATTTGCATCCAACAGGTTTTTGTCCAGGAGGCAAAGGCACCAAGTCCCAAGTTCGATTCTTTTCCAAAGAAGCCATTTCTTCCTCCATGGCCTCCTTCCAGGAACCTGCATCTTTCATATCCAAAGCCTCTAACATAGTTCTAGGTTCATCACTATTAGTGATTAAAGCATAAGCACAACTAGAATCAAGCAATGTAAAACCAAACCTTTCAGGTTGCTTTCTTATCCGTGTAGACCTCCTCAAAGGCTGAGGTTGAGGTTTAGCTTCTTCATCTGAGCTTTTAGAGCTGCCAGAGCTCTCCTCATCATCAAGTCCAACATTGTCTTTCTGTTTAGTCTTCTTAGGGGTAGCAGGAAACTGAACAACATCCTCTTTCTTTACTATTTCTTCTGGCTGCAAAATAGTGGAAGAAGGTGTAAGCTCTCTGAAGATGACACTTCTACTATACAACACTTTTTCAGCCACAGGATCCCAAAGCTTGTATCCTTTCACACTGACACCATAGCCAATGAAGATACACTTAACAGCCTTGTTCTCCAACTTTGACCGTTTCTCCCTAGGCACATGTGCATATGCCTCAACCAAAAACATGAAGATGCCTTATTGAAGGCTTTCTACCAGACCACACCTCCATGGGTGTCTTTCCAACAAGAGCTGATGTAGGAGATCTATTTACCAGATAGCAAGCAGTGGTAATAGCTTCAGCCCAAAACTTTTGTTCTAGGCCAGGTCCACTAAGCATACTCCTAGCCTTCTCCATCAGTGTCATGTTCATCCTCTCTGCAACTCCATTTTGTTGCGGGGTGTATGGAGTTGTCTTATATCTTTCAATCCCAAGTTCCTTGCAATACTTATCAAATTCTATAGAAAAGAACTCACCACCGTTGTTAGTTCTCAAACATTTAATCTTTTTACCAGTCTAATTTTCAGCAAAGGCTTTAAAATCCTTAAACTTGCTATAGACTTCAGATTTTCTTTGAGAAAATAAATCCATGTCCTTCTACTGTAATCATCTATAAAAGATACAAAGTATACAGATTTTGATAACAAAGGAACATTAATAGGACCAAACACATCAGAATGAATAAGGTCCAACACACCAGAAGACTTATGAGAACTCGAGTAAAACTGAACACAGTTTTATTTTCCATAAATGCAATGTTCACAAAAGTCAAACTCAAGGTTACAAAATCATCTAACCCCTCAATGAGGTTCTTATTTTTCAGGGTACGCAGACCCTTCTCACCAATGTGGCCAAATCTCTTATGCCATAACATTGTCTTTTTAGCAGGAAGTTTAACTTCCAATGTACGATTACAACCATCAAGACTAGAAACAACATATTTCTTCACTGCTCATTCAGATGGTGGGGATGAAGTGACTGCTGCTCTCTTCCTTGAGTCAGAAGAACTATTGTATTGTGAAATACATGCCTCCAGCTAAAATAGAGTACCTCTCCTAGTACCCTTAGCAAGCATCATAGCTCCTCTAGTCATCTTGCATCCTTCTTTCGAAAAGACAACCTGCACACCTGCATCATTCAACATACTTACAGAAAGCAAGTTCCGTGCTAAGCCTGGAATGTGTATAACCCCAGAGATCCCCTTCACTCGATCATCAGGGAATCGGATAGAGACTTTTCCATGACCAACAATCTTCATATGAGAGTCGTCACCCAGATACACCTTTCCACCATCAAACTCCTCATATTTAGTGAACTAGTCTCGATGTGAGGTCATGTGGAATGATGCACCAGAGTCGATTAGTCGCACATCATCAGATGCATGGGTTGCCAGGGCTATGATGAAAGCATCACCGTCATCTTGTGACTTGTCAGAATCTAAATTAGGAGGTTTCTTCTTCTTCGTCTTCTTCTCCTCTTTGCATTCCTTTCAGAAATGCCCAGTTTTGCCATAGTTCCAACAAAGAGCCTTAGATTTTCTAGGAGATTTGGATCTCCCACGGGATTTGGATCTACCCTTCTCAGCTTTCTTGTCCTTCTTCTTCCCTTTGTCCTTGGGTCTTCCACGATCTGCAAGGGCCTCTTTGGCTACCTTGGAAGACTTTCTCCGCATCTCTTCAGACAACAATGAAGAAACCACTTCTTCCATTTTGAATGTGGATGTGGTGCTTCCAATTGCCATGACAAGATGATCCCATGAGTCTAGCAGAGAACAAAGTAGGGTCATACACCGATCCTCCTCCTCCATCTTTACACCAATAGATGTCAATTGTGTAACCAACATGTTAAAAGCATTCATATGTTCAGCAATGGATCCTTCATCCTCCATTCGAAGGGAATACAACTTCTTTCTTAGGAAAAGTTTATTGACTAGGGATTTGGCTTGATACACATCCCCCAACTTCTTCCAAAGTAGTTTTGCAGTAGTCTCCTCATGGACATTTAACAACACAGAATCAGCAAGACTAAGTCTTATGAGACCCTTAGCATTCCGATCCTTGAGATCCCACTCATCTTGTGACATAGCAGCTATTTTAGTTCCATTAACACTTTCCCAAAGGTCTCGGTCAACAAGCATGTCTTCCATCTTGAGCTTCCATAGCTCAAAATTACTGCCATTGAACTTCTCCACTTCAAATCTTTCGGATGTGCCTGCCATCTCCTTGCTGCAATAAGATACAAAATGCTCTGCATAGACTCCCACTCAACCTAAGATTAGTTCAAAAAAACCCCTACCCAACAACTAGGACCAAAGGTGATCAAGCTTTGATACCAACTGAAAGGAAGCTAGGTGTGCGGAAAATGCTTCCTACACAAATCTAATGAGGAGAGGGCTATGCAAATTCAAATTTATCCTAACTATTACAGTAATGTTAAACCATTAACATGAGATATTGCAGCAAAACACAAGAACCAGAAAGTAGACAGAAGAAGAGAGACAAAGATTTACGGTGGGAAAAACCCTTATCGAGTGAAAAACCCCACACTCAGAAACCTGCACAATGTATTAACAAATCTGAAAGTTGTTTACAATACACTTGCAATGCAAGCTTCAATGGTATTCAACACTCATGTCTGGAGTCAATCTGGTAGCATAACAGTACCTGTAAACCTGTGATACAAACTCCATCTCCAAGCACCTGTTTATATAGAAAATACAAGGCAATATTGGACCTTTCTTGGAATGGGCGTCCAACATGGCTTAATGGACCAAAACCCATGCCCAAGGACACTTGGTCAACATTGTAGAATGTGCCTAACACTTGTCCATAGCTCCCATTCCAAAGAGGTTGCCTATTTCCAAAATGGGCTATGACAGATGCTCTTATGACACTTACGACCGTCATAGAATCTGTCATAGTAGTTACAACTTACAGCTGTAAGAGAATCATACACATGCTATAAATAGCATATTCTCTTACAACATGTCATATTCCACCTTGGGGCACCCAAATATGCCTTATTCAAAGATGTTTCATGACACATGTCATCTCCTGTCTTATAGCCTTCTATTTCTGACTCTTACATGTCATAGATTCGTCATAGGAATCCGTCATAACTGTTTCAGTCAAACATTCCCTTACACAACATGGAAGATGCCGACACATTGAAAAATGATCCTACCACAAAGTGGGATGCCTATCTCCTCGTGAGGACAAAATTACAAGTTGTCATATTCCATGTAGGATCAACACATCACCGTGCCACATCCCACAATATGACAATATGGAATTTACAAATATTTACAACATAGGCAATTAAATAATAAATGCAAACATTACAAATGTAAGGAATTACCAAGGTTGAGACACCTTAATTCCCAACACCAGAATCGCTAAAAGTGTATGCTCTGAAGCGTAACTATACATTATGAAACCTTTAGTGTAGTTAGGACAAACTAGAACTGGAGCGTGGTCTATGGCCTTTTTAATGTCCTCAAAAGTTGCTTCACCTTCCATGCTCCAACGGAAAGTGGTCTTACCTTTCATCATATTAACAATATGACAAGTCTTCTCTATGAATTCTAGAATGAACCTTCGCAAGAAATTCACCTTCCCAAAGAAAGAATGAACTGCTATCTTACTAGCAGGCAAAGTAAGACCTTGGATAGATTTGACTCTTTCTGAGTCAATTTTAGTACCTTCTTTGGGCCCAATGTGACCAAGAAGCTTACCTTCTGTAACCCCAAAAATTGACTTCTTAGGATTAAGAGAAATACCATTTTGACGACACCATTCCAAGACTTGTTGCAAATGGTAGGCATGATCTTGACGCTTTTTAGAGAAAATGGTCAAGTCATCAAGGTACACTACAATGAACTTCCCCATTTCATCTTTGAAAAGGAGGTCCATTGCTCTTTGGAAAGTAGTGCCAGCATTGATTAAACCAAACGGCATCCTACGATATGCAAATGTGCCCCAAGGTGTTGTGAAAGCAGTCTTGTACTGATCTACTTCACTGACTTCTACATGATTATAGCCTGAAAAACTATCTAACATAGACAACATCTCTAAACCAGTTATAGTTTATAACACTTGATCCATAATAGGCAGAGGGTAGTTATCTTTTAAAGAAGATTGATTAAGATTTCTTAAATCTACACAAATATGGATTTCTTCGTTCTTCCTTATAGGAATAATATTGACGATCTAAGTAGAATGGTGAATAGGAAATATTATCCTAGCATTCAACATTTTTTGGATTTCAGCAAGAATAGTACATGATATCTTGGGATTATACTGCCTCTACTTTTGTTTGTGAGGCAACGATCCTACCTTGAGAGGAATCTCATCTTGGATCTCCTTGGGTCTGAAAGACTTCAAATCATCATATGAATATGCCAACACATCAATGTAGTGGTGAAGAAGTGTAATGAACTTTAATTTCTCATCAACAGTGCAATATTTCCCTATGTTAACCATCTTGGGATCCGCCTTAGAACTCAGGTTCACTTGTTCAAATTCTATTGATGAATTTGAATCAAGTTGCTGTTGTTGTTTAATATATCTATCATGCTTGTCAAATATTTTTTCCAGAGAAACCAAACCTTTTAGAATCTTATTCCCTTTTAATTGAAGAATCTCCTCACCAGTCTATGAATCTACTTCAGAAACAAATTCCTGAGGTGGAGAATCACTACCTTCAAATTAGAGTTCATCAAAGCTATCTGTCTTCTCTAAGAAAGTTATGATCTCGTTATCACCATTGAAGACTTGCCAATGACCAACATTATCAGGTACACTTGGTCGGAAGACCAACTCAATTATGTACTTATCACCTTTAAAATCCTTATAAGGAACCATAAGGGTGGCAGAGACGACTAATGAATCAACATGATCATTAAACTCTCTTGGTACCGCAGAGATGTTGAAAGCATCAAAACCTTCAATGCAATCCCAGACACGATTGCTCTAATGTCTTAGTCTTTCATTCTTGATTGGTAAAGATTCCTTACCTAACAAACAACAAGCTCTACATCACATTGTGCGTGAAGATTTTTAATACCTTTAACACGAGCAACCTCCATTATGAGTAACAATGAATCGTACTCAGCGGTGTTATTAGTATTGTCAAACTACAGCTTATAGGAGAAAGGAAAAATATCACCTTGTGGAGATATTAGAACTATTCCAGCCCCATATCTAGTGGAAGAACAACTACCATCAAATTCTAAAATCCAAATATCATTTAAATTTCCCACTTTGATATTTCTATGACCAGTAGATTCTTCGCCAGAATAAGCAGAAGGATCCTCTATCACCATACTCTCGTTTGAACTTTCCTCTAAATTTTCGTCTAAGTCCTCATGTAAATTATTTGAATTTTCATCTGATGAACTAGAAGTGTTTTCAGTGGTCAAGAAATAATTACCCATCCCTGAAGACTCAAATAAAATTTAGCTTTTAGATCTTCAGTTTGAGTAACAATATATTTTGCTTCCTTTTCGGGAAGCAATTCTGCATGACACCTTTGACAGGTATCCTTGCCTCAGATAAATCCATGTTTAGTTCTCTTCACACATCCTTACAAAAATTGCGTCCAAGCAAAATACCATAAGAAGCTGGAACATCAGCAACTAAGACGGTCATCTTTATTCTTTTCTCTGGAAAAGCTACGAATGCAAATTGTGCATCCTTAATTTGGCCGAACAAAGGTACTTGCTTATTTCCCATTGAAAAGTATCTCCCAAAGGTCTTGGTCAAAGTAAAACTGAGAGCATTTGCCATCTTGGTAGGCATGACATTGTCGGAAGCTCCCGAATCTATGATACAATTGCTTAATTTGTGACCATTGACAAACAAAGAAATGTAGAAGGGTTCTATTTTTCCTGGAGCAACAAGAGGAGCAGTAACTAGGTTATTTTGGGTGGACCTCTTCTTTGAGGAGTCATGATCAGTCTTGGAAGAATCTTGCCCTATAGGGGCAGCCTTGTTTTTAACATACTTAGCTAACCTTTCAAATTGATTAGGGTTATCTTGTAAATATTCTACCTAAGACATTTGGATTTTGGTTTTCCTAGCATGGTCAATTATGTCAAAGAGCTGAAATGAATTACACAGATGTAGGAAATCCTTCATTTTGGAGTTTAATTAGGGTAGTACTGGTTTGAGGAATAGTAGTAGAAGTAGGATTGTTAGAAAAACTTACTTTCTTATTGACAGTTAGGTCCCTTGATTGAAAAGGTGATGGATTTCCTTGTTTGACAATTGAAATCACAAGTTGAGGCTCTTCTCTTGACTTTCCTTTATCAGCCACTTGTTGATTTGGTTGGTTTTGAAACCTGGTGAAAATAACATACACTCCACCATATACATCTTTTTCTCTTTCTGCTTCATCTTGATAGTTTAGGAACACAATAGTAGAGTCTCTAGGTAATACTTCTTCTCCTTCCATAAAAAGATTAGCATTATTTTCCTTATCCAAATCAGGCTGGAAAGAATTATCCTGTTCAACTTCATAGTAGCCAACTGCTGAGTTGATTGGTGGAGCCTCCAAAGCCAATAGGAAATGTCCTTCTTGGTATGTCTCGATAAGGGGGAGCAGACATATTCTGGTACATTTACTTTTTCAAAGCCAGCAACTCATTTTCTTACTTTTGTAGCATAGGATCTGTGGTGCTTGTGGATGATAATGCAATAGAGCGCTGACCTCTATTTCTATTTGAATCCCTTCTTATCTTACCCACAAGGATAAGATAATATTCAACTTCCATAGCCAAAATTTGTACTAGAGGAAGATCAGCGGGATTAGCCCACCTTAATAGAAAAATTACTTTAGGAAGTTGAGTGTTGATGAAGAAACATTTCATATTTTCTACCGTTGGTTGGGTGGTTGCTAGAATCCTATTTGTCAATTTATTAAACTTGGCAATGAATTCCCGAATAGGCTCTTGCAATTCTTTCTTCATCTGTGTTAGTTGAGCTAACAAAGCATGTGCATCTTCCACAGGCTTAAACTGAGCTTCAAACTTGATTCGGAGTATGTTCCATCCTGTGATGCTTTGGGATTGGAGGTGGTAGAACCAATCTGCAGCTACACCTTGAAGTGTTTCTACAAAAAGTCTCACTGATACATCTTCATGCTCCACCCCTAACACATCACAAGCTATGTAAAAAGATGCAATGTGTTCATCAGGATGAACTTTTCCATCACCGTAGAGTTTTGGGAAATTCTTTCTAGAACCACGGGGTAGTTCATGTAATGGTGGTGCCAAATTGAGGGGTCCAAAAGAATTACCCCACAGACATTGAGCTGCTATAGTACACCAGTTGAAAGGTGGAATAACAAAACTTTGATGAACCTAAGGAGATAATACTCTGTTAGTATTTGCACTAGAAGCTTCACTTGGTATAGGAGACCCGACTTTGGTAGGAGGGAAACTCCTTGTATGCTGAAGTCTTGGTATTGGAGGTAAAAGACCAAAATTATTTTGTTGCATTAACTCAAACATAGGATCAATAATTCCTTGAGCTCTCTTACTTCTTGTATACCTTGAGTCTGCCAGAATGCAATGTACTTAACAAAGATTTTAAAAATAACTTAAAATAATGAATGAGGATGAAATGCTTCAACTCAAAGCATGAGGCTCCAAGTTGCGCATTTGATCCCCAGTAGAGTTGCAAAAAAACTATTGGGTGAATATTTTGTTGTTAACTAACAGAAAAATGGTTATATCAGGCACATCTATGATGATAAATTTCTCTCCCCTCAGTAAGCGGAGGTTCCCTTTTCTAACTATTTCAAACTTATTTACAATAAAACTAACTTTGGGGTGATTTCATTCATCCATTTCTCTTTTTTCAGAAATGATGTTTACAATGCTCAATATAAAACTCAAAACAATTTACTATTTGAAAAGTACCTACTTGTGTTGATAACCAAGAAACCCACGAAAACACAAAGTTTCTCATTGCTTCTTATGTCAATTGAAGATAAAAGATTTTAGAATAGAGTGCAGCTCAAAGTCCTCACTATATGCTGAGGTAAAATGACACGATCACGAAGAATAATTTACAGCCCAAAGTCTTCAAATTAGTTTTCATTCACAAACTTAAACTCTAATCTCAAATATAAAAAAGCAGCACAAAGTTTACAAATTCTTATTTGATTCACCTCCCAAACACTTGATATTCATGCTCACAATTCAAACATTCATATAAGATCATGTGATAGAAGGGACATAAGAACAATTCTATAACAGTCACAAACTTGCTCCAAGACAAAGATTGGATGCCAACTTGCTTCTTAATATTGCTTGAAATCTGATTTACAAAATAAGCTCAAAGTCTCAAATTGCTCTTCAAAACGGTAGTAGTTCACTTCAATAGTCAAAAGATAAAAATTACAATAGAGGTCCTCTTTATTTATAGGGAGAGGCCTTGAGAAAATTTAGGAAAAACCTAACTACTTTGACTTATTCAAAAATAAGAGTCCTTATTGACTTGGGACTTCCTATATTTTTACATGTAATTAAATATGAGAAAAGTACATGTAAATATATCCATAACTACAAACAAAAGACATATGAAAACGTAAAATAAACTAATTTATAAAAAAATGCATCAACTTGTATTGCCATCTTTCTTCAAATGAGCATCATACATAGTAAATGCTGATGCATCCCTACACTGTCAAGACTAACAGTATTCCTGAAGATCGTCTGAGCCCTGATCATTGCATCCTTCATTGTGGTGACTGCCTTTGCATGATTAGTTAACTTAGATTTTAGGTTATCTAAAATTAACTTATTATCCAGAATGTTGTCCAAAGAGGAAACTGAGAAAACTTTATCTTCAAACTCTTTTTGGAACATATTTTTTAATTCTTGGATCATCTTATCTGCAGGGAGGAAGTGATGATCCTCTGATACCAAATTACATGGAAGCTCCTCCAATTTATGCAAGAGACTAACATCACTTTGTTCACTTAGCTCCTTGGCACTTTCCAAATCTTTGATCAAGTCTTTCAGAATATTACTTCGATAGACCAATGCTTCTTTAGTCTCCACATAAGAATCACGATTTAGAATAACACCAATTGATATCAAAGTATCTATCTTCAGCTTCTTCATTTTGGTCCACTTCCCCTAGCTTCTCTCTAGATATTCAATATCTCAAGAAATGATATTAACTAGGTTATCAAGTTCTGTTATGATCTTCTCCATCTTGCTTGTCTTTTCAGTTGTCTCTGTGAGAAGAGACACTCCTTCCGCCTGCATCTTTTCCAAATATTCTTCAACCACTTTCCCTTTTAGATGAGTCTTCTCTACCTTCTAAATGACAAGATCTTCTACAGAAATTGCCTCCGGTGTGATTGACTCAGATGTCAAAGTAATTTTCCTCACCACTGCAGTCAACTGTTCTGCCATTGTCTTGTAATGCTCTTTCTTTTCCTTCTCATGATCAAACTTCAGGAGTAAGGAATTGAGTGTAGAATGGATATCAGCTTTGGCACTTTCATGAGTTATCTTCCCAAGTTCAATCCTAGAAATAGAATAGTCACTCATGTGGAAATTTTCCTTAGTTGAATCTGATGGCAGATGTACAATTTCCACATACTTATGACCCTTGTCCTCTATAAGTTGAGAAAGAGTCTTGGGTTTCTTTTGTGTCTTTGCTTTCACTGGCATTAGCTTCGCAAAATCAAATTCATCTGGAGAGATGGCTTGTTTCTTCCTCTTAGGTGTATATGCTGAAAGCCATGGATTAAGCACTGATATACTAACATTTGGATTAAAACCCATTGTTGATGTAGGAGAAACTGTATTCACAGTTGTGGTAGTAATGATAGGAGGATTATTAGTAAACACAACACCTGGCACATCCACATTAGCAACTTTCTCAACACCCAAAACAAAATGTTCAAAGATTGAAGAATCACCAATGTCATAATCTAGGGCGAGGACAAACTAGGAATAGAATCTGAGGAACGAAGAACATTATGAAAAGCAGCTTGAGGATTATAAAAAATTATTCTTGAAGATGATGGTGACTCAGAAGATGGAATATTAATGGGTGAAACTGGGGTAGTATGAAGAACAAACAAAGGAGTTGAAATAGATACATTAGGTAGGGGAGAAGGGTTTTCAGTTTCTTGTGGCATATCCCTTTGTGGAGAGATGGGTGTATCCTATAAACCTTCCTAACCATCTCCTTCTTCTTTATCCTATTCATCTCTTTTCTCCTCTGAAGACTTGTCTTCAATATCCATCTCCTTAGTGGCTTTCTCACCAACACTCTATTCTTCAACTTCCATTTCTTTAACCTCAGACTCTTTCTCTGAGACTTTGGTCTTTTTCCTTTAGACACAAATTTGATCCTTGGTTTGGAAACCTTGGATGTGCTTGGAGTATCAATTTTATTCTTTGTTCTTAACTCAACCTTTTTCCTTGTTTGCTCTAAGACTTTTTCCTCAGATCCAGCTATGAAATCCTTCAAAGGAACACCTTTGCTCTGAAGCGACAAATTAATATTAACCAGAATTGGATCAAACCTATTCCTCAAAGAAGTTACATCGTTCTTTGACCATTGTACAATAGGCAAGGGTGAGTTAGAAATATTTTCATTGACATAGCTTGAACTGCCAACTTCTTCATCATCCACCATATCCTCTAGACTATCAGCCAAACCTAGATATTCAATTTGATTCAGGGTCAACCTGCTGTAGTCCAACTTTTTGATCTCTTCTTCTATTCTTAAATCAACCTAGATATATTTGACCATTGGCTCATGAAATTGAATTTTTCTCTTTATTCTGTCTTTCACTCCCCTATAATCAAAATGGAGTCTCTTTTTGAACATCTTCATAGTGACCATCTGCATTTCTGTTTCCATTTCCTTGGCCTTAGCAGTAGTTGCTACAGAATATCTACCAATATAAATAGGAAACCTAAATCCAGGCTTTCTCAACTCCATCTCTTTGTTATGAACAACAATCATTTGTCAACACAACTGCATTAGGACAAGTTTGTCAGAGGGGAATTTTGGAAGCATATAAGGATAACCCTGATAAAAGCCAACTCTTAAATATGTGAAAGTGGAGAATTGAAGAAACAAGCAACCATGACCATTCACAACTGCCCAAGCTTCATCTGAGACTCTACTCTGTTCCAACTATGGATAAAAAAGACACAAGAAAACAACAAAGAAGGCATCATTCACCCTTTTAAAATGATGAATTGAGCCTTTCAAAGTGAGATGAGGATAATACTGATAAACCGGTACAACTCTCCTATATCCATCAGATGTTAAGCCTGGAAAACTTCTCATAGAAGCTTCTATATACATCAGATATGAAGTCATGTAGAACTTTAAAGTAGTCGACACCTTAGTTAGTTGCTTATGAAAAGCATTACTAATGTTTTCTCTGAAGAAGATAATCTATTTACCCTGAAGTATGATCTTGATGTATGGGTACATCCGTTCATCAAAAGTTGAAGATGAAGATAAACCTCTAACTCTACTGAGAAGAGTTATTAGATCACTTACTTCCTCCACAAAGTCGCTCCTCAGAAAACTCATAGGCCATCTAGACAAATTTGGTCTAGTAGTCTTGAGCCACTTAGTGTTTATCACCCTTTTCACCTTTTCTATATCTTTATCATACTCACGTTGAGAAATACCAAAATCTAATTCTGCAACATCTTCAGCTCCTGGACACATGAACACCTTATCTATAAATTCTGGATCAAGCCTCATGATGACATTGCCATGAGCATCTACCACTACCTTGGTATCTCTATTGTAGAAATGAAAAACTTAGGGAACAAACGCTGTATTGTGTGCAACAACAGAGAATGAAGACACCGGATGAATGTTACTTTTAACAATCTTCTGCATATAGGGATTGGGTTTATCTGACTTCATTCTCTCAACAAATTCAGCCATATCCACATGGCCGATCTCTGTATCCTGTATTTCATCAACATTTGATGTCACTGAAGTTACAAGAAAGACACCTTGATATTTGTATTTCATTGCTTTCGCTTTCTTTGGAGATGAATCAGTCATCTGGAAAGAAGACTCCTTCAGATGGATTGTAGAACTCGGCAGTTTGCACGAGAAACTGTAACAAGAATTCATGACCTTGCAGTTAGGGGAAATATTGGTAATTTTGGGAAACTACATGTTGACAATCATGATCACAGAAGTGAGCTTGAAAGGGCTAAATTGCAGGCGGGTCAAAAAAATGGAGGAAAGAGGGCTCAAGATAGCAATTCAGAAAGTTCTCCAGAGTTCAAAAAATTTAGGAGAGTGAATGCATGGGCAGCAAAATTTGCTGCACTTGCATGTTAAGGGGAGTTGCAAATGTCAGGGCGGCAAATTTTTCCACTCCTGCATGTTAAAATAGAGCATTCAAATGAATGAGTGGAAAAAATGGCCACTTTTGCATGGAAAATGTAACAAGTTTTGCAAAGTGTATGAGTGGTAAACATTACTGCTTTTACATAAAAGGACCGTCAAGATCACCTGTTTGAGTGGTAAGTTTTACCGATTCAACATATAATGGGAAGTTCAAAGTTTTTATGTTTAAGTGGTAAATTTTACCGCTATCGCATATTAGGCAAACATGTTTCATGTAGGGGTAGCGAGTTTTGCCGCCCTTACACGAAATAGGTATGCTAAGGATCATATGCATCGGTGGCAGAAAATACCACTGATACATCAGGTCTAAACGAGAAAAAATCCTAACTTTTTGAACATTAATCAAAATCCATTCATTCACAGGAACCTAGGTTTAAAAATTGGCAAAAATTGCTGATAGAAAACAAAGGTAAACATCTCATACAATCACTAGGGTTTAGAAACAATAAATAACAATCGATTCATACATATACAAAGATAATAAATTTTAAACCAAACAAAAACATTCATTAAAAATGTAAGCAAACATTTGCGTTGCACATAAAACCCTAAAGGAAAAATAAAGAATAAAATGAAAAACAAAAACCTACCTGTAAGAGGTAACAAAAACCCTAGGTGCGACCACGAGGAACAAATCAACCCATACCAAATGAATCGGTAGTTTGATCAGCTTTAGAGGAGATCAGATTCGTAGCATAGAAGGTTTTAAACAACATGTAAATGAAAATAACAAACAAAAATTACTTAAAAGCTTTTTAAAAATCTCATTAATCTTTGGCACAAGTGCCATTAATGCGACTCAAGTTCACTCAATTTGCCTAAGATTTGTTCGAGTGGTGAAATTCACCGTCTCCACATATCATAGGCATGACATGCATGGACGACAAAATTTGCCACCCTTGCACAAAGTAGCAAAAAGACCAATATGTTATGGCAGAGAAAATTACCGCTTAAACATAAACTTAGATAAAAACAAAATGCATGGGCGGCAAAATTCGTCGCCCTTGTATGCAACTCAAAAACTAAAATATGCAATGGGGGAGAAAATCATCGACCATGCATATTCACAAAAATTCCTCTAACTCTTCAAAATTGGAAAAGCCATTTATACAACTTATGCAAACTTCAAGAAGTCCAAACGAGAAAATACTTGAATAGATAATAAGGAGCAAGAGGACTACGCATGAGAATGAGATGACTCACCTTGATTTGTGAACTTAGAGTGTAGGCTACGAAATAGACAAGTTTGTAGCGGTCGTCCTATAAAATGAGCGCAACTGATTTTGAGGACAACAGATGGCTCTAACTGGGGAACTTCCTTTGATTGGTCTTTGAAATGATCAAAGGGAGGAGAATCTAGTCTCTAAGTGCCTTCATCCATGCCATTGGGCCATAGAGTCAAGCTACCAAAACAAAAATACACAAAAAGACTAAACAAAAATGAAAAAGAAAATCACAATCTATACAAATATACGGATGAACTTATCTGATACTTCATGGATTCAAATGCTTTAGATATTTTCCACTATGGGGCAGTAAGAACAATGTCCCATCTTGATTTTCTAGCAAGAAACTATTCTCACCACAAAGTTGGTGAATGATGAATGGGCCTCTCCATAGGGAATCAAATTTCCCATGCATTTCCTTTGGCTCTCTCCTCTTGTCCCATAACAAGACTTGATCCCCAACTTGAAATTCTCTGGCCTTCGCCTTTTTGTCAAACAACTTCTTAACCTAACTTTGATGCTTAGCAATATGGTCTACTACCATAACCTGCTGCTCTTCAAGTTCAGAAAGGTACATTATTCTTTTATCAATAGAACTTTCAAAAGTTCTATCTTCCGCTGCTTTTGCCAACTTCAAAGCCGACAATTCCAAGGTAATAGGTATTTCTACATTCAAACCATATAGAAGTTGGATTGGTGACATACCAACAGCCCTCTTAGGGGTAATTCTATCGGCCCATAAAGCATCAAACAAAGCTTTATGCCACATTCTTTGATTGTCTTCTACTATTTTCTTGATAATTATAACGAGATTCTTATTGCTAGATTTTGCTTGACCATTCCCTTGTGGATAATAGTCGGATGAATGTGAAAGAATAATCCCATATTCAAAACAAAAACTAGTGATTTGATTTGAAGAAAAACTTGTAGCATTATCTGCTACAATTTTGTTTGGGACTCCAAACAAGGAAATGATGTTCTCCTTGAGGAACTTGCACACTACCTCAGAAGTAGCATGCCTAACTAGAATAGCCTCCACCCACTTGGTGAAGTAATCTATTGCAGTAAGAAAAAAACTATGTCCTACAGTCAATGGTGGATTCACAACACCAATGAAATCAATGCCCCATTGTTGAAAAGGTTCCTCAATCACAACTGGTTTTAGTGGTAATGTAGCTAACTTAGGCTTCCCCACAAACTATTGGCAGAGTTCACATCTACGTACCCATTTGTACGTGTCTTGAAATAATGTAGGCCAATAGTACCTAGCCCACAAAATTTTATGAGCTATTGCAGGTGTAAAAAAAATGTCCTCGACATGCCAAATTGTGAAAAGACTCTGAAAGTTTGATTTCTTGTGGTTTATCCACACAACAGAGAAAAAATCCATCAAGACTTCTTTTATACAAATTGTTATCCCACAGGACATAGTTTACAACCTTTAGCTTGATAGTTCGCTTCTCTTTATAAGATGAATGAAAAGGGCACTCACCATATATGAGAAAATAACTGATATTAGAATACCATTCATCTGTTGTAGTAACAAAGAGAACAGTTGGAACATCTTCAACCTCTACCTCTTCATCGCTTGTTTAGTTTGGGACATTATCAGCAATCAGCCGACACAAAGCTCTCCCATGCACAAGTTTGGTAGGTTTGATATCAAGATCAAATTCTTGAATTTTTGCAATCCAATTGGCCCTTTTAGTCCCAAATTCTTGTTGTGTCAGGATATATTTCACTGTTGTATCTGGTACCAAAATAATAGTATGTGAATTGAAAATGTAAAACATGAAATTCTTCACCACTTTGACTACAACATAAGCATGTTTCTCCATATTTGAGTACTTAAGTTCATGAGCCTTCAGTGGGCAACTCATAAACGAAATCAAAGATTCCACACCCTCTTCATTCTGTTGAACCAGAATCGCTGAAAGTGTATGCTCTAAAGCATAACTATACATTATGAAACCTTTAGTGTAGTCAGGACAAACTAGAACTAGAGCATGGGCTATGGCCTTTTTAATGTCCTCGAAAGCTACTTTACGTTTCGCACTCCGACAGAAAGTGGTCTTACCTTTCATCATATTAATAATATGACAAGTCTTCTCTGTAAATTCTGGAATGAACCTTCGCAAGAAATTCACCTTCCCAAAGAAAGAATGAACTATTGTCTTACTAGTAGGCAAAGTAAGACCTTGGATAGATTTGACTCTCAGAACCTAGATAGATTTGACTCTCTCTGAGCCAATTTTAGTACCTTCTTTGGACACAATGTGACCAAGAAGCTTACCTTCTGTAACCCCAAAAATTGACTTCTTAGGATTAAGAGAAATACCATTTTGATGACACCGTTCCAAGACTTGTCGCAAATGGTAGGCATGATCTTGATGCTTTTTAGGGAAAACGGTCAAGTCATCAAGGTACACTACAATGAACTTCCCCATTTCATCTCCGAAAGTGAGGTCCATTGCTCTTTGGAAAGTAGCGCTAGCATTGATTAAACTAAACGGTATCCTGCAATATGCAAATGTGCCCCAAGGTGTTGTGAAAGCAATGTTGTATTGATCTACTTCATTGACTTCTACTTGATTATAGCCTGAAAAAATATCTAACATAGACAACATCTCTGAACCAGTTACAGTTTGTAACGCTTGATCAATAATAGGCAGAGGGTAGTTATCTTTTAAAGAAGATTGATTAAGATTTCTAAAATCTACACAATTATGGATTTCTTCGTTCTTCTTCCTTATAGGAACAATATTGGCAATCCAAGTAGAATGGTGAACAGGAAATATTATCCTAGCATTCAACATTTTTTGTATTTCAGAAAGAATAGTACTTGATATCTTGGGATTATACTGCCTCTGCTTTTGTTTGTGAGGCAACGATCCTACCTTGAGAGGAATCTCATGTTGTATCTCCTTGGGTCTGAAAGACTTCAGATCATCATATGAATATGCCAGCACATCAATGTAGTGGTGAAGAAGTGTAATGAACTTGAATTTCTCATCAACAGTGCAACATTTTCCGATGTTAACCATCTCAGGATCCTCCTCAGAACTTAGGTTCACTTGTTCAAATTCCATTGATGAATTTGAGTCAAGTTGCTGCTGTTGTTTGATATATCTATCATGCTTGTCAAATAATTTTTCTAGAGAAACCAAACCTTTCATAAGCTTATTCCCTTTTAATTGAAGAGTCTCCTCACTAGTCTATAAATCTACTTCAGAAACATATTCCTGAGGTGGAGAATCACTTCCTTTAAAGCAGAGCTGATCAAAGCTATCTATCTTCTCTAAGAAAGCTATGATCTTCTTATCACCATTGAAACTTGCCAATGGTCAGCATTACCAGGTACACTTGGTTGGAAGACCAACTCAATTATGTACTTATCTCCTTTAAAATCCTTGTGAGGGACCATAAGGGTAGTAGAGATGGCTAATGAATCAGCATGATCATTAAACTCTCTTGGTACCATAGAGATGTTGAAAGCATCAAAACCTTCAATGCAATCCCAGACATGATTGCGGTAATGTCTTAGCATTTCATTCTTGGTTTGGAAAAGATTCCTTACCTGACAAACAACAAGCTCTACATCACCTTGTGCGTGAAGATTTTTAATACCTTTAACACGAGTAGCCTCCATTCTGAGTAACAATGACTTGTGCTTAGCTGTGTTATTAGTATTGTCAAACTGCAGCTTATAGGTGAAAGGAAAAATATCATCTTGTGGAGATATTAGAACTATTCTAGCCCCATATCCAATGGAAGAACAACTACCATCAAATTCTAAAATCCACATATCATTTGAATTTCCCACTTTGATAGTTCTATGACCAGTAGATTCTTCGCCAGAATAAGAAGAAGGATCCTCTATCACCATACTCTCATCTAAACTTTCCTCTGAATTTTCTTCTAAGTCCTCATTTGAATTATCTAAATTTTCATCTAATGAACTAGAAGTTTTTTCAGTGGTCAAGAAATAATTACCCATCCCTGAAGACTTAATAAAATTTGAGGTTTTGGATCTTCAGTTTGAGTAACAATATATTTTGCTTCCTTTTCAGGAAGCAATTTCTACATGACACCTTTGACAGGTATCCTTGCCTCAGATAAATCCATGTTTAGTTCTCCTCCCACATCCTTACAAAAATTGCGTCCAAGCAAAATACCATAAGAAGCTGGAACATCAGCAACTAAGACGGTCATCTTTATTCTTTTCTCTGGAAAAGCTATGAATGCAAATTGTGCATCCTTAATTTGGCCTAACAAAGGTACTTTCTTATTTTCCATTGAAAATCATCTCTTGAAGGTCTTGGTCAAAGTAAGACCAAGAGCATCTGCCACCTTGGCAGACATGACATTGTTAGAAGCTCCTGAGTCTATGATACAATTGCTTAATTTGTGACCATTGACTAACAGAGAAATGTAGAAGGCTTCTTTTTTTCCTGGAGCAACAAGAGGAGTAGTAACTAGGTTATTTTGGGCAGTCCTATTCTTTGAGGAGTCATGAATAGTCTTGGAAGAATCTTGCCCTGTAGGGGCAGCCTTGTTTTTAACATACTTAGCTAACCTTTCATACTGATCAGGGTTAGCTTGTAAATATTCTACCTTAGACATCTAGATTTTGGTTCTCCTAGCATGATCAATTATGTCGAAGAGCTGAAATGAATTAGACACAGCGGAAGGAAATCCTTCATTCTGGGGTTTAATTGGGTTAGTACTAGTCTGAGGAATAGCAGTAGAAGAAGTAGGATTGTTAGAATAACTTACTTGCTTATTGACAGTCGGTTCCCTTGATTGAAAAGGCAATGGAGTTCGTTGTTTGGCAATTGAAATCATAGGTTGAGGCTCTTCTCTTGACTTTCCTTTATCAGCCACTTACTGATTTGGTTGGTTTTGAGACCTGGTGAAAATAGCATACGCTCCACCATATACATCTTCTTCTCTTTCTGCTTCATCTTGATAGTTTAGGAACCCAATAATAGAGTCACTAGCTAATTCTTCTTATCCTTCCATAAAAAGATTAGCATTATTTTCTTGATCCAAGTCAGGCTGGAAATAATTACATGGAAGCTCCTCCAATTTATGAAAGAGACTAACATCACTTTGTCAAACTTGAAATTCTAGATAGGTCAAAATTCATAAAATCAGACTTAAGACATCACAGAAGTATGTATATGCAATAGAGGATAGACTTGTGATCAAACCAAGCATCAATTTGCAAAAACAATATTAAGCTAATCCCTATCTATAGTTGTTCATAATGAAACATAACTCACAAATACATGCATGACATTAATTTGTTGATATTCTTGGTACATAGGCCATTCATGATTGAGAGTTATATACATAATGAACAGCTGCAGATTAGTGTGAACGGTTATGCATTAAATGTTCAGGGATCAAATGATAGAATTAGATAATCAAGTGAAGGAGATAAGTACAGGTGTGATCAAGTGATTACATATTACTGTATAGACAAGGACATGTGTCAAACAAAGTCTTGTATTCAAGACAAGAAGGAGTATACATGCTACAGGAGCTGTCTAATGTGAGGGAAATGATACATGTATTTATTTTCATCTCATATGATAATGTGCCTGATAAATATGCCATGAACAATGGACAGGAGTGCTTGACAAAATGCATGCTACAGGAGTTCAAAGTACTCAACCACAAGTATAAATGAAAGAAACATTAATAATCTCTTTGAGTGTCAAAACCTTGTGGATGTGATGCTTAGGAACTATAGTTGAAGACAAATCAAGTAGCATGCATGATGTAACCTGACAATGACAGTCATAAGAAAAGAGCAAGAAGACAAGTGCAGATTAAAAATTTAGATAACATCAAATACAGGTGGGCAATCATTGATGGTACACAAGATAAGAGCATCTGACAAGTGGTAGCCAAGCTACAAGAGCTATCTAAAGTACAAGAATCATTTGGATGCAGAAAATGATACCTGATATCAGGTATATGCCATATGGATGCACAGAAAGTAAAGAAGAATACAGTTTCAACTTTTGATAAGATCATATGTCATAAAGAGCTACATCCATGCTTCAGTCCAATACATTTTGGGTATTCATAATATCTTTCTGATAGTAATAATTACAAAATAGAAAGAGTGATCAAGTTAAAATTGTCTAAAGAAGAGCTCAAATCTACAGATTTGTCAAGCCTGTATTATGTTTTTGAAGCTATTGTTTCAAGTTCTTGTATATACAGAGGAGAGGAGTAGTTAAAAGAAAAATGTCATGATTGTGCTTGAAAAGGTTTTGTTCTCAGAAATAGTACAAGTCTCATTGCATCTTTTAAAAGATTTATGAAGAATGAAAGAAAGCTACAGGAATCAAGAAATGCCATGATTATGCTAGGGAAAGAAGCATGCATATAGAATTTTGTAAAAATCTTAGTTTCTTTTCATATTTGATGATAAAGAGAAGTTGCAGAATTTAAAATGGTACATGGCCGTACCCTAGAAAAGAGATTTCTGTATGAAGAAAATTGAAACCTTGGTTACAAATTTTGAAACTCTAATACTTTTTGATATCTATAGGAAAAGAGAAATACACAGAGAAGAAGATGCATGGATGTGACAGAGAAAATATATCTATGCAAAAGATTGTAATACCCATCTACAAATGTTAAAACCCTTGTTTCATTTTTTATACAGGCAAAAGAAGTGTTACAGGATGGAGCTAATGCCATAGCCATGCTAAGAAAGAAAGCTTAGAGATAGAAATTTCAAAACCCATCTCAGTTTTTTACAAACCCTAGTGCCATTTTTACATTCATAGTGGAAAAATGAAAGAAAATTCATATATAAGCATGGCCGTGGCCAATAGCATTTCTGTATACACAAATAATGAAAACCCTTGTGGTAATTTTTGAAACCCTCAAGTTTTGTATTACAGTGAGTAATACATACACAAGCACAACCAAACTAGAGAATGGTTGTTTCTTCGAAATCAAAAGGTTGCCCACAGAAGATACAAAACCCTTGTCAAAAAATTAACATACTTGTCAAAAAATCAAGATACAGAAGCAATAGAGTGGTCGTGGCTCGCCAAATATTTTCTATGAAGAAGTGAAATACCCACTTAAAAAATCTCAGAACCCTTGTATTTTTCTAGTTACAGTGTCAAAGAAGATACATAAAAGATAGAACCAGGAAGGAATCTCACCTCACATAGTTGCAGAGCTATGGTAGGCTACGGCCTTTTCTTTTATTATTTTTTCTTAGAGAACAAATGCAAAGGACCAGAGAAAAAGACACGGGATCAAGAAAAAGTTTGTTAGAAAATGTAATGAATGTACAGGTTCATAGTTGCGGCTATTCAAAGAGAAAAAGCCACAGAAGATACATGAAATACCAGTATATGCTCGAAACAAATGTTCGCCTTCTTTTCCATATTCAAAATGCCAAAATTTTGACCAGAGAAGACCATATAAGGAGTAAAGAACAAGAGGAATATGCTTGAATAGTTCAAACCCTAGTCGGCTATGGTGAAGTTGCAGAGCCAAAACAAAAGAGAAGTGAAATGCAGAATGAAGTGATCTTTAGGGTTTCAACTTACTTTTGTTCGATGGAACCTTCTTTTCATTTTTGTTTTTGACTTAACAAAAGATAAATCAAGTGCCTTATCTGAATGCCCATGTTCAAGACCTTGTCTTGATAATTCCCTAGTCATCATAATTTGGAGAGGCTGACAAACACTTATGCATTTGATTTTAGTAGAGTCAATGATTGACATCATCAAGAGGAAAGGCTTACGCCTTATAAATCTTTCAAACCTCTTATTTCCTATATGGTCGACATTGCCTCATAAAAAACCTGAACATGGTCAAAGATGCCTTAAGTCGAAGATAAATTTGTCTCTTTGCAATATGGTAAAAGATCCCAAGATTCCCTTTCAAATCATGCATGGTAACTGAATATGGTTAGGGGCTTTTCATGCCTTATAATTTTTACATCAAAAGGTCAAAGGTAAAACATCATATGAGGACAAGATATGTGTGCAAGGTGGCAGACTCATTGATAAGGTTATATTTTGCACGGTAGAAATTATGTAGTAAGAAAAGAATATTTGCATGAAGTGGATAAGGTAAGGGCAAGGTGGCAGAGTGTATAAAGAAGGTGATTTATTTTACAAGGGTAAAGTGCTTTAAAGATTTGACCAAATGCATGCAGGACAAAAAGTGTAATGACAAGAGCATGGATAAGGTAAAGTTTTACAAAAATGGTAGCATAAATGAAGACAACTATATTGTTTGCATGATAAATGAGACAAAAGGCAGGGGAAATTATTTTATGCCTTAAATGCCTTGGTGTTTTGTAATGATATATTTTTCGCCTTGGCAATGTAATGGATCAATAAGGGTGAATTTTTGCCTTAGTGCATGTATCACGCAACTAGGGGATTTTTCTTGCATGGAGACATAAGGGGTTTTTGTTTTCTCTTAAAGTCCTATTTTTTGCTCAAATCATGCAAATTAGGCAAGTGTATTTGGAGAGATAAGGTATTTATTTTCTCTTTCATCATGCATGTTTTTACAACCAAATCAATGCAAGTGAACTATAAAGTAATATTCTAGAAATTACTTTATTATTTTTCACAAGTTGTAAAATCATGAAAAAATATAAATTGTAACTAATAGTAAAGTAATTATCCTAATTACTTTATTATCCACTCACATCAATTTTGCAAATGCAAAATCATGCAAATTGATGAGTTGAGTTAACTGAGACCATTTAGGAACTTTTTGCATGATTTGGGGAGCAATTTGAGGAGTTTTGGTCAACTTCTTTTTTCAAACATATGGAGAGGATCAACTTGGAGCTATTTTTGCTCAATTTGTGACAGTTTGGACCCTTATTTCTAAGGATTTCTTAGTTTTCTCATGGATCACTTTAGAGGACTTATTTTTAGAGGTAGTTAGCTGCAATTCTATTTTTCATGCCTCTTGAAGAGAGCAAGCTATATATTGTAAAGCAATACTTAGGTTTTGGCTAACTCTTGCCTTGTACTCTTTACACTTTGAGAGAGGAGGGTTTTGTAATTCATTGATTATAGATTTTATAGAGATTACAATAGGTTATAGGTTCCATTTTTTTTGGTCTCTCATGCAATATTTTCCTTTATTTTCATTGAAATTAAGTGTTTTCCTTTCCATTGATGCTACTTGTATAAATGATTTAATGAAATTTTATTGTGTTTAAATATCAAAACCTTTAAAATTATTGTCTCATTCTTACTTGCAAGTATTAAGCATAGTGATATCACAGGTCTTAGGTTGTGTTATTGAAATATTTTCTTTTATGTTGTGAAAAATCCTTTTCCTTCATAAAGAAGATAATTTCCAACTTTCCTTAGAAACAGTTTTGTGATTCTTGTTCCAAAGTTGGATTGTGTGGATAAGATTTCTGAAATTTATTGTGAACCACATTTGCATTTTTCCATCATTATTAGGTGCATCATCAAATTTTATAGTTTTATTACCTTAGAGATTCCTTTTTTACCCTTTTCCAAACTGAATTCATAGAATCAAACTGAATATTTTAAGGGAACCAACCCATAATCTGGAGGTTCAAACTCAATATAGGTCACCCATAGCCTGAGTTTATCCCCATGTTTCAAAGGATTGCAAAGTTTCACAGCTTTGCATAAGGGTGCAATCCTTATCGACAACAGTTTTTGGCATGCCCGGTGGGACTTTGAACTGATTTTTAGTTCAAAAGGACTTATTTTTTCTACTATTTTGGTATGATCAGCAGTTAATAGAGCCTTTTAGAGGTGTTATTTCAAAATACCTAGTGACTCTATCTTTCTAGTTTTATAGATAAGATTTTATAGCCTATGAGAAGAATTTCACAAGATCAGGTTTTAGTTGTTTTCCAACTTTCTGAATGAGTAAACATCTCTACCTTTCATGGGAACATGTCATATCATCCATCATATCATGAAAATAGTGCTAATCCTCCATCTTATCAGCCATATCATACTAGCCATGCTGCTGGTTTTAGCCCAAATTTCATGGTTTTTCAAGGAAACTAGAATGCACAGTACTCTTACCTCCCACCCACCCCTACTCATCCTTCATATCAGTACTTACATGTCCAAAATCAATCCCAAGAGGTAATGGATATGAAGTATAGCATGAGTGATATCAATGATACATTGTTAAAAGTCATAATGCAACTAGAAGAGTTTAAGAGGCTACAAGAGTATCAGCAGCAGCAAGAAGAGATGGATTATCAGGCCTATCTTCATAAGCAAGAATTGAAGGCACAAAGGATACAATTTGAACAAGTTCTTGCAAAATAGATTGCAACAAATGAGGCACATATGAAGTATTTACTTTCACAAATACAAAAGCAAGACATCCGGACAGCTACATTCACTCTAGATCAGCCTCCTCAAAATAAGGTTAGTAGGTATCAAGTTTCAAATTTCAGAAATTCTAATTTTGCTCAAGAATCTAGTTGCATTCAAAATTAGTCTATTAGTCCTCAATATCAGTCACATCAAGTACCTAAATCAAACCATCAGTCTTTTGAACAAGTATGGCAGCCTTCTTGGACCAAACACCCTGATTATGAAATGCCAAATCTTATCAAAACTACCTCTCCCATACCAATCCAAAATCATGAAAGAGAAGAAGTAGTGATAAAACTTGAACCAATCAAGATTCCAGGTTTCAATCAAGAAAAATCAGATGTGGTGCATGATGTTTCTGCTATTTTTACTGTGTCCCCAGTTGAAAATAAGCATAATTCATACAAAGGAGATGCTTGTTCAAATTTGGCACCAAATCCTTTTCATTTTGATTCATTTGAGAAGTTCTCTAAAGCTATTTACAAGATAAATGAAAGTAGGATACATATATTGGAAGGACAAAATCTTCAATTGCAAAGACAAGTTGCCCACATTCTAATGGAGAAAGCCTCATGTGATGAGGAAGAACTAGTTTCTTTGTTTAATCAGCTACCTGGTTTCATTGAACCAGATTCAGAAGAGCTCATACCATAGGCAAAAATAACATAACAATAGGAAGATGCAAGTAATTGTGATGGTCTGTTGATTTACCAAGAATAGAATGAGGATAGTCATGAGAACACTAGGAGTTTGGAGTTGGAATCAGATATTCTATCACATGTTCCTAAAAGCCTTCAAAAATCTGATAATTTTGATGAGTTATTAGCTATCCTAATGGAAGAAGGTGATTCGTTAACCATAGAGGAGGAATTGATATGGTAGGACATCATGTACAGTGAAAATTCTGAGCAACACAGTGAGGAAACTCAAATAATTTTAGTGCTGGAATATTAGTTGGATGAGAGTGTGTTTTCAGATATTATAGAGGTTTTTTGTTCTAACATAGATAGTAATTTGATACCATGTGAATCAACAGTATGTGATCAGCCTATTCAGGACAAAGATGCAAATATTAGTTCATTTCATTCATCTGAGCTAACTCTTTCAAGTCAGATTGATATTGCAAGTGATCATAGGATAGCAGATCTAGATCAAGACACCATGGGTATCAACCAAAGATACATCATTGCAAAAGGATGCCCAATCAGGGATATAGTTGTCAGAGAGCTAAAGAAGTAGGTACAGATTGTTAATGTACCAACAGAGCAGTTTTTAGCCTCAAAACAACAAAATCAGATCATCTTTTTACCCCATGACAGAAGTTTACATGATGAGGTTCAGCTGGTGAGTGACTTTGTCTACATTTTTTATGAAGCATTGCAAAAATTTATTGAGTACTTTCTTGTACTTCATCTAATTTCAAACATTCATAAGCATGTGAATCAGTGCCCCCTGTTGAGGAAGGGAAGTTATTTTAACCAAATAGTTAATGGATTCATTTGACCAGCATCTTTAGCTGATTAGAGTAGGGTAGAGTAGAATTCAGTTTAGTTTTTCGCTTCCAAGAAGTGCTTTTGCACATGTTGCTGGCTTTGTCTTAGTTTAGTTTCAGTTTTAGTTTTTGTTGCTGCTGTAGTTTTTCTATTAGTGTGAGTTGCAGAAAGTTTTTCAAAGTTCAGGGCAGAAGAGACTCATGTGCCCAATGGAATTGCAAGGCTACTAGTCCTAAGTTGTTTAACAAGAAAACACCCCTAAGAGGTCGCCATAAATATTACTAAATTTTGTTCACACTAAATTTAGTTAGAACTATTTGCAGTTGTTTCAAAAGGAGTAAAAGAAAACTTTTAAAGTTTTGCATTCAGTGAATATTCGATGTCTTGACAAAACAGAAATAATGATCAATTGTCATGATAACCCAATAGTCCAATCAGGACTGTCAAATCATCATGACAAGTGAGTTAGATTGTCAATAAATCAAACAGTCAAGGAAGGCAGTTGATCTAAACTATTTTTATCTTTCAAGAGTTATAAGACAATTTGATTATTCAGATAATCATAATTGAAAACAAGAAAGAAAGGTATTCATTTGAACTATCATTTCATATCATATTTGGAACATACATTCAGTTTCAGTTACTTTATCCTATGCATTGATTGAAAAAGAAACATACATAAATCAGGTGCATAAGGTAAATTACTGATCATGTTTAAAAGAAATGTTTAAATGTGTCCCACACAAGCCGTGGGAGTGACTAAACTGAGCAATGCAGACATATGCAAGCTATAGATCTGATGATAAAAGAAATGAGAAAGAACACATGATAATATGAAATATCCATCATTGCCTAAAAGCAAGGTTGATGTCCTTTGTTGGTTGATGTACTCATTGATGGCTGATCTCATATCTTCATCTTCAGCTCCAGTTGTATTAAGTGAACCTGCAAAAAAATTGGGAAAGCCCCATTAGAGCTCTAGATATTTAACACTATCATATGCTTTTATCAAACAAACATATCAACTTGCCACATCATGCATTTCATATGAGGGAATCAAATTAGACATGTGCCATAAATCAGAACATCATGAGTAAGATCAATCAACTCCATAAGGTATGTTTTTATGCTAACTTGTTTGTTCACTGTGCAAGTATAGGAAAAGTAATGCTGCTGATTTGAAGACATTAAAACATGTGGAGAAAATGTGGCTCCCACAAGGGTTGAGCCTAGCATGTTTCCTTTTTCTATTCATTCAAAAACGATATTAGAATAAAGGACAGGATGCATCATTCAAAGATATATCATGCATCACAAAATCAACTTGCAGAAAAGTGTGTCATCATGATCATGAAAAGGAGCAGTTGCTCCTATAAACTATGTTCACTTTGATAATAGTTGATTAAATCAGATCAGGTATATTCATTTTGCCTCATAACAGATCACAAATGGATCAGTGTTTCAGAATCAAATTGATAGATTGCAGAATACAGAAATGTAGCTATGAAAAGGTACTTTTATTTATTTTTATCATCATTAGAATGCCTTACTACTGTCATATTTCATGCTACAATCATCTAGATAGGTCAAACTTCAAAAAATCAGACTTAAGACATCACAGAAGTATGTAAATGCAATAGAGGACAGACTTGTGATCAAACAAAGTATCAATTTGCAAAGACAATATCAAGATAATCCCTATCTGTAGTTGTTCATAATGAAACATAACTCACAAATATAGGGATGACATTAATTTGTCAATATTCTAGGTACATAGGCCATTCATGATTGAGAGTTCTATACATAATGAACAGCTGCAAATTAGTGTGAACGGTTATGCATTAAATGTTCAGGGATTAAATGATAGAATCAGATAATCAAGTGAAGGAGACAAGTACAGGTATGATCAAGTGATTACATATTACTGTATAGACAATGACATGTGTCAAACAAAGTCTCATATTCAAGACAAGAAAGAGTATACATGCTACAGGAGCTGTCTAATGTGAGGGAAATGATACATGTATTTATTTTCATCTCATATGATAATGTGTTGATAAATATGCCATGAATAGTGGACAGGAGTGCTTGACAAAATGCATGATACAGGAGTTCAAAGTACTCAGCCATAGGTATAAATGAAAGAAACATTAATAATGCCTTTGAGTGTCAAAACCTTGTGGATGTGATGCTTAGGAACTATAGTTGAAGACAAATCAAGCAACATGCATGATGTAACCCGACAATGACAGTCATAAGAAAATAACAAGAAGACAAGTGCATATTATAAATTCAGATAACATCAAATACATGTGAGCAATCATCCATGGCATACAAGATAAGAGCATCTGACAAGTGGTAGCCAAGCTAGAGGAGCTATCTAAAGTACATGAATCATTTGGATGCAGAAAAGGATACCTGATATCAGGTATATGCCATATGGATGCACAGAAAGTAAAGTAAGAAGAATATAGATTCAACTTTTGTTAAGATCATATGTCATAAAGAGCTATAACCATGCTTCAGTCCAATACATTTTGGGTATTCATAATGTATTTTTGACAGTAACAATTACAAAATAGAAAGAGTGATCAAGTTAAAATTGTCTAAAGAAGAGCTCAAATCTGAAGATTTGCCAATCCTGTATTGTGTTTTTGAAACCATTGTTTCATGTTCTTGTATATACAGAGGAGAGGAGCAGTTAAAAGAAAAATGTCATGATTGTGCTTGGAAAGGTTTTGTTCTCAAAAATAGTACAAGTCTCATTGCATCTTTTAAAAGCTTTATGAAGAGTGAAAGAAAGCTACAGGAATCAAGAAATGCCATGATTATGCCAAGGAAAGAAGCATGCATACAGAAGTTTGTAAAAACCTTAGTTTCTTTTCATATTTGATGATAAAGAGAAGTTACAGAATTTAAAATGGTACATGGCCGTGCCCCAGAAAAGAGATTTCTGTATGAAGAAAATTGAAACCCTGGTTACAAATTTTGAAACCCTAATACTTTTTGATATCTACAGGAAAAGAGAAATACACAGAGAAGAAGATGCATGGCTATGATAGAGAAAATATATTTGTGCGAAAGATTGTAATACCCATCTGCAAATGTTAAAACCCTTGTTTCATTTTTTATACAGGCAAAAGAAGTATTACAGGATGGATCTAATGCCATAGCTGTGCTAAGAAAGAAAGCTTAGAGATAGAAATTTCAAAACCCATCTCAGTTTTTTACAAACCCTAGTGCCATTTTTACATTCATAGTGGAAAAATGAAAGGAAAGTCATATATAAGCATGGCCATGGATAATAGCATTTTTGTATACACAAATAATGAAAACCCTCGTGGTAATTTTTTGAAACCCTCAAGTTTTGTATTTACAGTGAGTAATACATACACATGCATGGCCAAACCAGAGAATGGTTGTTTCTTCAAAATCAAAAGTTTACCCACAAAGATACAAAACCCTTGTCAAAAAATTAACATACTTGTCAAAAAATCAAGATACAGAAGCAAGAATAGATTGGCCGTGGCTCACCAATTATTTTCTATAAAGAAGTGAAATACCCACTTAAAAAATCTCAGAACCCTTATCTTTTTCTAGTTACAGTGTCAAAGAAGATACATAAAAGATAGAACCAGGAAGGAAGCTCACCTCATAGTCGTAGATCTATGGTAGACTACGGCCTTTTCTTTTATTTTATTTTCTCATAGAACAAATGCAGAGGACTAGAGAAAAAGACACAAGATCAAGAAAACATTTGTTAGAAAATGTAATGAATGTACAGTTTCATAGCTGCGGCTATTTAAAGAGAAAAATCCATAGAAGATACATGAAATACCAGTATATGCCCGAAACAGATGGTCACCTTCTTTTCTATATTCAAGTTGCCAAACTTTTGATTGGAGAAGACCATATAAGGAGTAAAGAACCAGAGGAATATGCTTGAATAGTTCAAACCCTAGTCGGCCATGGTGAAGTTGCAGAGCCAAAACAAAAGAGAAGTGAAAGGCAGAATGAAGTAATCTTTAGGGTTTCAACTTACTTTTGTTCGATGGAACCTTCTTTTCATTTTCATTTTTGACTTAACAAAAGATAAATCAAGTGCCTTATCTGAATGCCCATGGTCAAGACCTTGTCTTGATAATTCCCTAGTCATCATAATTTGGAGGGGCTGACAAACACTTATGCATTTGATTTTAGTAGAGTCAATGATTAACATCATCAAGAGGAAAGGCTTACACCTTATAAATCTTTCAAACCTCTTATTTCCTATATGGTCGACATTGCCTCATGAAAAACCTGAACATGGTCAAAGATGCCTTAAGTCAAAGATACCTTTGTCTCTTTGCAATATGGTAAAAGATCCCAAGATTCTTTTTCAAATCATGCATGGTAACTGAATATGGTCAGGGGCTTTTCATGCCTTATAATTTTTACATCAAAAGGTCAAAGCTAAAACACAATATGAGGACAAGATATGCATACAAGGTGGTAGACTTATGGATAATGTTATATTTTGCATGGTGGAAATTATGTAGTAAGAAAATAATATTTGCATGAAGTGGATAGGGTAAGAGCAAGGTGGCAGAGTGTATAAAGAAGGTGATTTATTTTACAAGGGTAAAGTGCTTTAAAGATTTGACCAAATGCATTTAGGACAAAAAGTGTAATGGCAGGAGCATGGATAAGGTAAAGTTTTACAAAAATGGTAGGATAAATGAAGACAACTATATTGTTTGCATGATAAATGAAGACAAAGGCAGGGGAAATTCTTTTATGCCTTAAATGCCTTGGTGTTTTGTAATGATATCTTTTTCCCCTTGGCAATGTAATGGGGAAATAAGGGTGAATTTTTGCCTTAGTGCATGTATCATGCAACTAGGGGATTTTTCTTACATGGAGACATAAGGGGTTTTTGTTTTCTCTTAAAGTCCTATTTTTTGCTCAAATCATGCAAATTAGGCAAGTGTATTTGGAAAGATAAGGTATTTATTTTCTCTTTCACATTGCATGTTTTTACAACCAATGCAATGTAAATGAATAATAAAATAATATTCTACAAATTACTTTATTATTTTTCACAAGTTGTAAAATCATGAAAAAATATAAATTGTAACTAATAGTAAAGTAACTATCCTAATTACTTTATTATCCACTCACATCAATTTTGCAAATGCAAAATCATGCAAATTGATGAGTTGAGTTAACTGAGGCCATTTTAGGGACTTTTTGCATGATTTGGGAAGCAATTTGAGGAGTTTTGGTCAACTTCTTGATCAAACATATTGAGAGGATCAACTTGGAGCTATTTTTACTCAATTTGTGACAGTTTGGACCCTTATTTCTAGGGATTTCTTGGTTTGCTCATGGATCACTTTGGAGGACTTATTTTTAGAGGCAGTTAGCTACAGTTCTATTTTTCATCCCTCTTGAAGAGAGCAACCTATATATTGCAAAGCAAAACTTAGGTTTTGGCTAGTTCTTGCCTTTTGCTCTTTACACTTTGAGAGAGAAGAGGGTTTTGTAACTCATTGATTATAGATTTTATAGAGATTACAACAAGTTACAAGTTACATTTTTTTTGTCTCTCATGCAATATTTTCCTTTATTTTCATTGAAATCAAGTTTTTGCCTTTCCATTGATGCTACTTGTATGAATGATTTGATGAAATTTTATAGTGTTTAAATATAAAAACCTTTAAAATTATTGTCTCATTCTTACTTGCAAGTATTAAGCATAGTGATATCACAGGTCTTAGGTTGTGTTATTGAAATCTTTTCTTTTATGTTGTGAAAAATCCTTTTCCTTCATAAAGAAGATAATTTCCATCTTTCCTTAGAAATATTTTTGTGATTCTTGTGTGAAGGTTGGATTGTGTGGATAAGATTTCTGAAATTTATTGTGAACCACATTTGCATTTTTCCATCATTATTAGGTGCATCACCAAATTTTTCATTTTTATTGCCTTAGAGATTCTTTTTTTACCGTTTTCCAAACCAAATTCATAGATTCAAAGTAAATATTTTAAGGGAACTAGCCCATAATCTCGAGGTTCAAACTCAATATAGGTCACCCACAGCCTGAGTTTGTCCCCATGTCTCGAAGGATTGCAGAGTTTCACAGCTTTGCATAAGGGTGCAATCCTTATCGACAACAAATATCAAGATCAAATTCTTGAATTTTGGCAATCCAATTACCCCTTTTAGTCCCAAATTCTTGTTGTGTCATGATAGATTTCACTATTGTATTTGGCACCAAAACAACAATATGTGAATTCAAAACATAAAACTTGAAATGCTTCACCTCTTTGACTACAGCATAAGCATGTTTCTCCATATTTGAGTACTTAAGTTCATGAGCCTTTAGTGGGCAACTCATAAATGAAATGGGAGATTCCACACCCTCTTCATTCCGCTGAACCAGAATTGCTGAAAGTGTATGCTCTGAAGCATAACTATACATTATGAAACCTTTAGTGTAGTCAGTACAAACTAGAACTAGAGCATGGGCTATGGCCTTTTTAATGTCCTCAAAAGCTGCTTTACCTTCTGCGCTCCAATGGAAAGTGGTCTTACCTTTCATCATATTAACAATATGATGAGTCTTCTCTGTGAATTCTGGAATGAACTTTCGCAAGAAATTCACCTTCCCAAATAAAGAATGAACTGCTATCTTACTAGCAAGCAAAGTAAGTTCTTCGATAGATTTGTCTCTTTCTGAGTCAATTTTAGTACCTTATTTGGACACAATGTGACTAAGAAGCTTACCTTCTGTAACCCCCAAAACTGACTTCTTAGGATTAAGAGAAATACCATTTTTACGACACCGTTCCAAGACCTGTCACAAATGGTAGGCATGATCTTGATGCTTTTTAGAGAAAATAGTCAAGTAATCAATGTACACTACAATGAACTTCCCCATTTTATCTCTGAAAGTGATGTCCATTGCTCTTTGGAAAGTAGCGCCAGCATTGATTAAACCAAACGGCATCCTGCGATATGCAAATGTGCCCCAAGGTGTTGTGAAAGCTGTCTTGTACTGATCTACTTTACTAACTTCTACTTGATTATAGCCTAAAAAACTAACATAGACAGCATCTCTAAACCAGTTACAGTTTGTAACACTTGATCAATAATAGGCAGAGGGTAGTTATCTTTTAAAGAAGATTGATTAAGATTTATGAAATCTACACAAATATGGATTTCTCCATTCTTCTTCCTTACAGGAACAATATTGGTGATCAAAGTAGAATGGTGAATAGGAAAGATTATACTAGCATTCAACATTTTTTGGATTTCATCAAGAATAGTACTTGATATCTTGGGATTATACTACCTCTGCTTTTGTTTGTGAGGCAACGAACCTACCTTGAGAGGAATCTCGTGTTGGATCTCATTGGGTCTGAAAGACTTCAGATCATCATATGAATATGCCAGCACATCGATGTAGTGGCGAAGAAGTGTAATGAACTTGAATTTCTCATCAACAGTGCAACATTTCCTGATGTTAACCATCTTGGGATCTACCTTAGAACTCAGGTTCACTTGTTCAAACTCCATTGATGAATTTGAATCAAGTTGCTGCTGTTGTTTGATATATCTATCATGCTTGTCAAATAATTTTTCCAGAGAAACCAAACCTTTCAAAATCTTATTCCCTTTTAATTGAAGAATCTCCTCACCAGTCTGTGAATCTACTTCAGAAACATATTCCTGAGGTGGAGACTCACTACCTTCAAATTAGACTTCATCAAAGCTATCTATCTTCTCTAAAAAAGCTATGATCTGGTTATCACCATTAAAGACTTGCTAATGGTCAACATTATCAGGTACACTTGGTCAGAAGGCCAACTCAATTGTGTACTTATCACCTTTAAAATCCTTTTGAGGGACCATAAGGGTGGCAGCGACGGCTAATGAATCAACACGACCATTGAACTCTCTTAGTACCGCAGAGATGTTGAAAGCATCAAAACCTTCAATGCAATCCTGAACACGATTGCGATAATGTCTTAGCCTTTCATTCTTAGTTTGGTAAAGATTCCTTACCTGACAAATAATAAGCTTTGCATCACCTTGTGCGTGAAGATTTTTAATACCTTTAACACGAGCAGCCTCCATTCCAAGTAACAATGACTTGTACTTAGCGGTGTTATTAGGAGAAAGGAAAAACATCACCTTGTGGAGATATTAGAACTATTCTAGCCCCATATCCAATCGAAGAATAGCTACCATCAAATTCTAAAATCCAAATATCATTTGAATTTCCCACTTTGATATTTCTATGACCAGTAGATTCTTCACTGGAATAAGAAGGATCCTCTATCACCATACTCTCATTTCAACTTTCCTCTAAATTTTCTTCTAAGTCCTCATCTGAATTATCTGAATTTTCATCTGATGAACTAGAAGTGTTTTTAGTGGTTAAGAGATAATTACCCATCCCTGTAGACTCAATTAAAATTTGAGCTTTTGGATCTTTAGTTTGAGTAACAATATATTTTGCTTCCTTTTCGGGAAACAATTTATACATGACACATTTGACAGGTATCCTTGCCTCAGATAAATCCATGTTTAGTTCTCCTCCCACATCCTTATAAAAATTGCGTCCAAGCAAAATACCATAAGAAGCTGGAACATCAGCAACTAAGACGGTCTTCTTTATTCTTTTCTCTGGAAAAGCTGCGAATTGAAATTGTGCATCCTTAATTTGGCCTAACAAAGGTACTTGCTTATTTTCCATTGAAAAGCATCTGCTGAAGGTCTTGGTCAAAGTAAGACCTAGAGCATCTGCCACCTTGGCAGGCATGACATTGTCGGAAGCTCCCGAGTCTATGATACAATTGCTTAATTTGTGACCATTAACAAACAAAGAAATGTAGAAGGGTTCTATTTTTCCTGGAGCAACGAGAGGAGTAGTAACTAGGTTATTTTAGGTGGACCTATTCTTTGAGGAGTCATGAATAGTCTTGAAAGAATCTTGCCCTATAGGGGCAACCTTTTTTTTAAAATACTTAGCTAACCTTTCAAATTGATCAGGGTTATCTTATAAATATTCTACCTCGAACATCTGGATTTTGGTTTTCCTAGCATGGTCAATTATGTCAAAGAGCTGAAATGAATTAGACACAAAGGTAGGAAATCCTTCATTCTGGTGTTTAATTGGGGTAGTACTGGTATGAGGAATAGCAGTAGAAGAAGTAGGATTCTTAGAATAACTTACTTGCTTATTGACAGTCAGGTCCCTTGATTGAAAAGGCAATGGAGTTCCTCGTTTGGCAATTGAAATCACACGTTGAGGCTCTTCTCTTGACTTTCCTTTATTAGCCACTTGCTAATTTGTTTGGTTTTGATCTTTGGTGAAAACAACATACTCTCCACCATATACATCTTCTTCTCTTTCTACTTCATCTTGATAGTTCAAGAACCCAATAGTAGAGTCGCCAGCTAATTCTTCTTCTTCTTCCATAAAAAGATAAGCATTATTTTCCTATCCAAGTCAGACTGGAAAGAATTATGTATACGCCTAAAAATGACACGATTCTGTCTAAATAAATATTCTTAATATTTATTCCCTTCTAATTCTTCTATCAATAAATAAATAAATCAATTTATTTATTTGATTCATATTCCTCTAAGTTAATTAAATATCGAAATATTTAATTATCTCTTCTAAAATCAAAATTAAATAAAACCCTTTATTTAATTAAATTCTTATCTACAATTAAAAAATTCTTAATTATTTAATTAAATCAAATTCATTCTTCCAAATTTGAATAAATTAAATCAAATTTATTTAAATCCTCCCAATCTCCAAAAATAAAATATAATCAAATATTTTATTTATTCTTCCAAAATCATTCTAAATTAAATAATACCAATTATTTAATTGTTTCTTCCAATAATATCTTCTCTAAATTTAAATAAATCAAATATTTATTTAAGTTGTCTTTTTCTTCTAAATTGAGTTATCTCTAAATATAATTCAATCCTTGTGTACATGCAATTGAATATTCTAAATATTTAATTGAGTTGAAATATCTTCTCATCCTCAAGCAATTTCTATTCTCTGGTTCTATTCTCTTAACTGATTGATCTATTCTTTTAATTGATTTATCTCTTCAGATAACTCATTCTTCTATTTTATTAATTTCTCTCATGCAAAATATAGCAAGAGACTTGTCTTCTTCTTATTTGCGCACATTCCTCAACTATTCTATACCGTTGATCCTCATTCTCTCAAGTCTATAAATTGAACCCTTTTCCTCCATTTCATTCATCCAAGCTTTAAGTATTGTTACTTTTCAAGAATTACAGCGTGCCTTTGGCACCAATTCCTTCATTGCTTGTGATCACACTCGTTACCATGCTACTATCATTGTTGTGAAGCTTATCTTCATGGAAAAACTATCATAGCCATTCCCATTTGAACATCTTGGAATCATGGTAAGGAAGTGCACCTTCTGAGGGCCATATTCATAGACAAGATCATTTGTGATAGGCAATCAATGGAAGCTACAAATTAAAAGAGGTTTTCTTTGTATTGTTCATTGTTTAATTGATCTCTTTTGTTCATTATTTCATTGAGTTTTGGGTATCATTGATATTTATTATATTGATTGTTCATTTGAATCCAATTTTTCCTTAACATTTTTAGCACCAATTGTGGGGCCTAGCCCCAAATTTAACCCAAAAACTGAGTTTTTGTGTTTTAGAAAGCCATACACAGGAGGAAATCATGCATCTGACACATCCTAACATGCATCTGATATCTGTTACGACGCATACATTCCTGCAGTGCATACAATCTCTATTCCAACGCATATACTGTCTGTTTCGGTGTATGCATCCTTTCGGCGCACACAGACTCTGTTCTGGCGCATTTATCCTCTGATACGGTGCATCTATCAAATCAGTGCATATACACTATTTTCCTATGCTTTTGACCTCTATCTTAGCGCATATGTACTGCAGCACTTCTGATATCTGTTTCTACGCATTCAGTCTCTGAAGCTGCGCATCTAATTTAGGCAGCGATTTTTAGGGTTTCCTTGAAATTTTTACTAATGTTGATGTCTTTGCAGGAACACTCTTGATCTATTTTACAGGCTAGGTACTAGTTTAGAATCATATAGGTGCACTTGTTAACCCACACTTCAATTTCTAACGGGAAAGTAAATGGATGCTCATGCAAATCTCACACAATTTTTAACTAGGAAGATGGTAATTGAATCATTGATGTCTTGCATATCATTGAATCATTTCTATATTACTATCTTTCAAAGTTAACAACTCATTGTTATTAGGATAAGATTGAACACATCATTGCTATCTGGGTAAAACTAAACCATTGCTATCTCAATTATCACTTCAAAGTTAATAATTCATGTTACGTGGATAAAATTGAACTCATCATTGCTATCTGGGTAAAACTGAACTATTGCTATCTCGATTATCACTTCAAAGTTAACAATTCGTGCTATCGGGGATAAAATTAAACACATCATTGCTATCTTGGTAAAACTAGACCATTGCTATCTTGCTATCACTTCAAAGTTAACAAATTTTTAGGCTTGCCCAAGTAGATAGCTCATCTAGTTTTTCTCATTTTAACTAGGGGAAAAGAACCACCGTATTATGTGTTTTGGGAATGATACCAGGCGTATGCACTCCCCTATCTTGGGTGACCAAAATCTCAGACATATCATTTTCGCATATGTTTTTACTTTAGAGGGGCCTGCTCTTGGATACCGTTCATCCAAGTAGGAACGACCCTAAGTGGTAACAGGCTAGACACCAAGCCCTTCCAAGCCACTATAAATAAATTGTGTTTGGAGCGAAAGCTTCAAACAACGAGTGTAGTTGTGTTATACCGACAACCAACCTCCCCCAAAACCCTCCAAGGCGCAACCCTTGCAGGCTGGGAGACTCCATAATGGAGAGTAGTGCTACCGCAAGTATAACCACTCGAACAGTTGCCTTTATTACTCATCCTTTGTTTTAGTAGACCAAAAACCCCTATAATTTGGTGTAGGGAAGGGCGATTATCTCCTCCCAAAGATGCTTCACTAGAGATAGTGAGAATTTAGTTATATACTGTCCTTTGAAACCTAGGGTGTACTTGCTTTCTTTTTAGTCCAAAAAGAGTAAAAAAAAATCACAAAAAAAAAAAAAAACCATAAAAATATTCTTTGTGTTTGTTGTGTCTTCTTTCCATAATTTCAAAAAAATTAGATCAAAAAGACCTTCTTGCAACCAAAGTACCAAAAACATCAGAAAATTTTCTAAAAAAAATTGCAAAAATACTGAGAAAACCAGAGTGGCGCATCCGTCCTCTTTTTCTATGCATTTGTGCCAACCTGCGCGCATATGCACTGACTTCCAGCACTTTTACTATCTGTTACAACGCATCTACTTTTTACCAGTGTGGCGCATCTATCCTGACTTCCTATGCATTTACCAGTTTTCATGGCACATCTGTTCTGACGCATATGTGACAATGAGCACTTGCACAATCTTTGACAAATTTTTTTTGTCATTTCTGGGTACCTATTTCAGTCTAGTTTCAGGTTCTGAAATTAGGTTTTACCTTGTAGTCACTATTTTCGTCCATTCCATAGCATACTCTCTCTTTTGTTGGTCATCCCATTCACCTTCTATCAGGTCTTCCTAGTCCAAAGTTAAAGTATCCCATATCAGATCAGCATAGGCCCCTTTTTCGTATCATTTTGGATTCAAGTAACCCTAGTAAGTCACAGAACTTCGCTAGTGATCTTGGTGTACAACTAGTCCTTGCACAATAAGATAGGTATCGAGTACCCTTACTAGTGGCTATCATCTTGTATCAGTCATCTTACTTGTAATCATTGATTGAGTCCCTTATCCAAATCTTGTCGTAAGTATCCTATTCTCAGCAGTCTCCATTGACACCTTGCCAAAATCTCTAATTTCATCCCACCTCATCCCATGTCACCTTGCATGGTTCTTACTAGATCTTAATACAAGAAGCAACTTGAAATGGTTGGATCATCCAACCACATTATCACCCCTCATGATAGCGATGAGGAAATCTCTCATGGAAAGTATCAAGGAACCCTCCAAGATCAGAAGTTCCAATGCTTGCTAGAGAAAGTGCTCCATGAGGACCCTCACAAGTATTTTTATCATCTTGCAAATCTTGGAATTAAGCTCCCTACTGATTTTGATCTAAGCACAATCCAAGAAAACATAGAGAATAATCATGAAAAAGGAAAGAAAGCCATAGACCCAAGCACTCCTATGGAAGAAATGAGGAAACAAATCGAGGGTCTAACACAACAAATGATGGATCTCAAGACGGGTACAAACACTAAAACTTACTCCTTGGAAGATATTGCACTGTACCCCTTTGATAAGAGTTTAAACATGACACTGTTTCCCTTTCAATCTGAAGTTCCTAAGTTTGACAAGTACAAAGGGAAAGGGAACCCTAGAGATCACATTAGGGAATTCAATGCAGCATGCATGGAAGTAGCTCACAATGAGACTTACTTAATGAGACTATTCCCTAGATCTCTAGGTAGTCAAGCCATGGAGTGGTTCTCACGACTCCCACCGGGCATCAAAACTTTTGATGAGTTAGTCAACAAATTCATCACGCACTTCTCATACAATATTGAACACGAAGTCTCTATGCTTGATTTATGCAATACCAAGAAAAAGAGTGGCGAATCATTCACCACCTTCCTACAAAGATGGAGACAACTAGCAAGAAAATGCTCATACAATGTACCTGAGAAGCAATTAATGGACATGTTTGTCCATAACCTCAACTCCAATCTTAGCTACCAAATACAAATTCAATGCCCTACTTCATTTTCAAAATTCATTGAAATGGGATTGTTCATCGAAAAAGCTATGATTGCCAAGGGGCAAATCAAGTTATACAAGGACACACCTACCTCCAACTACACGACTGACAAATCAAAGTTTTGGACTAAGAATAAAAATGTCATCAATGATGGAGTAGTTGATGCCAAGGTGGCGGCTCCCAAGAAACAACCGATATTCACTCTCAAAGGAGAGATAAGCAATGTTACACCCAACAAAACATTCTCTCGGGAGCCAAGACCATGGTTCAACTCAAATCCAAGGCAAAAATTCACACCGCTGGGTGAGTCCCAAGAATCTGCATTAAGGAAGCTATTGGCCAGCAATGAAATCTCTCTACCACCAACAAGTGATTACAAACCTCAAATCAAACCTCAGTATTGGAAAGACACCGACTATTGTGAGTATCATAGAGGAAGGGGACATACAACCAACAATTGTATCTGTCTCAAACATGTCATTCAAGATGTGCTTGATCAAAATCAAGGAGATGCTCATCAACATACTTCTAATGAGACACATGTGGCTTACAAAGATCCGCTTCTCAACCATGACAGGCCGTATAACAACAACAACAACAACAATGGCAACAACAACAATGGTAACAACAACAACCGCAACAAGCAAAAATAATGGGAATAGTAATGCCAACTATGCAAGTGTGCCATTCAACTATACCATCAAGTGCATATCAGAGCATGTCCCACAAATCAATGTAGTCACGCCCAACCAACAATCAGAGCCCAACAGAATTGATTGTAGTATCATTACCCGTAGCGGTAAGGTCACCTTGAATACAATTCCTCCAAGGTTGTCACCTTCTCAGTCCAACTTCCATCAGTATAGTGTCATAGACCAACTACGGAAGACTCCAGCGAACATTTCTATCTTAGAGTTGTTGCGTCTATCTCCTTCCCATAAGGAGATTCTCGATAAATCCTTAGTGGAAACCACTGTACCCACTAACTTGGCCCAAGAGAAGTTTCAGGCCATGGTAGGTAATCTAACCTCCTCAAGTACCATATCATTTACCAAACAAGATGACCTCTCAGTGTCTCAACCTCATAACATCCCTCTACATATTGTCGCCTTCATCCATAAGCACCGCATCAAGAGGGTTCTCATTAATGGGGGAGCCGGTTTAAATATTTAAACGTTGAAGCTAGTCCTTACATTGAGGTTCTCTGAAAATGCAGTTGATCCAAGGAAGAAAATTACTATCAAAGCCTATGATGAAGAGGAGAGAACTACTAAAGGAACAATGGTATTACCCATACAAGTGGGACCAGTGATAAAAGATGTTGTGTGCCAAGTCCTAGATAGGGAGCTTGCCTATAATATTCTCCTAGATTGACCATGGATTCATGCCATGAAAGTTGTGCCCTCTACCTTTCACCAATGCATAAAATTCCCTCATAACGGCAAGCAAGTCACCATCCAAGGTGACCCTGACCGCTTTCAGCATTGCAACTTTGTCCTTTCAAAACCTGATTGTATCATACCCAACAATAGAGCATCTACATCCCCCACCCCATAGCATGATTCTACCTCTGAAGCTTCCTCATCAAAGCCCAAAGAGAAAAAAATTACCATCAAAGAAATGGGAGTAGGGGAATACTCCATTGAGCACAACCTCAATCTAGCCAAGATGCCTTTATCTCCTAGATCCTTTGGGCAACCCAGGCATTTTCCAAAGCCATCTGCTCCTCCTACACCTCCCACAGCTCCCCTTATAAAATGGGAGACCTTATCAGATGAAACAGAGGAAAGAGATATCCTACAATGGCTTTACATAGAAGAAGAGAACATACAACAAGAACCACCTAATCTCCCAATAGAAATCTATGGGCGAGGTGAATCTATCCTACATAGAATGGATTACGAAGGACAAGGCCCTATCAGCTTAACAAAAGAAGGAATCATAGAACCCATTCAACCTTCTTCATGCTCATTGGCTAGAACTACAAAAGGCCTAGGATATAAAGATAAGGGCAAAGCTAAAGCAAATGCTTGTCTAGTAGAAATGATCCATACACTTCAAGAGGACAGTGACACAGATTCCAATGACTATGAGTGGGCTGAACTAACAGAGCATTCCTATGATGACAAAGAGGTTGATACCATTCAAACTTATAGCCCCTACCCTAAGGGACAAATGCTACCACATAGGCCATTAGAGTCTGATTTACCTATCCCTGAGAATACGACTTTCAAGGAAGGTTCAAGTTCTATCACAATAAACAATTTGGAGGAAAGTACCATCCCGAATACTCCCCCTACCAATACTCCTAGCATATCCATTCAAACTATCAATGAATCAGATCTATCCTCTGACTCCCTCCCCCTTGTGCATCCTGAACTTATTGACTGGGATCTACGAGGAACCCCGCAACTAGATATGTTCCAAAACGATGATGCCTATATTGACTCTATGGAACTTAGGGACCACCTACCCAAAGGAGATCATAAAGCTGGCTTCGCTATTGAACTTAATACCGTGGCTTATTTTGGAGAGGGTGTCAAGCCTTCCAGTCGCAAAAATATCAAAATAAAAACTGGATCTGACGGTGAAAATTGCTTTGCGGCAGTGTCAGATCCCAAAACAGTAAAAAGGAAGGATGCATTCAAAGGTGAAAACCCAAATGTGGCACCTGAAGATGGAAGGATTGACACTCTCCCCGATGACATGCACTAGGAGAAGTCTCAAATTGTTGTGGAACCCATAGAGCCTGTTAACATTGGAACAGAGGAACAACCTAAGATCATTCACTTTGCTAAGTCTCTAACCCCACCAAAGAAGACTAAGTTTGTACCATTCTTCAAGAGAAAGCAAGTCAATTTTTCTTGGTCATATGCAGATATGTCAGGGTTAGATCCAGATTTTATTCTACATCATCTTCCATTAGATCTAGGAGTGAAACCAGTGAAACAGAAGCTTAGAAAGATGCATCCACACATAGTATTGCTTGTAAAAGAAGAACTCAAGAAATTACTGGATGTAGGATTTATTAGAGCTATAGACTATCTAGAATGGGTCTCCAACATAGTACTAGTGTCCAAACCTGATGGCCGAGTTAGACTATGCAATGACTTTAGAGATCTAAACAAAGCTTGCTGCAAGGATGATTTTTCGTTGCCAAATATAGATATCATAGTCGACTTAATAGCAGGGCATACCATGTTATCTCTCATGGATGGCTTCTCAGGATATAATCAGATTAGGATAACACCAGAAGACCAGCATAAGATAGCTTTTACTTGTCCATGGGGCACTTTTTGCTGGAAACTCACGCCATTTGGGCTAAAGAATGCAGGAGCCACGTATCAACGTGCTATGACCACTATATTTCATGATATGATGCATGTAACCATGGAAGATTATGTAGATGATATCCTTGCAAAGTCACTCACAAGAGAATCACACCTGGATGTGTTAGAGAAAGTCTTCCAGAGATTAGAACAATTCAAAGTTAGGTTGAACCCAAAGAAAGGTGTGTTTGAAGTCACCTTAGGCAAGCTCCTAGGTTTTATTGTATTAGCAAATGGAATAGAGGTGGACCCCACCAAAGTCAAGACTATTATGGGCATGTCACCACCCAAGACTCTTACTCAACTAAGATCTTTACAGGGCAAGCTACAAGCAATCCGTAGATTCATATCACAACTGGCAGACAAGTGTCAACCATTCAGTCATCTCCTACACAAGAACATTCCATTTAGATGGGATGAGAAATGTGAAGAGGCATTCGACAAACTGAAAGAGTATCTTATGAATCCACCTATTCTCATGCCTCCTATCCAAGGGAAACCATTGTTATTATATATATCTGCTACACCTACGGCTCTTGGGGCTCTTCTACCACAATAAGATTATGAAAATAAAGAAAGAGTCGTCTACTACATCAGTTGCACATTGGTGGGCTATGAATTGCAATACTCTCAGATAGAAAGATCATGTCTTGTGGTAGTTTTTGCTTCCCAAAAACTCTAACATTATATGTTTGCACATCCAGCAAACTCATTGCAAAAATAGATCCACTGAAGTACCTACTAAGCAAAGTAGCTCTAACAGGTCACCTAGCCAAATGGGTAATGCTCCTAAGTGAATACGACATTGATTATGTAGACATAAAGGCTATCAAGGGGCAAGTCATTGCTGATCAGTTAGTGGATGCACCACTATAGGATACCACACCAATGCAATTTGAATTCACAGATGAATCCTTATTCAATATATCAACACATTCCTGGAAACTCTACTTTGATGGGTCCTACACAAACCATGGATCGGGGGTAGGAATCTTGTTTGTAACTCCTCATGGCAATGCCATACTGAAGTCTTACTGCTTTCTATTCCCATGCACCAACAACATAGCAGAATATGAAGCCTTGGTCATTGGCCTCAAAATGGCAACAGAGTTGAAAATCAAAGAGCTACATGTCTATGGTGATTCTCAACTAATAATCAATCAAGTCAATGATGATTACCAAACCAAAGATGAGAAGCTTGTCCCATACAAGCAGATGGTCGAAGACTTTAAGGAATACTTTGTGATCATCTCTTTTGAACAGATACCTCGCATTGAGAACAAAGCAGCAGATGCCATGGCAACCATTGCCTCTCTTCTTGAAATCCCAGAGAATGAGTCACGGTACGAGTTCTTAGTGGAATCAATTCAGCAACCAGCTTATGATCTTTCTAAAACCCATTCCATATGCCTATTAGTTGGATCTGATTCACCTTGGTATGGTAAAGTTTACACTTACCTCAAGGACAACACCCTCCCACCTGACTTATCTTCCAACCAACGACAAACCTTTATACACCAAACCTCTCGTTATACCATTATTGCCGACACCCTATACCGATGTGGTCTAGATGATACTTTACTCTGTTGTTTAGAATGAGAAGAATCCCAAACCACCTTACAAGACGTACACGAAGGGATCTGCAGAATACACTCTAGCGGTCTTTCGTTAGCTAAGAAACTCATGCATTTGGTTTATTATTGGCCGAACATGGAAACAGATTCATATCAATTTGTGAAGAAGTGCAAGCAATGTCTGATACATGGGAACCTGATACATGCACCAGCTCAAGAGTTGAGACCTTTAACGACACCTTGGCCCTTTTGTCAATGGGGACTTGACCTTGTAGGAAAGATCCATCCATCCTCATCCAACGACCACAAATTCATCATAACTGCCACTGAGTACTTTACCAAGTGGATTGAAGCCATTCCCCTCACCACCGTCACAGGTAAACAAATCTCCTCATTCATCCTGAATTACCTCATCTGCAGATATAAAATTCCCTCATCCATTATCACAGATAATGGAAGACCCTTCAAAAACTAGGATGTCTAAGAACTCTATGACCGATTCAAAATCCAACACTGTTTCTCCACACCCTATTACCCCCAAGGCAATGGCCAAGCAGAAGCATCCAACAAGACCATCTTGAAATTCCTCAAGAAGATAGTCAATGATGTTGGCCACAATTGGCACATCTAACTCAATCCTGCTCTGTGGGCCTACAGAACTAGTATACACACTCCCACAGGTGCTACCCCTTATGCCCTTGTCTATGGCTCAGAAGCTATCCTCCCCATTGAGGTCGAGCTACCATCTCTCAGGGTATCATTAAAAGTTCTCATAATAGATTAAGAGTACAAAGTTTCTAGATTGCAAGAACTAGAGTTGCTAGAGGAAAGGAGACAGAAAGCCTTTGATCATCTCAAGGCATACCAACAAATAATGTCATGAAGCTACAACCATAGAGTCCATCCAAGACTATTCAAGGTTGGAGATCGAGTACTTAAGGAGAATCCCCACAATCAACAGGATCGAGAAAAGAAAGGCAAGTTCAAACCCAACTGGCTTGGGCTTTATGTGATCATAGCTACTTATGGATCGAGGGCATATTAGTTAGAAACATCAGAGGGTGAGCTGTTCGATGACCCAATCAACAACATGCATCTTCACCAATTCTATACCTAGGAGAACCCCAATGTAGGGGGCATAAAATATAAAAAATAAAAAAAGAAAAAAAAATCAGAAAAATACAAAAAAAAAATTAGAAAAAATACAAAAAAATTGTCCTTTGGTGAAAACCTGGCAAACAGGTGCCTTGGATAGGTATCATGATAAAAACTTGGCAAACAGGCGTCATGCATACTTTCTAGCTTTCGTGCAAATGAAAGCAAGTGGTGAAAACCTGGTAAACAGGTGTTACTTGTGATGAACAGCTTCCTCCATTTTTGTGAAACTAATCACCTTGTGTCCATTCTTCCTTCACTCGTGTCCCATTCGATCCACATCTGTTCCATAATAAAAACCTAATGATAACCTATCATGGCTTGATACTCTATCTTTTTGTTGCCTTGTCAACCAAGGTTTTATCCCATATCCTATCCACAGTGTCAGCCTAGCATAGTGTCTCTCATTAGTATCCATGGTCCAAGTCCATGAACTACGTTGCCTCTGCGTTGTCACATAGGCAAGGCCATTTCTCAAATGCGCCCCCGAGGCTCCACTGTCCCATTTGTCCCATGTCTAGTCCTTCTATCTATTTGAGTCTGCACCACTTTTCTACTGCCTAGGTCTTAGGTCTGTTAGGGTTTACCCCGAACTACGTTGCCTCTACGTCGTCACATAGGCAAGGCCATTTAGCAATGAGCCCTTGAGGCACTAGGTCAGTCCCTTAGGGTCCGTCTCACCAATAAATATTGTGGAATCTTCTCACTAGGCAAGCAAGCGCAAACAAAACCCGCTCTTTTCAAGAAGGAATCTTGACGCAAGACATTAACCTATCCAGAGCAAAGCAAACAAACACCTAAGGCATTCTAAATGATTTTACCTGAATTATGGAAAGAAACAAACACATCTAAATACAAAAAATGTTTTGTGGATTGGAATCATGGTTAAAATACAAGAGTCTTGATTTTTGCTATCATGTCTTTCTATGCTACTCAAGGATGCCAAAAGCTAGAGATGCTATGATGGGGGGCATGATTATTTTCTTTGCTTGTTGTTTGTGGATTAATCTTTAGTAATGTGATGCCTTGTCTAGAGACATGATCAGCAAAAGATCATTGAGGACTTTAGAGGTTTAACATGAAAGGGGGCAATCCTTGCCTGTTGATATGCAAGAAATACACAGGTCATCTCGGTTCAATTATACCTAGATGCTTGTATTAACTTGCTAAATCAAAATCCATGTAAGCGATGCTCAGGTCATCTCGGTTTAATTATACCTAGATGCTTGTATCTTCTTACAACAATTTAAAAACACACAAAAAACAAAAAATCCCAATGATGAAATAAGCACTTCAAAATACTTGCACTATCAAGATGTCAAAAACATTCGCATCCACTCACATCCATTCACATTCGCAATCCATACCATATCCCATGCAATAAAAATTCCATATCCCATCCAATAAAAACTCTATGCAAAGTACCAATGTTTACAAATAAAAGCTTGTGAGTCCTTCTCTCGAGTCATTCCTCTCTCTGTCAAAATTCTCTATCTGTCATTGTATCTCTAGTCAACAATTCTAAGTTGCCAGTCCGAGCAATGATCCAAATGCAAGTCTATCCTTAATCCATACCAATCGATTCAAGTCAATCTTGCACAAATGATACAATCACAATCAGGGTCTTGATCCTTGTCTGGTCGTAAACCAACTCGATTAGTTAATCAATCAATTATCTTATACAGGATGTAACATTGTCAAAATCAGACCAATACATGTGTCTTACATGACATGTTTTCATTTCCTAAAACCAGACACTATCCTTTGTGTTGCTCTAGGGATCTATTGCTCCCTGCCATGACAACATGCCTTCCATGTTGGTCTAGGGATATATCGTTCCCTGCCATGACAACACTATCGTATATCATTATTAGTATATCGTTGGTTTACCGCTCGATAGGGGTAATACCTTGTTTGTTCTTGTAGCATTTGTGCGTACTTGCTTACTTACTTGTGTGTGTTATCATTCTATCTTGCATCACATATCATTCTGCTCTTTCTTCATCCTTCTTCATCGTGAGATTGTCTGTCTCACACATTCTGCCTTCTTCCCGTCCAATCTCTCGAGGGGGCATCCTATCGTCATAACCTCTACCAGGGGCAAACTGGGGCATGTATCATTATCACAAATTCTTATTCTTTGAAGCAATGCCGTAAACTGCATTGCATCAAAGAGGGACAAAATGTATATGCCTAAAAATGACACGATTCAGTCTAAATAAATATTCTTAATATTTATTCCTTTCTAATTCTTCTATCAATAAATAAATAAATCAATTTATTTATTTGATTCATATTCCTCTGAGTTAATTAAATATCAAAATATTTAATTATCTCTTCTAAAATCAAAATTAAATAAAACCCTTTATTTAATTAAATTCTTATCTACAATTAAATAATTCTTAATTATTTAATTAAATCAAATTCATTCTTCCAAATTTGAATAAATCAAATCAAATTTATTTAAATCCTCTCAATCTCCAAAAATAAAATATAATAAAATATTTTATTTATTCTTCCAAAATCATTCTAAATTAAATAATACCAATTATTTAATTGTTTCTTCCAATAATATTTTCTCTAAATTTAAATAAATCAAATATTTATTTAAGTCGTCTTTTTCTTCTAAATTGAGTTATCTCTAAATATAATTCAATCCTTGTGCACATGCAATTGAATATTCTAAATATTTAATTGAGTTAAAATATCTTCTCATCCTCATGCAATTTCTATTCTCTAGTTCTATTCTCTTAATTGATTGATCTATTCTTTTAATTGATTTATCTTTTCAGTTAACTCATTCTTCTATTTTATTAATTTCTCTCATGCAAAATATAGAAAGACACTTGTCTTCTTCTTATTCATGCACATTCCCCAACTGTTCTCTACCGTTGATCTTCTCATTCTTTCTATACCATTGATTCTCATTCTCTCAAGTCTATAAATTGAACCCTCTTCCTCCATTTCATTCATCCAAGCTTTAAGTATTGTTACTCTGCAGGAATTACAGTGCACCTTTGGCACCAATTCTTTCATTGCTTGTGATCACACTCGTTACCATGCTACTATCATTATTGTGAAGCTCATCTTCATGGCGTAACTATCATAGCCATTTCCATTTGAACATCTTGGAATCATAGCAAGGAAGTGCACCTTCTGAGGGCCATATTCATAGACAAGATCATTTGTGGTAGGCGATCAATGGAAGCTACGAATTAAAGGAGGTTTGCTTTGTATTGTTCATTGTTTGATTGATCTCTTTTGTTCATTATTTCATTGAGTTTTGGGTATCACTGATATTTATTATATTGATTGTTCATTTGAATCCAATTTTCCCTTAACAAATTACATGGAAGCTCCTCCAATTTATGCAAGAGACTAACATCACTATGTTCACTTAGCTCCTTGGTGCTTTCCAAATCTTAGATCAAGTCTTTTAGAACATTACTTTGATAGACCAATGCTTCTTTAGTCTCCACATAAGAATCACGATTTGGAATAACACCAATTGATATCAAAGTATCTATCTTCAGCTTCTTCATTTCGGTCCACTTCTCGTAGCTTCCCTCCAGATATTCAATATCTTGAGAAATGATATCAACCAAGTTATCAAGTTATGTTCTGATCTTCTCCATCTTACTTGTCTTTTTAGCTATCTCTGTTGGAAGAGACACTCCTTGCACCTGCATCTTTTCTAAATACTCTTCAACTAGTTTCCCTTTTAGGTGAGTCCTCTCTGCCTTCTGAATGACAAGATCTTCTACAAAAATTGCCTCCGGTGTGATTGACTCAGATGTCAAAGTAATTTTCCTCACCACTGTAGCCAACTGTTCTTCCATTGCCTTGTAGTGCTCTTTCATTTCCTTCTCATGATCAAACTTCACGAGTAAGGAATTGAGTGTAGACTAGATTTCAGCTTTGGCACTTTCATGAGTTATCCTCCCAAGTTCAATCCTGGAAATAGAATAGTCACTCATGCTGAAATTTTCCATAGTTGCATCTGATGACGGATGTGCAATTTCCACATACTTATGACCCTTGTCCTCTATAAGCCGAGAAAGATTCTTGGGTTTCTTTTGTGTCTTTGCTTTAACTGGCATTAGCTTCACAAAATTAAAGTCATTTGGAGAGATGGCTTGTTTCTTCCTCTTAGGTGTTTATGTTGAAAGCCATGGAGGAAGCACTAATGTTCTAACATTTGGATCAGAACCCATTGTTGATGCAGGAGGAACTATACTTACACTTGTGGTAGTAATGATAGAAGGAGTATTAGTAAACACAGCACCTGGCACATCCACATTAGCAACTTTCTCAGCACCCAAAACAAAATGTTCAAATATTGAAGAATCACCAATGTCATAAGAGGGAGAGGACAAACTAGGAATTGAATCTGAGGAACGAAGAACATTATCAAAAGTAGCTTGAGGATTATCAAAAATTATTCTTGAAGATGATGGTGACTCAGAAGATGGAATATTAATGGGTGAAATTGGGGTAGTATGAAGAACAGACAAAGGAGTTGAAATAGATACATTAGGTAGGATAGAAAGGTTTTCAGTTTCTTGTGGCATATCCCTTTGTGGAGAGATGGCTGTATCCTTTAAACCTTCCTGACCATCTCCTTCTTCTTTATCATGTTCATCTCTTTTCTCCTTTGAAGACTTGTATTCAATATCCATCTCCTTAGTGGCTTGCTCACCAACACTCTGTTCTTCGACTTCTATTTCTTTAACCTCAGACTCTTCCTCTGAGACTTTGGTCTTGTTTTCTTTAGGCACAAATTTGATCCTTTGTTTGGAAACCTTGGATGTGCTTGGAGTATCACTTTTATTCTTTGTTCTCAACTCAACCTTTTCCCCTGTTTTCTCTAAGACTTCTTCTTCAAATCCAGTTATGAAATCCTTCAAAGGAACACCTTTGCTCTGAAGCCACAAATTCGTATTAGCCAGAATTAGCTCAAACCTATTCCTCAAAGAAGTTACCTCCTTCTTTGACCATTGTACAACAGGCAAGGGTGAGTTAGCAATATTTTCATTGACATAGTTTGAACTGACAACTTCTTCATCATCCACCATATCCTCTGGAATATCATCCAAACCTAGATATTCAATTTGATTCAGGGTCAACCTGCTGTAGTCCAACTTTTTGATCTCCTCTTCTGTTCTTAAATCAACCCAGATATCTTCGACCATTGGCTCATGAAATTGAGTTTTTCTCTTTATTCTGTCTTTCACTCCCTTATAATCAAAACAAAGTCTGTTTTTGAACTTCTTCATAGTGACCATCTGCATTTATGTTTCCATTGCCTTGGCCTTAGCAGCAGTTGCTATAGAATATCTACCAATCTCAATAGGAAACCTAAATCCAAGCTTTTTCAACTCCATCTTTTTGTTATGAACAACAATCATTTGTCGACACAACTCCATCAAGACAAGTTTGTCAGAGGGGAATTTTCAACTCTTAAATATGTGAAAGTGGAGAATTGAAGAAACAAGCAACCATAACCATTCACCACTGCCCAAGCTTCATCTGAGACTCTTCTTTGTTCCAACTATGGATCAAAAAGACACAAGAAAACAACAAAGAAGGCATCATCCAACCTTCTGAAATGATGAATTGAGCCTTTCAAAGTGAGCTAAGAATAGTACTGATAAACTGATACAACTCTCCTATCTCCATCAAATGTTAAGCCTGGAAAAATTCTCATAGAAGCTGCTATATACACCAGATATAAAGTCATGTAGAACTTTGAAGTAGTTGACACCCTGGTTAGCTGCTCATGAACAACATTACTAACTTGTTCTCCCTAGAAGATAGTTTGTTTACCCTTTAGTATGATCTTGATGTATGGGTACATCCATTCATGAAAAGTTGAAGATGAAGATAGACCTCTAACTCTACTGAGAAGAGTTATGAGATGACTTACTTCCTCCACAAAGTTGCTCCTGGGAAAACTCCTGGGCCATCTAGACAAATTTGGTCTAGTAGTCTTGAGCCACTTAGTGTTTATCAACCTTTTCACCTTTTCTATATCTTTATGATACTCACGTTGAGCAATACCAAAATCTAGTTCTATAACATCTTTAGCTCCCAGACTCATTAACACCTTATCTATGAATTCTGGATCAAGCCTCATGATGACATTGCTGTGAGCATCTACCATTGCCCTTGTATCTCTATTGTAGAAATGAGCAACTTGGAGAACAAACTTCGTATTGTGTGCAGCAACAGGGAATGAAGACACCAGATGAATGTTGCTTTTAACAATCTTTTGCATATAGGGATTGGGTTTATCTGACTTCATTCTCTCAACAAATTTAGCCATATCCACATGGCCGATCTCTATATCCTGTATTTCATCAACATTTGATGTCACTGAAATTACAGGAAAGATACCTTGATATTTGTATTTCATTGCTTTGGCTTTCTTTGGAGACGGATCAGTCATCTAGAAAGAAGACTCCTTTGGATGGATTGAAGACCTTGTCAACTTGCAGGAGAAATTGTAACAAGAAGTCATGACCTTACAGTTAGAGGGAAATACTAGTAATTTTGGGAAACTGCATGTTGACGATCATGATCACAAGAGTGAGCTTGAAAGAGATAAAGAGCAAGCGGGTCAAAAAAATGGAGGAAAGCGGGCTCAAGATAGTAATTCAGAAAGTTCTCCAGAGTTAGAAAAATTTAGGAGAGTGAATGCACGGGTGGCAAATGGTAAGGGGGGCTGCAAATGTCAGGGCAGTAAATTTTGCTGTTCCTGCATGTTAAGATAGAGCATTCAAATGAACGAGAGGTAAAATTGTCTGCTTTCGCATGGAAAAGGTAATAGGTTTTGCAAAGTGTATGAGTGGTAAACATTACTGCTTTTACATAAAAGGACCATCAAGATCACCTATTTGAGCTGTAAATTTTACTGACTCAATATATAATGGGAAGTTTGAAGTTTGTATGGTTAAGCGGTAAATTTTACCGCTATCCCATATTAGGCAAACATGTTTCGTGTAGGGGCGGCGAGTTTTGTTGCCCTTACACAAAATAGGTATGCTAAGGATCATATGCATCGGCGACAGATAAGACCGCCGATACATTGGGTCTAAATGAGCAAAAATCCTAAGTTTTTGAACATGAATTGAAATCCATTCATTCACAGGAACCTAGGTTTAAAAATTGGCTAAAATCACGGATAGAAAATGATTGTAAACATCTTATGCAATCACTAGGGTTTAGAAACAGTAAATAACAATCAATTCATACATATACAAAGATAATAACTTTTAAACCAAATAAAAACATTCTTAAAAAATGTAAGCAAACATTTGTGTTACACGCGATACCTTAAAGGAAAACAAGAGCAAAAAATGAAAAGCAAAAACCTACCTATAGAGGTAACGAAAACCCTAGGCGTGACCATAAGGAACAAATCCGCCCACACCAAATGAATCGATAGTTTGATCAGCTTTAGAGGAGGTTAGATTTGTAGCATAGAAGGTTTTAAACAATAAGTAAATGAAAATAACAAACAAAAGTACTTAAAAGGTTTTTAAAAATTGCATTAATCTCTGGCATGAGTGCCATTAATACGACTCAAGTTCACTTGATTTGCCTAAGATTTGTTCGAGCAGTGAAATTCACCGTCTCTGCATGTCAGAGGCATGACATGCATGGGCGGCAAAATTTGCCTCCCTTGCACAAAGTAGCAAAAAGACCAATATATTATGGTGGCGAAAATTACCACTTAAACATAAACTTAGATAAAAACAAAATGCATGGGCAGCAAAATTCACTTCCCCTACATGCAACTCAAAAACTAAAATATGCAATGGTGGTGAAAATCACAGACCATGCATGTTCACAAAAATTCATCTAACTCTTCAAAATTGCAAAAGCCATTTAAACAACTTATGCAAACTTTGAGAAATCCGAACGAGAAATTACTCGAATAGATAATTAGGAGCGAAAGGGCTACGCATGAGAACGAGATGACTCACCTCAATTTGCAAACTTAAAGTGTAGGCTATGAAACGGACAAGTTTTGTATGGGTCATCCTACAAAATGAGCGCAGCTGATTTTGAGGACAACAATTAGAAAAAGAGGATAAATTATGTGTTAATATTTGTATGATGATTGAGTTATTGGTACAATTTGTCAATAATATTTCAGAAAGAATATCATTTTATTTGGTGGTGGTTGTGTCCCTTTTTTATATCACTTCTAAAGGTCTCATCCAAAGTGCACACAAGATTAGAAAGATGCAATATTGAATTCATATGGAGACACGTACTTGTAAATTAACAACTTAAAGATTGTGTGGAACCACAATAACAATAAAATAGAACATACATTCAAAATTTACAAAACATTAAAAGTTTCTTTGTTCACATGACAATAATGATTACATCACTTAAGCCACCCTTATTCATGATGGGCAATGGGGCAGTTGAAACTGTCATGCCCAAGATGTTACACTTAGCAAGAACCACAAATCTTAGACTATTTTAATAATTCACTGCCAAAAGTTTAACTCTAGTTCAAAAATAGTAAAACCAAAAACACGAAATTTTGAACTGACATACAATATTCTACATGTATTGAACAAATTTGTGCATCTAATGGTATTTTTGTATGAATCGTCATAAATGTTTATCAAAGGTTTAAACATTTCTTACATAGCTAATCAAAACTACAATCGGCACAATACAATAGTCAATTGGCAAGATATAAAACTTTCATTACTTACAGTAAATGCTTTGATACATCATGACACAATTCTCAAATGAGTGTGTAGATCAACCTAGGAAAGATTAATCATAGGATGCACATTATCAAAGTAGGAAAACTAAGTTTACCTAAGCATTTTACAAATGATCGTAGTTCGGACAATTATAATGCAAGGACTATTTTACCCAAAGAGACTGAAAGTGAATCTATTTGTCAAACTTCTAATTTGATTGAACATACAAAGTAAGAAATGAATCACACAACAACCTTTAACATAAAGTTAATGTGCTCATCTATGATAACACTCCAGTTTGTAAAGAAGGATAGCATAGTAAACATTTGGTATAGAATATAAACATACAACTACCTTCCTATAATGGCTAGATATATATTTATCAATAATCCACCAAGCGGTAAACAATACTATTATATGTTCCACTCTTACCATACATCTATTTATAACTAACATCCCTTGAAGTTAAGCTGATAATCAGAAGAACAACTCTAATGGTTTGGATAAATAAAATATAAATCCCAACATTAATTTAAGTGTAATAACTAGAATTGAAATGGTTGATTTGTACCTTTGGATTCCTTTGCTTTACCTTGCACCATATTTGAATAACTTTCCTTTCCTCAGTATCTTGTGTCCTTAAAAAGTCACATTTTCTACACACTAGATTAAAGAATTTTCCTTTTGAAAGGTCATGAAACAATCAGATGCCTGAAATACAATTAGGAAAGATCAAGACCTAAGGTCCAGACCTAATGCCTTGGGGGCTCATCCCAGATGGCCTTGCCTATGTATGTACATCGCAGAGGCTTCGTAGTTCGGTAACTTGAATTGGCAACCAAAATTTTGACTTACTAAGAAGATCCATAAAGGAACAAAGACAACTCCATACTAGGTTGTTAACAAGATCAAGGCTCACTTATCGGAGCCAATAATCTAGTAGACAATGGTACTTAGCACAAGATGATTTGTACAGGTTTTGGATTAACTCATTAAGGAGATCTAGCTCATAATCGCTAATCATCTTATAACAAAATGCTCTAATCAATACTACATTTTGACTATGATACTGGGAACAAAACATTTAATATAAAATTATGCAATGCTTGAAACCATGCTCCTTTTCATGGCTATTGAAAACTAAGGAGGGAATAAAAAGTGTTACACTAAATAATTTTTTTTTCCAAGAAATATCATTTCAAACATCAAAACTTTAACCTCTAGATTTTATTTTATACTCTCCACACACATGCCAACCTATCCTTGCAACACAACTAAATGCATGAAACCTTATTGGTGAAGGAAAAAAGACAATCAATTTAATAATCAAAAGTACATAAAATACAAGTAAGAGTAATCTATGATTATCGATGTTTAATCCATAAGTGAATAAATTAGCATGGCAAAAGAAAATCTAATCACTTTTCATAATACAAATTTTAAGAGATCTTGAAAATAAAAGTAGACTTTCTTTCAATAATGAACATTCTCTACCAATTTTGCCAATTAAATTAAATTCGTAATGATAGAATGAACTCTATATATAATTTCCAAGATTATAAATTTTCATGGTTAAAGCAAACCATCCATTATGTTTTATATTTTTTTTGAAAGACAACAAAATAATTTCTGGTTAAAAGCAGAATGAAACAACAGTTTTAGAAAAATCATACCTTTCTCATTTCTAAGCGAAAATGAAAAATTATAAATGTTGCAAAAAGACGAAACATAGGGGAATAACACCCATAATAGAATCAAAGAGATTTACACACATGAAAAAGTTATTCATGCCGTAAGTAGACAATTAAAATAGTTTTCTGAGTGTGACAAAATGGTAATTTACACCAATGCATGAAATGGAAAGATTAGATAGAAAATTTACACTATAAATGTAATAAGATCACTGCACCTAGAACTATTACATTATTTTAAAAGAATAGATTCAGATGAATCAACATTTTTAATTGGATAAATTAAAAAAAAGATGCATCAAGTAGATCGTGGCATGTATTTAGATCTCTTTTATTTTTGTGAGATTAAAGCAAACATTTGTGAGTTCAGCGATAGGAAGAGGTATAGATCAGCAACAAAAAGATTTCTAAAACTCAATCTTCTAAGCATGATCAAGGTGCCAAGAGAAAACTTAAAGAACAACCAAAGATACAAAACTAATTTTGATAAATGGAAGAAATTGAAAAAAAACCTCATAACAAATTTGATGCTATAGGTGAAAAAATCTAAAAGCTTCAAGAACATCATCTTCACGAATGCAAGGATTCTCGGATTTACACAGCAAAAGTAATTTCATGTAAAAATGCAAACAACGAAGTATATGCATTCTAAATTTTGACACAACATTAGAAACAAATAAAATCAATTAGAAAACATTACAATATCTATTTAATCAAGATAAATATTTCTCACAAATCTTTATCCTAATTAAAAGATAAATAATTCCTTTTATAATAATTCTAATTGCACTCCAAGTTTAACTAGGTTAAATTAAATTATTGACTTATTAGTATATTTATAAATCTAAGGTTTACATTAAATAATAATTTGAAAATACATTTTTTTAAAACAAAAATAAAATAATAACTAAATATGAAACTAAACAATAATTTCTAAGTTTACCATAAACTTCTAACTATTTTATTTTCCTATCTAAAAAGATATCAAATCCCATATTTAAAAATCATAAAATAGAAAGAAACTATAATACATATCCTAACTCCTTTTTTTTTAACTCCATTTTCTAAATTTAGTTTTACTGAAAAATGGTAAATTTTCTTTTTGGATGAGAGTTTTTTTTTCTTTTTTTTCTTTCTAAAAGAAATTAAAAGATTCCTAAATTAGTTAAGAGTTCACTTGCTATTATAATATTATAATTTATAGAAACAAATACTCTTATCCATAAAATAACTAATATGGGTTAATTATTACTCTAATAAAACAAAATAAAATATATCCTTATCCAAATATTTAAAGAAGATACTCATTGAGCTATACCTGATTTTCATAGAAATAATTTTAAATAGAAATAAATTAAAAAAAATTACATTCCAAAGGAAGCCTTCATTTGCTAAATTAATCATAAGATTTTTTGAAAGCAAATCAAAATATTTCTAATTTAAGTGCCAACTTAATCATCTATTTTATTTTTTATGAAAATAAAATTCTTTTATCCTTAAAATAGATTCTAATGATTAATTACTCATATAATTAATTATAATTATTGCATTTATTGTTAAGTTAGCAATCTTACAATTTACAATATATTAATTTATTTGCTACTAAATATTTAATTTAGTCTATCATATAGATAAATAAATATTGTATTCAAAAAATATATTATTTTTCACAAACATCACACACACTTATGAAAGACAAAGAGCATTTAATCACATGATTATCAAATAAGATAACATTACCTTAGCCAAGAATAGCTCTAAATATAACATTAAATTGAAAGATTTACCGAGTAAGTGCACAAAGATGAGGACCAAAAGGGGCTCTTAAGATGCTACTTTTTTCTAAAATCAAGAAACATTGATGTTGGATGAGAAATTGAAGATAGTTACACTCAAAATTTGAAGATACAACAAAAACAAGAGTCATAGTGCTCCGAATCTAGTTTCTAAATTGGTTTTGTTTTTCTCAAAAAAACATAGTTCATAGCGTCTGGTGTGCTCCCCCTAAAATGTTAACTTTTTTTAGTATTTCAAAAATTGCTTCAGTGAGAAATTAGCTAACAACATGTAGTTTATCCCTGATTTTTCTGATAATTTTTTCATGAATAATTGATTTTTTAGTAATTTTCAAAGTGGACACATCTTGAAAAATAGAAAATTGAGCGTGTTCCCCCCTAAATTTTTTGAAAACTAATCAAAAATTAAATTTGTTTTTTGAATACCTATAGAATGGAGTCTAGATTCTAAAAATGTAACTTATTTAAAATTTTGATGAAAGGTTAAAAAAAAAGTCAAAAATACTAGACACTGGTTTTTGACAAAAAATAGATACACTTACAAAAGAAATTAAAGATGAAACCCTTAACGTACTCAAAATGTGAAAAAAATTATATGGTTAGATAGCTAACAGAGAGTTTAAGATTATGGTGGTATTTTTTTGACTTTTCATTGAAAAAAGAGCAATCTTGATGGGGAGCACGCTCCAAATTACCTAAATTTTGTTAGAAACTGGAAAAACATGTCCTTGTATGACCTAAACATAGTCCAAGCCTTTGGTTTGGAAGCCCAAGGCAAATCCAAGCCTTAGGCTCGGTAATTACCAAGCCTAAGCATAACGTGAACGAGTTATAATGCACTGGCATTATGTTGAGCTAAATGACTCCCTTCTTTCCTCTCTCCCTCCCCTCCTCTCTCTTTCTCACCTCTATTTCCCTCCTCTCTCTCTCTCTCACTCTCTACTTCCCTCCCCTCCCTAAATCCTACCCTCTCTCTCACTCTCTACTTCCCTCCCCTCTCTACCTCCTACCGTCTCTCACTCTCTACTTCCCTCCCCTCTCTACCTCCTACCCTCTCTCTGAGTCTCTGCTTCCCTCCCCTCTCTACCTCCTACCTTCTCTCTCACTCTCTTCTTCCCTCTCCTCTCTACCTCCTACCCTCTCTCACTCTCTACTTCCCTTCCCTCTCTACCTCCTACCCTCTTTTTGAGTCTCTGTTTCCCTGGCCTCTCTACCTCCTACCTTCTCTCTCACTCTCTTCTTCCCTCCCTCTCTACCTCCTACCCTCCCTATCACTCTCTACTTCCCTCCCCTCTCTACCTCCTATCCTCTCTCACTCTCTTCTTCCCTCCCCTCTCTACCTCCTACCCTCTCTCTCACTATCTTCTTCCCTCCCCTCTCCACCTCCTACCCTTTCTCTCACTCTCTACTTCCCTCCCCTCTCTACCTCCTACCCTCTCTCTCACTCTCTTCTTCCCTCCCCTCTCTACCTCCTACCCTCTCTCTCACTCTCTACTTCCCTCTCCTCTCTACCTCCTACCCTATCTCTCACTCTCTTCTTCCCTCCCCTCTCTATCACCTACCCTCTCTCTAATTCTCTACTTACCTACCATCTCTACCTCATATCTTCTCTCTCACTATATGCTTCCCTCCCCTCTCTACCTCCTACCCTCTCTCTCACTCTCTACATCTCTCCCCTCTCTACCTCCTACCCTCTGTCACTCTCTACTTCCCTCCCCTCTCTACCTCCTACCCTCTCTCTCACTCTCTTCTTCCCTCCCCTCTCTACCTCCTACCCTCTCTCACTCTCTACTTCCCTCCCCTCTCTACCTCCTATCCTCTCTCCCACTCTCTACTTCCCTCTGCTCTCTACCTCCTACCCTCTCTCTCACTCTCTTCTTCCCTCTCTCTCTACCTCCTACCTTCGCTCTCACTCTCTTCTTCCCTCCCCTCTACCTCCTACACTCTCTCTCAGTCTCTACTTCCCTCCCCTCTCTACCTCCTACTCTCTCTTTCTCACTCTGCTCTTCCCTCCCCTCTCTATCTCTTACCCTCTCTCCCACTCTCTACTTCCCTCCCCTCTCTACCTTGTACCCTTTCTCACTCTATACTTCCCTCCCCTCTCTACCTCCTACCCTCTCTCTCACTCTCTTCTTCCTTCCCCTTTCTACCTCCTACCCTCTCTCACTCTCTACTTCCCTCCCCTCTCTACCTCTCCTCATCATTCTTCCCATCCAATGAAATTTCATAAATTATCTTGTTTCCATTTCATCATCCCAATTTATATCCTCATCCCTCTTTGCATGCCCTAGTTTTCTTGTTTCCATGTTCTTTGTTGATAAGGGAGAGGGAGAGGGAGGAAGAGGGAGAGAGGATGGAGATGGAGGGGAGAGAGAGGGGAGAGATAGGGTGATAGGGAGATAGAGAGAGAGAGGGTTGGTTGAGTTTATGAGTTTAGGGTTTAGGGGAATTATTTAGGGTTTAGGGGTTTAGGGTTGCTCAGATTTATGGTTTGTAGTTTAGGGGTTAGGATTTAGGGGCATTATTTAGGGTTTTGGGGTTTTGGGATAGAGAGAGGTTTAGGGTTGGTTAGGTTAAGGGGCATTATTTAGGTTTTATGAGTTTAGGGTTGCTCAGACCTTTAGGGGCATTATTTAGGGTTTATGAGTTTAGGGTTGCTCATGTTTAGGGTTTAGAGGTTAGAGTTAAAGGGTATTTATCTATCGTTTAGGGGTTTAGCCTGGTTGCTCAAGTTTAGGGTTTAGGGGTCAGGGGCATTATTTGAGGCTTATGAGTTTAGGGTTTAGGGTTTAGGGGAATTATATAGTGTTTAGGGGTTTAGGGTTGCTCGAGTTTAGGGTTTAGGGTTTAGGGGTTAGGGTTTAGGGTTTAGAGAAATAGGGTGAGGGGATTGATAGAGATTGGGAGAGATAGGGAGATAGAGGTTTAGGGGTTTTGGGTTTAGGGGTTTAGTGTTTCTTAGTTTTAGGGTTTACGGGTTAGGGATTAGGGTTTAGGGGCATTATTTAGGGTTTAGGGTTTATGGTTTAGGGGTTAGGGGTTAAGGTTTAGAGGTTTAGGTTAGGGTTTAGAGAGAGAGGACTGATAGGGAGATATAGAGGAGACTGAGGTTAGAGATAGGGAGATAGGGGTGAGGGACATGGCCAGAGACATAGGCAGAGAGATTGAGAGGTAGAGGGATGATAGAGACAAGGAGATAGGGGTTAGGGTTGATCAGTTTTAGGGTTTATGGGTTAGGAGTTTAGAGAGGGAGAGATAGGAAGATAGAAGGTGAGGGACATGGGAAGAGACATATGAAAATAGATTAAGAGGTAGAGGGATGATAGAGACAAGGAGATAGGGTTTTAGGGTTGATTGGGTTTAGGGTTTAGGGGTTAGGAGTTTAGAGAGAGAGAAAGAGATAGGGAGATAGAGGGTGAGGGACATGGCCAGAGACATAGACAGAGAGATTGAGAGGTAGAGGGGTGATAGAAACAAGGAGATATGGGTTTAGGGTTGACTGGGTTTAGGGTTGATCAGGTTTAGGGTTTAGGGGTTAAGAGTTTAGAGAGGGAGATAGAGGGTGAGGGACATGGCCAGAGACATATGCAGAGAGATTGAGAGGTAGAGGGATGATAAAGACAAGGAGATAGGGGTTTAGGGTTGATTGTGTTTAGGGTTGATCGAGTTTAGGGTTTAGGGGTTAGGAGTTTAGAGAGGGAGAGATAGGGAGATAGAGGGTGAGGGACATGGCCAGAGACATAGGCAGAGAGATTGAGAGGTAGAGGGATGATAGAGATAAGGAGATAGGGGTTTAGGGTTGATCTGATTTAGGGTTGATTGGGCTTAGGGTTTAGGGGTTATGAGTTTAGAGAGGGAGAGATAGGGAGAAAGAGGGTGAGGGACATGGCCAAAGACATAGGTAGAGAGATTGAGAGGTAGAGGGATGATAGAGACAATGAGATAAGGGTTTAGGGTTGATTGAGTTTAGGGTTTATGGGTTATGAGTTTAGAGAGGGAGAGATAGGGAGATGGAGGGTGACGAACATGGCCAGAGACATAGGTAGAGAGATTGAGAGGTAGAGGGATGATAGAGACAAGGGGATAGAGGTTTAGGTTTGATCAGGTTTAGGGTTTAGGGGTTAGGAGTTTAGAGAGGGAGAGATAGGGAGATAAAGGTTCATGGGCATTATTTAGGGTTTAGGGGTTTAGAGAGAGAGGGAGATAGATAGATAGATATATACTTCTACATAAAGGTTTGCATAGATATATGTCTTACAGATATATACTTATAGATATGTACTTATAATATATACTTATACATAGAGAGAAAACACTAAATTTACTTTTTTGCATGCATGAAAGCTTAATGTTTTCATGCTTCCCAAAATGCATTCGCATTATGGGAAGTAAAAAGATGGGAAAAAACCATGTGGGATCCGTGATTCAAACCCCACACATGTCTATTACTCCCTACTTTTCATGTGTGCTATCAGACAAGAAAATACTTTTTCATGTTTTTGATAATATAAGGCAGGTAAACAAGGGGCCGAACCCTTACAAAAAATAGAGAGGCCCGAAGGCAGCAAGCATCAACAGTGCCTTAAACCAGAAACAACATATACAACAATTACAGAATTCCAGCATAACCAGCAAAACTAGTTGCTAAAACTAAAGCCATAAAAATAGAGTAACAGAGTATCAGCAATATAACAACAAAGACTAAGGAGACAACAGCTCTCCTTTCTATACCATAGATTTAATAATATCATCCACTTTTTTAGCCAGATCGTCACTGTCAGTATTGACAGTAATCCCCAGATTCTTCAGCACAGAGAGGTTGAGGAGAATAGAGGTCCTGAGCACAATGGAGAAATTCTGTTCCAGCTTTGCAATGCGAATGCGCAGACCTGCAAGATCAGCCCCTAGACCATCATCAGTCTCCATAGCATCCTCAGCCTCTTCCACAAACATTGCACCCGCTTTGTCAGCATTTCCAGTAGAGTCAGCAACATCCTCCGTGGTAGCCCCGTATCATGCGTCTCCTGCTTGTCTTCATCATCACCAGATATGTCCTGAATCTCCACATCCTTGTTGTCCTCCCCTCGGGTGGATTCATCCGAACCGCTCTCAGAATAGTCAATGAGCTTTGCTGAAGGAGCCGGTTTGCTAGCAATACGCCTTGACTGCTGAACTCCAGAGGAAAGCCCCTCCCTACAAACCTTCACAAAAGAATCTCTTCTCTATCCCACCGGAGTCCTACAAAGAGTTTTAGGGGTCCCAACCACTGCCTTCCCAGTTCTCATTTCACCAGCAACCTTCCGCTTTTTACCCTTCTTAGAGGCAGTAGGTCCCGGAGTATCAACAGGAATTTCTACAGGAGTGCAAAAGGAAACTTCATTAGTTTTGATAGGAACAGGGGAGGGCCCGGGTTCATCAACATCAGGAATATCCTTAGGGTTAGAGGAGGGCTCCCCTTCCCCACTATTAGCTGGAATGGATTTAGAGAGTTCGAGGGCAAGATGATGAATATACAAACAGAGAATAAGGCCCTGGTGAAGAGGGATAGGCTTCATAGTAGTGTTTTTAGCCAGTTTCGCCCAAACCCTAAGGACGGAATGCTCCAGGGAAGAAAGCAAATAAAATGAAAAACTAATTTTAGCATTGCGACAGAAATGATTTAATAGGGGGAGATGGTAGTTATAAAACCTGGTGAAGCACCCCTCCAGGGTGAAATACTTCATGAGGATAAAACACATAGCGTCCCATGGCTCTGGCAACTTGGCTCTGTCAAAACCGCCCTGGTAAGGGACTAATTCTTCGCCAACACTGAGGAAGAGCTGTTGACTGGAGATGTCTGCAATTTTAGTTTTTCATTGCAGCTTCAAGCCCTGGGTAGACATAGCAGTGACCATAGTGATCACGCGTTCAGAAACTTCAAATCTGATTCCACCCACCGAAACCCATCTGTTCTACCAAGACCGCGCAAATTGTTCAGAAATAGCTTCATTGTACCCATTAAGCCTCTCCAAATAGGGGCTAATCCCACCCTCTTTTCAATAATGCCAAGCTACCAAATTGTCCTTAAATTCACAGCACGAGACGGGTTCAGTTCTAATTCTGTCTCCTCCCATAGCGGAATTACAGTGCATGCCACAGAAACCCCCAGTCTCCTCAGTCGTCTTTACAGTAGAATTACTAACATTAACAAGGCTAATAATGTAGGTAATAACATCGCACACAATCTCATAATAATGGGAAGCCTTACAAACACCAATCCCATGCTTAACCATAATTACCCAGCACAGGCCATGATGATCCGGCCATCCGCTCACCTTATGAGAAAATGGAGCGGATTTGACAGTAGAGAAAGTATGAGAGGACTCGTACTTCAAAAGACACGTCAGCCCCCTCCCAAGGAGATGACAGTATGAGCTGTCTTTCGAACACATCTGACTCATCAAGACCCAACCACGTCTTTAAGAATGAGATTCTTAAGATTTAAAAGAAGATGATCAAATTGGCACCAAACCCTCCAATTTGAATATTGTTGTCCGAGTTCAACACAGGTGTTTGCAACTCCATTGCCCTCACGGTAAATATGTGAGATATGCACATTAGTAATCCTCTACAAGAGAAACTATATATCCCTAATAATATCTTTCAACTGAATGCCAACATTCGACACATTAGTAACGACATCAATGACCATTTTAGAATCTCCCTGAATATCCAAATTCCTAATACCAAGGGATATGGCCAATTTAAGCCCCCAAAGAAGAGCCATAGCCTCAGCATAGTTATTACTGTGACAGCCCAGACCTCCAGCATAAACAGCAAACATCCACCCTTTATCATCTCGGATGATCCCTCCCCCACTAGCTGTACCATCAAGCTTAGAAGCCCCATCAAAATTGAGCTTCATCCAGTTAGAAATCGGAGGCTTCTATCTAGTGTTAAGCCTCTGCAATAATTTTGTATTGTTATAAGTAGGAATATGATTGAGAATCTTCCAGTTTACCGTAATTTGTTCTTCCTCTTGGGTCAGAGGTTTCACCGCGGTACAGATATGGGCCGTAGTGACACTCTCTAAGAGAGTCTTAATGAAAGTATGAGAGACCTGGGAGGCATCTCTAGCAGTATCCCTAAAAATCTAATGGTTGCGCTCTTTCCACAAAGTCCATCTCAAGCACAGCAGAGTTTGATTCCATAACTCAACAAGCCAGGGATGGGAGAAGGGAGGATACCAATTGTTAATAACTTCCTGGATATCAAAATTGCAAGCCCACTGAATACCAAAATTGCTGAGGATTAGGCTCCAAATGTCCCTAGCAAAGTCACAGTGGAAGAATAAATGAGAAACCGTTTCCTCCTTTTCACAGCATAGACAGCATCTGTTGACTAGAGTGAAACCTCTCTTCTGCAAATTATCTTGGGTCAGAATTTTGTTATGAACAGAGGCCCACTAGAACATGTTAATTTTTGGGATCAGTTTGTGGTTCCACACTTTTCTCCATATCTCCTTTTTATGAATCACAGGGACCAATAAGTGATAGGCAGACTTAACAGAGAATCGGCCATTCTTATCCGGCCACCAAAATTGCTCATCTTTACGAGGGAAGAGAGGAATTCTAACTTCCTGAATCAACTTTTGAACCATCTAAGCTTTAGAGGCAAAATCAGGGTGATGGGGACATCAATCCAACAAATTTCTCCAGCTCCTGTGACCATTATTGGTTGACATATAATCACTGACCTTATTGCCGAAAAACTGAGTAGCAATGCCAGCAATCTCACCTAGATCCCTCTGAGAGATGAGAGCCTTATCTTTTAGCCAAATATCAGTCCAAAACTTGATACCCATACCATTACCCAACTTCCATCTGACCCCTTGTGTGAGCAGATTTCTAGATTTCAACATTTTGTTCTAGATGACCGATCCCTTAGGAAGACCTTCTTGCTGGAGGAAGTTAGACCAGTAAGTGACATGCAAATATTTGTCTTGCATGATTTCTCCCCAATCTTTATGATGATGAATCAGGTTCCAATTAATTTTAGAGAGCAGGGCTTTATTCATATTACGTATAGTTCGAATATTGAGACCTCCATGGGATTTAGGAAGACACACTTTATCCCTACTGACCGGGGATATCCGCTATTTATCTTCAGCTCCCGTCCATAAAAATTTTCTTTGAATCTGTTCCAACTTGGCAGCAAAAGAAGTAGGAATTTTGAAAAGAGAAAGGAAATAGGTGGGTATACCTTGCAAGGAGGCCTGAAGAAGCTGCAACTTACCAGCACTACTGAGGACTTTTCCCTTCCAACCAATCAGTTTCTGTTGAGTTCTTTCCAAAAGGCTATTCCAGAAATTTGGAGAAACTTCTTTAACTGTAAAGGGGAGACCCAAATAGACAGCAGGAAGAACATCTTCAGCACAGTCCAGAATATGGATGATTTTTTGATGGAGAGTAGTGGGAGTATTAAAAAAATACACATTACTCTTTTGGAAATTGATGTTTTGCCCAGAGGCGATGGCATAAAGGTTTAAAATATTATTCCATCTCTGAGCTTCAATCACCGAAGAGATGCCAAAAAGAAGGGTATCATCAACAAATTGCTACACAGACATAGGGGCAAGGGAGGAAGCAGGTTTAATGCCCACAAGATGCTTAGAGACCACGTTAGCTTGAATGTATCTCCCAAGAGCCTCAGCCATTATGATAAACAAGTAAGGAGAAAGGGGATCCCCCTGCCGGAGTCCGCGTGAGGAGGAGAAGAAACCCCTAGGAATCCCATTAACCAAGATAGAAAATTTGGCAGAAGAGACAGCCGTCCAGATGAGGAGATGAATTTTGTCATTAAACCCAAATTTTCTAAGAACTTGAAACAGAAAATCCCATGAGACCCTATCATAGGCTTTAGAGATATCCAACTTAAGGGCCATACCCAGAATTCTGCTCTTCTCCATGGAATGAATAGTTTCATGGGTGGAGATCACAGCATCCAAAATTTGACATCCTGGGATGAAACCTTTTTGAGAAGGAGAGATAATTTTATCAAGAAAAGGTTGAAGTCTCATGACAAGGGCTTTGGTGCAAAGCTTATAGACAGTATTACACAAGCTAATAGGTCTGAAATTAGAAAGATTGGTGGGTTTCAGCTTTTTAGGGACAAGGACAATAAAGGTGTTATTGAGCTGCTTTAAGAGCTTACCAGTTTTGAAAAAATCACAAACCGCAGCAGTGAGATCAACCCCCACAATATCAGAATATTCCTGAAAAAAGATAGGAGGGAAGCCATCCAGACCCGGAGCTTTAAAAGGACCCATAGAGAATAAAATAGCACGAACCTCCTCAGAAATAGGCCTCAACATTTCCAGATTATCTTCCTCAGTTATGAGATAAGGGATCTTGTCAATAAACTGCTTAGTAGCCCTGTCATTATCAACACCAGTGGCTTGTTCTGTCAACAAGTTCTAAAAAAATAACACAGCTTGTTCCCCAATCTCATTGTCCTCAGTGATAACATCACCATTGTCCAAGCACAGTTTTGTGATGGAGTTAGCCTTCCTATGTTTCATGGCAGAAATATGGAAAAAAGCAGTATTGTGATCTCCCTCCTTAAGCCACTGAACCCTAGATTTTTGCTTCTAAAAGACCTCTTCGCGGCACATAAGATTCTTCCAATCTAAAATCAGATCTTGTTCTTTCTTAGAAGTATCTTCAGAAACATCCCCTTGAGCAATTCGTTGCTGAATATTCTCAAGTTGTCCAGCTAAAGTTTTCTTCTGCCAAAACACATGACCAAAACTGAATCTATTCCATCCACGAACCTCCTATTTGATATGCAGAAGCTTCTTAACTAATCTAAACATAGGAGTACCCTGGATAGGAATTTGCCACCATTGGGTCACCAGTTGTCTGAAATCCTTATGCTTAATCCACATAGCTTCAAATCGGAAAGGGAAAGGACCCCGATGACATTGATCATGCTAATGAAGGAAAATAGGGTAGTGATCAGATATGGTTCGAGGAAAAGCCTGCAATTGCATATTATGATGATTGTCCCAGTTACTCAATATAAGGACCCTGTCTAATTTAACTTGGATCAAATGGTCCCCACGTCTCCTGTTGGACCAGGTAAAAATCTGATTTTGTAGCTCCACATCAAGCAATCCCCAAGCATTAATAAACTCGGCGAAGTCAAACATGCTGTCAGAGTAATCAAGGTTCCCGCCATATTTCTCAGAGGGATACAAAGAAGTGTTGAAGTCACCAGCCAACATCCATTTGGAGCGCAGAGACTTGGTTAGGGTACTACTCAAATTAGTCCATAAAGATTGTCTATGAACTCTAGTATTAGGAGCATAAATATTGATTAAATACCAGTTGAAAGAGGGTACGGAGAAATTGATAACCAGGAAATGCTTGCCAGAAGCCACAAGGGAACCCTGAATTTTTGTACTATTCCACATTGTAACAATCCTGCCAGAAGCCCCAATAGTAGGACTAATACAAAACTCGGCCTTAGGCCATATGTAATCAGCAATCTTCTTAAAGTTTTCCTCAGTCATCTTGACCTCTTGCAGGAGAAAAATGTCTAATTTATTTTCTAGAACACAGTTTTTGACCTCGAACTGTTTTGAGGGGCTATTGAAACCCCTCAGATTCCAAGATAAGATCCTCATTTCAAAGGTTTGAGGGAGGGGACCTCCAGTGTTTTCTGCTTACCACTGGCAATTTCCCTGGCAATCTCTCTTTGTCGAGTTTCCCGGAGGGTTGGTCTCCCTTGTTTTCAGTCAGCGCCAACATCAGTAGTCTTTTTACCTTTACGAGTCTTCTTCTTAGGGGTAATCCAGCCTTCTGGATCATTCCCACTACCACTTGGGCCGACGTCAACTGTCAATGAAGGATCAGCAATATGATCACCTACTTCCCGCACAAGGTTCTGTTGGTCATGATGTTAGTCACAAACAAACATAGAATAAAAGTACACATTAACCTTTATTCATCTTGAAAGATACTATGAATTCAGAGAATTCATGATCCCAAGTCTTCGGTGATTAGGTCTTAATCATTTGACGTTACTCAGAGGTTAATGTGAGTTGTTGTTTCCATTTTGCGGCCTTACGTGAAGATTAGCATCATCATGACGTTCCTGTAGAAATTCTTTACAGAGAAGTCAAATTACACAGCTATTTGATGAAAAGATGTAAAAATACCTCGATCTTTGCATGATATTTTCAATTGTGCATGCTTAGTACTCAAATATGCTAAATATTTGCAATTATCTACGAGATGTCTGCATATTTTGGGTTGTTTGCTTAAGATTAGCAGTTATTTGCAATTGTGATGGTGAGATGCTCTAAAATTGAAAGAAATTAAAAGAGATACTTCTAATTAAGTTGAACCTTTAGCTTTTGATCCACATACATGCTTGATACTGTCATGAGGAGAAGAAATCAAACCATATGTTCACCAGGATATTCCACAGCTAGATACAGTTGATGCAAACTTTAGAGGATAATGGATGAAAACAATACATGCAAGATGATGAGCACTCCAAGGGACGCAGCAAATCAAAGCACATATCCAAAATTCAAACACAGATTACTCAGGATTTACGAAGATTTGTAATCAAAAATACTCTTCTCTTTCATTAAGTATGCAAAAGACATGTACATATACAATAGCTTTGAAATGAGCCCTGAATACTTCAGCAAACAGATTTCAATTAAGTTTCCAATGAATATAACAAGGCATTCCACCACCTTTTATAGAATAAGGTGAGGAATCCGTTACAAAAGATCTACGGATCTGATTTATCAATACAAATCTACGGTCATCATTTCATGACTTGTCAATTTTACAAAAAAGCACAAGTTGCCAGCTGGCAACTATCTATATTGCTTATGCAAATCTCCCCCTTCATGATGTATCTTTATCATGCTCCTCAGCTGATTCATGCGGATCATCATCATGTGCATCGCTTTCGGAACCTTCGCTATCCTGATGATGATGCTGCTGCATATGGGGTTGCATACTACTGCGGACTTGCTCGTATGACTGCACAACCTGATCTATTCCTCCGCCATCTTGAGTCTTTGCCTTGATAATAGCGTGTTTGTGTGCTTCATACTTATCCCTGCTGTTGTCCAGCTTATTCTTTCTGTCCTGCAGTGTATCATTGTAGGTCTCCATCTTGACCTTGATTCTTATCACCTTATTTATGATTTCTTCTGTCAAGTGGATGAGTGGACCATCTTCTTCCATTTGGAAGTTGCTGCACAGAGCCTTAAGGGCAGAATCCTCATCTTGACTCTCTATCTTCCCCTCTACTTTGCCTTCTAGTATTTCCAGCATCTCTGCCTCAATACCCATTAAATCACGTAGCCTCATGCTGATCTCCCTCAGCTTATTATTGCATCTCTTGAGGACTCCACATTCGAACTGCACATCCTTATACCAGATGTCTATTAATAGTGCAGTATTATTATTCAATATCTACTTACTGATAAGCAGATGTGGGTTAATTCCTTTTATTTCTCCCAAGAGACTCAGGACCTTCTCCAATTTATAAGACCTCTTCCCGGTCTGCATTTGCAATTTATCCACCTTGGTCTTGGAGTCACTTAGGATGCTCCACCTCTTCAAAGAAGCTTTCATTACTTCTATAGCATCATCCAATGTGGACGACATCCATTTCCTTATTACGAAAGCCTCATGTTTCATGAGGTCCAGTTTATTTACCTCCTCCTGAGAAATGGCAGTCAATGGGACTGCAGCTTCACTTGTAGTATCATCAGGATTGGTCAAGCCTTTAATATAAGCATGCAACTGAGCAATGTGCTCTTTATGTTGCTTATTCTTCTCCTTCTCTCTTTTCACTTTCTGAATTAGAGAGTCAATGATATCCTTACCTTCTTGACCTTCCTGTTCTTCGTTGGCAAAACCCAAATCCACTGTGCTTATCTGGAATTCATCCACAGTGATTTTGCCCTTCTCCTTCTCTACTGCAGGTACAGCAATTTGTGCAGTCCTTCTCCCTATCGCCGAATCTCTCTTGATGGCCGAAGTCATTCGGGCCTTCCTCCTGGCTTCATTATATCCGCGGAGAACAGGGTGGAGACGTCGAACTCTTGAATTTCAAGCTCCTCCTCAACGTTTACTTCTTTTGTCAACCATGGAGGTACCTGATCATGTTTTTCGACATCATGCTGTTGTTCACCCATACCTCCCGCCTCTATTAACAAGTGTTGCGGAGATGGTGATTTTTCTTTCTCTCCCTCATGATGCTCACTTTGCTGTTGATCCTTTGGTGCCTCCTCTTGTTGAGGGACCTCTTTTTTCGGGGAAGCATCTTCTTTGTGTGGGGAACCCTGCGGTGCATCTGTATGTAGATCATGATGATCATGATCTTTCTCTTTCATTACTTCACCTATCCTCCAGTTCTTCCCCTTGTGGAGGTTGATCATCCTCCTTTGGTTTCTCTATTTGTGGTGGCATGTCCACCGTTCCAGATGCTGTGAGGTCCGCTTGAAGTAACGGCATCTGTTCTGTGGCTTCTATTTGCTCTGTTCCTGCACTATCCACCTCTTGTGCCTTAGCAGCTGGATCCTCTAGTGCTTCTTTCTCTTTCTCATCAGCCTTTACTTCTTGGACCTCTACTACAGCAGGTCCTGCTGATGTATCCTGTGGGCTTTGTTGGCCTGATTCAAGAGCATGACCTTCTACCTCTGTCATCTCTATCTCTTTTGTTAGATGGCCCTTATCAGGTGATCCTGCTGGCTGTTCAGGACTTGCATCCTATTTTTCTGTCAAATCCACCACTACAGGACTTGTCACCTCGGCGATCAGTGTATCCAGCCCTATGTCCTAAGCTACTTGCTCTGGACTCTTTTCTAGTTCCGGGCTCTTTTCTTGCTCCGCTTCTGCTTGTTTCATCTCCTCAAGCACTGATTCAACAGATGGAGGCTTGTGAGGAGTCACGCTGATGCCAGCAGCCAGTGTTTCCATCTTCTGTGCAGACACATCCTGCACAACCTCATCATCAGACAAATTGATTGTCTCCTCCAGTGAGACATGTCCTTCTACTTGCGTCTGGGAGGTTTCCTTTTGTTGTTCTTCAACAAGTTTAGTTTTGAACTTGACAATGGTAGGAAGTGGAACGTTATGTTGAAGTTCCTTTGGCACTTCACTACCTGCCCCTTGTACTAGTGCAGGGGTTTGGCTTATTTCACCCCTCATGGAGGTTCTTGGTTTCTTAGGTGTGGTAGGAACCAGCACCTGCGGAGCTCTCCTATTTCTTCTAATTACCAATGGAGCTTCTTCCTCTTCAGGCTCCTCCTCCATGAGGATATGTTTTCCTGGTTGTTTGGAGGACTAACCCACTTCTTGGGTCTCAATGATTCCAGCCTCTGCTGTCTTGCTTTTCTTGGGCTGTTCCTTCTTTGGAGGGGAATCTGATCCTGATCCTGATCCTGCTGCCTCCTCAGCTGCAAACACTGCCCTTTCAATTATTATGCCCTTGGGTCCTTTTTCCACCTTCTTACCCCTTGGGGATCTTTTGCTTGGCTGTTGTGGTGGAGGGATCCTCTCTCCCTTGGTCTTCCTCTTCTCCAGCAGGAAGTCATCATATTCATCTGCGGGGATGTCCTGCCCCTTCTTCTTATTGTCCACTGTGATGGCAACACCCTTTTTCTTCAATGCCTCTACCTGTGCATCCACCCAAGCTTGGGTCAAGTGTAGGGTTCTGGCAAAGAATGGGTCTAAGGACATATCCTCCTGCACAGTGAGGTCAGGTGCAGAGATGGTATCATTGTAAATCTTTTTCTGCTCATACTCATCTGCCATTATCCTGCCGTCATCACTCTTCAGCTGCTGAGGGAGGGAGATGCAATCAAATGTTCTAATCTGGTTCAGAGTCAACCTCTGATACCTCCTTCTCCTGGCTTCTGCCTCATCTTCACAGTCAGCCCAAAAATCCTCTAGGTGCCTCTGGTGAATAGGCTTTCCTAGAATCTTCTGTATTCTGCCGTAAGGATCATATGGTCTGGTTATTGGGAAAGGCAGTAGATTCATCTTGTTCAAAGTGACCATCACCTTCTTTATATTGTCAGAGTCAGGGCACATGTAGTTGCCAATGCTGACTGGGAACAAAATTGGTGGCAGCTTCTTGGCATCCTTATACATCTGTATCATGGTGGAGCCCTGCCTGATAAATTCTATTAACACTACTGCATCAGTAGGATATCTTGGCAGCATCAGGGGATGTCCTTCAAAACCTTCCACCCTGATATAGGAAAAGGTGGCAAATTGTATGTACCATGACCCATGCCTGTATACTGCCTCTTGAGCTTCCATGCTCAATCTCTTTGTTCTATCTTCTTCCATGGTCCTTACCAGATGCATGGAGAATGCATCATTGACCAGTTTGTAGTCCTTGAGATAATTGGTTCTTTGCAGCTGGGGATGATGATCCCAGATATATGCTACATTTGTGCCTGTCAGTTTTCCATCTGTCACTAAGGCATCAAAAGTGCCTCTGTAAGCACAAGAATAAACAATATAAGACGTCATGTAGAATGTACAGTCTGAACCTCCCAGGTTCATGAGCTGCTCATGCAGAGCATCACTTATTATTTGGCCCCACAGTGGCTTGATGTCTGCATACAGACACATCATTATTATGCCGTACATCCAATCTCTGAATTCACCAGCATCAGGCTGGCCAGTTACCCTGTTCAGGAGGGCAATCACGTACTGATACTCCTCATTGAAATCAAACTTGAACATGTGCACAGGAAGCTTGGCCGCTGCATTGTATGTGTTGTTCTCAGCCCGCCAAGCGTACATGTTCTTTCTGGCCGACTTCTTATTGGCCTGATATTCTCCTTCAGACTTTTTCAAGTCTACACTCTTTACTTTACTGCCCCTTGGCAGTCCAAATGTCTGGGAGAGACCTTTGATGGATAGGTCTGCATATACCCTCCCATGCTTCACCACCTGCCTCGTCTGAGGGTTATAATTCTGGGCACACTCAATGACTAGCTCCGGAGACTCCATGGAATATGGGAAGCCAGCAGCGTTCCACATACCAGATACAAACACCGCGTCCAGTACCAGACTCTTGTCATGTCCATCATTTAGCTTGGCTGACCAGGCTTCCAGGTTGGTAATCCCCTGATGGGTGTCTGTAATTGCCCCATATTTGAACAGGACCCCTCTCTGAGAAGAGAACACAGGCCTGCTGAATTCCTCCTGACTCTTGATTAAATGTTTTTCAGCCATGGGTACCTGCAATTAACAACATTTCTTCTCACAACAGGGATATGCATGCATACATATTGCAAATATCATGCCTATTGCATCAATTTCACATTACTTACTTATAATAGATACATAACCAAAACTTACAGCATCATATAGAAACAACATGATGAGGGTTTCAGTTTACTTACCTGGTTATGCTGATTTTCCTTTATACCAGTATATCATCAAGACGTCCTTAATTCAGCTGCTGATCACTTCCTTCCTTCTGTCTGAGAGCTCGAATCGCGCAACGGTAGCTGCTATGCAGATATGGAAGCTGGTGCTCTGTAAAACAATGTTAACGCACGGTAAATGCAACAATGGCGGTTGAATTACCTTTTAACCTCGCCGTTAGGGTAAATTTAGGGCAACTCTGACAAGTTAGATTGCAATCTTTGATCATTCGTGCGAAAACTCAGGATCTCGCCAGATGTTTCATTCGGTTCCGAGGTTGGCGGGAATCACCTACCATATCTGCGCGCATTTAATGATAATGGCGGCAAAGGGAGCGGGGGGATATCCATATGACAGGATATCATGAGAGCAGGATGATATTCGTAAATATCGGGTTGAGTTTCAATATCATCCTCCCTAGTATTGAAATTGTTATCGAGACAAGATTCAAGTGATAATGCACCTTTCGTTTAATTTAGCTCATCAGGAGGATATTTCGGTCTATCGGGTGATGTTTCAAAATATGATGATGATGGGACCAACTTACTTGTCTTCCTTTCGGAACATCAGGATGACGTCATCATGATATGTGCTCTTTGTATCGGAAATGTCTCATGACATCATCGTCATATTGTGCAAACATGATCATGTTTGTAAAATATCCTGTCGAAATGTAAATATGATGATGATGTCAGCAGGATGTTTGTTTCTTCGTTTATTGTATTCGGATTATGTCATCAGGTTGTTTGTTAAGAGTGATATTTCGCGTCAGGAGGATATTAACAAATATCGGGTTACCTTTGAAAACATGATGCTCGCGATATAAAAGACCGCTTGACCGGAAGACTTACCATCACTTAAAGTTGACGTCCGGATATTTGAGCCGCAGGATATTATCCGGGGAACGTTTCAGAATATGATGATGATCTTCGAAACGTGACTAGTTATAAAATATGATCCTCCCTCTCTTGCGAATATCAAGTTTGACCAAGACTTTGACTGTTCATAACTCTCACATCCTGATGAATATCAGGGTGATGTAAAAGGCAAACCTGCATGAAATGTAATGCTCTTTCAGAATCTGAGGTCGCAAACATGAAATATGAATTTTGGCAAACTGACCTCATATTGGGGACTTACCTCATCCTGACTCCACATGATGATGCACATGACTTATTTTACCAAACCGCCAAAGAGCAGACAACACAAGCCAAAAGAAGTTGGGTCCCTGTTTTGCCAAGTCAAAATGGGGCGTGTTGTGTAATCACACAACAACTTGCCACCAAAGAAAATAAACAAATTCCAATGATTCAAGTGATGTGATCACATTCATCTATAGTGTTTTAATTCCTGTCTAAGTATAAGCATTATGATCTTTTGAATGATAAAATTTCATCACGGTAACAATGCTAACAAAGGATCAGGTGTGTGCATATGATTAATTATCCTCATCTTGAAAGCAAGTTGAAAACATAAGTAACTGGTGTTAAACTACATAGTTGGAGATCATCCCTCATAGCCAACCTGGATAGAGCCTTGCTGCCAGCAGGCGTCTATAGCCCCGGCAAGGTTATCTATACAATCTCCCTAAGTAGAGCCCCACTGCCAGTAGGCGTCTATAGCCCCGGTAGAGTTACTTAGGTGGCCTAATTTTATTTCTTTTCTAATTTTCTCTTTAAAATTTATACTTGATATCATCATGTCAGTCCATTTGTACAAGGTACAGTCACTTGCAGCTTTAGGTTGGAGATCGCATTGGTAGCAAGGGAGTCCCTTTAGATTTTCAATTAACACCTATACTAGTGTGTTCATCAAACCCAAGGCTGTTAGGTGTTTCATTGTGATTGATTCATCTTTGACCAAGAAAAAGCACCCTGATGAAAAGATATCACAACCCTGATCATGAACACTTATTAGAATGAATCATAACCTATGTTTAAATGTGATCTCATCATCTGAATCTTAACAACTTAATTATTTTCTGGGGTGATGAAGTGCATCATCCTGACTTACCAGAACAAGGTCCCAACCAACAAAACAAAACAAGCACAACAAGCAAACTGTACAAACAACTATACAAATATACACTATGATACATACTGACTGTCATGAAGTCCTTTAGGCCTGGAAATAATGTTTGAGGAATTGTCCATTGATCGGCAATGGGACATCCTCACTTGTCAGGTTCTTAAGCCTATAAGTGCTGTCTCCTAGGATTTCAGAAATTTGAAAGGGACCTATCCATAATCTATCAAACTTACCATGGTCACCTTTCTTTTCATGGGCCTTATCCCACATCAGGACTAAATCAGATATCCTGAAAGCTTTAATTCTGGCTCTCTTGTCAAACCAGCGTTTGACAACAGCCTGATGTTTAGCAAATCGGTCAATCGCTTGACTCCGTTTTTCTTCCAGGTGCATCAGTTGAAGTAACCTGACTTCCTGTTTATTATCTATGCCTAAATATTCTTGGGCAAACTGTAGAGTAGGAATTTTCAAGTTTATAGGGAGGATAGGATCCACCCCATATACTAATTGGAAGGGTGAGTTTCCTAGTGCAGTTTTCATTCTAGTTCTGTCTACCCATAAGGCATATTTCAGAAATGAGTTCCATTCCCTGGGGTTCTTCTCTATCAGTTTTCTTATGATACTCAGTAAATTCTTATTGGTGGATTCTGCTAATCCATTCCCCTGGGGATAGTAATTGGATGAGAACTTAAGTATGATCCCATGATCAAAAGCCCAACTTGACAATTTGGTGGAAATGAAGGCAGAACCATTATCACTTACCAATGCATAAGGAGTTCCATACCTGGTGATAATGTTGCTCTCCAGAAACTTAATGACATCATCTGCAGTGCAAGTTTTGCTGCTGATAGCCTCGGTCCATCTAGTACAGTAGTCAGTAATCGTTAAGACATACCTATGGCCTGAGGAAGACGGAGGATTGATTGGTCCTATGAAATCCATGCCCCACTGTGCAAATGGGTGCTCTTCCATTACTGGCTGCAATGGTTGTGCAGCATATTTCTCTCTGTTGGCAGCAACCTGGCAAACATGACAACATTTAACATGATCAGCTGTGTCTTTAAAAATGGTAGGCCAGTAATATCCTGCTCTGAGGATTGCATGAGTTGTGGCCAATGCTGATCCGTGTGCCGTTCCAAACTTGTCGTGTAACTCTGTCAAAACTTTATTTGCTTCTGACTTCTCTAAGCATCTCAGGTATATCCCTTCATAATTCTTCTTAAACAAGGTTCCTCCCTTCATCATATACTTTTGGGATCATATCTTCAAGGCTTTTCTCTGTGAAGCTTGCATTCTTAATGGACATCTTCCAGTGATCAGGATGTGCCTGATGTCTGAATACCATTCTCTATTGTCTTTCTCATTGATCACATACTGCTGACTGATGATGTTTGGATCAGTTTCAGATATCATCTGGCTCAGAGCTTGTCCTCTCACCAGCTTCATGGGTGTGATCTCCATGTCATATTCTTGTAATACAGTAATCCATTTGGCTCTTTTTTCACTAGGTTCACTCTGCATCAGCAGCATCTTCACTGCTGCATCTGGTACCACAGCAATCACTTTGCTTCTCAGTATATAATGTCTGAATTTCTTTACTGCTCTGACTAATGCAAGTGCCTATCTCTCAACATCTACATATCTCAATTCAGCATCCCTAAAAGGACAGCTCATGAAAGCAATTGGTTTCTCTTCTTTCTCTTCATTTCTTTGAGTTAACACTACTGCAGAGGTATGTTCTGAAGCAAATGAGTAGATGTAGAAATCTTTTGTGTAATCTGGACTGATGAGGATAGGAGCATCTGAAATGGCTTTCTTTATATCTTCAAAAGTAGCCTTGGCTTCTGGTGTCCACTCAATTTGTGCATCTTTTTTCAACATGGCATTTAGTGGTCTGACAATCTCAACAAAGCCGGTGATGAACTTCCTCACAAAATTTATCTTACCAAAGTAAGACTTAAGTTCCTTTTTGCTTCCTGGAAGTTGTAACTTCATAATAGACTCCACCCTATCAGGATCAATGATAATTCCATCTTCTGTAATCAGGTGGCCTAGTAATTTTCCTGTTGTGACCCCGAATATGCACTTCTTAGGATTCAAAGATATTCCATACTCTTCACATTTCTTCAGTACACTTCTGAGATCAGCAACATGATTCCCCCTTTCCTTGGAGAATACTGTCAAGTCATCCATGTAGATGACTATACACTTTCCTATTAAGCCTCTGAAGGCTATGTCCATTGCTCGCTGGAATGTAGCTTCAGCATTTATGAGTCCAAATGGCATACGTCTATATGCAAATATCCCCCACTTTGTGGTGAAGGCAGTTTTCAATCTGTCAATTTTATCAACCATCACTTGGTTGTATCCTGAAAAGCCGTCCAGGAAGGACATCATTTTGGCTCCATTTACAATTTGTAGAACTTCATCTAAGGAGGGCAAAGGATAATTATCCTTTTCTGATGCTCTGTTCAGGTTCCTGAAGTCTACACATAACCTGATGTCTCCATTCTTCTTTCTGACTGGTACAAGATTCACCACCCAAGTGGAGTGTCTTACTGGGAATATTATCCGGGCATTTAACAATTTCTTGACTTCTTCAAGGATGATTGGTTCAAGCAGAGCATTGACTAGCCTCTACTTCTGTCTGAAAGGTTTTGCATCTGGCTTGAGAGGTATAGTATGAGTTATGACAGAAGGTCATATGTCTTCAGCTCATCATAAGTCCATGCAACCACATGTATGTAATCCTTAAGTGCATGAGCTATTCCTTCTAACTCTTCTGATGTGCATACTTTTCCAATCAACACATTCTTCTTGTCTTCCTTTTGTCCTATATTCACTTGTGAATATTGACCTCCGTCTGCCTTGGACAGATCCTTATGTTTAAGCATATTATCTAGATCAAAAGCTCTTTCTAATTCAATCATACCTTTGGGGATCCTGTTGCTAGGCAACTCTAATATCTCATCTTCTTCCCAGACATGATCTTCCATACCATTTTCATCTATGATCTGAGCTTCAAATATGTCTCTATTTGAAATGAAATCCAGAATGTGTTGATCATCATCAAACACCTGGAGATTAGTCACATTGTCAGGTACTGATGGTACTGACACCAATTCTACCGAAAATCTCTTTAGACCAGATATAGATAGCAGTTCCAATGTACTGGCGGCTTGGGCGAGTGCATCTGCCCTCTGGTTCTGTTCTCTTGGTACGTGAGTGATATTAAAGGCATCAAAGTCTTCAATCAGGTCCCACACTCGATGTCTGTAATTTGATAACTTTCTGTAGTTACAAGCGTAAATTCCTCTTACTTGCCTCACAACTAGTTCTGAATCTCCAAAGACATGCAGGATCTTCACTTTCTTCTTATGAGCAAACAACAGTCCATGAATCAGAGCTTCATACTCTGCTACATTGTTAGTACAGGGGAACTGTAATCTGTAGGCCGCTAAGTAGGATTTTCCTGATGGATTGATAAGATCAATTCCTACTCCAGCACCTTGCTTGGATTTAGATCCATCAAACCTTAAGATCCAAGGCTTATCCTCAGCAGGACATTTATCCTCAGCAGGACATCTATTTGAACCTTCTTTCTTCTTTGCAGCTCTGGCTGCTGCTCCGCCTGATATCCACTTTAACTTAGAGGTGTTATCCTCCTCAAGTTTCTTCTTTCCTTTATTTTGTGAGCCTGATGGCTTTTCTGTTTTCTCCTCCATATCAGCAGGAGGATGATGTCCAGGATCCGCAGTTGCATGCTTCTTCAAAATGTGTAAACATAGTGAGCAAGTTGTTTCTGAGTGAGGTGCCTCATGCAGCCTACACCAGCCTTTAATTAGAACCTCCTGGGGAGATTTACGCTGTCGTGTCATCTTCTCTATTTCTTTTACCAGAAATTCTTCGAACTTCGTCAGGTCACTGCCTTTGTCTTCATCAGACAACTCATAATCTGGTTCCATGAAGCAATCACTACCAGGAGTGATCTTTTCTTTTTCTGCATCATTTATCTGGTCGGACACCAGGATCTCTTCTGTTTTCAGGGTATGATCTTCATCATGATCTGTCGACCCTTCTGTTCCTGCAAAAGACAAATAAGAATTAGTATCGTCATCATCATCGGATGTAGTATTTACCTCAGAATATGATGATGATGCTTCGCTGCATGTCTGCTCCAGTATCATCATATCCAGGCATGTCTCACAAGTCTTTTCTGAATGTGCTTCATCGTGTAATCTGCACCATCCATCAATCAAAATGTCATTAGCAGGTATATTTAATAATTGACAACGCTTTACCTAACTGGATAGATGCATCTCAAAATCTCTGAAGCGATCTATTTCGTTCTCATTATCTGGATCATTATCAGGTTCCATAATTGGCGTGTCCTCATGATGATGATGAACATCAAGCATCAGGATCTCTTCTATTTTAACAGTCTGCGGCCTGATGCAATAAACTCCAGGTTCTACGTTTACGTACATGATCTCATTTGTTTTGTTGTACTCCGTGATCATATGTTTCATTCTAGGCTCAGCATCAATCCTAATCTGATTAGGTATACCCTTCCATGGTAACCACATGTGACTGAAATCTGTAGACATATATCCGTTAAGCATTTTAGACTAGTCTCGGCTAAGCAACATCCCATATGTATCAGGTATGTCAACTACCTGAATGTCAATGTAATACTGGATCCTAGGATCGGATGCTAGTTGCATGTGTATGTGAGTTAGTTCTCCTACTACACTTACTTCTGTCTTGTCCAGTTGAGTGACCTTCTTTAAGGATTTAGCAGGATGCAGTCCTAAAGCATTGCATATTGACAAAGGCATGACATTCATTGAGGCTCCTAAATCAACCAAACAGTTGTGCAAGTTCTTGCTGAACATTCTTATCGTGAGAAGGAATGGAGGTGATTCAGTTTTATCTCTGTACAAGGTCATGTGGGAGGTTTCAGTAGCTTGGACTGTAGCTGACACTTTGGGCTTGCTAATATTATCCTTAGCAGCATGATCCTTGCCACTGGATTGACTTGAAAGATGGCTATCCTCTCTAGGAGCAGGATCATCTAGTGACTTCATGAATGCATTTTTGATGGCAGGAGTTTTTAGTAACTCAGATAGGGACAGGCTGATCTTAATTTTCTTCATTTCATCAGCCAAATAGCTGACTAACTTGTCAGATTCATGAGGTGCACTGGTGACCTTTGTTACTGTGTTTTGAGGGGACAAGTATTGAGCATTCACCTTAGGGAACCCAGGGTTATTGCTAGCTTTAGGATCAGGAGGTGTGTTGAAGTTATTTGGAGGTAAAGATGATGTCAATGGACCATTAGGCCTGTTGGCATTACTTCTCAAGTTATAATTGTGCTTACCAGGATATTGCTGTTGATATGCATGTACTTCCTCATGTTCTCTTGCAGGTTCATTTTCATCCTCAAAGGGAAAAACATAATTTGTTTCAAAGGTTAAGGCAGATTCCTCGTAGGTCTGATCATAACTCGGATGAGGCTGATTTGTGTACGTTTCTAGCACAAAAGCCGAATCATAGCCACAAGGAACTATCTCATTTCCTTTTGCCTGAGGTGGATTTCTAGAAGTGTTAGACACTTCAGCCTGAAAGATGCTGGCAGCAATCCTAAATTGTCGACAATCTAATTCTGCATGTGCATTGGTATTGTGGATCCTACACCAATTGGTAAGGGCTACCTCAGCAAGATTGACTCTAGTAGTCTGTTTGGCTTCACCAGGAGGCTGATTGTCTAGGGGTGATGGTAATGAACCATTGTTTGGTCTAGAGTTCCACACTTTGGGTTGTCTAGGAGGATTATTGTTATTTCCACCATTATTGTTCAAGTTATTGTTGTTATATCCTCTGTCAGGGTAGTTTGGTCTGTCATTGGAATAATTCCTATTCTGACCTGACTGTGAATAAAAACCTTGATTTCTCAAATGTGTCACCTCTGTGGTGAGTTTTCTAAGTTGAGCAGAAATCTCTTTGATTTCCTCCTTTTCCTCTTGGGCTTTGGCCACTACATTTTTGGTCTGAGGCTTGAAAAAAGAAGATCCATGGTTATTGTTGGACAGATCAGTACCCTGAGGTGTCTGAGCATGTGCAGGATATTGCGGCAATTGGCCATTTCCATTAGGAGGAGGCATAATGCTTAGTGGAGGTACTTGCAAAGGTGCAGGCATGACTGCCGGAGGCATCACTGCTCCATTAGGATATTGTGAAGGATACGGTGCAGGATATGATGCAGGATATTGTGCAGGATATTGTGACTGCATGCCAGGCAAGGTAGGGAATACTATATTTGGAGTAGGGGCAGGTATCAATTGCTGATTTACTTTGATAGCTTCTTGAAAGGCTCCTGTCAATGTAGTAATCTCAGGATGTGTTCTCCGGATGAACATGGAAGTTAATGGATCCAGGGCTGAATAGTAGATACTCCTAGCAGCAGCATCAGCTACTACATATGGGGCAACTAGCTTGGACAACATTTTCTGGAACCTAGCATTGAAATTAGCAATAGGCTCATTCTCAAATCTTTTGATTGTAGCAAACATGTGATAATTCATAGATGGATCAATGGGGACCTTGAACCTGTCAAGAAAGGCTTTCTCTAAGACAGCCCATGAACCAACAGAGGCTTGGCCAAGACTAATGAACCAATTATAAGCCTCTTCCCCTAAGGAAAAAGGAAACAATCTGCACACCACGTCTTGATGCTCTATTCTGGCTCTACAGCAGGCTTCTTTAAATGTCCTGATATGATCTTCAATGTCTTGATAAGGATGATATTTTGGGCAAAGTTTGTCCAGATTCTTTGGTAACTCATGATATGCATTAAAAGTCAAAGGTGACTCTGTTGCAAAGAAAGACATTGCAACCTGAGGGGGCTGAACTGGTGGTGCAGCTGGCTGAGCTTGAACTAAAGGTACACCCTGAGGTTGAACAAGAGGTGTCACAGATATCCCAAAAGGTATTTGTAAACCAATAGGAGTCACGAGAGGAGGCTCTGGTGAAGCCTTTGACGCACTAGACCCTAGAGTATGATGAATGTCTACAGTCCTAGGTCTGAAACCTCTAACAGGTAATTCTTTAAAAATTTCACTAGGTCTAGACCTGGTATTTATCCTGTGAGCCAGGATTTCTCGATTTGGAGGCAAATTGGCTGAAACTTTGCAAATATTGGCTAAATTTCACTGGATGAGGTGATATTTGCGGTCAGATGGCAAATCGGACTGGATATTTACGAAATATTTGCGAAGATCCTACAAATATGACAGGATATTGGGGTATCCTGATCTGTAGCAGAAGATCTCAAGTGCCTAAGGCCTAAATTCTTCCAAGCTTGAACAAATTTATGTATCTTTAGCCAATATTAGTGAATTCACAATGATCTACTGTAAAGCTTGCAATATCTATGTGAGATCTGGAAATCTTTATACAGCATGAGCATATTCCAACTTCTTACAGTAAATATTTACGTAATTTACTGAAATTCACAAACGATCTGAGGTTACCTTACTCTATGCGTCATCAAACCTGAAAATAATGTTGATGAGCGCGGTCTTCTGGATCCTAGCCCTCCTTCTAGCGCCAATTTATGTTGGTCATGATGTTAGTCACAAACAAACATAGAATAAAAGTACACATTAACCTTTATTCATCTTGAAAGATACTATGAATTTAGAGAATTCATGATCCCAAGTCGCCGGTGATTAGGTCTTAATCGTCTGACGTTACTCAGAGGTTAATGTGAGTTGTTGTTTCCATTTTGGGGCCTTACGTGAAGATTAGCATCATCATGACATTCCTGCAGAAATTCTTTACAGAGAAGTCAAATTACACAGCTATTTGATGAAAAGATGTAAAAATACCTCGATCTTTGCATGATATTTTCAATTGTGCATGCTTAGTACTCAAATATGCTAAATATTTGCAATTATCTACGAGATGTCTGCATATTTTGGGTTGTTTGCTTAAGATTAGCAGTTATTTGCAATTGTGATGGTGAGATGCTCTAAAATTGAAAGAAATTAAAAGAGATACTTCTAATTAAGTTGAACCTTTAGCTTTTGATCCACATACATGCTTGATACTGTCATGAGGAGAAGAAATCAAACCATATGTTCACCAGGATATTCCACAGCTAGATACAGTTGATGCAAACTTCAGAGGATAATGGATGAAAACAATACATGCAAGATGATGAGCACTCCAAGGGATGCAGCAAATCAAAGCACATATCCAGAATTCAAACACAGATTACTTAGGATTTACGAAGATTTGTAATAAAAAATACTCTTCTCTTTCATTAAGTATGCAAAAGACATGTACATATACAACAGCTTTGAAATGAGCCCTGAATACTTCAACAAACAGATTTCAATTAAGTTTCCAATGAATATAACAAGGCATTCCACCACCTTTTATAGAATAAGGTAGGGAATCCATTACAAAAGATCTACAGATCTGATTTATCAATACAAATCTACGGTCATCATTTCATGACTTGTCAATTTTACAAAAAAGCACAAGTTGCCAGCTGGCAACTATCTATATTGCTTATGCAAATCTCCCCCTTCATGATGTATCTTTATCATGCTCCTCAACTGATTCATGAGGATCATCATCATGTGCATCGCTTTCGGAACCTTCGCTATCCTGATGATGATGCTGCTGCATATGGGGTTGCATACTACTGCGGACTTGCTCGTATGACTGCACAACCTGATCTATTCCTCCGCCATCTTGAGTCTTTGCCTTGATAATGGCGTGTTTGTGTGCTTCATACTTATCCCTGCTGTTGTCCAGCTTATTCTTTCTGTCCTGCAGTGTCTCATTGTAGGTCTCCATCTTGACCTTGATTCTCATCACCTTATTTATGATTTCTTCTGTCAAGTGGATGAGTGGACCATCTTCTTCCATTTGGAAGTTGCTGCGCAGAGCCTTAAGGGCAGAATCCTCATCTTGATTCTCTATCTTCCCCTCTACTTTGCCATCTAGTATTTCCAGCATCTCCGCCTCAATACCCATTAAATCACGTAGCCTCATGCTGATCTCCCTCAGCTTATTATTGCATCTCTTGAGGACTCTGCATTCGAACTGCACATCCTTATACCAGATGTCTATTAATAGTGCAGTATTATTATTCAATATCTGCTTACTGATAAGCAGATGTGGGTTAATTCCTTTTATTTCTCCCAAGAGACTCAGGACCTTCTCCAGTTTATAAGACCTCTTCCCGGTTTGCATCTGCAATTTATCCACCTTGGTCTTGGAGTCACTTAGGATGCTCCACCTCTTCAAAGAAGCTTTCAATACTTCTGTAGCATCATCCAATGTGGACGACATCCATTTCCTTATTACGGAAGCCTCATGTTTCATGAGGTCCAGTTTATTTACCTCCTCCTGAGAAATGGCAGTCAATGGGACTGCAGCTTCACTTGTAGTATCATCAGGATTGGTCAAGCCTTTAATATAAGCATGCAACTGAGCAATGTGCTCTTTATGTTGCTTATTCTTCTCCTTCTCTCTTTTCACTTTCTGAATTAGAGAGTCAATGATATCCTTACCTTCTTGACCTTCTTGTTCTTCATTGGCAAAACCCAAATCCACTGTGCTTATCTGGAATTCATCCACAGTGATTTTGCCCTTCTCCTTCTCTACCGCAGGTACAGCAATTTGTGCAGTCCTTCTCCCTGTCACCGGATCTCTCTTGATGGCCGAAGTCATTCGGGCCTTCCTCCTGGGCTTCATTATATCCGTGGAGAACAGGGTGGAGACGTCGAACTCTTGAATTTCAAGCTCCTCCTCAACATTTACTTCTTTTGTCAACCATGGAGGTACCTGATCATGTTTTTCGGCATCATGCTGTTGTTCACCCATACCTCCCGCCTCTATTAACAAGTGTTGCGGAGATGGTGATTTTTCTTTCTCTCCCTCATGATGCTCACTTTGCTGTTGATCCTTTGGTGCCTCCTCCTGTTGAGGGACCTCTTTTTTCGGGGAAGCATCTTCTTTGTGTGGGGAACCCTGCGGTGCATCTGTATGTAGATCATGATGATCATGATCTTTCTCTTTCATTACTTCACCTATCCTCCAGTTCTTCCCCTTGTGGAGGTTGATCATCCTCCTTTGGTTTCTCTATTTGTGGTGGCATGTCCACCGTTCCAGATGCTGTGAGGTCTGCTTGAAGTAACGGCATCTCTTCTGTGGCTGCTATTTGCTCTGTTCCTGCACTATCCACCTCTTGTGCCTTAGCAGCTGGATCCTCTAGTGCTTCTTTCTCTTTCTCATCAGCCTTTACTTCTTGGACCTCTACTACAGCAGGTCCTGCTGATGTATCCTGTGGGCTTTGTTGGCCTGATTCAAGAGCATGACCTTCTGCCTCTGTCATCTCTATCTCTTTTGTTAGATGGCCCTTATCAGGTGATCCTGCTGGCTGTTCAGGACTTGCATCCTGTTTTTCTGTCAAATCCACCACTATAGGACTTGTCACCTCGGCGATCAGTGTATCCAGCCCTATGTCCTAAGCTACTTGCTCTGGACTCTTTTCTAGTTCTGGGCTCTTTTCTTGCTCCGCTTCTGCTTGTTTCATCTCCTCAAGCACTGATTGAACAGATGGAGGCTAGTGAGGAGTCACGCTGATGCCAGCAGCCAGTGTTTCCATCTTCTGTGCAGACACATCCTGCACAACCTCATCATCAGACAAATTGATTGTCTCGTCCAGTGAGACATGTCCTTCTACTTGCGTCTGGGAGGTTTCCTTTTGTTGTTCTTCAGCAAGTTCAGTTTTGATCTTGACAATGGTAGGAAGTGGAACGTTATGTTGAAGTTCCTTTGGCACTTCACTACCTGCCCCTTGTACTAGTGCAGGGGTTTGGCTTATTTCACCCCTCATGGAGGTTCTTGGTTTCTTAGGTGTGGTAGGAACCAGCACCTGCGGAGCTCTCCTCTTTCTTCTGATTACCAATGGAGCTTCTTCCTCTTCAGGCTCCTCCTCCATGAGGATATGTTTTCCTGGTTGTTTGGAGGACTGACCCACTTCTTGGGTCTCAATGATTCCAGCCTCTGCTGTCTTGCTTTTCTTGGGCTGTTCCTTCTTTGGAGGGGAATCTGATCCTGATCCTGATCCTGCTGCCTCCTCAGTTGCAAACACTGCCCTTTCAATTATTATGCCCTTGGGTCCTTTTTCCACCTTCTTACCCCTTGGGGATCTTTTGCTTGGCTGTTGTGGTGGAGGGATCCTCTCTCCCTTGGTCTTCCTCTTCTCCAGCAAGAAGTCATCATATTCATCTGCGGGGATGTCCTGCCCCTTCTTCTTATTGTCCACTGTGATGGCAACACCCTTTTTCTTCAATGCCTCTACCTATGCATCCACCCAAGCTTGGGTCAAGTGTAGGGTTCTGGCAAAGAATGGGTCTAAGGACATATCCTCCTGCACAGTGAGGTCAGGTGCAGAGATGGTGTCATTGTAAATCTTTTTCTGCTCATACTCATCTGCCATTATCCTGCCGTTATCACTCTTCAGCTGCTGAGGGAGGGAGATGCAATCAAATGTTCTGATCTGGTTCAGAGTCAACCTCTGATACCTCCTTCTCCTGGCTTCTGCCTCATCTTCGCAGTCAGCCCAAAAATCCTCTAGGTGCCTTTGGTGAATAGGCTTTCCTAGAATCTTCTGTATTCTGCCGTAAGGATCATATGGTCTGGTTATTGGGAAAGGCTGTAGATTCATCTTGTTGAAAGTGACCATCACCTTCTTTATATTGTCAGAGTCAGGGCACATGTAGTTGCCAATGTTGACTGGGAACAAAATTGGTGGCAGCTTCTTGGCATCCTTATACATCTGTATCATGGTGGAGCCCTGCCTGATAAATTCCATTAACGCTACTGCATCAGTAGGATATCTTGGCAGCATCAGGGGATGTCCTTCAAAACCTTCCACCCTGATATAGGAAAAGGTGGCAAATTGTATGTACCATGCCCCATGCCTGTATACTACCTCTTGAGCTTCCATGCTCAATCTCTTTGTTCTGTCTTCTTCCATGGTCCTTACCAGATGCATGGAGAATGCATCATTGACCAGTTTGTAGTCCTTGAGATAATTGGTTCTTTGCAGCTGGGGATGATGATCCCAGATATATGTTGCATTTGTGCCTGTCAGTTTTCCATCTGTCACTAAGGCATCAAAAGTGCCTCTGTAAGCACAAGAATAAACAATATAAGACGTCATGTAGAATGTACAGTCTGAACCTCCCAGGTTCATGAGCTGCTCATGCAGAGCATCACTTATTATTTGGCCCCACAGTGGCTTGATGTCTGCATACAGACACATCATTATTATGCCGTACATCCAATCTCTGAATTCACCAGCATCAGGCTGGCCAGTTACCCTGTTCAGGAGGGCAATCACGTACTGATACTCCTCATTGAAATCAAACTTGAACATGTGCATAGGAAGCTTGGCCGCTGCATTGTATGTGCTGTTCTCAGCCTGCCAAGCATACATGTTCTTTCTGGCCGACTTCTTATTGGCCTCATATTCTCTTTCAGACTTTTTCAAGTCTACACTCTTTACTTTACTGCCCATTGGCAGTCCAAATGTCCGGGAGAGACCTTTGATGGATAGGTCTGCATATACCCTCCCATGCTTCACCACTTGCCTCGTCTGAGGGTTATAATTCTGGGCACACTCAATGACTAGCTCCAGAGACTCCATGGAATATGGGAAGCCAGCAACGTTCCACATACCAGATACAAACACCGTGTCCAGTACCGGACTCTTGTCATGTCCATCATTTAGCTTGGCTGACCAGGCTTCCAGGTTGGTAATCCCCTGATGGGTGTCTGTAATTGCCCCATATTTGAACAGGACCCCTCTCTGAGAAGAGAACATAGGCTTGCTGAATTCTTCCTGACTCTTGATTAAACATTTTTCAGCCATGGGTACCTGCAATTAACAACATTTCTTCTCACAACAGGGATATGCATGCATACATATTGCAAATATCATTCCTATTGCATCAATTTCACATTACTTACTTATAATAGATACATAACCAGAACTTACAGCATCATATAGAAACAACATGATGAGGGTTTCAGTTTCTTACCTGGTTATGTTGATTTTCCTTTATACCAGTATATCGTCAAGACGTCCTTAATTCAGCTGCTGATCACTTCCTTCCTTCTGTCTGAGAGCTCGAATCGCGCAACGGTAGCTGCTATGCAGATATGGAAGCTGGTGCTCTGTAAAACAATTTTAACGCACGGTAAACGCAACAATGACAGTTGAATTACCTTTTAACCTCGCCATTAGGGTAAATTTAGGGCAACTCTGACAAGTTAAATTGCAATCTTTGATCATTCGTGCAAAAACTCAGGATCTCACCAGATGTTTCATTGGGTTCTGAGGTCGGCGGGAATCACCTACCATATCTGTGTGCATTTAATGATAATGGCGACAAAGGGAGCGGGGGGATATCCATATGACAGGATATCATGAGAGCAGGATGATATTCGTAAATATCGGGTTGAGTTTCAATATCATCCTCCCTAGTATTGAAATTGTTATCGAGACAAGATTCAAGTGATAATGCACCTTTCGTTTAATTTAGCTCATCAGGAGGATATTTCGGTCTATCGGGTGATGTTTCAAAATATGATGATGATGGGACCAACTTACTTGTCTTCCTTTCGGAACATCAGGATGACGTCATCATGATATTTGCTCTTTGTATCGGAAATGTCTCATGACGTCATCGTCATATTGTGCAAACATGATCATGTTTGTAAAATATCCTGTCGAAATGTAAATATGATGATGATGTCAGCAGGATGTTTGTTTCTTCGTTTATTGTATTCGGATTATGTCATCAGGATGTTTGTTAAGAGTGATATTTCGTGTCAGGAGGATATTAACAAATATCGGGTTACCTTTGAAAACATGATGCTCGCGATATAAAAGACCGCTTGACCGGCAGACTTACCATCACTTAAAGTTGACGTCTGGATATTTGAGCCGCAGGATATTATCGGGGAAACGTTTCAGAATATGATGATGATCTTCGAAACATGACTAGTTATAAAATATGATCCTCCCTCTCTTGCGAATATCAGGTTTGACCAAGACTTTGACTGTTCATAACTCTCACATCCTGATGAATATCAGGGTGATGTAAAAGGCAAACCTGCATGAAATTTAATGCTCTTTCAGAATATGAGGTCGCAAACATGAAATATGAATTTTGGCAAACTGACCTCATATTGGGGACTTACCTCATCCTGACTCCACATGATGATGCACATGACTTATTTAACCAAACCGCCAAAGAGCAGACAACACAAGCCAAAAGAAGTTGGGTCCCTGTTTTGCCAAGTCAAAATGGGGCGTGTTGTGTAATCACACAACAGGTTCCTGGTTGACTCAAGATCATTAGCACCTAAGGGAACAGCTGATGAAGCATGTGGATCAAGGGCTTTATCATCTTCAACATCCTCATCGATCAATCGATCTTGTATTTCTCCCTCCTCACACCCACTAGAATTCTATCGGACCGTATGACTAACGATGTCTAAAGCCTCATTCTGACAACCTATGTCCAGAATTGGTTCAGTATTCTCCTCTAGATAAGCAGTATCCTTATGACCCGCAGCCATCTGGCTTTTCTTGTCCTTAGCCTATTCAGGATGGTCTTCTGGGAAAACATTTTCTGCATTACCCCCCATTCCCTGATGGTCAGGGGTAACAGCTGTTTGTGAGTGGTCCTCAACCTCATTATGGGAGTCAGTCTGCCAACCTGTTTGCTTAGTTTTACATTGAGTCATTATGTGGCCCTTCTTCTTGCATATTTGACAGAAGGTGGTGGCATTTTCATAAAAGATTGGTTGAGTCCAAACCCCATATTTAGAGTTTAACTCAATGGACACATGAAGGGTTTGGTTTATCTCCACATTGACACAAAAACGAGCAAAAACACAGCAGGATTGAGTACGTGTAGTATGGTCCATAGTAACAAACTGGCCAAAAGAGTTACCAATAGTAGAAAAAAAATTTCATCTCAGAATTCTAAGGGAAACCGAGGTAATCGAACCCAAACAAGAGCAGATTTATTGAGATCCGAGCTAGGGTCAAACGCAGGTTTCCATTGGCACAAAGCAAGTGAGTGCGACCCATAAAGCCAGGGTCCCCTAGCAAGAGTAGCAATCATATCCTCCCTACTGGTAAATTTAAAAAGGAACACTCCTCTTGCCATAGCAATGACCGAAACACTACCCTTAATTCTCCACCGAGAGGAAACCCATTTACAGACCATTTTAATATTGGGACGGAAGGAAAAGAATTTACCTACCAGAGCAAGATCCATGGTTGCCACAATTTCTTCAATCAGACCATCCAGAATATCCAGAGCTGTGCCGTCTGCAGAAGCTTTCTTGACAGGCATACCCGTCATGCATTTAGAAGACCCCAACGGTTCCCCTGTTACCGCTTGTTTCCATCCGTTAGACGGAGCATCCGCCTTCACAGCCCCAGAGGTACTGCCCAAGGCAGTCACCTCCATTGGCACCGAAAGCAGTCAAAACAAAAACCTTAGAAAACCCTAAATAGCCATGGAAAGCAGAAAAGTTGCGTATATTCTTTGCGTATATTCTAATTTTAAATACTTTTTCATGTTGTTTGACATATTAAGAATCATTTTTTGATCAATCCACCACTTTTTTTGTTTTTTCAATGTAGAAGAACTAGTTTTGCATGTTTTTGGACAAAATTTGATTATTTAAACTAAAAGTTTCATGTTTCATACTATTTCAAAGCTAATTACCATTGATATAGATTGAATTTGATGATATATGTTTGTTTTTTCCATAAATTTCACTAATCTTATTCTAGAGTTATATAGAATTCATAATCAAACTTGAGAAAAAGAACAATTTGAGGATTTTGAAGCCAAATTTTGGAGGATTGGTCAACTCAAATATCAAATTCTAAGGTATGTTCTTTATGTCCAATTCAATTCGCTTTATGTTCTTTAGAACACTCACAATCACTAAATGTGGAACTATCTAAGTTAAATACATCATCATTATGTGTATTAATAGAATTAGAATCATTAAAATATGATATATATATATATATATATATATATATATATATATATGATTTTTCTATATCTTGAATCAGTAACAGAATTTGTTGTATCTTGAATTTGAACTATGTCATTGATACCTCCCTATAACAAAGTATTATCATTATTCTCTCTAATGTAACCAGTTGTATTAACATTTAAAATATAGTGCTATTGATGCTACAAATTTGATATATATTTGGTTCTCATATAGTAATGAGTTGTCACTATCATCCTCTTGGCCATTCAACTCATGCTCATCATTGGGACTAGGCGTGCCATCATACTCAATGTCTTCTTTACTGCCAATTGACTTATTTGTATTGATTGATTGTGATAATTGAACACTTTCAGTACTTATAAGGGTACACTAGATACTTATCTTGTTTGTCATACTTGTCTTCATACCTAGTCAAAAGTTGACCAAAACACATGAATCGTGTATGTATTTCTTCCTACACTGCAACCAAAATCAAACTATGGCTTACGATAACAAAGACAAACTCTCAATTGCTTCTCATTACTTGTGATACCTCAAAACATTCTCTAGAACATATACATGTTCTCAATTGTCACTACATGCACTCTAACACTGCCACATGTGCCCTTGCACTACCATACATGCTCTAGCAACTCACTTAGCTCATGATGCAATAGTGAGTTCTTCACCAAGCATCTTGCAATTGCATGGTTACCACATAGGCTTCTATCACTATCTTATCAATTTATGATCAAACTCTTCAACAAGATCTTGAACAATCCACACATCTTAGTATGTAACAAGTTTAAGTCCTTAAAGGTCAATTGACCATACTGACCACATGACATAACCAATTTGTATCCTCAAGAGTTGCTTCTAGAGAAGATCTATTTTTAATAAACACATTTGCTTGATAGAAACATTCTATTTGTTGTCATGAGAACTTCTTACTTAGATCTTCTATTTATTTTCATGAGAACTTCTTCCTTTGATATTCATTAGATCTTCTTCCTTCTCATTTTCTCATCATTATATTCTTCTTTAATAACCTATCTCACCATTTATCCTTCAATGATCTTGTGATTGCCCTTACAATGCACCAATTTACTTATGAAAGTTGTAGGGTTTGATCATTCTTATTTTGGATTACTGTTTGAACAATGCCATGTGATATTCCTAAGGTTACAACGACTGTCCTATACATTTATGATTCCTAGAAAACCCCTCCTTTACACCTTGACAAGATATGAAATTATCTTCATAGGGTTGATGTTCCTATTGACTGTCATGATAGTCCTAGTTGTGTTGATAGTCCATTTAAGGTTCTTAACAATTCTAATCTGTATATAATCAGTCCTTTTCATCATTGTCATCTCTTACCTTGTAATCCTAAGGAGTACCATACAGTATAGGTGACCATGCATTGATATCCTCATAATCATTCAAAATTAGTAAAAAAATAACTATCCATAAACCTAGGCATGATAGACTAGCAAGAAGTTTGTTTCTAGGTGTTCATAGGTCACTAGTTATTTTGCATATAATTGGTAATGTTCTTAGGATTTGATACAATCTATGAGGGATTTATTCTTAGGGTTATCTTTTCATGATACATAACAAACTAAATGAAATGAGGAGAACTCAACATGACTATTATTGATAGTGTGCATTTTCTCAACTTACAAACTATGATTGTCTTCTCCCAAAGTGCCAATACCTTTGCATTTGATGTAGTAATCTTTCATGTGAATAGGGTAGTGAGAGCCTATTGCATATTTTGAATATTTGACCTTAATAGTGATATAGAGTTTCATGATAGTCTTCTATGTTTATGATGTGACAGTCTATGTGGTTATTTGTAATAGTCAATGCAATTTGACTCTCAATGTATGGTTACCACATAGACTTCTATCACTATCTTATGAATTTATGATCAAACTCTTCAACAAGATCTTGAACAATAATTTATTAGTATGTAACAAGTTGAAGTCCTTAAAGGTCAATTGACCATACTGACCACATGACATAACCAATTTGTATACTCAAGAGTTGCTTTTAGAGCAGATCTATTTTTAATAAACACATTTGCTTGATAGAAACATTCTATTTACATTGTCATGAGAACTTCTTCCTTAGATCTTCTATTTGTTTTCATGATCTAACTTCTTTTTTTTAGATATTCATTAGATCCCTTCTCATCTTCTCATCATTATTTTCTTCTTTAATAACCTATCTCACCATTTATCCTTCAATTATCTTGTGATTGCCCTTGTAATGCACCAATTTACTTATGAAAGTCCTAGGGTTTGATCATTCTTATTTTGGACTACTGTTCGAACAATGTCATGTGATATTACTAAGGTTACAATGACTGACCTATACATTTATGATTACTAGAAAACCCCTCCTTTACACCTTGACAAGATATGAAATTATCTTCATAGGGTTTGATGTTCCTATTGACTGTCATGATAGTCCTAGTTGTGTTGATAGTCTATTTAAGGTGCTTGAAAATTCTAATCTATATATAATCATTCCTTTTCATCATTGCCATCTGTTACCTTGTAATCCTAAGGAGTACCATACAATATAGGTGACCATGCATTGATATCCTCATAATCTTTCATTTGATATAGTAATAATTTATCTTGGAAACCTTGCACTAATGATCTACCTTCACCTTATTGATACCTATGGAAAAATATCTAAGATATTTGGACAAGGCATTACAAACAACTTCATGATAGTCATGGTTGATAGGATAGTGCTGAAACTCACAAAAGATTCTCCTTTACAAATAGGTCATCATGAAATAAAACTCTGCCCTAAATTTTTGCACCTTGTTATTCTTCCCTAACCCTAACTCTGCTGAAAATCAAACTTGTAGAACCATACCAAGATAGTTGATAAAGGATAGGCTCAACTATTATGAATTAGTTGTTATGAATCAACTATTATGAATATGTTGTTATGAACCGGCTATTATGAATCTACTGTTATGAATCAGGATTTGTTGTTATGAACCAAATTACATATATAAGGATCTATTGTTATGAATCAACACATGTGTACATACCAAATTATGCAAGGATAGGCTCCAATGAGGGTTGATAAAGGAAGAATAAGTTTGTTGTTACAATCTACCCAAACTCCTCTATTCTAAAAGAATTTTCTACCATTTTAATTATTGGGAATTGTCAAGAGTTGTTGCTTCTCCAATTTTGGCTTCTGTTGCAAAATCCCCCTCAAAGTTATAATTATCATTGTCTTATTCATCATTCTTATAGAAATCATCATCATGTAGGAAATGAGCAAAGACTCTAACACCAGAAGAGCGTGAAGCTAAGAATGAGAGGAAAAGAGAAAGAGTGAGGTGAATTCGTGAAAGTAGGAAATTGTTGACCATACAAGAAGACATTCCACCATTGCCAATTGAAGAGGAACATGACACATCTAATGAAGCTAAGAGAGAGATGGAATTGGCGGCACAAACAGAACGAATACAAAACCTTCATTCAATGAGGAAACTGAATCTCTAAGTTGGAGGCACTCCATCATCCACAGGTCAAGTTGAAGGAACACCATCATTATCTTCTTGAATTGGAGGCACTCCATCTTTCATAGGTGAAGTTAAAGGTACATCTTCATTTTCTTCTCAAGTTGGTGGCATGCCATCATTCACACATCAAGTTGAAGGTACACCATCTTCTCCATCTCAACTTCAAGCCTTTTCATCTTTTTCATCTCTAATTGAAGGTACGTCATCTATCCCATCTCAAGTATATATTGAAGAAATTCCTAATGTTGAGTCAACTTTACCATTGAAAACACCTCCTAGAATTTTGCATAGGAAGCCTAAGTTTCTAATCGATATCGATGAGGATGTGTTGAAGCCCATGTAGGATCTAAGATTCCCAAGCGCACTTGCCAAAGATATGCAAATAAGATATGAAAATCATTATTTGAGAATTTAAATGAAACTGAAAGATGTCAATTATTTGTTGAATTGATGAGGAATCTAAAATTTAGGCCACTATGAAGATTCTTGGCCTAAGAACATCGGATGCCTCAAGTGAAAAATCAATAGGTAAGGATCTAATGAGTGCATATGAGAGTGTGGGTTCCACCTCACGCACCAAGGATAGTAATGTCACATGATGTGTCATTACATCGACAATAGTAAGCCAACAAACAAAGAAAGCTTGCCTCATTAGAAAGACAAGTCAAGCATTGAAAATAAGTAGAATAACTCTAATGAGAGCTGTTGGAAGACATGAAAGAGTTGAGGACCCAAACACCAATGAATTGTGGGCATTCTCTAGGAGACTCCCATGGAAAGACAAAGTTGTTGTTGAAGCCTTGAGATCCCTCATCGAAGAATTTTGGAAAAATAACACAAGAGTATCTCCTAATGCAAGAGATGTTGTGAGAAGGAGAATTGGTTGTCGAAACCATGAGCCACATCCAAAACATTTTTTGGATGTAACTCAAACATAATTTTTCAAGAAATTTCAAGAGATGTATCCTCAAATTAAAATTTGTCAAAGATATTTTGAAATGCTAAAACCTTTCTATGTCAAAATAAATCACACACACACACTACTTGTTGTTATTGTTGCAAGTATGGGCCTAACTGGTGTTGTCATTGATGTCAACATACTCTTGTTGCATTGATGATAAGGATTGGATGAGCTGTATGCTGAGGATATTGAGAAAATTAGTCCTATCAGAAATAGAGAAGAACAGTGAAGATAGTGAGGTAAAGATCCCAACTAAGATAAAGATCAGAGGATGCGCATCAAAGGGTTTGTAGATATGTGTCTTAAGATGATCTAGTAAAGATTTCAGAGGTCTACATAAAGATCTAAAGAAGTTATGTCCACTTAAGTAAAACTAGTTCTGGCAGATGTTCAAAGGTGACAGAGTAATACAGATAGGTCCGGTGAGATCCAAAAATGCAATATCTTGTTCTTGGTCTGGAGATCTGCAAGCATCTATTCCAATATGACAGTGATGACAGACTGTGTTCTTGAGGTTCCAGATGAAGGAGAGAATGATTTCAGTAAGTAGAAGTAGTGTGGATGTTCTTGGTGATTGAAGCAAGCTTGTGGAGGTCTTTGGATTGTGTCTAGTTCATGTTGGTGGTCTGCATTAGAGATTGAGCTTGTAATTGAAGAATTACTTCTGGATGATGATGTTCTTCCTAAGTCTAGCTGACCGGATGAGTTACACATCCTGTGGATGAACTTGAAGATGTTTTGTGAAGAATGGCATGTTCCTAAAGGAAGATTGAAGTCTCAGATCTGTGTGGCTGATAGTGTGTTGATCCGCGTGAAGTCTTTTTGTAATTAGTCATGTTGTATTTATGTATTTGCTCTGTAATGTATGCCAACTTAGATGATTATCCCTAAGTTAATATCTTGTATAAATATGGAGTTGTAAAGTTATTTCAAAAGTATCTTTCAGAGATGAGAGTGTGGTAGAGAGGAGGAGAGCGAAAGGCAAAGCAGAAGTATTGGGCTTAAATGGAACTAAATCAAGCATGGTGAAGATGATATTCTTCAGTTCAAGTATGTAATACTTATTATTCTGTAGACAGTGTGTCTCCTGTAGGCAGTGGGCCTCTTGTGAGCAGTGTGCTCAGGCAATGAGCCCTAATTGGCATGTGCCATTTTGTTCTTACTATTCTTTTAACAGAGAGTACAATATTGGGTTAGTCACCCCGTGGTTTTTTCCTTAACCAAATTTTCCACGTTAAAAATCTTGGTGTCATATGTGTTAATGTGTTTCTGCTGTTGAATTACTACATTATGTTTCCATGATTGATTTATTATTATGCTGATGAATTAAGAAAATAATTAAGTGATTAATTGCAAGAAAGATTTGGACAAATGATTCACCCCCCTTAGTTGTCTGTCCTAAATCTAACAATTGGTATCAGAGCTAAGTTCCTTTAAAAGAGCTTAACCGCTTGAGGAGATCCAGGATGTCATCCTACAAGAAGGATAGTCCGAGGTTTGATGGAACCAATTTCACTCTTTGGAAAAGTCACATGGAATGCCACTTGCAATGTATGGGAATGCAATATTGGATCATGGCTTCAAAGAAGTATACTCCTCCACAGAATGGTCTGAGAACTACAGATGAAATCAAAGATGTTGAAAACAATCTTTAGACTAAAGAAGCTCTACTAAGTGCCCTATCTGATTCAGAGCTGACAAATGTTATTGACCTAAAAACTGCTCATGAGATTTGGGAAAAATTGGAACTCTGCATGAAGGAGATAAGTATGTTAAATGTGCCAAGCTACAGAGTCTGAAAGGAAAATTTAAAAACCTGAAGATGAGAGAAGATGAAAATATCACTACATTTATGCCAAGAGTAAATGAGCTTGTTTGCAGCATTAGATGTACTGGTGGAATCCTGGATGAAGATGAGATTGTTGGCAAAGTTCTCAGATCCCTTCCTAATTCTTACAAATAGAAGGTTGCTACTATTGAAGAATTCAGATCCTTTTCAGGTATCACAAGAGATCAATTGGTTGGTAAACTGGTTGCATTTGAATTGAATGAGTTTGGAGATGCCCCCCCCAAGACTGAATCTGCATTCAAAGCTAGTGCCTTTATAAAAGGAAAACAAAAGTTTGATCCGGGAGAGAACTCTTCAAAGAAACTATCATGGTATGAAAAAGTAAGAAAAGACCTGGAAGAAGATGAAGCAGAAGCTACCCAACTTGAAGCCCTTATTGCAAAAAGACTGCCAAGAGGATCCAGTAAGTATGAAAGGAAATTGCCTTTTAAATGTTTTAATTGCAATAAGATTGGTCATTTTGCCTCAAGGTGTCCAGAAATATTTTAAAGGCCAAACCCTAACAGATCAAGGTTCCAGAAGAAATGTTACTATGTTCATGAAGATGATGATGATGGAGTAACAGATGATGAATCAAAGACAGGAAACAAATCTGGAAGTGACTGGGTGTTTATTGCCATCAAGGAAGAAGATCCAATGCCCTCTGAATCTGTCAATCATAAAATTGTAGAAAGAGCTCTGGCTACCCAAGTTGAAGAAACAGATGATTGGGTCATTGACAGTGGATGCTCCCACCATATGACAGGTGACAAAAATAAGTTCATAGATTTGGAAAGGTATGAAGGAGGAGTGGTAAAATTTTGTGATAATTCTGCTGGCAGAATCAGAGGTAGAGGAACTATTTCTTTTGATGGAAAGAACAAAACTAGTAATGTACTGTATGTTGAAGGCTTGAAGCGCAATCTTCTCAGTGTTGGATATTTGGTGGACAAAGGCTATGATCTCTGATTCAAAAATGGAAAATGTAAGATCTTTGAAAGTTTCAAAACAAAGATAGCATCCAGTACTCAAACTAAAGGTAATATCTTCCACTTGGTTGGTACTGGTAAAAGTTGTTTATTTGTTCAAATTGATCAGAGTTAGTTGTGGCATAGAAGAATGTGTCATGTGAATTTTGATAATATCATCAAGATAAGCAACACTCAGGCTGTAAGAGATCTTCCAAGATTGGTGAAACCTACCAATAGTTTGTGCAAAGAATGTCAGTTGGGTAAGCAGAGCAGAGTCACATTCAAAAGTAAAGAATAGTCTTCTACCAGATTATTGGACTTAGTTCATACTAATTTATGTGGTCTTGCAAGAATTAGGAGTGTGCAAGGTGATAGATACTTCATGCTATTAATTGATGACTACTCCCGGATGATGTGGGTGACTTTTTTGAAAGAGAAATCTAAGGCCCTTGAGAAATTCAAAATATTCAAGGCTATGGTAGAAAATGAAACCGAATTGGACATAAAATGTCTAATGTCTGACAGAGGTGGAGAATTCACATCCGGTGAGTTCATAGAATTCTGTGAGAAACATGGGATAACAAGACAGTTGTCTGCTCCAAGGACACCATAGCAGAATGGAGTAGTGGAGAGAAAGAACCGGACCATCCAGGAGGCATCTAGAACCATGATGATGGAAGCAAATGTTCCTCAGATCTAATGGAGAGAAGCTGTTAACACTATAGTCTACACTCTTAATCAAGTTCAAATCAGAAGCAATACTGGTAAGACTCCTTATGAACTCTGGTTTGGCATCACTCCCACTATGAAGTATTTCAGAGTCTTTGGTAGCAAATGTTATATTAAAAGAGATGAAGATTTAGGCAAATTTGATGCCTGAAGTGATCAAGGAATATTCTTGGGTTATTCTACTCAAAGCAAAGCATACTAGTGTTATAACAAGAGATTGAGAAAGATCATATAAAGTACAAATGTGAAGGTTGATGAAGGTATTGAAAAACCCTCAAGGTTTTATGAATATGATGAAGATGATCATAATGATGTTTTGATCTAAGAAGTCCAAGCCCCTTCTAAAATTCAAATTCAAACTAATCCGGTGAATCAGGAAGAAGAGATAAGTTTGAATGAACCTGTGCAAGAAATAGAAGTGCAAGTGAGTCCTAAAATTCCCAGGTATGTAAAATTGAATCACTCTGAAGACCAGATCATAGGTGATAAAAGCAAAGGTGTTCAAACAAGAAGAAGGATTGCTCAAGATTCAGAAGAGTATTGTCTGATTTCAAAGATTGAACCCAAAATAGTGAATGAAGCATGTAATGATGAAAACTAGACTAAAGCAATGGAGGAAGAGCTGATGCAAATTGAGAAAAATTACACTTGGGATCTTGTTCCCAGACCGAAAAACAAGAATGTGATTGGAACCAAATGGGTCTTCCAGAATAAACTGAATGAAGATGGTGAAGTAGTCAGAAACAAAGCCAGATTGGTCTACAAGGGTTACTCCCAAGTAGAAGGAGTTGATTTTGAAGAAACTTTTGCTCGGGTGGCAAGAATTGAAGCAATCATGCTATTTCTTGCCTTTTCTACCTTCAAGGACTTTAAAGTATATTAGATGGATGTCAAGTCTGCCTTCCTGAATGGTGACTTGGAAGAAGAAGTATACATTGAGCAACCGGATGGATTTTAATTATCTGATCATGGTGATATGGTCTGCAAGTTGAAGAAAGCACTATATGGACTCAAGCAAGCCCCAAGAGCTTGGTATGAAAGATTGGATAAGCATCTTTTGAAGATTGGTTTCAACAAAGGTACTGCTGACAGTAATTTGTACTTCAAAATTGATCATGAAAATATCTTGATTGTTGAAGTGTTTGTTGATGATATCATATTTGGAGGAAGAGATAGTATGTGCAAAACTTTTGCAAATCAAATGAAAAGTGAATTTGAGATGTCCATGTTTGGGGAAATGAATTTCTTCTTAGGTCTATAAATCACTCAAACAAAGAAACAAATCTTCATTTCTCAGACCAAATATGTGAAAGAATTGTTGAATAAATTTGGGATGGAAGACTCAAAACCATTGAGTACTCCCATGGCAATCGGATGTAAATGGAGCAAAGATGATGACTCTCCTAAGGCTGATTAGAAAAAGTATAGGTCAATGATTGGAGGATTATTGTATCTCACTCAAACTAGATCTGACATTATGAATGTTGTTGGTCTTGTTGCTAGATTCCAAGCTGATCCTAGAGAATCTCATGTCATGGCAATTGAGAGGATTTTTAGATATCTAAAAGGGACAATTGAGTATGGTTTGTGGTATCCTAGAGATTATAATTTCTCTCTTCATGCATATACAAATGCGGATTGGGTAGGAGATGTGGATGACCAGAAGAATACCAGTGGTGGAGCATTCTTTTTGGGGAAGAGATTGGTTTCTTGGCTGAGAAAGAAACAAGAGGCAATATCCCTATCCACTGCAGAAGTAGAATATATTGCAGCAACAGATAGTTGCACTCAAGTATTGTGGATGAAGCAAATGCTAAGAGATATCAGAGTGGAGTATGAAGAACCCATCACAATCTTCTGTGATAATTCAAGTGCAATTAACATATCAAAAAATTCGGTGTTGCATTCAAAGACTAAACATATATCCATCAAGTTTCACTTTTTGAGAGAGCAAGTGAACAAGAATGAAGTCAGATTGGAGTTTATGCCTTCCAGGGATCAGATTACAGATTTTTTTACTAAATGTCTACCTAAGGACTCTTTTGAGTATCTTAGGGAGAAGTTAGGGGTTATTACCCCTCTGGTTATGAATTAAGGTGCACTGATGTGCATCAGTCCAGTGGATATCACAATCATATCTTGTGGTCCAAATTGATGATGGGAAGCTGCTGTAGGAGTTCAGGACAACACTTAGAGGGGGGGTGAATCAGTGTTGTATAAATTTTAACCTTTTGCAAATTTAACTTTCAAAACATGAAGAAAGAAAGATATCATTTGTTACACACATGTGCACATAACTGAGAATGAATGATGAGATTAAAATCTCATGAATAAATCATACACACAAACAAAGAGAAAATCAATATAAATCAAGACACAAGAATTGCACGAGTGGACAACCCTCCTGGGGTAGAAAAACCACTCCAAAACTGCCTCACTAGCTTAACCTTAAAAAATATCTTTACAAGCCTCACTGGCTGATGTGAGTGTCTCACTGACAAATGGTCTCACTGACCTATAAGCCTCACTGGCATATTGTGCCTCACTGGCTTTTCTCAATCAATCAAAACAAAAATCTCATGTGCAAGAAGTGATTGTTGTTCAATCTGATTTGCACCATTTAAATCAACTCATCTTTCTTTTCAAAAAGGTTTTTCTCTGCATATCATAACTTCATAACATACATAACATTATTTGCTCATCTCTGTTTTCTTTATCAACACACACTCTGTCAATGTACTTGTGAAGCCAATAATAATAAGATCCCTCTCCATGTTCTGCAAAATCATTTTCATATTTTCATGACCTTTCATATTCCAAAATAAATAGCTTCTTCTTTATTTTTGTTTCAATTTCACCTTCTGACCCTTGACATCTGCATAAACAATTCATCTAAAAACAATAGTAAGGTCACACAAAAATCTTCAATAAAATAAAATCTCTTTTACTTGTATCCTCTTCATATCCACCATGTTCATAACCTGCAAGAAATCCTGTACCAACAAATTACATCTCTATAAAATAAAATCAATTTCTTTCCATATTCCATTTATATTTTCTCTGTATAACTTTTCAATTTTCATCTTGAATATTCTTTTTGTATTCTCCAATTTAAAAAAATAAATCATCTCTCCGGTCCTCTTGTAATTTCTTTTCAAAAAGAAAATAACCCTTCATATTCTATGATCTGCAAAAACCATTTTCTTGCAAGAATATAAATCTTCATATTTATCTGTGCATAATTACTTCAAAGATTTTTTAATTTCCCTCTGCAAATAAAAAATCTTTGAGAACTTTCATCTTCTCAAACCCTTCATCTTCTCCTTCACATTTTTCATTTTCTTTTCAACAAGACTTCAAAAATCATTTTGCCTTGTATAAAGTCTTCATAAAAAAAATCTCTGTCAAAACTTTATGTTCATCTGCAAATAACCTTTGATTTTCTATAATAAAAAAATTTCAATGAAATATTGTCAATCTTCCTCAATCTACACATAAAAAGCTTCACTTCAAATCTTGGAAAAAACTTTCATCAAAAATATTCATTAAATGACCATTCTCTGCAAATATCTTCAAAAATAAACCAATCTGCCTTTTTATCTTCTCTGCAATTTTATTTCAAAAATCTTCAATCTTTCATTCCAAAAAAAATCTCCTTAAAAACTTCAACTTCAAAAAGCCACCTTTGATAAAAAAGTATTTCACCTTTTTGTTTCTTCCTTTAAAAGATACTCTTTATATTCTCTTACAAAAACATTAATTCCTTAAAAGAAATTAACTCCACCTTTATTGTTTTTGCTGCCACTAGGAGGTTTAAAATAAGAAAGAATTTCCTTAAAGATCTCATAAAAAATCTTAAAAAAAAATATTTCTAAAACTCCTCAAAATCTCCCACGAAAATCTCCTTAAAAATAGCTTTGAAAATCTCCTTAAAATCTCCTTAAAAGTAGCTTTGTAACTTCACATTTTTATTTATGTCATAAAATATGGCATTTAAAGGGGATCAACAAAATAGGATAAAAATCAAACTTTATATATTTAAATATTCAATGCTTTTGCTCCCCACTTTTTAAGCATATAAAGTCCATTTTATTTAAAAAAAGCAATTTGAGCTCTCCTTCCAATTTGCTCCCATTAAATATTGATCTTCAAATATATTTGGATTCTTTTTAATTAATAAATGGAGCTCCCATGAAATAAGTTAGCATTTAATAAAACAAAGTCCTTTGAATATTTAAACAAGTTAGCATTTCCTGACTTAGCCATGAAGCAACATATCAACTTAACAAAGTCCTTTGAATATTTAAACAAGTTAGCATTTCCTGACTTAGCCATGAAGCAACATATCAACTTAACAAAGTCCTTTGAATATTTAAACAAGTTAGCATTTCCTGACTTAGCCATGAAGCAACATATCAACTTGAAGTATATGAACAACTCCTATCAATACCAACACCTTTTTGACATCAATGACAATCTACTTTCATCAGTTGCTACTCAGGGGGAGCAACTGGTATGATTCTGAAGTGATGCAAGTATGTACCATTTGCCATTGATGTCAAAGGGGGAGAGAAGACATGTGAAAAACAAGTGGTTGCTAATCAAAGGGGGAGCAGCAAAGGAAGAGAAGTCATGTGAATGGTTGTTGTTGATAGGGGGAGTTGTGTCAGTGAGGAGAAATTCTTGTCTTGATGGTTAAAATAGTTTTTCACATCATATGTTGCCATCAATGACAAAAGGGGGAGATTGTTGCAAGTATGGGCCTAACCGGTGTTCTCATTGATGTCAACATACTCATGTTGCATTGATGATAAGGATTGGATGAGCTGTATGTTGAGGATATTGAGAAAATTAGTCCTATCAGAAACAGAGAAGAACAGAGAAGACAGTGAGGTAAAGATCCTAGCTAAGATGAAGATCAAAGGATGTGCATCAAAGGGTTTGTAGATATGTGTCTTAAGATGATCCAGTAAAGATTTCAGAGGTCTGCATGAAGATCTGAAGAAGTTATGGCCACTTAAGTAAAACCCGTTCTGGCAAATGTTCAGAGGTGACAGAGTGATACAGATAGGTCCAATGAGATCCAGAAATGTAATATCTTGTTTTGCGGATTTGGTGGAGTGTGTAGGAAGTCAATGTGAATTGACAACTCAATTTGATCGTGGTCTGGAGGTCTGCAATCATCTATTCCAATATGACAGTGATGATAGACTGTGTTCTTGAGGTTCCAGATGAAGGAGAGAATGATTTCCATAAGCAAAAGTAGTGTGGATGTTCTTGGTGATTCGGGCAAGCTTGTGGAGGTCTTTGGATTGTGTCCAGTTCATGTTGGTGGTCTGCATTAGAGATCAAGCTCGTAATTGAAGAATTACTTCCGGATGATGATGTTCTTCCTAAGTTTGGCTGACCGGATGAGTTACACATCCTGGGGATGAACTTGAAGATGTTCTGTGAAGAATGGTGTGTTCCTAAAGGAATATTGAAGTCTCAGATCTGTGTGGCTGACAGTGTGTTAGATCCGCATGAAGTCTTTTTGTAATTAGTCATGTTGTATTTATGTATTTGCTCTGTAATGTATGCCGACTTGGATGATTATCCCTAAGTCGATGTCTTGTATAAATAAGGAGTTGTAAAGTCATTTCAAAAGTATCTTGTGGAGATGAGAGTGTGGTAGAGAGGAGGAGAGTGAAAGGCAGAGCAGAAGTATTGGGCTTAAATGGAACTGACTCAAGCATGGTGAAGATGCTATTCTTCAGTTCAAGTATGTAATACTTATTATTCTGTAGATAGTGTGTCTCTTGTAGGCAGTGGGCCTCTTGTGAGCAGTGTGTTCAAGTAGTGAGCCCTAATTGGCACGTGTCATTTTGTTCTTACTATTTTTTTAACAGAGAATACAATCTTGGGTTAGTCACCCCGTGGTTTTTTCCTTAACCGGATTTTCCATGTTAAAACTCTTGGTGTCATATGTGTTAATGTGTTTCTGCTCTTGAATTGCTGCATTATGTTTCCATGATTGATTTATTATTATGCTGAGTAAGAAAAGAATTAAGTGATTAATTGCAAGAAAGATTTAGCCAACTGATTCACCCCCCCTCTCAGTTGTCTGTCCTAAATCTAATAGTTATAGATTACATATTGAATTTTCTAACCATTTTGATGTTTATCAGTCTATATGTTTAGATTTGTATACTAACAATGTTTTGCGGGATTGTGGCATACATGCTCCACCAACATCTTCAAGGGACTTCATATCAACAATTTTATGTAAAAGAGAGGAAGGTCAAATATTCTATAGGAAATTATGCTTGAATGGCACATGTTGGCATTGCGGTGGCTTGCAACGTATGCCAATATGTGAACATATGGAAAACATACATGCAGTTGGAAATGAACTAGTAGAGTTTGGTATGTATAAAATAGTGGCCTACAATACAAAAGATGGTAAAGAAGCAAAGAGGTGTGATTTGGTTATTCAAAAGATTCCAGTGTATCAGTTTATGTCTATATTTCATGACAGTATAGTGTACAAGTATGCAAGGCATACCCATAGAGCTTGATGGTTGGACATATAATTCAAGTTATGTAAGGACATGTTTCCACTTGGTACCATCATTTCAGTTGTTGACTTTGTAGAGAACTACACACTACAACAATAGAATGAGGTGTAATCACAATATTACAAATCTACGTAGGTTTCTATATTTGTACAAATAACATTCATTCATGTAGAAGATAGTACAGAGGATGACATGAAGATATTGAGGGAATATCATTTTTATATTAGTGATAATCAAACACATTCTACGGAGTTTGTGCAAGGTTGCTTTTAGATGTTCTACCATGATTTGGCCAGCAGGAGCGTATCATTTCGTCAGCATATCATATGGTCAGATAATTGTACATCACAATTTAAGAATGTGCGGATGTTCTATTGGTTAAGTAGGATGTATACGATGAATGGTGTTCAACATATGTGGAATTTTTGTGAGGTCGAGCATGGAAAGGGTGAGCATGATGGTGCAGGAGCATGTATCAAAAGAGCATTAGCACGAGAAGAGTTGAAGTACAAAGACAATGTAAAGTTGACAGATGTGAGATCTATTGTTGAATGGTGTAATGCTATAATAGGTCCAAGTAATGAAGGTAAGTCTACAGTTCGTAGATATTTTTGGTTGGTTGATGATACTAACATTAAAAAATATGAGGACTGTTGTACATTGACAGGATCGAGTGAGCTACGCTATTTTAGAAGATCTAATGCAATTTCATGGAGCATTCATACGCGATAGATGGCATGCTTTTGTTCTTCATGTACATATGAAGCTTGGTATGATTGTGAGTCAAAGGAGTGGGTTGATGATTGGTGTACAAGAGGCCTAAACCTAATTGACATGTATCGACCACCGATAGCACTACAAATGACAGAGATTGAATCATTAGTTGATTTTGACCATGTTTCAGATCTAGTTCAACTAGGTATTATCAGCATTCAAATTTAATATAATTAAATATGCTATCTTATTTTGTTGTTTTTCTTGTATTGTTGACTATATTCATCGAACTAAATGCACGTATCAATGTAGGGCATGTTTATGTAATTATTACAGCTGAAGACAATGAAGAAGGAATGGATTATTATTTGTGTCATTGTGTTGAGGCTAAAAAGAAATTAGATGCCCCTATTATAGATGAAGAAAACATCAAGTACCCTACAAGATCAGTGATTGTTATTGGAACATGGATTAGAAGGTACCTAGTGAAGAAGTTTGATGTGTGGTTATTCGAGGACTTTGACACACATACCTGAAGATTCTTCATTATTCTAACCTTGGTGTGGCATCAAACATTCATTTGATCAAATATGGGGGTAGACCATTGAACAAGACCTTGTGGAAGGTTTGTGAGTCTAATCACGAGGCAATACTTAACACAATAAAGAGTAGAGCAAACCCTAATGGTTCATTGGATTGAATTGGTGGAATGACATAAAGGTATGTTATTTTTCTTGGCTATCCTTATTTCACCTTGTATATTTTAGCTACTCATTTTAGCTAAATAGTGCAATTGCACTTGCATGTAGGATTTTAATATGATGGAGGTAGGCATAATCCTTATGAAGTTGCCTTTGGAAGGAAAGTAAGGTAGGTTTTCATGATTATTTCATGATGATATGTCCTTTACTTTCTATTTCATAATGAGTTTTAATGATGTTACTATGAGTTTTAATTCATTTTAATGATGTTACTATTTCATAATGAGTCTTAATTAGTTTTAATGATAAATAATTGATTGCAGCGGTAATGGCAGCCTTAATTGATGCCCTACAAGACATTGGATCAAGTGAGAATACCTTTATAGTATTGAATTTTCATCTACCAGAAAGGTATTATGATTGAATTTTTACATTCGACATCTCTTGGGGCCAAACGGATGGTACCAACGCATTTGGGTGGGTGGGTAAATGCTAGGGGGGATGTCTTTTCGATGGCAAATCCTCATGGTCATTCTTGGCTATATCAAACGCAAACAATCTCTCAAGACCCCTAAGAAAAAAAAGTGACAACTTTGGATGGACTGTTCCATCAAACTGTGACACCTAGGAACATCTTCTTTGCATGTCTAGGTGGATGTCAAGTCCACCTACAAACACCTAGCTCAATTTTTGCTAAATCAATTTCATTTACCTATGGTGGCAAGGAATGCATTGTTCCAAAATGCTTCAGTTTCATGCAGTGGAAATGTGCTAGGAGTGACATCTTGCATTCCATAGGTCCTAGGCCTGAACGGACTTTGCCAATGCATCGGGGTGGGCAGGTAAATTCCAAGGGAGGTCTCATTTTGTATTCCAAGTACTCCAGTCATTTGGGGCAATAGGCTACTAGCAAAGTCCCTTAAGATCCCTAAGACCAAAAATCTGCCAAACTCTGACGGAGCAGTTCTCAGAATTTGTGGTAGCTAGGAACATTTTGTTTGGACCTACAGAGGCGGGCGAGGTCCGTCCATAATAACCTCTCTCAGTTTTGGTCAACTCCAATCCATTTGACCATGTCGAAATCAAATGCATTCTTGCAAAATGCTTTAGTTTCATGTCGTGGAAAGGTGCTAAAAGTGACATTTTGCATTCCATAGCTCGTGGGGCCAAATGGACTTCGCCAATCAATTGGGGTGGGCAGGTAAATGCCAGGGGAGGTCTCATTTCATGTGCCAAGTGTCCCAATCATTCGGGGCAACAAGCTACCGACAAAGTCACTTAAGATCCTAGGACCAAAAACTACCAAACTTTGACCGAGCAGTTCTTAGAATTTGTGGTAGTTGGAAATGTTCCATTTAGACCTACAGGTGCATGTGGGGTCAGTCCACAATAACCTCTCTCAATTTTGGTCAACTCCAGTCCATTTGACCATGCTGAAATCAAATGCAATCTTGTAAAATGCTTCAGTTTCATGTAGTGGAAAGGTGCTAGGAGTGACATTTTGCATTCCGTAGCTCATGGGGTCGAACCAACTATGCCAACATGTCTGAGTGGGTGGGTAAATTCTAGGAGAGGTCTCGTTTCATGTGCCAAGTGTCTCAGTCATTCTGGGCTACAAGCTACCGGTAATGTTGAAAGGTGCTAGTAATGACATTTTGCATTCCATAGCTCATGGGGCTGAACGGACTTCACCAACACATCGGGGTGGGTAGGTAAATGCTATGGGAGGTCTCATTTCATGTGCCAAGTGCCCCAGTCATTCAGAGCAGCAGGCTACTAGCAAAGTCCCTTAAGATCCCTAAGACCAAAAAGCTGCCAAACTTTGACAGAGTAGTTCTCAAAATACGTGGCAATTGGGAACATTCTGTTTGGACCAACAGGTGCACATGGGGTCCGTCAACAATAACCTCTCTCAGTTTTGGTCAACTCCAGTCCATTTAACCATGTCAAAATCAAATGCATTCTTGCAAAATGCTTCAGTTACATGTAGTGGAAAGGTGCTAGGAGTGACATTTTGCATTCCATAGGTCGTGGCACTGAACGAACTTTGCTAACACATTGGGGTGGGTGGGTAAATGCCAGGGAAGGTCTTGTTTCATGTGCCAAGGGTCCAAATCGTTTAGGGCAACAAGCTACCGATAAAGTCACTTAAGATCCTAAGACCAAAAACTGCCAAACTTTGACGGAGTAGTTCTCATAATTCATGGCAGTTGGGAACATTTTGTTTGGACCTAAAGGTGTATGTGGGTTTCATCCACAATAACTTCTCTCAGTTTTGGTCAACTCCAATCTATTTGACCATGTCGAAATCAAATGCAATCTTGCAAAATACCTCAGTTTCATGCAACACAACATTGCCAGGTGCCATATTTTTTGTTCTTCTCATCGTGGGGCTGAACCAACTGTGCCAACACATTGGGTTGGGCAGGTTAATGTTAGGGGAGTCTCGTTTCATGTGCCAAGTGTCCTAGTCGTTTTGCGTTGTAAGCTACCGACAAAGTAGAAAGTTGCTAAGACTAAAATTTTACATTCCACAAGTCATGGGGGTGAACTGACTATGCCAACATATCTAGGTGGGTGGGTGAATGCTAGGGGAGGTCTCGTTTCATGTGCCAAGTGTCTCAGTCATTCTGGGCTGTAAGCTACCAACAAAGTTGAAAGGTGCTAGGAGTGACATTTTGCATTCCATAGGTCATGGGGCCGAACGGACTTTGCCAACACATTGGGGTGGGTGGGTAAATGCTAAGGGTAGCCTTTTTTTGTGTGCCAAGGGTCCCAATCGTTCAGGGCAGCAGGCTATCGACAAAGTCCCTTAAGATCCCTAAGACCAAAAAATTGCCAAACTTTGACAAAGCAGTTCTCAAAATTCATGGTAGCTGGGAACATTATATTTAGACCTACACGTGTACATGGGGTCCTTCCATAATAACCTCTCTTAGTTTTGGTCAACCCCAGTCTGTTTGACCATTGCCGAAATCAAATGCATTCTTGCAAAATGCTTCAGTTTCATGCAATATAACCTTGCCAAGTGCTATATTTTTTTATCTACTCATCGTGAGGCCGAAACAACTACGTCAACCCATTGGGGTGGGTGGGTAAATGTTAGGGGAGGTCTCATTTCGTGTGCCAAGTGTCCCAGTCATTTTGGCCTGCAAGCTACCGACAAAGTGACTTTGTCAGTCGCTTACAGCTTGGAATGACTGGGACCCTTGGCACACAAAATGAGACATCCCCTAGCATTTACTCGCCCACCTCGACACATTGGCGAAGTCCATTTGGCCCCACGAACTATGGAATGCAAAATGTTACTCCTAGCACCTTTCGACTTTGTCGGTAGCTTGCATCCTGAAACGGTTGAGACACTTGGCACACGAAATGAGACCTCCTTAGCATTTATTGAAATTAAGGAACACTGAGAGGGGGGGTGAATTAGTGTTCTACAAAACTTGTTATTATTTTCCTTTATTAGTTTACCACATACATTCAAAAGAAAGAAGCATGAACATAAGAACAACAATAATATCATCACACATGAACACCAAGATTTTTACGTTGAAACCTGGGTAAGGGAAAACCCATGGTGGGGGTTAACCCATAAGATTTTATTCTCTATTAAAAGAATTACAAATGGGAAGACACATGCCTTCAGGCACATTGCCTAGAGCTCACTACTCAAAGGAGGCTCACTGCCTACACAAAAATTCTATATACATACTTTCACTTATGTACAAACAATCACCAAAAATGTTTTTCAACAGTGCCAATTCATTGTCCCAACTCTTCTTTATGCTATCCAACACTGAAATATGACCACTGAATAAGAATGCCTGAGATTCTACCTTTTGTACATTAGTAGGATCATCTATTAGAGCAGCAACTTGTGCTTCTGTTAGTGCATTAAACATTATTTCTAACTTAGGGGAAATGAGACCCTAGATTTCACACATCCTTGTCACAATGTTCTCCTTTTCTTTCTCAAATTTCTTTATTTCATCAATCAAGCCAATTACTTGGCATTCTTGACTTGCTTCTGATATTGTTAGAGGATCAAATGATTGAGATACTTTAGACAATTTTTGCTCAGTCTCCTTTATTTTCTTCTCAATGTCCTCTACTATTGTTGACCAAGACAAACAAAATTTGTATGTATCACCTCCTTCAGTGAGGGCATTTTGAATACTCTTTACACTAGTATTCAATACACTCCTATCATTGTCGATCATCCTTTTCAATTCACTAAATCTTTAATCATTGAATTCATTTCAAACTTTTACTTCAGCTAATTTTTCAAAAGACTCAAAATGAGTACTTACAGAATTTATTAGGCTCTTCAACTGACCGGAGGGGGATGCTAATGAATCCTTTTGAAATGAAGGCATAATTTTCTCCAAAATGTCAGATGCAAGACCAAGCAGCTCACTGTCTTCTATATGGAACTTCAAAATTTCCTCTCTAGCCTTAGCTTGTACAAAAGAGGCCAACTTCATCTTCTATACTGGTGATAGGGTATCAAAATTGATTGGACCTTGTATTATATCTGGATCTTCTGCAACTAGTTTGTCTTTCTCTAAAATTTCTTTCACTGCTTCTACAGTGTGGGCATGCCCAATGTGATGTTTCAGTTTTATGCTCATTAGGGCATGCATCTTCTTCCTTTCCAGAATCAACCACATTGTCTTGCTCATCATTTTCATTCTTTTTCTCTGCTTTTGCCTTCTCTACATCATCATTAGAGGCATCTTTGATTTTATCTATCTCAGGAATGTCTTTTGCATTAATTTCTAGAGAATTTTGTGTATCCTCAGTAGCAGTATTATCAAATTCCTCAACATCTGAAATGGAAGAATCAATTCAATCATTAGTTTCCTTTTCTTGATCTTCCTTCATCGTCTCTTCATCTTCTTTATTCACTATTTCTTCTTCCAGAATGGAGACATCATCTACTTTAGTTTGTTGCTCATTCTTCTGCAACTCTTCATCATTCAGAATTGATGTGTCATTAGTATCAGTAGGTTCTTCTGTAGCCACCTAAAACTTGTTCACTGTAAAATACTTGAATGTATTCAACAAAGCATCACTATAATGATTATAAAATTAAGTTATTTGCTTTAGGTTTCCATCTACAATGATTGATTTAATGATGCCTTTCATAGAAGGAGTAGTCTTCTCAACATCAGCCTCTGTCTTATGTCTTTTACTTGGCTTTTTGCTTCTGGAGGGCTTCTCCTTAGACACTTTAACAGCTTTAGTGCCTGAGGCTTTCAACTCTTTAACCTCATCATTTGAATTAGTTTCTTCTTCATCCTCTTTCACCACACTAGCATATGTTCTTTTTCTCTTTACCTTTGTCCTTTTTCCTTCCTTACCGGTAGGTTTTTCTTCGTATTTTTCTGCAACAGGAGAAGGTGATGCACTGAGGATTGAACTAGAACTCCTAGTAGTCATTGGCTTATAAGTGGATTCCACTGGAACACTCCCCTGTTCTCTATCCTGCTTCTCCTTCTTGGCTTTCTCTATCCTTTCCATGTTTTGTCTTACTGCTTCTTTTGTTATGCCAATGCTTTCTGCATACATTTCAACGTGTCTTTGAATCTTTCTTTTAGATTCAGGTCTTCAAAGTTCAACATGCAGTTTTAGATTGAGCTCATCATATGCCCCAAATCTTTCAACTATGGTGTCATTTGATTTGCTCAAAAGGTGTTGAGCATACATATCCAATACTTGCTCATCAACTTCATACCCCATGGGCATGATCCACATAGTTCTTGGTTCAACTACTTCCATTAAACACTGATCTGTATCCACCATGAAGCAAATTATGTCCTTGTATTTTTCTACCACATATTTAGGGATTCTTTCCCTTGCTTGCATCATATTATGGTGTAACGTCAGAAAATGTCCCCTTGGGGGCTTTTCCCTCATAAGGTTTAGCTCCTAGGTCTTTTAAGTGCAATTAGGACATTTTAGTTCATATTTTAGCATCCCAATGGAATGAGACCTGAGTTTCATGGCAAATGGGACCTAGGGGGGCCACTTGAGCTGTACCCTACCCAAAATAGGGGGGAGGACTTGGGCACCCGTGCCCTAGTCCTACCCTATTTTGGGGCAGCCCCAATTTCTAGGTGTCAGTTTATGACCATTATTTGGTTATTTTGCCGACACGGTAAAGTTTGAATTTTAATTTCTTGGTGGGAGTGCTTGTAGATGCATATATAAGCATGTGTAGGCATTCATTTGTAAGCTAGATTTCAATTAGATAGCAATTGTGATGTTCATACACTCCTAAGATGATTTAAGGCTTTCTATTTTGTTGCAAGAGCAGACTTGTGTGTTTTGTGTGTTGATATTTGCATATTTGAGCATCAATTCCTTCATGGCATAAAGAACATCTTCCTCTATGAAAGCTTCACTACAAGGTGAAATATCATTGTGTTTTCTATCATTATTTCATTTGGATTTGGCCTATGCGTCACAAGGGCACGCTCTCTCTATCTGACAAAGGTGTTCGGAAGACTTAAGTGTCCTTCCAGGGCTTGACTGAGGCAAGCTCCTAAACACCACAACCCCCAAACCATGTTTTCATGATTGCAGGTTACAGGTTGAGAAGTTGGACTAAGTGAAGTTGCAGAAGAGTATATTGGAGTATTTGAAGTGCAGAAAAGGAAGAAAAAATTCCCCCTAGATTAGGGCGCCCGCTCCCTAGTCCTCGAAGTTCTGTGTCGGGAAAATCTCTGATACAGAAGATCAGGTTGCAGATCTTGTTGCTGGATCTGGACAGAAAATAGGGTCTTGGACTTGGGTTCCCACTCCAGTGTCCCCTATTGTTATGCTTTGGAATCCCGAAAATAGGTACTCTATAATTCTGTATTTTACTCCCATCTGCAAGAGGATTTTTTGTAATTCATTAATTTGTTGTCGTATTTGCATAATTAGGGTTTTAATGGTCAATTGAGCATAGGAGAAGGAAAAATTGATAATTAATTCCCTAATCCAAGTTGTCCTACATCTGAAAGTGACTCTAGGGTATGATAGTGCTTGCCAGTCAACCCTAGATCCTTCAATGTTTAGTGGAGAGGCAGATTTTAACATCTAAACAACAAAAGATTAACAAAATCCAATTTTACCCTAAACATCTAGAAATTCTTGAAATATCCCCAAAGAGCAGTCCTTTGAGCATTAGAGTCACCAATACTATGCAAATGTTCTCTTATTTGTATAGCAACAGGCTTATCACTGGTCCAACACATGCTTTTCTTTCCAGGTAACTCATTCATGAAATAGAAGAATAGACACAATACCAACGTACCATATTTGAAAGTGTTCTTCTTATCATTCTTAACTTTATTCAAATTTTCCATCAGCTGGTTTTGTAGTAGTTCACACAGGTCATAGTTAGTATTTTCTCTTAACATCTAATAAGCTGCATATATAGCTATACCAGATATAGAATTCTCCCTGCTAGAATGATATATCTTGTATCCAGTCACCATTGATGCAAATTTGACATCCGGATCAATTATATCATCTATTGTCATTGCCCTCTTATCAAACTTTGATCTAGTAGCTTTAGTTACAGTCTGATTCTTCACTGATTTAAGCATTAGCAGTCCACTAGATGAGTTCAATCCTGTCACAGCCTTGATGGCATCCTTGGTGATCTTGAATGGTTTCATCAACCACATGAATTCAGCATGCATCCGGCTCAGTACATACCGAACCCACTCATCTTCACCAAAAGACAAGAATCCAGTAACTTGAATGAGATGTTTGACTTGTAGCGCCTTGTACTCAAGTTTAAGGCCATGAATCTCATCCTTTAGATGATTCTTGAACAAATCTACTAAGTTCGAATCCCCAAACACATCTATGCTTGCATGGATATAAGCCCTAATATCTTCAACGTGCAGCACACCGTGCAGAACATTTGAAAATGCACCTAATGGATCGACCTCTATAGATTTGTATGGATGCTTCTTGAATTTGGGTTGGGGCCTTTTAGTAATATCAACAACCAATGGATTAGCCATATCCAGAGATTGCAAATTTAGAGAGTTTCACAAAGAATACCTTGTTTCGTCGGTTAGGGTTAGCTATCGAATTTACTTTTCACACTTCAAATCTTTGAAATCTCAGCTCAGGCGCTCTTCTCCTTGTTCTCTTCAAATGCAAAGTGATTCAAATGTTGGGTAAGTGACCTTTTATGCTCTACAAAAACCTAATTTGCCATTGTAATAAATGCTTTGTCCTAATACATCCAGTTACACTGTTTCTGCATACAGTCAATCTTCAATTGCTCCGCAATCAATCGTATTAGCTTCTTTTCTTCTAGAATTTACTTCAATAGATCTACAATAAGCTTCTTTATCTTCATTCATCATGCTAGATTCAGGCACTTACTTATTGGCAGGGGAATTAGATTTTCAATGTAGCTCCCCTTGAGTGATGAAGGGGGTAAATCATAAAACACACAATAACAGAAATTGCACACAGAAAATAGAATGATATTTTATTAATATGGGCAAAATATTACATTACAGAAGCTCAAATACAATCAGAGGATGAATCCCCTACATGCTACAACACATTACAGCTCCCTCTCTCAAGACTCTGGAATCTTCAGCCTTTTGTAATTCCCAAATCAACTAGGGTTTCTAATTTTCCCGCCTTTTCCTGACTCTATACCTCCCCCCTTAACTCTACTACCCTAAGGGTTCCCAAAAATGGTTATATATAGCCCTTTTTGGTAGCCACCAGCTTAATTTCGAAATTTGCATCTGCCTCCAAAAATAGGTCAACTTCGCGGGGCCATAACTTTCGATCCGACCGTTAGATTTTCAATTATAATACCTTTTTGGAAAGCTCTCGAAAAGATAATGGTGCGCAAGCAATACCGATAGGTAGATTGCTTGGGTTTCCCACCAAATTTCGGGCCCATCCGGAGCCTCTAAGTGCCTCAAATTTGACTTTGAATATTTCAATAGGATTTTTAGAATTTGAAATTTTACTATCTCACAAATGACAAATGATATTGAAGTGATTTCTTCACGATTAGCTTCAATTCACCATTCTGGAGGTCCGTGTAAGATTTTGTATCCAACCATGCACAAATGCAAACTTACTAAAAATAGTAACCCTGTCAAATTTAACCCTTATTGAAAAGAAACAACACATTTTTTTATTTTTTTTTGCTGATGCAAGATTGCTCTTACACCCTAGATGCTCCTGCATCACTGAGCCAAAGCTCTAATTTTAATTCTCAGAGGAATTATCAGCACTGGATTCTGGTGCAAACCCATCACCATTAATCATTACACTTTTCTTCACCCATGTCTTGTTCATTTCATTCTAAACTTCATTCACATCTACTTTGCCCTTGCCTTTATCTTGTCTCTGCTCATTTTGGTTTTTGTTTACCAGACCTTTTCTATCACCATTCCTGCTTCTGTATAATCTTGCAATATGACCGAATCTGTTACAGTTATAGCACACAACATTTCTTTTCTCATTTACTTGATTTCCTCTTGATCTACACTGATTAGGCATGTGACAAAAGCTATTGCATGCAAAACATTTTCCATGGAAAGAATTGACATTTCCTCTATTGTTAGAGTTATTTATCATCATACTTCTACATTCATTGGATTTATGATGATACCTTTTACAATTGAAGCATTGACCGGAGAAGGATGGACTACTTTGATTCACTTTACTTCTGCACTGAGTAGCTCTATGACCAAACTTATTGCAATTGAAATAATTTCCATTCAAGGATGGATACCTCTGAGCATTAGGCTGTCTGACTGGAGGTCTTCTAGGTCCGTTTCTTTGATTCTTTGATGCAGAATTTCTTTGACCAGATCTAGAGCTTTCACCTTTCTCGTATCCAAGACCATGCTTATCATTTTCCTTCTTCTAACTATCAAGCAGCACCTCAAGTTTAGCTGAGCTTATCTTGAACTTCTCTTTGTATTCATTTGCAGCTTCTAGGTCATGTTTGAGAATGATAAATTCCTTTTCAAGTTATTCCTCATTATCCCTGGATTCTTGTAGGCCAGACTCTAGATGGCCAATTATTCTATCCAATTTACAGCACTCTTCTATTCTTTCTTTTAGAGTTTGACTCAGGTTTTCTTTAGTCTTCTTTCTTTCCTCAATTTCCTTGGTTAGCCTCATCACCCCAGATTTCATCTCATGCTTTAGGACAACAACTTCTTTTGCCAATTTTTCACATTCCTTTGACTTCTCCTTTAGAGCCTCACCCATGTCATTGTCTTCCTTTTGATTTGCTAACTACTGAAGTAGCTCCTTCCTCTTTTCCATAGACTTGCTTAGTTTCCCTTTTAAAGTTTCAATGAAATCCTTAGCATCTTTAGGGTTCTCTTGTAGTTCTTTGACTTCTGCTCTAGACTGATCAAGATATTCTAAAGTAGTTCGAAGTTGTTCATTGATGCCATACTTGAATGAACCCATTGAACCACCTTCCTAGATCTTCCTCAAGCTATTAAACTTTTTCCATGGAGCCTTGCTCTGATACCAATTATTGAAATTAAGGAACACTGAGAGGGGGGGTGAATCAATGTTCTACAAAACTTGTTATTATTTTTCTTTATTAGTTTACCACATACATTCAAAAGAAAGACGCATGAACATAAGAACAACAACAATAAGATCATCACACATGAACACCAGGATTTTTACATGGAAACCCAGTTAAGGGAAAAACCACAGTGGGGGTTAACCCACAAGATTTTATTCTCTGTTAAAAGAATTACAAATGGGAAGACACATGCCTTTGGGCACACTGCCCAAAGCTCACTGCTCAAAGTAGGCTCACTACCTACAAGAATGATTACAAGAGTTTATAAAATATTTGAACTGAAGAGTCACATCTAACCATGCAAAGTTACAGTTCTGATTAGGTACAATATACCAATTTCACACACTTCATCTTTCTCTGCCTTGTTTCACTGTTCTACCATGATTCGAACTTAGATCTCCTTGCTTCACATTTGATTCTACCTTTCTTCGCGCCTCATCCAATATATTTGCACACTCACACACCAAAATTCTTGAATCCATCGATCTTATATATCCGCTTCATGAGATTTAATCAACTATAGTTGGCTTCAAGAAAACTTAGAACCTTTTTCAAGAATAATGTTATGTTGGTTGAATCCATGCACAAATATTAATGTGGACCAAAACTTATGTATTCAAGTCATCATACATGTTGGCCAATACCACTAGATCTCATAAATTACTCAACCAACAACATCTCTTCATCTGCACAAGGATCAAACACTAGGTCGGCCTGTTCTTCACCAGACTGCACTGTCCATCCAGAACCCAATACTCAGATGCTTGAACTTTCAATCCCTTCATCACCAGAGGCTAAATCTTTTGATTTAGGTATCCCTTATCATTCCCTTAGATCCGCAGCACAATATGATTTCTTGTGGAGAAATGTAGACCAAAATGTTGAACCTTGTCATATCCTCTGTTCCTGTTTATCTGGACTTAAGACAAATATGCAATCTGACTTTCGGTATGATCAGATGATGTAATGCGGATGTGTAGGATAGATTCAGTTGCCATCAATGACAACACCTGACATGCCTAGTTGTGTCTCTTGACAAACAGCATTTACCCGCCCACCCGAACGTGTTGGTGCATTAAATTTGACCCCATGAGCTATGGAATGCAAAATTTTAGTCTTAGCTCAACTTTCTAATTTGTCGATAGATTACAGCCTAGAACTTCTGGAACCCTTGGCACATGAAATGAGACCTCCCCTAGAATTTACCTACCCACCCCGATGCGTTGGTGAAGTCCGTTCGGCCCCATGAGCTATGGAATGCAAAATGCCACTCCTAGCACCTTTCCACTACATGAGGCTGAAGCATTTTGCAAGAATGCATTTGATTTCGGCATGGTCAAACAAACTGGAGTTGACTAAAACTGAGAGAGATTATTGTCAACAGATCCCATGTGCGCTTGTAGGTCCAAACAGAACATTCCCAGCTGCCACAAATTCCAAGAACTGCTCCATCATAGTTTGGCAATTTTTTGTTCTTAGGGATCTTAAGGGACTTTGTTGATAGTCTGTTGCCCCAAATGACTGGGGCTCTTAGCACACGAAACAATACTTCCCCTTACATTTACCCGCCCACCTCGACGCGTTGGAAAAGTCCGTTCGACCCCATGAGCTATGGAATGTAAAATGTCACTCCTAGCACCTTTCCACTACATGGAACTAAAGCATTTTGCAAGAATGCATTTGATTTCAGTACGGTCAAACGGACTAGAGTTGAGAGAAACTGAGAGAGGTTATTATCGATGGACCCCATGTGTACTTGTAGGTCCAAATGGAACGTTCCCAACTACAACAAATTCTGAGAACTACCCCATCATAGTTTGGTAGGTGTTTGGGCTTAGGGATCTTAAGGGACTTTGTGAGTAGCATGCTGCCCCGAAAGACTGGGGTGCTTGGCACATGAAATGAGACCTCCCCTCGCATTTACCCACCCACCCCAACATTTTGGCAAAGTCTGTTCGGCCACATGACCTATGGAATGCAAAATGTCACTCCTAGCACCTTTCCACTGCATGAAACTGAAGCATTTCGCAAGAATGCATTTGATTTCAGCATGGTCAAACAGACTAGAGTTGACCAAAACTGAGAGAGGTTATTGTGGAAGGACCCCACATACACCTGTAGGTCCAAACAGAATGTTCCCATCTACCATGAATTCTGAGAACTACTCCATCAAAATTTGGCAGGTTTTTGGTCTTAGGGATCTTAAGGGACTTTGTCAGTAGCCTACTGCCCAGAACGACTGGGATGCTTGGCACACAAAATTGAATAGGAAGCGCAAATGCTAGCTCATGGTCCTCTTCTTTTAGAAATTCAAGGTAATGCATAGTTAGCCGTGCATTCTTTAATTCTAGAGACACATTGTACCACGCATCATTAGAAGATTTAAACTCTAGCTGTACTAGTTCCTTATTTTCCACCGCCATTGCTCATGCAAATCTTTCTATAAATATTAGACCATTTAATGTAGCCTTAGAAGTGTTCTAGGTTGGACATTTTTCCAAATAACTTAAACCATAACAGAATGACAGAATTATATATGGTGTTCTCATTGCCCTGAGGATTCAATCAAGTAGTCCTTAGATTGATATGACCATTCTAAGCTTAACATATGACTGCCACCATTTGCGTATAACTGTACATTTATAAAATGAGTGTTCTAAGATCTTTATAACAACCTTCTCTATTTTGTTGGGACATCACTAACCTAATATGTGTTGACAGTGCTAAAATGTGAATAATGGTATGATGAATAGTAAATACTCTTAGGACCTTGATGACTGTCCTAGCAATCATATGACTAGTTTTTTAATTGCTAGATCCCCCCAAATGGAAGCTTTGCTCGTCATATAACAATCTCACCCTCATATTAGATTGTCGTAGTAACATGGCAGCGTGGCATTTGACTATCCCATTATGTCAATGAAGTGACTTTAATGCATTACTAATGTAAACTTGCAACATTCCTTTCTACATACCCTTGGAATGAGATACAAAACAATAATCTTTTCTAATAAGGATAGTTTTCTATACCTAGGACTAAATTGACATGAGATTTGGCTCCCCATTATAGTCCACACTGTCATATGGCTGTTACCTTACATGATATGTGAGTGAGTTCTGATTATCATGAATATCCTTTTCTTGATGAGCAAGTGACTAGGTTTGGGAGAAGACTTTAATACTGTGATAATAGTCCTGAAGCTAAGTGATTGCCTTCTTGTTGATGATTGTCACATTCTTGACTTTAAGACTAATTCATGATTGCATGCTTGTCCATAAGTGTACTATGTCATAGTTGGTTTATTGGCCTTGCTAGGGTTGTCTTTATGTGGGAATGACATGCTTGACTTGATGGGGCTATCTTCCCTTCTTAATTTAGGATTTCTACTCTCTGATTACCAACACAACTGTCTCTTCATTATGATAGTCCTCTTCTTTCTCTCTACTACACTCCCTACTTGTAGGCTTCACATTCATAATGCCAGGGTATAAGTATCCTCTAGGAAGACAATAATGCCTTTGATACATGATAGTCAACCTAGGGTTGCCTTTGATCTTTGTATGACAAACACCTAATTAATTCTAGCTACTTGTAGTACCTATAAGCATCTCCTATAATATCACCATGTTCATGGTCATTACCATGTGTCCTCCAACAACAATACAAGTGTACCTACACTATAATAAATACTTAGAATGACATACCTACGATTATGCAGTTGTGAGTTTTCCTTCAAAATGGCGTGAGGTTGGAAAATAGCGGCATTAGATTTATGCAAGTTTCCATGCTAAAATGCAACACCTAAAACTCATTGCTACCTTCTATAGCTCACTACAATTGTTTTCTATTCTACCAAATAACTATCAACATAAACCTAGAACAAAGTCCATCAACTTCTTTCATGAGAAACCTTACTAGGAACTTTATGTAGGTGAATGATGCACCAAAGTTCCAATAGTAAAATTAAAAGTTTTAAAATACTGAATTCCTTAGAATTAGAAGATGAAGTTTTCTACGAATTTAGAAGGTCATGTAAGTTGATTTGTTTGATTTTGGACAAAGGGGCAACCTAGTCCTTATCTAACACCTATGCCAGTAGCCTAGTCCACTAGGGAGCAACCTAGTCTAGAGAGTTTCTATAGGTATAAAAAATTATAAGAGGTCAAGAATAGTATGTACAAGATTCTATTAGATGTAAAATTGTCAACATGTAGTGGAAGATGTGAAACCAAGTAAAAACTGGAAGCAAGTCATAAAAACCTTTATAAGAAATAATGAAAAAGAAAGTAAATGGATAGTCATAGGAGGCTAGTCAAGGACTACCATAGTTTTAGGGACAATTATGGAGTCATTTTTTGTTTGAAACCCTCATCAAGATGGTATTATATGTAGATATAGGATATCTTTAGTTATGCATACCTAAAAGAAGGACATGTTGTAGTGCCAAAAATGTCACCATGATGCAAGAGATGGTTTTGATGTCATACATCTTAAGGCTTAAACTATTGATCAAAAGTCCTAACATGAACTCAAGTTTTCAAAAGGACTTCATCACTAGTCTTGGATCACATCTGGAGACCTAAAGTTGACTACCATTATTGCAAATAGGGTATGGACAACCATCAAATCATAAAGGATATAGGAATTTTGTCAGATGTTGTAATTGCAACTGCCCTTGTAGACATGTATGCAAAGTGTGGAAGCATAGACAAGGAACATGGATTGTTTTCAATAGAACACCTCAAAGCATAAAGGATATAGGATTTTTTGTCATATGTTGTAACTGCAGCTGCCCTTATAGACATGTATGCAAACTATGGAAGCATAGACAAGGCATGTGGAATGTTTGATAGAACACCACAAAGCATAAAGGATATAGGATTTTTTGTCATGTGTTGTAATTACAATTGCCCTTGTAGACATGTATGCAAACTGTGGAAGCATAAAGTATATCAGAATTTTGTTAGATGTTGTATTTGTACTTGCCCTTGTAGACATGTATGCAAAGTGTGGAAGCATAGACAAGGCATGTGGATTGTTTGACCTAACACCTCAAAGCATAAAGGATACCAAAATTTTTTCAAATATTGTATTTGCAGTTGCCCTTATAGACATGTATGTAAAGTGTGGAAGCATAGACAGGGCATGCCAATTGTTTGACCTAACACCTGAAATAGATGTTCTGTCATGGAATGCAATGATTGCAAGATATGCAAAAAATGGATTTGTTGAAAAGGCTTTAGAAACATCAAGCAAATGCAATTGGCATGTGTAAAGCCAAATTCCACAACCTTTGCTAGCATCCTCCAAATTAGGATCTTTGGAACATGGTATGGACAACCATCAAAGCATAAAGGATATAGGAATTTTGCTAGATGTTGTAATTGTAGCTGCCCTTGTAGACATGTATGCAAAGTGTGGAAGCATATACAAGGCACGTGGAATGTTTGACCTAACACCTCAAAGCATAAAGGATACCATAATTTTGTCAGATATTATATTTACAGCTACCCTTGTAGACATTATGCAAAGTGTGGAAGCATAGACAAGGCATGTCAATTGTTTGACCTAACACCTCAAAGAGATGTCCTGTCATGGAATGCAATGATTGCAAGATATGTAGAAAATGGATTTGTTGAAAAGGCTTTAGAAACTTTCAAGTGAATGAAATTGGCACATGTAAAGCTAAATTCCACAACCTTTGCCAACATCTTCCCTATCTCTACCAAATTAGGATCTTTGGAACAGGGTATGGACAACCATCAAAGCATAAAGGATATAGGAATTTTGTCAGATGTAATTGCAGCTGCCCTTGTAGACATGTATGCAAAGTGTGGAAGCATAAACAATGCATGTGAATTGTTTGACCTAACACTCAACCGGTATCCTCCCTATCTGTACCAAAATAGGATCTTTGGAACAACGTATGGACAACCATCAAAGCATAAAGGATATATGATTTTTGTCACATGTTGTAATTGTAGCTTCCCTTGTAGACATGTATGCAAAGTGTGGAAGCATAGACAAGGCACATGGATTGTTTGATAAAACACCACAAAGAGATGTTCTCTCATAGGATGCAATGATTGCAAGATATGCAAAAAATGGATTTGTTGAAAAGACTTTAGAAACTTCCAAAAAAATGCAATTAGCACATGTAAAGCCAAATTCCACAACCTTTGCCAGCATCCTCCCTATCTGTACCAAAATAGGATCTTTGGAACAACATATGGACAACCATCAAAGCATAAAGGATATAGGAATTTTCTCACATGTTGTAATTGAAGATACCCTTGTAGACATGTATGCAAAGTGTGGAAGCATAGACAAGGCACATGGACTATTTGATACAACACCACAAAGAGATGTCCTCTCATGGGATGCAATGATTGCAACATATGCAAAAAATGGATTTGTTGAAAAGACTTTAGAAACTTTCAAGTAAATACAATTGGCACATGTAAAGCCAAATTCCACAACCTTTGCCAACATCCTCCCTATCTCTACCAAAATAGGATCTTTGGAACAATGTATGGAGAACCATTAAAGCATAAAGGCTATAGGAATTTTGTCACATGTTGTAATTGCAGCTGTCCTTGTAGACATGTATGCAAAGTGTGGAAGCATAGACAAGGCACATGGACTGTTTGATACAACACCACAAAGAGATGTCCTCTCATGGAATGCAATGATTGCAAGATATGAAAAAAATGGATTTGTTAAAAAGACTTTAGAAACTTTCAAGCAAATGCAATTAGCACGTGTAAAGCCAAATTCCACAACCTTTGCCAGCATCCTCCCTATCTCTACCAAAATGCAGCTGCCCTTATAGACATGTATGCAAAGTGTGGAAGCATAGACAAGGTACGTGAATTGTTTGACATGATGCCTTGAAATGAAATGCCATTTCATGGAATGCAATGATTACAAGATATGCAAAAAATGGATTTTTTTGATAAGGCTTTATAAACTTTCTAGAAAATATAATTGGCAGGTGTAAAGCCAAATTCCACAACCTTAGCCAGTATCCTCCTTGCCTATGCCAAAATGGACATCCATCAAAGGATAAAATATATGGGAATTTTGTTAGATGTTGTAGTTGCAACTGCCCTCAAAGACATGTATGCAAAGTGTGGAAGCATAGACAAGGCATGTGAACGGTTTGGCATGATTCCTCAAAGAAATGTTGCCTCATGGAATGCAATGATTGCAAGATATGAACAAAATGGATTTTTTGATAAGGCTTTAGAAACTTTCAAGTAAATGTAATTGGTAGGTGTAAAGCCAAATTCCAAAACCTTAGAAATGGTATCTTTGGAACATGGTATAGACATCCATCAAAGCATAAAGGATATAGGAATTTTGTCAAATGTTGTAGTTACAAATACCCTACGAGACATGTATGCAAAGTGTGGAAGCATATACAAGGAATGTGAACTATTTGACATGATGCCTCAAAGAAATGTTGTCTCATGGAATGCAATGATTGCGAGATATGCATGAAATCAAGTTCATAAGGCTTTAAAAACTTTCACAAATGAAGAAAAGAAAATTTCAACCAAATGCAATTGGCAAGTCTAAAACCAAATTACACAACTTTATCCATCATCCTCCTTGTCTATGCCAAAATGGGATATGGCAAACATGGTGTGGACAACCATCAAAGAATAAAGGATATAGGAATTTTGTCACATATTGTATTTGTAGCTACTCTTGTAGACATGTATGGAAAGTGTGGAAGCATAGACAAGGTGCGTGAACTGTTTGACATGATACCTCAAAGAAATGCACAATCTCATGGAATGCAATGATTGCAAGATATGCACAAAATGGATTATTTGAAAATGATTTATAAACTTTCGAGCAAATGCAATTGGCACGTGTAAAACCAAATTCCTATAATAATAATTGATCATTATATTGAATATTTAATATAAACTATCATATACATAATGTCATGAACATAACATCTAGTCTATATACAAAGCCATATAGGCATGTCCAAACAAAGCTATATAGGCATATACAAAAATATACATCGGTAACATACAAAAGTATGTATACAAAGCCATCTAGGCATACAAAAAAGTCCCAAAAACTAGTTTCCTATGGACTTTCATCAAATAATCTGCGGCCCTTTTTTGACCATGAAGATGGAGAGCCAATTCGTGACTCATCCTCTCTCTATCATCGAGTAGACCTCCTCGAAAGACGTTCATGCAGCTCCACCTGTTAATACAATCAAACAATACATACATTAATATAGAAAACATGAAATATATAACATCACATATCTAATCAAACACTTACTGCTATCCGATCTCTCTCTTCATCCGTAGTTGGACAGCCTGGAGTTGTGACCTCCTGTGAGAAGCATCAAGAAGCAAAATTGACTAAACATAAATATCATTTATGTACATCAAATGACATAAGATAAAACAAGAAATAAAAAATTATGACATTTTCATGTTATTGGCTCATACCTTGGTCAAAGGCTTTGAAGACATCATGGCTGCAGCAATGCCTACCTGCGCTGACTCACAAAGATGAGGAGTCATCTCCATACTTAGCATCTAAAAATAGAGTTCAAGATTATTTGACCAAAATAAATACATAATATTATTTAAATGCATAATGATTAGAAATGGTTAAATTTACCTCCATATAAGTGGGTTTTCATCCAGGGGACCAAGGAAACCATGGAGGTGCTGATGAAGCTCCCTATTAAATCATCAAATTGTCACAAAATAATATTACCATTGATATATGTACAATAATTACGATCATGTGATAAATTACATACTTGCTGACTTGACCTCCTCTCGTAGCCCACCAATGGATGGCTAACGGAGGCAGGATGAAGACTCTGACCCTGAAATTTCATTGTGCAGACAATTACATACATTATTTTTTACTTATAATATAGATAGTGATATAAAATTAATTACAAATTTCAAATAAGAATATATTAAATCAAGATGAAACTTGTAAAAAATTACCTGAGAGTCAATACCAAATGTACACTATAAGACATCATCTGTGAGAACAATTTTATCCAATATGGATGTGTCCATCATTGGATGTTGCCCCTACGTTGCAACATCCTGCCGAGAGTCTTGCCGTGAGTCCTGCGTCCCATATTCACACAGGTTCCCACATGAACTGCACAAATGTGGGGACAAATGATGCCTACTTCTCTCAGCCTCATCGGCCTGGGTAAGATCGTCGGCATGCTATGCTAGAGACTATGTGAGAGTAGTCAATGAATGTAATGTCTCCACCTCAACACTCTCCTTCAAAGTCGAAGGGAGTGACACACGTTCTGGCCTCAACAGGGGTCTAGGTACATGGTTTTCATCTTGCCGAGCCCCCTCTCTATCTTGGGCAGAGCCACCACCTTTGCCTTGGAACTCTCGAATGCCAAAAATTTTTGGGAATCTTCTTGAGGATGAACTCGCAATGGAGTTTCCTCAAGAAATATTGTGGCACCGCATTGTTGTTGCATGGGCGCTCATCGAAGACCATGTACCATCTATCCCAAAAGTTTTGGAATATATTTTGATTCCTACACCAATGAATAGGGAATCGTTTGCAAGTTTCTTCTAATCTTTGGCCAGTTTTAGGATTAATAAAGTGTGCACATAATTGAGATTTTGTAATTTTTTCATTCTTCGCTTGTTCATAAGACAATTTATCGACATAGTATTGCCAACACCTCTCCCTATAGTCTTGAAATTCGGTGATTTGTTTTGTCATCGATTCGATGTGGGAAACAATCTCCTCTAATGACTTCACAAGTGCTCTCCTACAATCGGTGCTTGCACTTAGATTGTTTAGCATTTCATTAAGAGTTTGAAGATGTCTTTTGTTTTCTTCTATTTTCCCTAAGTAGTTTTCTTGAGTATCCCTTACATTGTGAGGACGTGAAGGTGGGTTTTGAGGGTTTGGAGGGTTTTGGGGGTTGTTTTGATCCTCCTCAGCTGGATTTGTGTTTTCTCTTGCCTCATTAACTGTAAATGCAATATAAAAAACTAATCAAACATTACAAAAGTTAAAAATTCTTTTCAAACTAACAAAAATTAATCAAACCCTACCTTCTTTGGCTACTAGACCCTTGACATTTGCTTCTTGATGTCTTCCAGAGTGGGTTCAGCGAGGTGGCATCGTGAAAAAGTTAATTTCTCTCTTGCACTTGCTTTGTTTGACCTTCCTTTAACGTATTCGCACTATTTTGTTTCTTTTTTCTACAAACGAACTCTTTTGGCCGCATGTAATGGGAGAAATGGTAGGTTTTTGTACTTTTTGGTCCCTCATCTTTATGCATATACCCTACCTTAGCATTTTAGCTTGTTCACTTGCCATAATGTTGATTACCTCTGCATGTTCATAATAGCATCTAATCCCTATGTCAAACTTTCAAAAACTTGTACAAGAAGAGTAAGTATTGATAAAAATACATATGAATAAATAATTAATCACAAATCCTAATATAAATACATTGAAGCATAAAATAAAACATTCTAACAATTGCATGTTATGATAATTGGTAACAAGTTTAAATCAACGACATATATCAACCAAATTATTCAATCCAATATCAAAAAATTCGTAATATCCTACTATCATAATAATGCCAATAATAATAGATAGGGTGTAGGTGACCTTACAAAAACCCTCAATCTACTACCACTTGTTTGATATCCTTGACTACTCCTAAATGCTATAAGATGAATACTTGTATATGTCTATAATAAATAGGAAGCATGTTTATATAGTCGCAAGATCCTCAATTGTTGCTTTTCTATATTCTTAAATCTAATCATATAAAATCTTCTTTGAAATGCAAGTAAATTTAAGCACATATTTTTTTATAGATGTTATGTTGCTTTATGTGCAAGAAACCTTGTATATGCATTTCATAACTTTAGGATTTGTTCTTTGATTAGTAGTTATTATTATGAATTCGTGTAATGATAGATATTTCTTCGGAATGGCTATTTCTTCCATCAACATTCCCCTAGCCTAAATACATATTCCTTCTTTGGAAAACTTGAAGAAGAAATTTACATTATGCTAAACTTCATAATATATGTCAACACATCTAACATAGCCTGGAATTATAGAATTGTTAAATAGCACTATGGTATCTCAAAGAGCCCATAATCAATAACTGCACTAAGAACCTTGTCTATGTATCCTTGAACATGTGCAATGTCTAACAAACTTATGTTGTAATGTCTCTTCAAGCAAATTTTGTGTACCCTATTCACACCCTATACCATAGTCATCTTTGTACCCAATCTATTATTTGGAAAAAATAGTAACACACTCATGAACGTTGAATCACATGAACACTTTGTTGCACACAAACAAAAATATTGCATTTGTCTTTGTGGTTCCTTTACACAATTGATAACATTGACTATGGCACACACATAATATTTGACATAACTTTTAAACTTTGTACATGTTTGTCATTCCCATCATGGATGGCTTTGAATCACCTAGCACATCTTTGTGCACATCTAATATAGATCTATGCATATATAATTTGTAGGTGCTATAATTCCTGTACAACAATGGTTATGCATACATCGTTGCATGTCTAAGTGCTTGGCATAATTGTTAAATCTGCACATTAATTTGTTTCATAGTAATATACTATGAAGGCTATGCAAAGTTTGGAAACTAATGTATCAAATAGAAGTTGAAGTGAGAGATATTTGAGTACTAGTTAATGCAAGTAACTAGGGAAATGTTGGAGGTGGTTGATAGTGATGAGAAAAAAAGGCATTAGAATAGAGAGATGAAAATGAAGGTTTTAATTGAAAGGTAGAAGATAATGAATCTTACTTCATTAATTGTCTATCATGTTTTCATATTAATTAGAGAGTGATATATAGGGGCCTCCACCCACAATAAAGATTGGCATGATTACATTCAATTTAAATTCAAGAATTAAGAAAATATGAAATAAATATTAAAACCTCAACATCCAACAAAGAAACAACTAGTACATAAGATGAATTATTTACCTAAAGTAAGCTTAAAAGATAGCAAAACTAAAACTGAAAGATTAGATCCACCGAACTAAAACCAAATCTAAGGTCCAACCAAAAGATAGAATCAATCTTTACAAAGCAAAAAAAAAAAAAAAAGATCATTGAAGCCCAACCAACATCAAGAATCGACAACATAGAACAAACAATAAAAAGTCAGCAAAACTTCAGCAAACCATCTAACACCATTACCCAAGGAGCTGAATAGAAGAAGCAAAAGGCATAAAGCGCAAGGACCACAAAAAGACCAGCCAAAATCAAAACAGTTTGAAAGCAAAAAGATAATTTATTACTTTAATTATTTACACAAAGTTTAAATACAAATTTCTTTCTATGATTTACCCTACTTTCAATTTAAGATCATTGTACTAATTCGTTTTGTTTTGGCAGAGGCGTGAGAATTGGTATATCTGGCGGTGCTTTGTATGGGAGAGCCGCTCCTTTCAGATTTTTCACACCCAATACTCAAGCTGACGTCTCTGCCTCCCTTAAAACAATGAATTTGCTTGTTTCTTTTTTTCCTTACTTTATTCATTTTCAGATTATTATTTTTTTTACTGTAGCGTGAGCGGCAGGAATATTTTCTTCATGAATATTCTTCCTTGTCTTTCTTATAAATGTTTGACTTTGAGAGGATTAACAGATGTGCTCTGCAATATTCTGTTGTCTGTCTTTTATTCTACACCGCTTATTTCTACACGGCTTTACAAGCACAAATCTCCTTGCAAACTAAATTTCAAATTGTCCTGCACATTGGGCGGTGTGAAAACAAAAATTCCAGTATCAAATTAATATTGAAAAATAAAATAAATTGGTATGTTTTTTTTATTTAAAATATTGAGAATTTATTTATATTTATCAGGCAGTGAAGAAATATAAAATAAAACTACTCAAAGCTATTAAAATTGAATGCTTAAGTAAGATTAATATTTATATTTTATGTTTAGTTGGTGATTACTTTTTGTCAATTGTTATATCAGTAATAACCTAGTTCAATAGTCAAACAATCAATTTTACATCTCATTTATAACAAAAAAATGGTAAATATTTGTCCTATTTTGATTGGCTAAAATTGTTCTTTGATAGTTGAATTAGATAATATTTAAAAATAGCTCTTTGACAATCTTAACTTCACTTCTTTCTCTGAAATAGAACAATAACATTTGCTCTCATTTGAATTTTGTAAAGGCAAGATGCAAGCTAAATAGTTCAAGAGCATTTTTTAGAATAGGCGGGGTGGGGGAGGGGGGGGTTGAATCAGTGTCTTATAAAATAGACTTGTTTTTGGCAACATCTAATTAACTTTTACCAAATGTGAACTTCAACCTTGAATGGTGAAAGCAAGACATTCATTTAAGAACCAAGATGAACTATCAAACCAACTTGTGAGTATGAAAAGACAGAACAACTGTTTGTGAACTATGAGGAATCATTTGAACAATTCATCAAGACAAACAATAGAGGCAGATTGTTACTTCATTGGACTGAGATAAGTATCAAAGTATTATGCATTTGTACTGATTTACTATGAGCATCATATAACAGTTAAATTATGAAATAATGAACAAAAACTCATGAACAGAACAAGTAACCATAACACAGAGATTGTCCTGAGTGGAAAACCCTCTGGGGCATAAAAACCACTCAAAAAATGCCTCACTGGCCTATTTAATGAATCTCACTGATTACAGGCCTCACTGGCTACAAAATGCCTCATTGGCAAAGCCTCACTGGCCACATAAAATGCCTCACTGGCAAAGGTCATTTCTTGTCTCACTGACTTGACCTTTCCATACATGTTTCAATCATGAAGAAAAAACAAATATAGAGGGACACTATGTTTCACTGATCCTCAATCTCTGATCTAATATCAATGATAATGCATTCAGTCATCTATCCTCAACATTACATCAGGATTATACACAACCACACAATTTTTGTTCAAAGCCCTTTTTATACATTTCACAATGTCTTCCTCTTCTCATGAAACAGTTTGAAGAGATAACGGTTTTCATAAAACTGTTTCAGGTAATAACTGAACATTAAACCATAGTTTAGGATCATAATCATAACTGACCCATAAATCAAACCTCTATGCATAAATCAATAGAGTGTTACCGAATCATGGTTCTGATAGACAACTATAATATGGTTGAGAGAGCATTAGATCTTAACCCATATTGTCAATGTTTGAACAGGTGCCACATAAGCACTAGGGTTACTCAAACAATGTTTAAAAACAATACTAATCATTTCACCAGTGACTGTCAAACAAATATAATAATAGTAAATCTTAACAGAAACACTATTAACCCATTGACAAACTGCACCCATATCCTAAAACAGAAACCCTCGACCGAAAACACAACTTCAATATTAACTTTCAAAAGCCTTACGATCTTTCTTAAGAAAATGAAATAAAACATAACCAAGAATACTATTACGGAGAGATAACACCTGAAACTGATGAACAAATCACCAAACCGTGTCGTGCCCTCAAACTGTGAGAACCACCATAACTGACAACAGCCACACTCCTCCAGTTCACTTCCAGCTTTGTCACTTCAGCAATACGAATTTTGAAGATTCTCAATCCAACTTCCATGATTACCAGCATTGAATCAACAGAATTCCATGATGATAACCAAACCCTCATGGAGAAGAGACAACAGAATGATGAAATGAAATGTTTATTGCAATATTCGTGCCTTTTGAGCTGATTAACCGGATGTGCCGGTATGCCCTAAAAAGGGCTCAAAAAATAAAACACTACCTTTACCTCTTACTGCTATCAAAACCTTTTTGGCAAGTTACACAAGAAACTCGAAGCTTCTATGTGATAACATTTCATCCCTTTTGCAAAGTAAAAACATTTAACTTGCCTTTGCCTTTATCAAAATGCTTAAATAATTTCATTCGGGGGCCACATTAAAATCAAGTTTGTCACTCTAAAATTGCACAGAATGCCACATAATAATAAACATCAAGACTTTGACTTTTTATGCAATGTTCTCAACGTGTTATGCTATGCCAAGTCAACCACTATGAATACCAACTGAGCCAACAAATCATGTGTCATGAATATGCCAACAAATCATGTTTTGTCCAAAAGGAACCATATGAGTTTGTCACCATAACTGAAACAAGGTGATGCCATAGAACTGAAACAAGATGCCAACTGTATGCTCATGTATGTCAAAATCAAAGTCACCATGAATAGCAACTATACATATACCAAAGTCACTGTCAAATGCCAAGTCACTGTCAAATGCCACATTGTCAAGGTACCATGGCCAACCATATCCAATCAAGAGAGATTGTATCTTTGACATCAAGGACAACAACTGAGGACAACAACCATGATCATAATTTGGGTACAGTTGTAGAACTTTTTTACCAAATACAATATATATCATTTAATGACATGAATTTTCAAAAAAATATTTTCATAAATTGAAGGAAAACTAAAATTTAATGGAAAATTGAAATTAAAAATACATAACTACACCACATCTAAACAAACTTCATGTTATAGAATGGTGAATATCAGAGAGCAATGGTGGAAGCATTAGCATTGAAGATTTTATAGTACTTTGTCAGGATTAGAATTTTTGTGTTGAGCCCAAAACTCTTTTAACCCTTAATTAAAACCCCACAAAATAATGCAGAAACTCATCACAAAACCCCATTGTTAATTTTTGTTCTACATAGCCCAACTGCTTTTGGTAACCCTACATCAAATTAAATGCCTGACAGTAAATATCACATTAGAAAACCATGTTGGTCACTCATGGTGAGGATTTCTTTATAGATGCACTAAAAGTGCAGACACAAACTGCATGACATTAAAATCATCAACCAAATTTCACCGAATCTTCAGTGTTCACCATTGAGCGTGTGCTTGTTTAACAGGTAGTAGGCACCGCATTTAAAGTCTTTTACCAAGGATGATGTGCATTTTGTCTGTGCTTATGACAGTTGGAGGATGCAAACCCATGCAAAACACTTCAATAATAATAATGAAAACGGACAATTGTTATTAGTTAAATTACACTACCCACTAATTCAACTAGTGGTTGACAATCAAGTAACACATATACGCTTATCAGAATAGCAAGGACAAGCCCAAGATGGAAGTGCATAACCTGGAGATTGAGGCTGAGGGTTCTGAGAAGGTCTGGATGTCAGTGAAGACAAGAAAGATGAGGAGTATGTCATACCTCAGAGTAAGACTAGGGTTCCATCAACTAGAAGGTTGACCAGACTGGCTGCTAAACCTACCCCTGTGTGTAAGGAGCAAGTGATTTTTGCAAAATCAGAAGACTGTGAGAAGAACCCGGATGGTGAGGTCAAGACTGATAACCAAGAGGAGACTATGGTTGTCGAGACTGAGGATGACAGCCCGAGTAATTTCCCTGAACTAAACGTTTAGGGGTTAGAGACGGATAGCTCTGAGAAGATGAAACAGGACACTGGTAAGAGCAACAAGGGTAAGAAGAAAACCAAAAAAAGCAAAGAGACCGAGGACATCAACAACAGGATGACGAAGATGGAGAAGAAATTCATGATCCTGGCAAGGTTCACCTCCAAAGTGATGCACAGGTCTACGACGACTCTGGCTGTCCTGCAAGACATTGAGCTCACCAGACATGGTATGAAGGACAAGGAGCTGAAAGAGTATAAGGATATATACTAGTTTCTTACCAAGAACTGGGAACAACTCTTCAATTAGCCCAGGGGGCTTTTCTTTGTTTTCATGTTTAGTTTATGTTTAGTTTGCTGTCTGTCTACTAGTGAACTGTTGTTTCTGCATTTTTTGTTGTTGATGGTTTCTTTTTGCTGTGATGGTATCTTTTTGTTGACTCACTAAGCGTGCCCGTGGAGCTACTATGTAATGGGCTCAGCACCCTTGTTTTGCCACTTATATTATCAAAAACAAATATACACTTATCCAGACCTGTTCCAAAACAAACTTTAACAGTCAAAAAACAACTCACATCAAACTACAAACTATATGTGATGTCTTTTTCTGTCCAGGCTCTGCATTCATTTCAATTTTTTTTATAGGACAGACATTGACAGAGAATGAAATGTTCATTGTTTAGAAAGTGTCACCATACTAAGGGACGATCACACATGGCCTGCTTCCTGTATTTCATCTCCACCTCAGGCTACACTAAAACCCTGCATTTAGTCTATCTTGAAAAATCAGTGGGGACAGACTGTTCCACTTTTATTATTTCACCAATATCTTCTACTCATATTATTGGATTCACTATTTTACAGGCTGGCTGCTAGGTTTTGATTTATGTATATATATATATATACAACATAATCTTCATCTTCCACACCAAAGTATTTTACTTGTCAAATTTTCTCAGTCCTAGTCGATTTGTTCATTTACATTTTCTTTGTTTTTCAATTCTGCAATGACAAGGAGCAAGGGAAACCCCCAAGTCTTGCTTGTGAAGCACATGATTAGAGCCCTTTGTAGGCTTGCCAATGCCCATAAATTAGTTGTGTCTTCTCTGTCTCCAAAGAGCAGAAAGTATTTCAGATCTGAGGATAAGACCATGACAAGATCATGTGGTTCCCTCCCCAAAGATGTCCCCAAGGGCAGTGTATGTTGGTAACGAACGCAGTAGGTTTATCATCCCTACTGAGTATTTGAATCATTCTCTGTTTAGGGCATTATTGGATAAGGCTAAGGAAGAGTATGGATTTGATCACCAGATGGGACTCACCATTCCCTGTGAGCGAGTTGCTTTCTAGTATTTGACATCCATGTTGGGGAGAAAGGATCCAGCACTCACAGATATGAAGCTGGATGAACTCATTGACTTTCCTACCCAAAAAGAGATACTCATACAGTGACATTGCAAGGCATGGACTGATTTCGTCTTAAATGCCAGGTCTGGGTGTCTCTGTTTTGCCAAGGGTACAGGGGACTTGCACCCTGCTTCATCCCCATTTGTTCCCATGCAAATTAGATCAGCCAGACCACAACAGCAATGGAACCCTGGTAGATTCCAGTCAACAAGGCTACATTGGCAACTTGAAGATTAGAGGGATAAATGAAATTTTCTCTGCAGAGAATCAGAAGCACCAGCATTCCACCCATGTTGTCAGTGAGGCTTTTCGAGTATGCAATTGAAGACAGCATCTTTGATTAAGAGAGGAGATGTTCAGCTTTCAACAAGAGGAAAGAGGATCATGTTGAGTCTGATAATGTTTTGCCTAAAGTTGATTTCTTAAAATCAAAGGGCTTGAGAATGAGTACAATGTTTTATGAAATGATTGAGCATTTTGAATTCGGCCAAGCTAAGTAAGGGCTCCAATTTTATATAGAATTACACACATAATTGGCTATAACAACTACAGTTATCTGTACTTTGGTTTCCTCTTATTTTACAGTCTCTCAATTAAACTTGGTTTGTTCTCACTTTCAATTTACTTATGTTACAGTCTCTAATGCGGTTACATAATGGATTCTCTTAAGAATACAGTAATTGACCTCAAACTGTGCTGCATGAATACTGCAAAATTATTCCCTCTCAGAAACTATACACCATGTTCATGAAGTGTAGTTTGATGGCCAGTTGTGGTAATCAAGACTAGTGGAAAAGATAAGAGAAGATGAAGCAGAGACACTAATTAAAAAATAAGTACATAGAATAAATAAAAAAAGTATCAGGATAAGAGACATTACATTGAATTTGAAGATATTTTATAATATATATGTTTTTCCTCGCGGAAATCCTGGGCATGCTAGTATTGGAGGTGTTGGGCGAATTAGTTCTGGGACTGTTGAGTTTATTTTTTCTATTTATAAGGGTTGGTATACTAACAATGTGATGGAGGCTATTGCTATTTTATGTGCTATGGAGCGCGGTTGTGTTCTTGGGTGGAGACAGATCATTTATGAATCTGATTCTCAGGCGGTGTTGACTTTGTTGAAGAGGCAGTAGTTAGAGAATGTCAGTTGGCATTTGGCGGTTATTATAAAACAGATTCTTAATCTGTGTGCTTCTTTGGATTCTGTTTCTTTCTGTCATATTCCTAGAGAATGGAATGGGTTTGCGGATTGTTTGGCTAAATGGGCTTCTGATCATTTGCATGATTGGAATATTGTGGAAAGGGGTCAATTACCCCCAGATTTGTCTCAAAAGTTGGACCAATTAGTGGAGTTAGACAGGGGTGTGTAATGCCCTCGCTTTGTATTGTTCTTTTTCTGGTTTGAATAAATTTTTACCCCTCTTTTAGTTAAAAAAAAAAGTATATTATATTTTAAATTTAGTTAGTGTTTTGGGAGTGTATTAGTATTTAATTGTGTAGTTTTTTAGTTAATATTCATTGATTCATATTTTATGAGTAGTGGTTTACATGAACCCATCTTTCATGATGTAATGAGTGTTAAGTGGACTATTCTTGATCATAAGAGATGGATTTTATTAACATGAAATATGGTTTATAAAAATTAACTCACAAACTATGCAGTTACATCCCAACAAAACATCATATATTTTATTATTTTTAACATTGTCTGATAAGTTTTTTAAAATAAAGAATACTTTATATTTTCAAAAAAGGAATTGTACATATTGTATTTCATGGCACAATGTGATGGTTAAACTGTGGCATTGTAATCCTTGCCACCAAGGTTCAAACCTGCACTAGGCCAAGGAGCTTGTAGGCCTTGCATCTTCATAGGGCCCTGCTGGTGGGTTTGAACCACTAACATTAATACAGCATTCATACCAAAGGATGAGGTCCCCATATCATGACCTCACCAATTCATAACTCCAATAAAAAATATTTACTGATAAAAATAAAATAAAATTATTATACATATAAATGCGTTTTGGTAACCTTGAATAGTCCAGCTTGGTTTGAGCGGCCTCTTTTACCACTTAAAAGACAGTCCAGGATGGAATTAAAAAGAGTGGTAATTTCAATCCTTTGGGGACCAAAAATAATTCTCTACTGGAAAAGGATTCTATGAACCATAATAGAAAGATGACCAATCACCACTGTCAGGAAAAACAGAGTCTAGAAAAAGACGTCCATATGAATAGCGCTATAGTCAGTTATTACATCAATTTATAATTTAATCAATCACAAACCAAAAACTGAAAGGAAAAAAAGAAGGCAGGCTCTATTTTAGTTTATGTGGATGCAATATTTATGGATCCAAGCTGTCAAGGTCTTCTGCTTCCGTGGGAAATGATGGAAAGCGGGATATTATTAAATGGTGATAAGCTGTATATCCAAACAGATTACTTTTAAATTTTAAATATTTGTAGTTGTTAATATGTCAATAAATTCATAATGTGATTAATAGGGTTATCCATAGTTGGCAGGTTTTGGAGTACAGTATGGGTTCTTGAGAATCCACTTCTTGTTACTGTCTAAGTATCCCTACACTTGGAGAGCTTACAAATGGTCTCAAAACCGTCCTTACAAATGGTCTCAAAACCGTCCCTGATCTGGGAGTACTTGTTCAACATTTTGTTATTTTGAATTACCGTATAATAAGCTTCAAATATCTTTTAAGTAAAAGGCTTTTTTTTTTCCAATTGCTATATATTCAGAATATTAAGTCTGTTTCCTTTTAAATTTTGCAAAAGTAAGAAGTGTTTTTGAGCACGTCACAAAAGAGTTTTGTAAGTTTATCCACTCTACTTAAATATTATCCATTTCAATGGTTAAACAATCAATAGTAATTTTACATCTCATCTACACCAAACGTAAATATTTATCCTATTTTCACTATTAAAGTGGATGATATTTAAGAGTAGCCAAATTTGCTAAACTGACCAGAAAAAAATTCTAAAAGAAAAATACAAAAAATGAGATGGAAATGTTAAGCAAAATATTTGAATTAATGAGAAGTTTTTCATAGGCCAATATACAGAACAATTGAGCAAAACCTGTAAGAATCAGAATGTATGACATTTAATGGCACCCATTCAGGAGAAAATAATTTATATGAAGTAAACAAACTAAAAGAGGTTATCTAAGAAAATATTAAAAGTTTTGAAATGTATCCAGCCATGATGCACCCAAAATTTTATATAGGTATATTGGCCATTGTAATTATTTCATTTTTATTTCTAATTAAATTTTAAATTAGTTGGTTGAGTTTAATTGAAGAGAATGAGGGTGTATTATTTAACTATGCCATTCATTAAGGTTCAAATCTTTTGTAAGTATGATTAGACCAAATTTAATTTGTAGATAACTTTGATAGATTAGATTAATTTAAATATATATTCTCTTATAATATTATAATCATGTAACTACAAGAAATGTATGCAATCCCATTAGTTTCACTTTTCATTAATAGTCATTCCCGAGAAAATTCTAACTCACAAAACATAAATATGAAACAAATTATGTTGATAAAATACCGAAGCATCCACCATCCATATCTAAAGCAGTGGGGAATTTATGAGTGGCCTTGTCAACAAAGTAAAGGAACACGTCATGCGACCGTATCCTTTTCAGTCAAGTCTCTGCATTCATATTGACTGAAAATGAAATGTTGATTTGTCAGCAAGTGACCCCACACCCACGCAAGCTTCACATGCTTGTGCTTCCTAGATTTGATGTCAGAATGACTAGGATGCCACTATTGGAAGCAATATGTGCAAAATCTACAAGGACAATGAGTACCATTTTTCCTGTTTCACTAGCTCTGAGATTCCTTATCATATTATATCATCCTTTTGATGGTGGGTTGTTACTTTTACTTACCATATATACACAACGTGCTCTTCTCCTTACCCACCAAAGCATTCTTTCTTCTCAAAGCTTCTCATCCGTAAGAGGGTTGCAGCCTTAGCTTGTAAATCAATTCCATTTTCTGTTTTAGAATTTTGCAATGGCAAGGAGAAAGGGAAATCCCCAAGTCATACTAACGAAGCACATAATGAGAGCCCTCTCAAGGTTTGTCAATGCCCATAAGGCAGTTGGGAATGGTCTTTCTGAAAGGAGCAGAAGGTATTTCACCTTTGAAGATAAGTTCATGGGCAGATCATGTGGTGCCCTCCCCTCAGATGTTCCCAAGGGCCACTGTGCAGTGTATGTTGGTAGTGAGCGCACTAGATTTATCATCCCCACTGTGTATTTGAATCATTCTCTGTTCCAGGCACTGCTGGATAAGGCCGAGGAAGAGTATGGGTTTGATCACCAGATGGGGTTCGTCATTCCTTGTGAGGAGGTTGTTTTCCAGTATCTAACATCCATGTTAGGCAAAAAGGATCTAAGACTCAACAATATCAAACTGGACGAACTCTTTGACTTCCCTTCTTCAAGAGAGACAGATCTCATACTCTAGGCACTGGGGAATACAGACTCCTACTGCTTATATGCCAACTCTGAGGGGCCTCTGTTTCTGCCAGGGTTGCTGACGTTTTATAATGCACCAATCTGCCAGGAGGCTGGAGATGGTTGAGGGAAAAACAGAGGCTAAACAGATAACAGGCCATACTGTATATAATTTTGGATAGCCCACCTAATTGCCATTGTTGTGCTTAATCATAAGGCATTATCTATATGACCTTTAGAAACAAGATTAAAAATCAATAGAATTCATCAATTGAGTGATACATGGTATTTTAACACTATATTCTTTAATAGACATAAAATTTCCACAGTTCATAATGATTGTAGTTCAGTGTTACAGGATTATTGTGTGCGAGTTTTTTCCTCAACGTTTAGGATCACACTCCATGATCCATCATCAGGAGAATATAAAACAGGAGAAGGGAAAAATATTCTTATTCTTTCATAATCTTTCCCATAATGTAGTTAGATCCGTTAAAAGATTGTTTTCTCTCCTTTTGCAAATGAACTTGTAATTCTGAGGTCTTTTCTAAAGTATTCCCAAGCATAAAGTATTTGTAGATGTTGATTGACTGCTTTTGTCGTTTCTACCATTTGTCAGGTTTATTATTACAAAGAAACATTGTTACAGAGACAATTTTTCTCAATCTTGACATTTTATTCACGTAACAGTATCATTAAATAGAATTGCCATTCGCTGTACACTGTATGTGTTGAAAATGCGCAAGCTAAAACTTTACTGCAATTTTCTTCAGAATTATGTATAATTCTTTAATAGAAAAGTCTAATATCATTATTATAACAAGTGCTTTTGGGTTTAACTGTGTATCTTTTTTCATCAATATCTTCAAATATTCTTCTTCAAAAAAGTTTAGTGCACTACCAACATGAATTTAGCAAAATTGAAACATTGTACTTCCGTGAGAGTAGCAGAAAGGATGTCCTTGTTAAGAAATAAGGTTTACATTTAATAAATTAGGTTTAGATTAAATCATTACAAGAGAAAAATAAGGCTTTATAAGCCATTGTAAGGAATCGCAACAAATGAAATTATAAAATTCCTCTTTAATTTTATTTGCAATGTAAACTTTTAATATGACTTTTCAATTTTGTTGTTTAACAATGGTATCAGAGCGTTGTATTCCATCGTGTGAAGCGTGACTATGGTGGAAGACATGATCGTTGCAGGCTGCTGCTGTGCTTAGAGGAGATTTTTTTTTTAATGCTGCATGTAAAGGAAAGGAGGATAAGGAGACGTGAGAAGGGCACATTTCTTCCCTGCCATGTTTTTGGAAGGACAAACTTTTTTGAAGGCGCTGTTGCAGATTCCAGCAAGGGTTTTGAATAAGAAATTCCATTTTTTTAATCTGCTGTTAGGAGTTTTTAATGACTATTGAAGTCTTAGGCCGTTGAAATTTCAAGTCAATTAAAAAAGATGTGTGCTGCTGTGAGTTTGATGCCACTGCTATTTGATCTCTTCACCATTTCTGAAAAAAGAAATATGGAAGCATAGACAAGGCTGTGCTGAGGATGAAATTGGCAGAAATATTGGTTAAAGATACACTACAAGGTATGTTCTGGCCTCTCTATTGCCTATCACAGAAAAGTTAATATGGGTTTCTATTATATAAAAACAATGGAGTGATAAGTGATTAGGTTGATTTTATTTAAATAGAGAAATCATATATTATTTCAAAGTTTGAGGGTCATGAATTTCATACATGGCAAATCAAAGTACAATTAGTTTTGATAGAAAAAAATCTGTGGGATATTGTCAATGGAAGTATTAAAAAACTACAAGATGCAGATGAAGCATTAAAACGGGTAGCAAAAGATCGTAAAGCTACAACAGTGATTGGCCTTGAGTTATCTGATGCATATTTACATCATATTGATTTGACAAAAACTTCAAACCAAATATAGACAGGGCTTCATTCTTTATTTGGTTCACAGGCCTCAAGTGCTAAAATGGGAATTGTAGACACCCAAAATTGACTCATTATAGCATTCAAACATTGCATTACACATCATCTGCATTTGTTTAACACACTTGAGCAATATCCCTAACACATCTATTTCTTCTATTAATTAAATAAATTTTTATTTATTTAATTAATTCATTAGTTATTTCTGCTTAACTATAATTAAACAATCTTCAATTATTTAATTATCTTCATTCTATCTATTTTTAATTAAATAAATCTTATTTATTTAATTAAAGATTCCTTTCATAAACCCACTTTTCAATTGATTAAATAAATTTTATTTATCTAATTAATTTATCTTATCATTTAACTCATGAGCCGACATGTGTGCCCCTCTCATTTAAAAAGATAAGTGGTACTACATCCTTTTATTTAATATCTTTCATATGTAGTACTTTTTTATGTACACAAGTACACATAAGCCCTATCTTCTCTCCACTTGTCATATTCACATTCACCTATGTCTATCTTTCAATCTTAGTCATTCACATAGCCACCGAATCTCCACCGTTGATTGATTTTGGTTGAGTTCTATATAAACACCCTCTCATTTCATACTACATCTATCTAGCATTCATATAGCGTCTACATTATCATCTTGAGCATTTGAGCATCCATTGAGCTTTTATCATTATCATCCATCCATCATGGTAGCTTTTATCTTCATAATTGTTCATTGTTGAAGAAGCAATCCATATCATAAACAAGGAATCACACAATTTAGGTGATGTTGTACTTGAATTGCATGCTTTTGATTTCATTTGGATTAGATTCTTTGATGATGGCAGGATTAGATTTTTATGGCTATGCTTGATCTTATTAACCTGATTTTTTACCTATCACAGGAATGAAACAAAAACTTTTTGGTTTGAAAATGAAACAAAGAGATAACATTGTTCAACACATTAGTACATTATGTTCCCTCCTTAATCAACTTGCTGGTATAAATTGTACAGTTGATAATGATGATGCCAAAGCTATCTTACTAAATAGCATGCCTTCAAGTTATGACAATATTGTGTTTACTTTAAACAAACTGAATCCGAGCCCGAGCTTAGAAAATGTGATTTCTTACTTAAGTGACGAAGATAAAAAAAGTCACTAAAACTCATTCAAACACTGAGGACATTGCTTTATTTGTCAAAAGGAAAACTAATGTTTCAAGAGGAAAGAATAGTTTTAAATGCTACTATTGTAATAAAAAAGACACATTCTAGTGAACTGCATTCAACGTGCCAGAGATCTTATTGATGGCACTTGTTAAAAACAAACAATGCTTTAATTGCTAATGAAACCGAGGGAGAAAAATGTAATCTTGCAATATATGATCAAGAATCTCCTCACATTGAGAGTGAAGATGAATATCTTCTTTAAGAATTAAGCAGGATGTATTATTGGAGGAAGGAGGATCTTCATCATCCTAAGCTAGCTTCTCGCTCAGGGATGATTCATTGCATGAGAAGCACTAGTGTTTATCTATTGTTGTGTGTGTGTGTGTGGTATCTGTGGATAGTTGAGTGTGTCTCACTTCACAGGTTGATGAGTTGGTGCTGAGTAATCAGACATTTACCTAGACAGAGAAGTTTAGGTCGATGTTGATGGAATGGTTTTAACATTTACTTAGACAAAAAAGTTTAAGTCGATGTCGATGCAGAGTTGGACATCTACCTAGACTGTGGAGTTTGGGTCGATGCAAAGTTGGAAATTTGCCTAGACAGTGGAGTTTGGGCTGATGCAGAGTGGACATTTGCCTAGACAGAGGAGTTTAGGTTGATGCAGAGTTGATTAATCAGATATTTACCTAGACAAGAGAGTTTAGGTTGATACTGATACAGTATTTCTTTTGTTTTTCTCTTTTGTAATGTAAACCTTAAAGGGGGTTGTTAGAAAATAAGGTTCACATTTAATAAATTAGGTTTAGATTAGTTGTTAGTTTTCAGGAAGTTATTCCTGTAGGCAGTTACAAGGGGAAAATAAGGCTTTATAAGCCATTGTAAGGAATGTAAAATCGCAACAAATGAAATTATAAAGTTCCTCTTTAATTTTATTTGCAATGTAAACTTTTAATATGACTTTTTAGTTTTGTTGTTGTTGCAAGTATGTCCCTAATCGATGTTGTCATTGATGTCAACATATTCTTGTTTTCATTGGTGTCAACTGTATCTTGTTCTATCACTTGTTTAGAAGACTTGTATGTTGAGGATATTGAGAAAATTAGCCCCTCCGGAAGAAACTAGTGAGCTACAGAGAAGTGCAGTATAGACAATGAGTTGTATGCTAAAGAACATTTTGGTAAACTGCTCCGCATTGATTTCTGCTTGAAGATTGTGATCTGCAGATTGGAAGTAAGTTAGAGGTATGTCTGAGGATGCTACATTCCAGGTTTGAGCCATCCGCATGAAGATCTGAGTAAGTTGTGTTCATCAGAGTGAAACCTGCCTTTTCTATAAGTTCAGTTGGGACGAGAAGAAAGTATCCTACTCTGCATTTCTCTACAATAAAGTATTTGGCTCTGCGGTTCTAGAGGGAAGTCTGGGATGATGACAAGTGCCTATATTTGCAATGGTTTGTGGTTTGGTGGTCCGCAATCTATCATTCTTTTATAACAGTTGAAGATAGTGAGGTTCATGTGTTCCGGTGAGAAGATTCCTATGGATAAAGTGGTTGTGGTTTATGCGGTTGCTCTTGATGATTATAGTGTGCTTGTGGATGTCTCCTAATCATGTTCCTATCTGGACTTTGGTCTGCATTAAGAAATTGAGATGGTGTGTGAAGATTGTTCCCAGATAATATAGCATGTAACCAGTCTTGGTTGACCTTGTTAATCCCAGTGATTGCAGAGATCTCTGGAAGATTGAGGAAGCGTGTTGTGGCGTGGAAGATCATGTTTGAGTCCTAGCTAAGGCATGACATGATCTGCGTTTCATTCCCTTTGCATAATGTTGCAATAAGTCAAGACCTATTTTGTAAATGTTTGTAATACCGACCTTGGAGGTTGTTCCAATGGTTGATGATTGTGATGCCAACCTTGATGATCATTCCAAGGTTGATGTAGTGTATAAATACTTGTAGTTGAGTCATGGAAAAAGTGTCCTTGAACGAAAATGAGAATATATTAAGAAAGGTCCAAAAGGCAGAGCAGAGAAGGGGGTAGAGGAAAGAAGAGGAAGAGAAGAACAGAGGAAAGGAAGAGCAGGGAAATTATTATACTTTAGTTAGAGAAAGGTGTTGATCGTGGCAGTGAATAGAGTTTAACAACCCTTATTGTAATCTTGCTAGGTTTAGGGTTGAGGAAGTGAGCCTGCTAGACCTAGTTGTTCTTCGTGGCAGTAAGCCAATATGTTTAGGCCTGTGGAGTGACCAAGCCTGAACATCATTATTTCAAGATTGCAATATATATTGAGAGTTAATCCTCTCTGTGGTTTTTCCCCACCTTGGGGTTTTTCACATAAATCCGGTGTCTCATGTGTTTGATGTTGTATATGTGGTTAAGTTTCTAATTTCATGCACTCATTGTTAAATCATAATAATTGTGATTAAGTGATGAATGTTTAATTATAGAAAGTGTTTAAGTTTTTGTGACAACTGATTCACCCCCCTCTTAGTTGTCCGACACATATCAACAATTGGTATCAGAGCCAAGTTCCTCTGAAGAAAGTTTAACAGCTTGAGGAAGATCCAAAATGTCTTACAAGAAGGAAGCACCACATTTTGATGGAATGAATTATGTTCTTTGGAAGGCTCGGATGAAAAGCCATCTTCTTTCTCTTGCTTACAAAGTTTGGAAAGCTGCAGAAACAGAATACACCATACCTCAAAATGGTCTGACGACTGAAGACGAAATCAAAGAATATGAGATAGATATCAAGGCAAAGGATGCTCTATTAAGTTCATTAACCGACTCAATATTGACGAAAGTGGTGGATCCTGAAACTGCAAATAAGGTATGGGAAAAGTTGAAAAATCTTTATGAAGGAGATGATTCTGTGAAGGAATCTAAGTAACAAAGTCTGAAAGTGAAATATGAAAGCTTGAAGATGAACAGTGATGAAAACATATCAGCTTTTATGCAAAGTATTGATGAAATTGTTACAGGGATAAAAGCCATAGGCAGAACTCTTGAAGAAAAGGAAATTGTTATGAAAATTCTTAGATCTCTGCCCAAGTCCTACTGTCACAAGGTAGCCGCAATTGAAGATTTCGTGCAAGTAAAATCCATTAACAAGGATCAATTGCTTGCCAAGCTTACTTCTTTTGAAATGAGGCAGTTAGATGATGGTCTGTTGAAAGTTGAGACGGCCTTCAAAGCCAGTACTCCTAGAAGTACTTCCAGATCAGAAAAGTACACGGTAGAATTTGATAATGAGTTAGATGAAGTTGAAGCCAACTTTGTGAACAGACTGCAAAGAGGATCCAGTAAGTATAAAGGCAAATTACCTTTCAAATGTTTTTCCTGTGGTAAAGTAGGTCATTTTGCTTCCAGATGTCCTGAAAGAATTGAAAGAAATAGAAGAAGATATGAGAACAAGCCTATGATCTAAAAGAAGTGCTATTATGTTGAAGATTTTGATGATGATGGAGTATCAGATAATGGTGAACCAGATAATGCTAGTTCCTCTATAAATGAATGCTTGTTCATTGCTATTAAGGAAGATCTTGTGTCTACTAATTCTTCTAGCTATATGAAGGAAGAAAAACCAGTGGAAAGTGCTTTGGCTGCTCAAATCATCAAGGACAAGGATGAATGGGTTATTGATAGTGGTTGTTTTCACCACATGACTGGTGACAAAAGTAAGTTTGTAAGTTTGGAAAGATATGATGGTGGACTGGTTAGGTTTGGAGATGATACAACTTGTAGGATTTGTGGGAAAGGATCTATTTCTTTTGATGGCAAGCATAATACTGAAGATGTCTTGTATGTTAAAGGATTAAAACACAATCTTTTGAGTGTGGGTCAAATGTGTGACAAGGGCTATGATTTAAGCTTCAAGGACAATGGATGCAAAATTAGGGAAAGCTCCGGAACAGTCATTGCAACTGGTAAGAAGACCAAAGGTAATATCTATCACTTGAAAGGAACTGAGAACTACTGCTTGCTGACTCAGACTGATGAAAGTTGGTTATGGCATAGAAGGTTGTGTCACATAAATTTTGATAACATTATGAAGATAAGTACTGCTCAGATTGTTAGAGATTTGCCTAAGCTTGTAAAGCCTACTAATCGTATTTGCAAGGAGTGTCAATTTGGAAAGCAGAGTAGAACAAGTTTCAAAAGCAAGGGCCAATTGGTTGGAGGACTACTTGAGATAGTACATACAGATCTATGTGGACCTACCAGAGTGAGAAGTTTGCAAGGAGACATGTATTTCATGTTTGCGATGCATTCCAAATGGTGTAGTATTATCTAAGGTGGTTATATAGGAGAAGCTGACCTAATAGATTGTGTTTCTTGTTTTTATTTAGTTAGCATTGGAATTTGAGGCCAACCTATGTCACTGCACACACTACACTCTAACAAGCCAACCTATTTGGCGATATAAGTAAAGTGGTCCTAAAGGGAAGGTAAAAATGATATGTTGATTTGAGTGAGACCTATTTTAGGTTCACCCCAACCTATATTTTAGTTTGAATTTTGGTGTGGAGTTTGTGGTAAAGTTTGAGGCATATATATAAAGTAGTGATTTGGTTTTGATGTGAAGTGATCTAGATATCTATGCGAGGGTGCACAAAAAGAATGACAAGCTATGTGATGTAATGTGAATGTGTGAATTGGGAAAGAACATAGTAGATTGTGTAATTGCAAAGCAGAGCATAACTGTGAGAAAGAATTTTTGAGCTTCAATGGAATTGTAACTTATGCATGTGTAGATGCAATCATAGTAGTTCATCTATGGCAATAAGCCATTTATTTTCTCTTCTTCTTTCTCAGTGGACAATGAATCCACTTGGACAGTGAGTCCTAGGGTAGTGAGCCCTTTGGGTGGTTAACCCTCTAGGTAGTAAGCCCTATTGCAATGAGCATTCCTTCTTTTGGGCAGTGAGCCTTTTGTAATCTGATATTGATATTATAATATATTGTGAGCTAACACTCACTGTAGTTTTTCCCGTTTGGGGTTTTTCACACAAAAATCCTAGTGTTCATGTGTTGTGGTTGATTGCTTTATGTTTTCATGCATAACTTACTTCATTATAGTTGAATATGCTAAATGGTTTGAGATGTCTTATATCTGAATTATTGTATAGAATACTAATTCACCACCCCCCTCTCAGTATTCTGGGTGTTCAACAATTGGTATCAGAGCCTGGTCCTTTGGAAGAAGTCTAACTGCTCAATGAAGATCTTGGAGGTTGAACACATGGCATATAGAAAGCTTCCCACTCCTCCGGATGAGATTCCTACCATTGAACTTTCAGAAGATGAATATCTATCTGCTAATAGTGAACAACTCAAGATTGTTCTTGAAGACCTAGAGAGGACCGAAGAAGAAATCATTGATTTGAAAGAAAATGTCAAAGAAGCAAATGAATGTATTAAAAATCTGAAAGAGCAAGTCAAGAAATTCAAAGAAAAGCATAAGGATGCTAGTGAACAATTGAGATTAGCAAATGAATCTATGAATGATCTAAAAGTGCAGGTTGAAGAAAGAAAAAGAATTAAGGAATGCCTAAATGAAGTTGTGAAAAGGAAATATGAAGAATGCACAAGACTTGAGCAAGAGGTTGTGGATCTAAAAACTGATCTGAAACAGGCATGGATTTGAGAAGACAAATTCAGAGTAAGTGCCGCCAAACTTGATAGAATGATTGTAATTCAAAAAAGTCCTGATGACAAAGAGGACTTAGGGTTTGAAAAAGGTGAAAGTTCAAAACCAGATCAAGATTCAAATGTTGAAGACAAGAACAATGAAAGGAAAAATTGAATTCAAAAGAGAAGAGTCAGAAGACCACTGATTAGACAACCTAATGGTCAAAGGTACCCATCTTTCAATGGTTATTGTCATTCTTGCAATAAATTTGGTCATAAGGCAGCACAATGTAGAAGTAGAATGAATCAAAATGTTCCATCCTTATTTGGTCAATGTTTTTCATGCAAAAAGATTGGTCATAAAACTAATGAGTGTATAAGTCAAAGGATGAATGGTTATGACAATAAAAGAATGATTCAATCTTTCAAAGGCTACTACCTTTTATGTAAGAAATTTGGTCATAAAGCTAACGAGTGTAGAAGTCAAAGGATGAATGGTTATGAAAATAGGAGATTGATTCAATCTTTCAATGACTATTGTTTCACATGAAATAGATTTGGACATAAAGCTAACCAATGCAAATTCAGAATGCATGGAAGATATAATGATTAGAGGAATGTTGTGTGTTATAAGTGTAACAAGTTTAGACATTTTGCAAAGTTCTGCAAAAGCAAAAGCATGAAGAAGGATATACCGACAGAGAGAAACAGTCTAGTATAAAAGGTTGATCTGATAGAAACCAAGAAGGATATGAGTATGATTTGGATGAAGAAAGATGTAACTGATGACAAGGATGCATCTGTACTACCTTCTGGTGCAAATGATTCCTATGAGAACTACGCAGAGAGCTTTGACTCGGAGAGTAGCAACGAAAATTTTACCTCCCGCTGCCAAATGAGTTGTGTTGAGACTAGAACGTAGATATGAGTTGAAGATGAATATGTTCAATTATTTGAAGAAGATTCTAGAAGAAAAGATTCAAGTGTGGAGAATTGTGGAGCAATTTATGTCAATTGTATGACACAATGGAGGTGTTATCAGCTTTTTGAATCCTAGCATTGATGATGAATTAGGTTTGATCGATGAAGAGTTTATAAGCGATGATGATTGAAGGAAAATCACATTGCATTCAAACATTCAAGCGAATTTGAGAGCAATTTTGAGCAGAAGAAGAATTCAAGGCGAGTCCATGTTCGGTGTCTCAAAACCCTAACTCACTTAAAGCGAAGAAAAGGTATTTATTTATTTTTTCCTAGTTTTTCAAAGACCTCTATTCTTAATGAGTTTGATAGTGCTTCCAAATGGCTACTCTGAAAGTTGTTGAAATATCTAAGAAACCAAGACCTAGATTTAAGAAATTTTTGGATAAGTGTTTAAAGAATGATCCAATGGGGGCATTTTCCTCCATTCCTTATGGGGTTTTTCCAATGAAAGATATAAGGATATATATTCATGGTGAAATAGAAGAGTTTGACCATAGAAAGTTTGTGGATATCTGGGTAAATGAGCTCACAGGAGATGACTATGCACTTAAGCCAGAATACAAAAACCGAACTGATAAGAAACTTGATGTTTGGCAGTGGTTCCCAAGTTTATGTCATGATGACAAATGGTAGTGTTGAGCAGATTTCATGATCAATTCATATGGTTTGATATGCCTGGTATGATCACAAAGGATATAATGAGGGAGGTCACTGGACTATGTTCCTTCAGACCTGTTCCTGTTTTAAAATCTATCAAGAATGAAGTGGTGATGGAACTAACCGGTGCCACATTTGATAAGATATCTTTAACAATAAACCCTGTCAAGAATTCAACAGTCAGATATGCTATTATGGTGATCGGCTATAAGATATATTTCTCTAACAGAGAAAACTCGGTGTCTACTACATCTATCAATGTATCTTATGAGATGGTGGAAAAGGGCATAGACTATGATCTGTGTGAGTTAGACAACAGTTCTTAGAAAATCTAAAACTGACAAAGGAGAAGAAACACCCCTTCAAAATTGGAACTCTTGCGGTGTGCATCCTATTTTACTTTCTGAGAGAGCTTCCTGGTACTCAGAGAATCACATGGATTTGGGGAAGGCCTATGGCACATTAGATTGCAGATTATATGAACAACATTGGTAATCCAAAAGCTCAAGATGATGCATTTACTGCTTACTTTGCCATATTTCAGAAGAGAATGCAAGAAAAGGAGAGAATTCTAAGAAAAATGGTGGAGAAATACCAAAAGGACATCACATTTTTGGTCTCCACTAATGAATGCATAATGGAAGCTATAGAACCAAGAATTGTGTGGATCCCACCTTTGTGATATGAGATATATATGCAAGAAATTGAGGGCTTGGCTAATGTTTTGCTAACGAGTCCAAAAGATGCTACACAAGTGAGATTTGGTACTTATGAGGAGAAATCAATCGAGGTTCATATGCAACACAAGAAACTAGAAATAAAGAGAAAAATTAACAAAATAGTTGATGAGATAGCAAAACAAATGGGAATATCAAAAGAGCAAGTTCAACTAGCAAGAGCACAAAGACAAGGGAAAATAAGTAGTGTTGAAAGCTCTGGTGCCTCTAGTCATGCTTGGGAAACTACTACTGCTCCTCAGAAGTCCTCCAGGACTATTCCCTCTATTAAGACAATAGGAAAAGCTACTACGGTGAAAGAGAAATCATCTTCGATGAGACCAAGGACAAGGTCTTCTATCTCCTCTAAAGCCCTACATCCACACTTGCAGAGAAAGGAAGAGTTAAAGGGAAAGCAAAAGGAAGAATATATGTCAGTCATGGAATAAATGTGGAAGAGGAGGAAGAACTAGAAGAATAAGAAATATTGGTGTAGAAGAAAAAGGGATCACCCTCCACTGAAAGACAAACACCGGTCAAGAGGACCAAAATTGATATTTATACTAAAGAAAAAAATTTATTTGAGAAGAAAGATAACACCTCTGGAGAATGAGAGTCCTCCGATAAAGGAAAAGAAAAGGTGAAGAAGAAGAATAAGGAAAAGAAAAGTGATGCCACCATGACACTAGAAGCCACAGTCAATGTAGTGGTTGTGCATGGAAATTTGAAGCCTATTGCATACCTCTATGATGAGAGCTCTGATGCTGACAAGGCTATAATTGAATCCACTATCATAAGGTTCTTGGATATGTTTAATAAAGCATTAATTGAAGTTGTGATTGACTTACCTGATAGCCTAGCTAGCATTCTAATTGCTAGAAAAGATGAAGCTATGGCGAAGGATATTGAGATAAGAGAAACAGTGTTGAAGAAATTCTATCCAAACCTTTCTGGACAAGAAAAAGTTCAAGTCACACAAAGTTTGAGCAAGGAATTTAGGACAAAGAGAAGGGTTAACACACTGATGTCTAGTGATAAGAAGGAAATTGAGAATTTACTAAAAGAGATTGAGGACATCACTTTGAAGGTGCTAAATGAGCTACAACTACTAGTTTCTCCTGATACAATTAAAGGGCAGCATAATCTAGATGTGGGAACCTCAAGTGCCATTCTAGATGTGGACAATGGACAAAATATACAGACTTCTTCACCTTCACAGGATCAAAGTGTATCTCCTCATCTAGAGAACACTGGAAATGATGAAGAGGTTAGAAATCCTACTGAGTAGAAGACTACAGAGGAAGAAGGTAAGTAAAATGAGGAGATACCAGAGCAAGATGTTAACTCCTCTGATCCAAAGATAGGTACAGATCAACAAACTGCTACTAATGATGGTCCTCTGGAAGTCCCTTCTACAAATGTGCCTACAAATGTTGATGGGAGAGACACTGTTGGTGAAGGCTCAACTGCTTCACCATTGGATTCCTTAAGACAATTTTTGTTAAAACAAAGGGAATTGCAAGATCTATTTGTGTCAAAACTATTGCCAATGTCCTCCTCTAATGGTCAATTAAACCTGGAAAGCATGTCTCCCTTGCAGAGGATGAAGTTGGGAACAATTTTTTAGACCACTGCACAAGAAGAAATTTTGAAGTCTCATATTGAGGACAACAAGTTGATTGAGGAAGCTGTGACTGTTTTTGAGAAAATTTTGCTGGATGTAGAAAAGGGCACCTCATTGACTCCTACACTACAAATGAAGAAGCTAATGGAGTCTGTAAATAATAAGTTTGAGTCTTTTGAGGCTGTGGCAAAAAACAAAGTAAGAGAAGAGATAGATGGCAAAAGATTAGTAGAACTGAATGAGAAGTGCTCTGAAGCATGATTTTTATTAGATAAGAGCATTGAGTATGTGAAAACAACAATTAATGATGCAAAATATTTATATCAAGTTTGATTAACCTATCCTGATATAAAGGACAAGATAGAGAATCTTGAGAATCAGCTTTTAGGACTTTCCAACACTTATGACCCTTGGAAAGATTTGAGTGGAGATCTGAAAGATGATATAACAAAGGCTCATGTAGGTATAAAGCAATTGCAAAATCAAAAGGAGTCTATAAAATATCAAACAAGCCAACTGAGAGAAATTGTGAGCTTCAAGATAGCTACCATGATGGGTCTGATCAACAAAGCTGATAAGGTCAGGAAAATGATAGATGCCCCTAATACGGTAGGTAAGGTAGAAGATCTGTTATCCTAGATTAATTGGCATGTACAATTTTTAAAGTATGCTAAGGCCAGATGGGATTCAGATACAGTTAAGCTAAAGATTATTCACAAAAACATCCTACCTAAAGATCAATAAGTTTTGATTTATCATATACATATGTGGAAGGTTATAAAATAAGTTTTTGAAATTTTGGTGTATATAGAAGTCAGTTACTTAGGGGGAGCAATCTTTAGTATGTATATACTTATGCTCTCTAGACAAAAGAAAATCTGGTAAGAAAAACATATCCTTTGCCATTGATGTCAAAGGAGGAGAGAAGAAGAAGTTGCAAGAGCTTGGTCATATTCTCCATATAATAGATATAAAAAAATGGAAGCCATGAGATATACCTGTTGCAAGTATGTGCCTAATCGGTGTTGTCATTGATGTCAACATATCTTTGTTGTCATTGGTGTCAACTGTATCCTATTCTACTACTTGTTTGGAATCTTTATATGTTGAGAATATTGAGAAAATTGGCCTCTCTGGAAGAATCAAGTAAGTTACAGTGAAGTGTAATGTAGACAATGAGTTGTATGCTGAAGAATAGTCTAATAGATTGCTCTGCATTTCTTTCTGTTTAAAGATATTGGTCCATGGATTGGAATTTATTTGAAGCAATGTTTGAAGATGCTAAATCCTGAGTTCAAGCCTCCGGTGTGAAGATTTGAGAGAGTTGCATTGACTAGAGTAAAACTTCCTTTTTCTGATTATTCTCTGGTGACAGGGAGAAAGTGTTTCGCTCCGCATTCCTCCGCAATAAAGTATTTTGCTCTGCAGTTCTAGAGGGAAGTTTGGGATGATGATAAGTGCCTACAATTGTAGTGGTTCATGTTTTGGTGGTCCACAAGCTATCTTTCTTTTATGACAGTTGAAGATAGTGAAGTTCATATGTTTCGGTGTGAAGATTCCTATGGTTTAAATGGTTAAGGTTTGTGCGGCTCCTCCTGATGATTATAACATGCTTTTGGATGTCTCCTGATCATGTTCCTATCTTGACATTGGTTTGTATTAAGGAATTGAGATCGTGTTTGAAGATTGTTCCCAGATATCGTAGTGTGTAACCAGTCTTAGCCGACTTGGTTAATTTCAGTAATTGCAGAGATTCCTTGAGGATCATGGAAGAGTGTTGTAGCGTTGAAGATCGTGTTTGAGTCCTAGCTAAGGCATGGCATGATCCGCATACACTTTTACTTCATTTCCTTTGCATAATGTTGTAATAGGTTAAGACCTATTTTGTAAATGTTTGTAATGCCAAACTTGATGATCATTCCAAGATTGATGAAGTGTACAAATACTTGTAGTTGAGTCATGGAAAAGACGTCCTTGTGCAGGAATGGGAAGATAAGGAAAGAGGTGCAAAGGCAGAGCAGAGTAGAGGAACTATTATACTTCAATGTATTAATCTCAGACATGAAGAAGATGTTGATCTTGGCAGTGAGCTTGGCAATGAGCCGTCAGTAGGGTTTAACAGCCCTTATTGTAATCTTTCTAGGTTTAGGGTTTAGGTAGTGAGCCTACTAGAGCTAGTTGTACCTCATGGCAGTGAGCCAGTATGTTCTGGGCCCGTGGAGTGACCAAGCCTGAACATCATTTTTTAAAGATTACAATATATTTTGAGAGCTAATCCTCTCCATGGTTTTTCCCCACCTTGGGGTTTTCCACGTAAAATCTGGTGTCTCTTGTGTTTAATGTTGTATTTGTGATTAAGTTTCTGATTTCATTCATTCATTGTTAAATCATAATAATTTTGGATGAGTGATTAATGTTTAAATGTAGAAGTGATTGAGTTTTTGGGACAACTGATTCACCCCCCCTCTCAGTTATCCAACGCATATCAACAATTGGTATCAAAGCCAAGTTCCTCTGAAGGAAGTCTAATAGCTTAAGGAAGATCCAAAATGTCTTATAAGAAGGAAGCATCACATTTTGATAGGACGAATTATGCTCTTTGGAAGGCACGAATGAAAAGACATCTTCTTTGTCTTGGTTACAAAGTATGGAAAGCTGCAGAAACAAAATGTACATCGTGCCTCAAAATGGTCTAACAACTGAAGATGAAATCAAAAAATATGAGATGGATGTCAAAGAAAAATATGCTCTGTTAAGTTCATTAAATGACTCAATACTGATGAAAGTTGTGGATCTTGAAACGGCAAATGAGGTATGGGAGAAGATGAAAAATCTATATGAAGGAGATGATTCTGTGAAGGAGGCCAAGCTATAAAGTCTAAAAGTGAAATATGAAAGTTTGAAGATGAATGAAGATGAAAACATAAGAACCTTTATGCAAAGAGTTGATGAACCTGTCACTGTGATAAAAGGTATGGGGGGAACCCTGGGTGATAAGGAAGTTGTGATGAAAATTCTCAGATCACTGCCAAAATCCTACAGTCACAAGGTAGTTGTAATTGAAGAATTTATGAAAGTAAAAGCTATTGATAGAGATCAGTTACTTGGTAAGCTTATTTCCTTCGAAATGAGAGAGTTTGGAGATGCCCTGCCAAAAGTTGAGACTACCTTCAAAGCCAGTACTTTTGGGAAAACCTCTAGATCAGAAAAGTACAAGGTAGATTATGATGATGAGTTTGACGAAATTGAAGCCAACTTTGTGGATAGACTGCAAAGAGGATCCGGTAAGTTTAAAGGGAAATTACCTTTCAAATGTTTTTCCTGTGGTAAAGTAGGTCATTTTGCTTCCAGATTTCTTGAAAGAATCAAAAGAAATAGAAAAAGATATGAGAATAGGCCTAGGATCCAAAAGAAATGTTATTATGTTGAAGATTTTGATGATGATGGAGTATCAGATAATGGTGAACCAAATAATGCTAGTACTTTTGGTAATGAATGCTTGTTTATTGCTATTAAGGAAGAACCTGTGTCTACTAATCCTACTAGCTGTGTGAAGGAAGAAAAACCAGTGGAAAGTGCTTTGGCTGCTCAAGTCATTAAAGACAAGGATGAATGGGTTATTGATAGTGGCTTCTCTCACCACAGGATTGGTGACAAAGTAAGTTTGTGAGTTTGGAAAGATATGATGGTGGACTGGTTAGGTTTGGAGATGATACAGCTAGTAAGATTTGTGGGAAAGGATCTATTTATTTTAATGGCAAGCATACTACTAAAGATGTCTTGAATGTGAAAGGTTTAAAGCACAATCTTTTGAGTGTGGGTCAGATGTGCAACAAAGGTTATGATTTAAGCTTCAAGGACAATGGATGCAAGATTAGGGAAAGCTTTAGATCAGTCATTGCAACTGGTAAGAAGACCAGAGGTAATATCTATCACTTGAAAGGAATTGATAACTATTGTTTGTTAGCTCAGACTGATGAGAGTTGTCTATAGCATAAAAGGATGTGTCATATCAATTTTGATAACATTATGAAGATTAGTACTACACAGGCTGTTAGAGATTTGCCTAAGCTTGTGAAGCCTGCTAATCCTATTTGCAAGGAGTGTCAATTTGGGAAATAAACAAGAACAACTTTCAGAAGTAAGGACCAATCAGTTGATGGACTACTTGAGCTAGTACATATAGATTTGTGTGGACCTACCAGAGTAAGAAGTTTGCAAGGAGACATGTATTTCATGTTGCTTATTGATAATTATTCTAGAATGACTTGGGTTACCTTTTTGAAGGAAAAAGCTGAGGCTCTAGATAAGTTCAAGGCATTTAAGGCAATGGTTGAAAATGAGATGGATTTGAAGATCAAATGCTTGAGGTCTGATAAAGGAGGAGAGTTCACATCAAATGAATTCAATTTCTTTTGTGAAGAACATGGAATAAAGAGACAGTTATCTGCACCTAGAACTCCACAACAAAATTGAGTTGTTGAAAGGAAAAATAGAATAGTTCAAGAAACTGCTAGAACCATGATGAAGGAAGCTGATCTTCCAGAAGCATATTGGAGAGAGGAAATTCACACTACTGTATATATCCTAAATAGAGTCCATGTAAAAGGTAACAGTTCTAAGATTCCTTATGAATTGTGGTATGGTAAAGTTCCTACTGTGAAATATCTCAAAGTTTTTGGTAGAAAATGTTATATCAAAAGAGGAGAAGATCTAGGCAAGTTTGATGCCAGGTGTGATGAAGGAATCTTCCTTGGTTATTCCACAAAGAGTAAGGCCTACCGGTGCTATAATAAGAGGTTGAATAAGATCATTGAAAGTGCAAATGTTAAATTCGATGAAAGCAAGGAAAGGTCTCCAAAATCAAGTGGATGTGAATCAGATAAACTAGATGATTCAAAAGTGGTGCAACATGAAGACAACTTAGATGAAGAGGAACAAGCTCCGGTAAGTGCTACCAAGACACCAAGGTATGTGAAACTTAATCATTCTAAAGATCAAATCATAGGATATAAGAGCAAAGGAATCCTGACCAGAAGAAGAGCTGTAGAAGAACAAGTAAATTTTTGTCTAATTTCCAAGATTGAACCTAAGACTGTGAATGAAGCTTGCAATTATGAGAATTGGGTAAGGGCCATGAAAGAAGAATTGATGCAAATAGAGAAGAATCGGACTTGGGATCTTGTTCCTAGACCAATAGATAAAAATGTAATTGGCACCAAGTGGGTTTTCAGAAATAAGATGAATGAGAATGGTGAAGTGGTAAGAAACAAAGCAAGGTTGGTATGCAAAGGATACTCTCAAGTTGAAGGAATAGATTTTGAGGAAACATTTGCACCGGTGGCAAGGATTGAAGCTATAAGAATGGTTTTGGCATTTGTAGCCTACAAAGATTTTAAGGTATATCAGATGGATGTGAAGTCTGCATTCTTGAATGGAGAATTGGAAGAAGAAGTTTATATTGAACAACCAGAAGGATTACAGTCATCACATTACGGTGACATGGTATGTAGATTAAAGAAGGAATTGTATGAATTAAAACAAGCCCCCAGGGCCTAGTATGCTAGGTTGGATAAGTATCTGATATAGTTAAGATTCAGCAAGGGTACTACTGACAATAATCTCTATTTCAAGATCAATAATGAACAAATTCTAATTGTTGCAGTCTTTGTTGATGACATCATCTTTGGAGGCAATGAAGATGTGTGCGCAAGTTTTGCTAGAGAAATGTAGAATGAATTTGAAATGTCAATGTTTGATGAGATGAATTTCTTTTTGGGTCTGCAAATTAATTAATCAGATAAAGGTATCTTCATTTCACAGTCTAAGTATGTGAAAGAATTGTTAAAAAAGTTTGGGATGGAGGACTCAAAACCGGTAAGCACCCTCATGATAACTGGTTGTAAGTTGAGTAAAAATGATGACTCACCTATGGTAGATCATAATAGGTATAGATCTATGATTGGAGGGTTACTTTATCTGACCCAAACCAGACCTGACATAATGCATGTAGTTTGTCTTGTGGCAAGATTTCAAACAGAACCTAAAGAATCACATGTGATGGTAGTCAAGAGAATACTAAGATATTTAAAGGGCACAATAGACTATGGATTGTGGTATCCAAAAGATAATGATTTCACTCTTAGTGCATACACAGATGCAGATTGGGCCGAAGATGTGGATGCCAGGAAAAGTACCAATGGAGGTGCATTCTTCTTAGAAAAAAGGCTAGTATCCTGGTTAAGCAAGAAATGAGACTCAATATCTCTGTCTACTACAAAAGTAGAGTATATTGCAGCAGCATGCAGTTGCACTCAAGTGTTATGGATGAAGCAGACATTGAAGGACATCAGAGTTGTGTATAAAGATCCAACTGTAATTTTTTGTGACAATACAAGTGCCATAAAGATATCAAAGAATCTAGTAATGCATTCAAGGACAAAGCATATATCCATAAGGTATCACTTTCTTAGGGAAAAAGTGATAGAGAATGAAGTCAAGTTGGAGTATGTATCTACAAAAGATCAGATTACAGATATTTTTACCAAGCATCTGCCTAAGGATACTTTTGAGTATCTTAGAGAAAAGTTAGGGGTTATCACCACTCCTACTCTAAACTAAGATGCACAAGAGTGTATTAGTGTGGTGTTGCTCAGAGTTCTACATTAAGATCTAGATTGATGCTTTAAGGGTTACTTCTTAGGGAGAGTAATCAAAAAGTTCAGAAGAGAGATTGGATTAGAGCAGAAGAGTGCAAGTATGTGCCCTTTGTCATTGATGTCAAAGGGGGAGAGAAGTCATGTGAAAAAATTAGGTAGATAAAGAATGCAGATGTGTAAAGAGATAGGGGAGAATCTTGTCTTGATGGTTGTTGCAGTTTTTCACATCATATGTTGCCATCAATGACAAAGGGGGAGATTGTTGCAAGTATGTGCCTAATTGGTGTTGTCATTGATGTCAACATATCTTTGTTGTCATTGGTGTCAACTATATCCTATTCTACTACTTGTTTGGAAACTTATATGTTGAGAATATTGAGAAAATTGACCTCTACGGAAGAATCACGTAAGTTACAGTGAAGTGCAGTGTAGACAGTGAGTTGTATGTTGAAGAATAATCCAATAGATTGCTTTGCATTTCTTTCTATTTAAAGATATTAGTCCGTGGATTGTAAGTTATTTGAAGAGATGTCTAAAGATGCTAAATCATGAGTTCAAGCCTCTAATATGAAGATTTAGGACAGTTGCATTCACCAGAGTAAAACCTATTTTTTTTATTATTCTCTGGTGACAGGGAGAAAGTGTTTTTCTCTGCATTCCTCCGCAATAAAGTATTTTGCTCTATGGTTCTAGAGAGAAGTTTGGGATGATGATAAGTGTCTACAATTATAGTGGTTCATGTTTTGGTGGTCCACAAGCTATCTTTCTTTTATGACAATTGAAGACAGTGAAGTTCATATGTTCTGGTGTGAAGATTCTATTAGAGTCCAAGACAACACTGAGAGAGGGGGGTGAATCAGTGTTTTATAATTTTTAAATCTTTTTGCAAACTTTAAATTTCAAGACAAATAATGAAAGAACACCATTTCATTAACTCCTTGGATCAAACACCAAAGCATAAAACACCCTGACATGAAGAAGCAACCTCTCCTTTTGATACTACATAAAGATATAAAAAATAATCCATCTTCAGGATGATCCAATACAATTTGAAAACTTACAAATACACAAGTATGAAAATATAAATCAAAACCTTAAGAACAAATGATTAGAACACATAAACACATGATGGCAAACAAGAATCATGACACATGAGTTGATGAGTGGAAAACCCTCCTGGGGTAGAAAAACCACTCCAAAACTGCCTCACTGGCTTAACCTTGAAAACATATTTACAAGCCTCACTGGCTAATGTGGTTGTCTCACTGACAAATGTAAGGTCTCAGTAATGTACAAGCCTCACTGGCTAATAGAAGGTCTCACTGGCATAAACAATCACCATCATCAAAACATAAAACTTTGTGTGCAAGAATTGATTGCACCTCAATCTGATTTGCACCAATATACACTTTGTGTTTCATCATAATTAAATCATCTACAACATATATTTCAATCATCTCTATCAATCCTCTGACAATTCATCCTTTTTAAATCATCTGATTCATTTGTGAACATTTCTCCAAAAAATTGTCTTTTACACTGCATACTGGTTTATACACTCATTCATCTATATTTTCTTTTTAAGAGAATCTTCACAAATTTGTCTTCAATCCTGCATATTGATTCACACCACACACACACCATCAATGCACCTATGAAGCCAATAAATATGAGATGACTTTCCACATTCTGCATATTCATTTTCATCTTTTCATGACTTTTCATATTCTCCTTTTAATGTTTTCAATAAATCAATTCACCTGCAAAAAGAACTTTTCAAATTCCTCATTCCAAACTTCAATCTAATTTTTTTTGCCACACATTATAACTCCTGAGATCACTTCTGCCACAATGAAAGCTTGAACAAATAAAAAACCCCTGCATAAAATATTTTCAAAAAACATCTTCAAACTATATGGAAATGGCTCCCATAAAAAAACAATATCTTCAACTTCTTTCATCTTCTTCTTCTCTGCAAATATCTGCATAAAAATCCATTCTTTTGCCCTAAAAAAACATTTATCACCTTTTTCAGGCTCCCAAAGTCATTCGATGACTTTTCATGTAAAATTCACCTTTTTAATGATCTTCGAATGAATTTATAAAAACATGCTCTCCTTAAAAATATGCAACGAGCTCTTCAATAAATAAGAATCTTCAAATAAATTTAATATTCGATGGCTTTGTATAAATTGAACTCTCCATAAAATAAGGCAATTCGATGCCCTTATTAAAATCATTCAACAACCTTTTCATATAAATCGATGATCGATGCAATTTGTTAAAGGGCCAAGGGTGCCGGTGGCATATATGAGAAAAGAACCCTCTACTAGGTCACACTTAAGTGACATGACCTACAATAACAGTTCAATGATAGTTTAAAACAAAAAAATGCATAGATCATAAGATAGTCTATATAAGGATTTTGAGAGATGTTTATTTAAGACACATTTAAACCATTTCCTAACTTATGACAATAATCATTGATCTTTAAACACTTCTACCAAGACTATCTTAATCTCTGCCACTGAACCTCTTATACAATGAATGTGACATGAGGTCTGCAATTATGATGAAGACATATACCACTGAACATATAAACTGTGAAGAGCAAGTGAAACCAATGAGCAAGCAACTATGTATAAACAATTGTGACTGTGTCAAATGTGACATCAACCAACCTTGTGCCAAGTAAGTCATCATACCAATGAGATAGTACAACTGAGAGTAATCAATGAAATCAATATAATCAATGTAGTGTATACATTATGAGCATGAACATCAAGGACATCTATACCAATGCCAACAGCCACATGAAGAACACCATAACACCATAATGACATGAATGAACAAACAAGCCCTGCAAATTTGTCAATCATAAATGATACCTTCTACGCATCTTCAAGACATTAACCTATGCCTGTCATCAACAACTCATCAATATGTTCAACCATCGACTCAAACAAGTCTTCAAATATGTTTGTTGCTCTCTGCTTTGGTGGACAACTTGTGAACAATATGGCTACATGAAACACACCTTGTTAATCAACTTTGTATAACAAGACATATGCATTGGATTATTCCTGCATCATCGTTCCTTCAAACGCCACTACATAAGATCTACAAAAATGAACCAACACAAACAAGAATGAACCAAGAAACATAAACAAGATATGAACTCCATCAAGCATCATGAAGTAAACAACTCCTAAACTGTGATCATGAAACCATGAGCAATCCCATGATGAAGACTTTGAACATCCACTGATCCTAATGACATGAACAACTTCTGCTCTTGTCAATACCAACACCTTTTTGACATCAATGGCAATCTACTTTCATCAATCTCCCCCTTTGTCATTGATGGCAAAACTACCCGATACAATTTTTCTTTCTCCCCCTTTTTGACATCTGATGACAAAGGCTATTATCTCCCCCTGAGAAAAATAGCTCAGATGGATCATTAGTAAAAGACTAGCAAAGTATGTTGATATCAATCAACTGCTTACTCATTTCTTGGATCACAAACACTATGACTAACCTTGTTATCTTTCATGCCAACCAAGAATTGAAATATCACTTACCCAAACCTTTGATACCACTAGTCTCTAAAAAAATTAAGGTATTGATCACTCTTGCAATTTGCTGATCTAAAACTTGTCTTGAAAGTTTTGTCCTTGTATATCTGCATATTGCACAACTTTTCAACTTGTAAGCAATAAGACACCATGAAGCATAGGACCTGAAAGCAACATCATGTGAGGCACACCAACCAAAGCATCAAACCATTGTTATAAACTGCCCATTGATTGTACCATATTCTGCACAATACCATTTCTTGTCACAATAAAAATAAAAACTGACATCATTGAGATCTTCTGATTAATTCTTTTGACAAGCTAAAATCTAAGATACCTCTGCTATCAAATACAAACTCCTGATGACATCACTTGTGTTAGCAAAAAAAACTTCTCATGACAAATAATTCTTCTACAATCACCAACACTATTTGACCCAAATGACAAATCACCAAGATCTCCCAAAGCATAAAGAATGAGGCATGATTATGAAGACATAAAATTGACTCTTTGATTTTTGAAGAATCAAGCCTTTGACAAGACACATATGAACTTGAATTCTATGCAAAAATATCATAACCACTTCAAAGATCATGATGCACAATAATGCGGGTTTAACAAGCAACATTCTGATAGCATGAAGACAATTCAACACACTATTCACAACTCATGATAACATGATAACTACTCTTGAGAAGACCTTGCCAAGACTTCCACAATAATGACAACAAAATGAACAATCAACCTACAACCAATCTACTCTTGCACACACTTTTTGACATGATAAAGCATGAAGATCATCTTGTAAGGAATGAAGACTATCTTGATGACAATCATCCTCCTGTTCCTGCACATGACACCTTTTACAACATAATGTCAAATACGATATATAAAAATAATTGATGACTTGAATTTTGTAAGGAAATGAAAGCATCTCAGAACGCATTTCTAAGAACAGTGGTGTCTTCGACAAATTTAAATTCTTTTCAATCTCTTCCAAAACACACACAACTATGCCACAAAGTGGAAACAGACATAGAACATTTCCAACATTGACCCTTAGAGGAAAGTACAAGCAACATTAACTAGTTTCAACAATAGAAATATAAAACAGGAAAGATATAATAGAAGATACAGATTTACGTGGGGAAAACCCTTACAGGTAAAAAACCCCACACTCTAAAAGCCCAGATCACCATTGTATTATTCAGCAACAAAAAATACAATTACAATACAATTCTGGCACTAAGCCTTTCATGGAGATTTACATCTTGTTCTTCTAGAAGAATAATTGACAGCATAACCCTTCACAAAGTTCTCTAGCACTCGGGTTAGTCCTTCATACTGTTATCATGCCACAAATAGCATACAACACAGGACATCACCCTACACTCGAACTCTGTTCTCGCTCACTGTTCTCACTCCTTTGTTTCAATGCATTTTACATATCACATTACAAAAGAGAACAATCAGTTCAACAACCTCAGACCGTTATAGCTTCCGGTCGACAATTTGTTCTTAACCATTTGCAACCGTTCATATTCAATAGTCCCACATGCATCAGTTGACAAATACATCAACAACATATATGCACAAACACATGGTTAGTATATCATCGACACTTTTGCCACCGACGACCCCAGCTGGTCAAACAACAACGAACCATCGGAGTGACCAAGCCCTTCGGTTAGACTTCATCCTCCTTCGCTGACACAGTTCCTCCCGCCAATGCCAAACACCATCGGACAGACCAGGCTCATCGGAGTGACATCTCACACTGCACCAATCGAAGAGATCTTGCCGACACCAACCTTCATTGGAGAAACACTTACCATCGGAAGGATTTCCAAAACTCAGACCGACAATGCTTCTCACACCGATGCCAAGACCTTCGTTGGTGTAACACGAACTACCGGAGAGACATCTTCCAACCATGCCAATGTCACTTATCATGCCGATCGCCCAAACCTCCATCGGAGTGTCTCAACATATCGGAACGACACTTCAAAATTAGGCTGATAGTGATTTACATACCAATGACCTTTCTCTGTCAGAATGACTCTCACTGACACCAATCACCATCGGAATAACACACACCATCGGTAATAGTCTCTTAGATCACACCAATAGTTCACGTCTTGCTGATACACAGAACAACCCACTATGAACAATGTGATCACTGAGACAAAGCACAGATCTCGCCGATGCCTGTAATCTGAGTCACAAGTACTCAACATTCTCCCACTTGACGAAGGAATTACAGGAAACCATCAACGCTCAGAACCAAAGTTGATAGTGCCTCCAATCTACTGTGCTCACAAGCTACACAGAAGCTCTAGCATAACCAACTTCAAAGCTTCCAGAACATAGCCATGAAAACATCCTCCAGAAATAAGATAGAACATCAGCTAGAACAACAATCAGAAAACTGACTGTACGCATCCAACTGAACAAAACCCACGTGACTGAAAATAGCACACACAACCAGTGCTAAAACATCCAATCACTCATACCTTGAAGGTATGAACATCAGCAGACTCATGCCACCTACATATGCACCCATCAACTGCAAATACAAGCTCTATGTGTCAACCAGTTGAAAAAGACCAAACACATCCAAGAACTCCCACTGCATGGGTAATGTAGATCTGAAGAAGATCATGGCATACAAAGTCCACCAATAGCATTACATAGAAAGTGTAAACATCATGTAGTACCAAGGAAACATCCACAATGATACGCAACACCTGTAATCAAATTACAACTCCTCACCACCAGTCCAGAACTCTCCCAAGTTCTTCACATCCAACAAAGGAAAGAGATAACAGAACTTCCATGCTATCACCCAAGAACATAAGTGAAAGCACATGACCACAAACTAGTGATCACAATAGCTCCGAACAAAACCTCAAACCAAAGTAATGTGAAACACACCATCAGAAAAATAACTAGAGCAAAGAGAGTAAACACTGCACATCATATACTTGTAGAAAATCCTTCTACATACACCTCTGAATGCCAACTGTGTCAAGTATGATCTCCTTCAAAACACCCCAAAGAGAACAACATAACAACACCTAAACAAACATTCAATCTCAAGAGATCAAATTCAACATGTGTAATCATGCAACTAACATGGATGTAAGCCTCTCAAACCAAAGAAGAGCAAACTAATCCATTTCCCGTTTCAGGAAATCAGCCCATAAAACCATCTCCTAACAATTCTCATCAATGAATGATATCTTTAAACTCAAATCCAAAAGGAGATAAACATGCTATCCATCTTTCACAATGAATCCTCTAGAACCTTCTATGAGCAGGTCAAGATCCATGTCTATGAAAGAAAGCATAAAACACCTGAGAGAAGCAATGGGCAATACCTCTCAAGTAATAAACTGCCGAGTAGACCATGAGCAGGGATAAGAATGCTCCTCCAAGATATACAAGCCATCATGACTCCTCCAAGAGCATTCTCCTCATAGATCTCTGTTGAAACTCACGTCCAACCAAGGTGTAGGCTTCTCAGACTTTCTGTTGAAATCTTCATCAAGAGTAACCATCAACAACACTTCCCTTATCTTAAGAGAAGTACAACCTCACCTTATTCTCCATGTACCCATGGGCATCTGCAAATAATCATATCATGCCAAACTCCAAATGTATCATTGCACCAACATGAAGTAATCAAGCAAAAAATTAATGCACCCAACACACAAAGAATCACCAGACCACTGTCAAAGCTCCAATCATCTGAATCAAGAACTTATCATGACATCATGATCTTACCATCCCCCTTAGGAGATTACATGCTCCAAGTGAACATAACCATGGTCTCAAGAGCAATGTACCATGCCAAAACTCAAAAAATAGAAATCAAGAAAATATCATGACATGAAACAAACCAAACTCTAAACCAACATCACCTGTCAAGCACCAACACCTCAGCCAAGGATTTCATGAATCCTTCATGACTCCAAGATGTTACACATCCTCAAATAGTGCCCTTGCAAATGCGAAAGAACCCTTCTGCAGCAACAGGATCTAAGAGCTCCTCCTAGTAACATCTACAACACTAAAGAAGATTATTCACCATTAAGTGATGAATCTGTAGTCATTGCTAAAGCTCCCACTGAAGTGTAACAACTGAGCTTTTCAAGCATCATGACCAAACATCTCCTAATCTGAAAATCCTCCAGGTCCACACATTAACATGTCCATGTGACAATAAAACCAAGTGGCACCAAGATCTCCAAACCAAGGAAATACACTATCACTGTCAATAGCTTACACAAACCTGTGAATCCAAGCTATTCATGACATCGTAATACACATGTTACAGGTCTCCGTAACCAACTATTCAGTTACTCTACAACATCCATCCTCTCATCCCAAAACAGTCACACCAATGATAAGTGACCACAGACCAGGCTAGCTAACAAACCTGCATTAACACTGAAACAATCTGGTGGATAAAGACAGTCCATATCCGAGTCATCTCATTGTAGCTTAATAGGTGATCAGCCCACAAAACTACATAACTCATAGATCCAACCAATGTATCATGCAAACTCACTACCACACTGGAAACTGCAAAACTAAGATCTCAAGGAATAGATAACAATGTAGACAACATGACTCAAGCATCAGATTACTTACAAATCTGATTCGCTAAACATGTCCACAACCTGAGCACCACAGTATAGAAAACCAGAAGCATTACCACATAAATACTGAGTGACATATCACTTACCAGCACTCCCATGTAGAGAAAGCATTTCACCTCCTCACACCATGCATGAAGCATGCATGCAAAACTGCAACTATATCATCCAGCAACACCCCAAAAGCCAGGGTCTAGAAATAGCTTAACTGCAGCTTCACAAAACCACAAGTTTTTCTCTTGACTGTGTAAAACCTGCAAAACCACTGTGTTTGAAAAACACCCATGCACATCCATACCCACTTCACATCTAGAAGACCAAGAATATGAATCAAGAAACACCATAACGGTTAAACCAGAAAAAATGGATCATCATGAATATGCATAACCATAGATTTTAGGAAAACTATGAAACCCCTCAAAACCAAGGAACATGATTCTGAGACATGCAAGTACAAAGCATCCACTAAAGGAAACATCAGTTTAGGAACTTCAGGCCCACTTGTAGGCCAACTCCACAACCACCAACATGCACATGCATTCGAGGGAGATAGGCTATTTCAGAAGCTCTCAGACCATCCAATGATCAACTCCATAGCCTACATGCAATCAGGGTAACAAAAAAGTTATGCCTTCCAATACCAGGACAAAACACCCAGCATAAGCACATTTCTCCATAGCTGAAAAACAACCCAAGTTTCTCCATATCATCAGGGAGCCTCTCACACATACACCCAATACAGAGATTTGTTGCATCTCAACCATAGAGTAAAATATTCCACCCCATGCATCAGGATTATATCGTTGCCAACTAGGAGCCTCAAATCACATCATTTCAATATGACCAGCTCCAGTTTCTCCATCTTCACCATCCTTCAAGCGCTTGCTGTAACATGAAGACAAGATCAACTGCTAGACTTCACTCAAAACATCAGACGATTCCTTCAGATTTCCTCAAGCCTGTCACACTAAGAAATCATCATAGAAGGAATACCCAGACCTTATACACCAGGAACTCTTACATGCAAACACATCCAGCACACAAATGTACATATGTGAGCAACAAAGCAGATCTCAGCAGAAGGATCTGATACCACTTGTAAGGAAATGAAAGCATCTCAGAACGTATTTCTAAGAACAGTGGTGTCTTCAACAAATTTAAATTCTTTTCAATCTCTTCCGAAACACGCACAACTATGCCACAAAGCAGAAACAGACAGAACATTTCCAACATTGACCCTTAGAGGAAAGTACAAGTAACATTAACCAATTTCAACAGCAGAAATATAAAACATGAAAGATATAACAGAAGACACAGATTTACGTGGGGAAAACCCTTACGAGTAAAAAACCCCACACTCCAAAAGCCCATATTGCCATTGTATTATTCAGCAACAGAAAATACAATTACAATACAAATCTGGCACTAAGCCTTTCATGGAGATTTACATCTTGTTCTTCTGGAAGAATAACTGACAGCATAACCCTGCACAAAGTTCTCCAGTACTCGGGTTAGTCCTTCAAACTGTTATCATGCCACAAATAGCATATAGCATAGGACATCACCCTACACCTAAACTCTGTTCTCGCTCACTGTTTGCACTCCTCTATTTCAATGTGTTTTACATATCACTTTACAGAAGAGAACAATCGGTTCAACAACCTCAGACCATTACAGCTTTCAGTCAATAGTTCATTCTTAACCATTCACAACCGTTCGTATTCAATAGTCCCACATGCATCAGTTGACAAATATAGCAACAACATATATGCATGAACACACGGTTAGTATATCATCAGCTCTTTTGCCGTTGACGACCCCAGCTGGTCAAACAGTAACGAACCATCGGAGTGACCAAGCCCTTCGATTAGACTTCATCCTCCTTCGCCAACACAGTTCCTCCTGTCGATGCCAAACACCATCGGACAAACCAGGCTCATTGGAGTGACATCTCACACTGCATCGATCGAAGAGATCTTGCCGACACCAACCTTCATCGGAGAAACACTTACCATCGGAAGGATTTCCAAAACTTAGACCGACAATGCTTCTCACACTGATGCCAAGATCTTCGTCGGTGTAACATGAAGTACCGGAGAGACATCTTCCAACCACGTCGATGTCACTTATCATGTTGATTGCCCAAACCTCCATCAGAATGTCTCAACATATCGAAACGACACTTCAAAACTAGGCCGATAGTGATTTCCATACCGATGACCTTTCTCTGTCGGAATGACTCTCACCGACACCAACCACCATCAGAATAACACACACCATCGGTAATAGTCTCTCAGATCACACTGATAGTTCACGTCTTGCCGATACACAGAACAACCCACTATGAACAATGTGATCACTGAGACAAAGCACAGATCTCGCCAATGCCTATAATCTGAGTCACAAGTACTCAACAAATTTATCAATCAAATCAACTCATCAAGTGTGACACATCAACAAACTAATTTGCACCAGCAAGCTCTTCTTGCAAGAACACTTGAAAAATCAAATGCAGAGAAGTGATATGAATTAACTTCTTCCATTTTTAGCCACCTTAGCCAACACATGTTAATTTCTGATAAGAGCTTCTTGAGAACATCTTAAGCTCTTTGCCATGACAATCAACAATATCAAGATCGCATTGAACCATGACAAGTCAATTTTTGTAAGTACCAACATGATATGACAAAGATAGAATGATTTATAAAACAAATCACTCACAAACCAAGTCATTCAACATCACCAAACTCTTTGTGAATTGAGCCCTTGAACTTCTTATCACTGATCACTTGTAGCACTTACATACACATATTGACAAACCTCAAACAATCTCCTTCCCAAAACTTCTTGGGGATAATTGATAGGACATGAACAACTCCCCCTCACTTTGTCCCATATGTTATGCAACTAAGGAGGTAACTTGTGCAAAATGCACAAGCTTAGAATTTGTCTTCTCTTGACTTTGTTTCTTCTTCCAGACTTTTACAGGCTCTTTCTTCTGTTCAATTTTCTTCATTCAAACCTTTTCAACCTTTTTCTTTTCCCAACCTTTCAAATCAGGTGATGCAATTCTTTCAAATCTTCTGCAACTATATGCTTTGTGACCAGGAGAATTACACTTGAAACATACAACATTATTATTCCATATTGAGGCAAATTGAATTCTTCTGCAATTAACTAATTTGTGCCCAAAATGATTACAAGTATAACAATAACCATTAAATGAATAATTACACCTGTACATGTATGCTTGTCTTACAGAAGCAGTTCTTCTCCTTTGATTGTTTATTTTTCCAAACTCATCTTTAAAATTCAAATCTATTTTCTTTCTTGGAGTTTTTCTAACTTTTGAAGACTGTCCCTTTTCATAACCAAGCCCATTAGTGTCTCCATGTAGTTTTTGTTTACCAAGCAACTCATGTAACTTGCTTGTGCTTTCTTCAAATTTCAAATTCTTTTCCAACAGCTTCTTAACCTCCTCAAGATCTTTTCTTAAAGAGACTCTCTCCTTCAAGCTTTTGACATTCAATTGTTTTAGTTTCCAACTGAGACTTTGTCACATCAGCTATTCTTTTAGCTTCCTCAACCTTTGTCTTCAAATTGATAATTAATTTATCTGATTCACTTATTTGATTTCTCAAATCTATAATCACATTTCTAGCATCTTCAAGGTTTGAAAGCACTTTGTCTTTTAAATCTTTTTCTTGTTGTAGCTACCACATTAATCTTTGGTTCTCCTTTTTGTATTTCTTAACTTCACCCAAAGCACACATAAGTTCTCCTTCTACATCAATTTCAAATTCTTGTTCATCATACTCCTGATGATAATCTTCTTTTGAATCTGATTGGGTCCATCATCTTGATAAATTCTTATCAACTCCTTCCACACATCCTGAGCTGTTACACAGTGCATAACTTTACAAGAAATATCATTAGATAGAGTAGATAATATGGCCTTCTTTGCAATATGATTACATTCAAGAGCTTCTTTGTTATTTGTAGTAACACAATACCCATTCTCAATTGACATCAAAACACCATATCCTAAAGAGGATAAATATACTTGCATTCTAACATACCAAATAGAAAAGTCTGAACCATCAAAGAGAGGGACTTCATAAAACTCTTTCTCTATTTTAATACCTGATTCAACTTGTGAAGCATCTTTATCAATTGATTGAACATCAACATCTGAATTTGATATAGGTGGTGTCTCTTGTGTATTTTGACCAGAATGAAGCTTGACATTTCTCATGTTCTTATTTCTTTTGCACTTACCCATTGAACTCCCACATAGGACCTACCCAAGCTGATTAAGGTTAAAAAGGGAACCTATGCTCTGATACCACTTGTTGGAGTCCAGGACAACACTGAGAGGGGAGGGGGGGTGAATCAGTGTTGTATAATTTTTAAATCTTTTTGCAAACTTTAACTTTCAAGACAAAGAATGAAAGAACACCATTTGATTAACTCCTTGGATCAAACACCAAAGAATAAAACACCTTGACATGAAGAAGCAACCTCTCCTTTTGATACTACATAAAGACATAAAAAATAATCCATCTTTAGGATGATCCAATACAACTTGAAAACTTATAAATACACAAGTATGAAAATATAAATCAAAACCTTAAGAACAAATTATTAGAACACATAAACACATGATGGCAAACAAGAATCATGACACATGAGTTGATGAGTGGAAAATCCTCCTGGGGTAGAAAAACCACTCCAAAATTGCCTCACTGGCTTAACCTTGAAAACATCTTTACAAGCCTCACTAGCTGATGTGGGTGTCTCACTAACAAATGTAAGGTCTCACTGACCTACAAGCCTCACTGGCGAATACAAGGCCTCACTAGCATAAACAATCACCATCATCAAAACATAAAAGTTTGTGTGCAAGAATTGATTTCACCTCAATCTGATTTGCACCAATATACACTTTGTGTTTCATCATAATTAAATCATCTACAACATATATCTCAATCATCTCTATCAATCCTCTGATAATTTATCCTTTTTAAATCATCTGATTCACCTGTGAACATTTCTCCAAAAAATTGTCTTTTACACTGCATATTGGTTTATACACTCATTCATCTGTATTTTCTTTTTAAGAGAATCTTCACAAATTTGTCTTCAATCCTACATATTGATTCACACCACACACACACCATCAATGCACCTATGAAGCCAATAAATATGAGATGACTTTCCACATTTTGCATATTCATTTTCATCTTTTCATGACCTTTCATATTCTCCTTTTAATGTTTTCAATAAATCAATTCACCTGCAAAAAGAACTTTTCAAATTCCTCACTACAAACTTCAATCTAATTTTTTTTTTTGCCACACATTATAACTCCTGAGATCACTTCTGCTACAATGAAAGCTTGAACAAATTAAAAACCCCTGCATAAAATATTTTCAAAAAACATCTTCAAACTATATGAAAATGGCTCCCATAAAAAAATAATATCTTCAACTTCTTTCATATTCTTCTTCTCTACAAATATCTGCATAAAAATACATTCTTCTGCCCTAAAAAAACATTTATCACCTTTTTTCAGGATCCTAATGTCATTTGACGACTTTTCATGTAAAATTCACCTTTTTAATTATCTTTGAATGAATTTATAAAAACATGCTCTCCTTAAAAATATGCAACGAGCTCTTCAATAAATAAGAATCTTCAAATAAATTTAATATTTGATGGCTTTGTATAAATTGAGCTCTCCATAAAATAAGGCAATTCGATGCCCTTATTAAAATCATTCAATAGCCTTTTCATATAAATCGATAACTAATGCAATTGGTTAAAGGGCCAAGGGGGCCAGTGGCATTTATGAGAAAATAACCCTCTACTAGGTCACACTTAAGTGACATGACCTGCAATAACAGGTTAATGATAGTTTAAAACAAAAAAAATGCATAGATCATAAGATAGTCTATATAAGGATTTTGAGAGATGTTTATTTAAGACACATTTAAACCATTTCCTAACTTATGACAATAATCATTGATCTTTAAACACTTCTGCCAAGACTATCTTAATCTCTGCCACTGAACCTCTTATACAATGAATGTGACATGAGCTCTGCAATTATGATGAAGACATATACCATTGAACATATAAACTGTGAAGAGCAAGTGAAACCACTGACCAAGTAACTATGTATAAATGTGACATCAGACAACCTTGTGCCAAGTAAGTCATCATACCAACTGAGATAGTACGACTGGGAGTAATCAATGAAATCAATGTAGTGTATACATTATGAGCATGAACATCAAGAACATCTATACCGATGCCAACACCCACATGAAGAACACCATAACACCAGAATGACATGAATGAACAAACAAGCCCTAAAAATCTATCAATCATAAATGATACCTTCTATGCATCTTCAAGACATCAACCTGTGTCTGTCATCAACAACTCATCAATATGTTCAACCATCGACTCAAACAAGTCTTCAAATCTATTTTCTACTCTCTGCTTTGGTGGACAACCTGTGAACAATATGGCTACATGAAACACACCTTGTTAATCAACCTTGTATAACAAGACATATGCATTGGATTATTCCTGCATCATCATTCCTTCAAACACCACTACATAAGATCTACAAAAATGAACCAACACAAACAAGAATGACCCAAGAAACATAAACAAGATATGAACTCCATCAAGCATCTTGAAATGATACCATGAGCATCATGAAGTAAACAACTCCTAAACTGTGATCATGAAACCATGAGCAATCCCATGATGAAGACTTTGAACATCCACTGATCCTGGTGACATGAATGACTCTTGCTCCTGTCAATACCAACACCTTTTTGACATCAATGACAATCTACTTTCATCAAATTCCTATGGTTAAAATGGTTAAGGTTTGTGTGGTTGCTCCTGATGATCATAACGTGCTTGTGGATGTCTCCTAATCTTGTTCCTATCTTGACATTGGTCCGCGTTAAGGAATTGAAATTGTGTTTAAAGATTGTTCCCAGATATCGTAGCATGTAACTAGTCTTAGCCGACTTGGTTAATTCTAGTAATTGCAAAGATTCCTTGAGGATCATGGAAGCATGTTGTAGCATGGAAGATCGTGTTTGACTCCCAGCTAAGGCATGATGTGATCTACATACACTTTTACTTCATTTCCTTTGCATAATGTTGTAATAGGTTAAGACCTATTTTGTAAATGTTTGTAATGTCAACCTTGGAGATTGTTCCAATGGTTGATGATTGTAATGCCGACCTTGATGATCATTCCAAGGTTGATGAAGTGTACAAATACTTGTAGTTGATTCATGGAAAAGATGTCCTTGTGCGGAAATGGGAAGATAAGGAAAGAGGTGCAAAGGCATAACAGAGTATAGGAACTATTGTACTTCAATGTATTAATCTCAGACATGAAGAAGATGTTGATCTTGGCAGTGAGTCACCTGTTGGGTTTAATAGCCCTCAGGGTTTAATAGCTCTTATTGTAATCTTTCTAGGTTTAGGGTTGAGGCAGTGTGAGCCTGCTAGACCTAGTTGTACCTCATGGAAGTGATTTAGTATGTTCTGGGCTCGTGGAGTGACCAAGCTTGAACATCATTTTTCAAAGATTACAATATATTTTGAGAGCTAATCCTCTCCGTGGTTTTTCCCCACCTTGGGGTTTTCCACATAAAATCTGGTGTCTCTTGTGTTTAATGTTATATCTATGATTAAGTTTCTGATTTCATCCATTCATTGTTAAATCATAATAATTGTGGATGAGTGATTAATGTTTAAGTGCAGAAGTGATTGAGTTTTTGGAACAACTGATTCACCCCCCCCTTAGTTGTCCAGCGCATATCAACAATACCAACAATTGTTAGAGTTTGGTCCAAATATCTTTCAATCCCAAAAAGTGACTCACCTAATTATGAGTCTTTTTATTGGAGTGAGTTATTATTGTACAAACTATTTCATAACATTAGAGTTGATATTGGAGATAAAAAAAGAAGTCATTATGCAAAATTGGTATATAATTAAAAAAAACATATCATGTGTGGCATGTACACTGTACACCAATTTGTTCAGAGACTATTAATGCTAATGATATAGAGCTTGAAGGTAATGTCCTCGATGATAATGTAGAAATGGAGGAGCGGCAAGTTTTGTCTAGCAAATGACTTAATAAGTATTGAGGAGCATTTAATATATGATGCATGTATGCATTTATATGCCACAAATAGTATGGTCATGCTCTACAATAGGAACATGCTAAAGTCACTCAACATGCTAGTTGCACATAGTGCATCTACATATACCCAGTGTATAGAATGACATGATGTTGATGATGACCATTTGGATAGTGGTTCTACTATGTGTTGGCCAATATGTGATGTCGGTATGCAACATGTGGGTAGATGCTAGATTAGTTGATGGAGCACTTGGTACTATGAAGAATATAGTTTATTGTCAAGGTACTTGACCACCAAAGTTGCCATTGTGTGAGTATGCCTTGGGATGTTAACAACCCAAAGTTTGTCCCTCTTTCACCTATTACAAGAGGCAATCTACACAAATCCAATGCAGGAGCATCCATTTTCTCAAGAGTTTTGGTTTGCGTTGTCTCATTTTTTGTTTACTTTCGGGTCTTTGCACCCAATTTTTTTTTGCTTGTTTGGTGTGTTTGTTGGTCTTTCTTTGTAGCTCCAAAACCTTTGAGGCTTATTGTTCAACTTTTCCCCAAAATCATATGAACATTTGACATGGAGCTATTGTATAAGAGTTGGAAGAATGATAAAGACGGTTAGGTTTTGTTTCTGTGGGAGGGAGTTAGTTTGTCCACAGTGGAGAGGTAGTTCCAAGGACAGGAAAGTCGTTGGACAACAATCTTTGAAGAGTAACCATGAGGTAAACTGGAAAAAAAATGGTAAAAGTAGAGGGCAGATAAAGAGATTGCAGAGGAAGATTGTGTTAATACAATGAAGGGACAATTTAAATAGCAAGAGAAGGCTCGGGTCTAGGATGAAATCAGTCCCTCTATCTTATTTATAACCATATACATGCTTGTAATAGAGTAGTGGCAGAGAGACACCATTATTCTAGGTGTTGAAAAAACCCTCCACGAGGGTAGAAAGTGAAATCTTCTGATGTTATTTTGTTTTTCTAGACCATATAATTAAGCTATTTTCATTGGAAGGAACCATTTTTTATGTAGTTTTAATCTCTAAGTAATAAAGATATGAATGGTTACCAATGTGTGAAAAATGGTAAAAGTAGAGGGCAGATAAAGAGATTGCAGAGGAAGATTGTGTTACTACAATGAAGGGACAATTTAAATAGCAAGAGAAGGCTCGGGTCTAGGATGAAATCAGTCCCTCTATCTTATTTATAACCATCTACATGCTTGTAATAGAGTAGTGGCAGAGAGACACCATTATTCTGGGTGTTGAAAAAACCCTCCATGAGGGCAGAAAGTGAAATCTTCTGATGTTATTTTGTTTTTCCATTACCATATAATTAAGCTATTTTCATTGGAAGGAACCATTTTTTATGTAGTTTTAATTTCTGAGTAATAAAGATATGAATGATTACCAATGTATGAAACATTGTAACAAGTATTCATCTCCATTTAGAAAATATTCATGATATATAATCGTTATTGCCACTATTTTTATGATAGAAAGAAGCCAACGTCGGAAGATAGGCATTGATAAAATTGTTTCAAAGGGGCAGAAAGAACTTGAACTGGGAGTGAATTAGGTCCGCAAAGTGACCATGCTGGATTGTTCTCAGTTTTGATCTATCTTAAATGGTTTATTATGTCCTATGTATTCTCATATTCGTCTTCAACTAGTGCTTATTAGGTGGAAGAAAAGACCATTAGCTAAACCATTGTGAGTTATGATAGACTGAAAAGACACCGATAGGGATTGTTCTTTTTGTTGAGTTTGGATCAATTAAACTCAGAAGTCTTTGTATTGTTTGTGTAAGCCCCATTTGATCTGATTTGCTGACTGTCCCAAGAGGACAGTGTGCTCTAAATCAGTTTCCCACTCAAACAGAGTGGAGTATTGAACTATAGTACTAAGGTGAGTACCACTACCACCATTTTTGGTATCAAACCCAAGTTCTGATTGGGCAGAGGAAGAGATAGAACGAGAGAAGATTGGGCAAGATGCCACCCAGAAGAATGCCAAGAGGAGGAGGTCGAGGAGGTATCAGAAGAGGCATAGATGAAGGGGTTCTTGAGTTGTTGCAGAACCTAATAGCAAGAATAGATGCCATGGAGCAGGCATAGAGGAGAGGAATACCCCTTGGAGATGTGAGTGAGAACGAAGAAGAGGAGCAACAAGCCAAAGGAGAGGTGGTTCAAGAAGAAGAACCCGATGGAGTTGAGATAAGACTACTAAGGGTAGTCATGGGGGTTGGAGCCAAGCCCAAGATAGAGGTTACCACCTACTTAGGAAGCCTCAATGGAGAGGACCTCATTGATTGGATCAATGAGCTTGACAAGTATTTTGAGTATGAAGAAGTGGCAGAGGAGAAAAGAGTCAAGTTTGCCTGTACAAGACTCAAAGGCCACACTGCTATGTGGCGGGATTACATTTAGTGAGAAAGAAGAAAGAAGAACAAGGAGAAGATAACTTCTTGGGATAGGATGGTTGCCAAACTGAACTTGCCAAATTTCTTCCAGGAGACTATCAGACTAATCTGTTCAAAAGGTTACAAAATCTAAAGAAGAAAGAGATGAGTGTGAAGGAATATACGGAAGAGTTCTACAAATTGGAAATTAGATCAGGCCATAGTGAAGAATATATGGAGAAGGTTTCTAGGTACCTTAATGGATTGAGATATAGTTTGCAAGATGAGTTGAGTCTTTTGTCCCCTAGAACTCTTGAGGAAGCATATCAGTTTGCCATTAAGGTAGAGGAGAAGCTTATGAGGAAGCAAAACCAACAAGGAAGAGGAGCTTGAGGAAGATGACACCATTCTAATAGGGGACAACAACACCATCAAGGTGGAGAGGCCAACACTTCTAGTGGACAAAACAATCCAGAGAGAGGAGGTTTTCAAAATAGAGGAGGAATACCATTTGGAAGAAGAGGATACCAAGGAGGAGGAAGAGGTTTCGCTGGTAAATGTTTTAAGTGTAACAAGTATGGCCACAAAGGTTGGGAATGTTCTGAGTTTCCACAACAAGGCCACAACAAGGCCTGAGAGAAGTAATCAAGTTGTGCAAGTAGAGCAAGAGAGTGTGGGATCACCTTCTCATCTCTTAGAAGAACTTGAGACAGTAGAGTTCTTGCTACTTAAAAGAGTATTGTTGAATCCATAAAAGGAGAGTCAAGAACCTGTGCAAAGGAGAGCCTTATTCAAAACCAACTGCAAGGCTAAAGGTAGGTGTTGCAAATTTATTATAGATAGTGATAGTACTAATAATCTTGTGTCAATTGAAATGGTGGACAAACTAGGTCTTACTAGAATCAAACATCCTAACCCATATCAAGTTTCTTGGCTGTAAAAAGGGCATCAGTTATTGGTAGATGAGCAAGTTTCAGTAGAGTTTCAAATAGGTAGTTATAAGGACAATATTATGTGTGACATTATGCCCATGGATGTTTGCCATGTGCTTCTTGGTAGGCCATGACAATTTGGCAGGAAAGCAATACATGATGATAGAAATAACACTTACACTTTTCAGAAGGATGGTAAAGAACACACATTGCTACCTTTGAAAGGAGAAGTCGACAATAAGAGCAGCACCAGTAGCAAGGTTATGTTGGTGAGTGACAAAGAATTTTTACATGATTTGAAGAAGGAAGAAGTGAGTTATGCATTAGTACTAACAATCTACACACTTGTTGATTCCCTTGATTTAGCTTTGTTTGCTCTACCTTTTTATACTATATGAGATTGGTTATATTTAGAAATACCTTTGAAGGGTTGTTGTTATGTCACAATGAAACATAACAGGTCAAGTCTACAACCATGGGGTTGATGTCGTGCCTACAGATGGCAAAGCAATAAAAGCTTTTGTCATAGATAAATTCTGCAAGTCTATGTCGGATGGTACTCTAGGGAGAAAAAATAAATATTACCTTGAGGTGTTTAGCCCTACTTGTGATCATTGACAAAAAGCGTACATTGGGGCGGATATCCCTTAGAGAGCTAAGATTTTGATTGGTCAGTTTAGAACTAACTCTCATCAACTTCAATGTGAAACGGGAAGGTGGAAGAGGCCTAAAGAAACTTGGGAAGAGAGAGTGTGCGATTTCTGTTAGTGGAATCAGAAAAACACTTTATTTTGGAGTGTGATACTTACATGGACATTAGGGCAAAATATACGGGCATCATGACAACGGTTTCTTGGCATGGTCTGTTTATGGAGGGGTCATTTGATAAGGTTGGAGAGCTCATTATATCTTTGAACAAAAGAAGAACTGAAAGGCAGAAACAAATTTATCAAGTTTGAGTGTCTCATATGCTATTTTTAACCTCGTGAAAGTTAAAAATTATTCTATTCTATTCTATAAGCCCCATCACCCCTCAAAATTTCTCACATCATAATTTCATTTTTGTGATTGCTTTTGGAAGACAACTGGCCCCTCTCCCTTACTACTTTTCAAAGATTAGGTTTATGTTCTGAATCTCAACAAGAAAATGAGGTCTCTGTTTGTGTTTGCAATGAGCGCGACGTTCATAGTTCCGGTCAATAGTCTGCCAGCGCCGTGTGGAAGTATTGAATGCTCCCAAAGACTGATAAGACTTGTCAACAGTAAGACAGCCAACATTGTGTGGTCGAGATCTATTCAATCTCCCTCAGGGAACGGCGTAATTATTGCAATTGAGGTGAGGTTGCAACGTGCACGGCACTCCTTTGGGATACTTCTGCGTTTCTTCCAAGCGGTTTCCTATGCAAACACAGGCCCTTCTTATCTTTATCTCGACTCCCTCTCCTCTTACAAATACTCCACATTTCACCTGCTCAGCAACAAGCCTGCTTTCATTGCTTTGTTTCAGTTCAATCTAATTTCATGGCATCTACTTCTGTTGAGATTACAAATGCTTTTGAACAAGTTGCATCTACTTCTGGTAGATCCACAATGACACAGAGAAAGCTGCCCTACGATGTGTTTATTAATCATCGTGGCCCCGATGTCAAACACACACTCGCAGCCACTCTCTACAAAACCCTCACTGCCATGGGATTGAGGGTTTTTCTTGATAAAGAAGAGCTTCAATTTGGGGATTTCTTGCCTACAGAAATAGAAGAGGCAATGCGCAGTGCGTCGCTTCATATAGCTATATTTTCCCAAACTTATGCACAATCCCCATGGTGTTTGGCCGAGCTTTCATTTATGCTCAAAACTGGCACCCCAATTGTTCCTGTTTTCTACCATGTTCAACCTGATGATGTCCGATATGCAAAAGGAGTCTATGCTGATGCATTTTCCCGGCATCAAGAAAAGGGTAGACAGACCTTAGAAAAGCTTGAGGAGTGGAAGAATGCGCTCAAGAATATTTCATATAATCTCGGTGCCATTATTCATAATGAAGAGTGAGTACCAAATACTCCGTTTCCAGCACCTATCTTATTTTATCAATCATCTTCTGCATTTAGTGCATTTTTTTATTTCATAATTTTTTGGTACACATGTCATGTTAAGCAATGTTTGTTCTGTTTCGTTTTGTTGTTGTTGTATATGTTTAGTGACGAGGGGGACCTGCTCAAGAATATTGTTAATTGTGTTTTGAAAGTAATAAAAAACGTGCCATTTGTGGTTGCCGACCATCCAACTGGTGTGGATGATGCCCTTATAGACTTTGAAAGGACAACACTTCAATCTGCAGAAACCGATGGCCCTGTGCAAATTGTGGGAATATGGGGCATGGGTGGCTCTGGCAAAACCACATTTGCCAAACAGTTATATAACAATAAATCTAAAACTATGGAAAAGTCTAGTTTTCTATTAGATGTTAGAGACGCTGCTTCCCAAAGTGTGTTACATAATAAACAGAAAAAACTTCTAGAGGACCTTGGTCTTAAAGGAGTCTCAATTGAGAATATTGAAGAAGGGAAGGGGATTCTTGCTAGCCATTTGAGATCTGTTCAGGTGCTTATCATTTTGGATGATGTGGATAATGTAGACCAATTGAATGCTCTAGTGCCCAAAAAAGATAATCTTGGAAGGGGTAGTTTGATTGTAGTTACTACAAGAGAACTTGAAGTCCTTCGAGGTTGGGGTATCTCATCCATTTATAAAATGAAAACACTAAATCCAACTCATGCCAAGCAGCTGTTTTGTTGGCATGCTTTCTTGCAGCCCTCTCCACCCCAAGCATTTGGAGATTTGGTTGAAAAATTCCTATCTGTTTGTAATGGATTACCATTGTCTCTAAAGGTTTTTGGAGCACAGTTATATGGTATCTCAGACAAAGATTATTGGAAAAGTCAATTGCATAAGATCTCTAGAATTTTACCCAGCAATATCAAAGACAGGTTACAAGTCAGTTATGATGCCTTAGATGATGAAGAGAAGCAAATATTCTTAGATACTGCTTGTTTCTTTATTGGAGAGAAAAAATCTTCAGCCATTGCAGCTTGGGATGGATTAGGGTGGAGTGGTCTGCATAGTTGGGAAAGGCTTCTGAATAAGTGTCTCGTTGAACTTAATTATGATGACAACATAAGAATGCATGACCACTTAAGGGATTTGGGCAGAGAAATTGCAAATAATCAGTCACCATCCCGTCTCTGGTCTTCCCGGCAGATTGACCAGATTATTAATGTTGATAATGGAGGACCGGTAAGATTAATACTTTCTTTGTCTACTTGTATTTGTTTGATTCTTGTCTCCATGAAGTTCAATGTTTGCATAATTTTTTTTGTCATTTTTGTTTGAATTTAAAAGGGAATGGCCATTCGAGGAATAATGGCCAGAACAGATGAATCCACAATCAAGGTTGAGCAGTTTGCTCGATATTCCCAGGGTGGAATAATAAACACTCGCAGAGGATCCTGTAGCCCGGCACGCTCTTTGCTTTGTGGAAATGTGAACACACACAGAGGATCTTGTAGCCTGGCACGCTCTTTGCCTGGATTAAAGATTTTACAGCTTACAGGAAATTTTAATTATCAAGTGATTGGTGATCTATCAAGAGAGCTCGTATGGCTTTGCTTGTTTAATACTGGGCAGAGAAATCTTTCGTCATTGGGTTCATTGAAAAATTTGAGGGTTTTAGAACTCGAAGAGGGGTGGAAAGTGAAAAAACACTTCAAAGAACTATGGAAGACTGACAGCAATGTAAGTATCTTGAACCTTTAATAAGCTGTTTTGAAGCTTTACTTCAAGATTTTTATTATTGTTCATTTTCAGTCGATCTCATTGAGAATTTGGTGCAGGCTCCTGTGCAGTTAAGAGAGTTGGTTATTTCTTGGTGCTCAAAATTCCAAGGATTTCCAAAGTCAATAGGTTGTCTCAGGCATTTGAGAAAGGTAGTTGTGAGTGGTCGCAGCAAGATGAGGAGTCTGCCAGAAGAATTTTGTCGTCTTCAATCGCTGGAGCACCTGGAGTTACATAATCAACGGCTATTATCACTACCCAGCAGTTTTGGTGATTTGATAAACCTAAGGCATCTTGATTTGGCCGAATGCAGGGGATTGAGGAGTTTGCCAGTCTCTTTTAAGGAGCTCACACTCCTGCAACACCTCAACTTAGGGGAATGTTCTAACCTCGCCTTTGAGTCGGACGTGCTGGAAAACATGACAAAGCTAGAGATTTTTAATATCCAGGGTTGCGGGCAATTGGAAGAGTTGCCTCGTCACATCACAAATCAGGCCTCCTTGACAGAGCTCACTATTCCCTCCGGGATGAGGGAGTTACCAGTGAACATCGGTCAACTGAGGAAGTTGCAAAGCTTGATTATTTGTAGTGAGGAGTTGACAAGCCTGCCGACATCTATTGGAGATTTGTCTTCCTTGACTTCTCTTCATATTAGTTCTAATTCTGGCAAGCTGAAATGTTTACCTGACTCTCTGGGACGCCTGAATCTCTTAGAGGCTTTAACGATATACTCTTCAGGAGAGGAATCAGTTAGTCAACTATTTAATCCACTCAGCGATTTAGATCTCAGGGCAGGGTTGTTTCCTTGTTTAAAGGGGATAAGTCTACACTCAACTAAAGTGTCCAAGATCTCCATCTCTGAAGACTGTTGTGCCGCCCTCGAGAATCTCTCTCTTTGTTCTAATGACCATCTAACGGAGATAGAAGTCCTACGAAATACAATCAAGAAGATAAAATTGTATGACTGTAAAGTGCTGAGGAAGATAGTATGGGGTATCGATGGTCTGGTAAACATTCAAGAGCTGCGGATAAGTGGGTGCCCTGAGTTGGATGCGCTTCCCAGTTTTGCACAAGCAGCTTTTCTCCGAGTATTTGAGCTGAAAGGCTGCTACGGAGTTAAGAAAATACAAGGTTTGGAACATTGCAGAGCATTGGAGACGCTGAGAGCACATACGAGGTGGGAGGAGGGTGGTATAGAAAGTTTGGAGCGCATGGAAAGATTGAGGAAAGTGGAACTCAGAGCAATCAGCAGAGCAGGTGTTGAAGGTTGCATTCAAAGCATGCAGGTAATAATAGTTTATAGGCATGATATAGAATTCTAATTATTTTCAATTGACTGTGCATTGGCTAATGTGTTGATGTGCAAAGGATTTGCAGAAATGGCCAAAAGAAGAAATAATAGTATGCACGCGGGCGGTCCCTGGTGCGGTCTCACTTGTTAAGTCCTTTGCCTTTCCCAATCTCTCCATCCTTCACTCCTTCGCTCACAAGAAAATCCAGTCCTACGCATCCTTCAAATGGCCCTCCCATGCCCGCTGCATTCTGCTATGTCTTCTTGTGAATTGTGAATCTCCAAAAACTTCATTGGAGTTGACATCATCAGAACGTGGATACCTATTTCCATGCTCTCTTCACAATAGGATGGAGTTGGAGGAGGGTAAATGGGTATGGATAGCTCTCTTCACACAACATTCCCTGCTCCACAGGATAGGGAAGGAGTATAAACGGGTAAGGATAGAAGGGGGAAAAGGAGAAGTGGAGAAAGGAGTGGTTGTAATGGGAGAAGAGGAGAGAGTCGTGGAGGCTTTCACCCGTTTATGGGCACTTCTATTGAATTAATATTGTTATGCATATAAATTAAAATAGATTCGTGGCAATTAAAAAATTATTCTGTTTATTGGGTTTTGCATTGTAATTTACGTTTTCTTTTAAGATTGTAGTTTTTATATTAATTATATTTAATAAATTTATTAATTTTTTAATATAATATTTTTATAATAAATATTATTTTATTTAAATATAATTTATAGAGTTATAAAAAAATAGATTTTTTATTATTATTTAAAATTTATAGAAAATATAAATAAAATAATAATATATATTTGTTTTTTTTACAACTTTAAGAAAAAATAATTAATTTTAAAAAATTATTTTATATTAGAAAAAGAGGATAAATTATGAGTTAATATTTGTATGATGATTGAGTAATTGGTACAATTTGTCAATAATATTTGAGAAAGAATATCATTTTATTTGGTGGTGGTTGTGTCCCTTTTTTATATCACTTCTAAAGTCTCACTCAAAGTGCACACAAGATTAGAAAGATGCAATATTGAATTCATATGAAGACACATACATGTAAATCAACAGCTTAAAGATTGTATGGAACCAATAAGAATAAAATACAACATACACTTAAAATTTACACAACATTAAAAGTTTCTTTGTTCACATGACAATAATGACTACTTCACTTAAGCCACCCTTATTCATGATGGGCAATGGGGTGGTTGAATCCCTCAATCTACTACCACTTGTTTGATATCCCTGACTACTCCTAAACACTATAAGATGAATACTTGTATATGTCTATAATAAATAGGAAGCATCTTTATACAGATGCAAGACCCTCAATCGTTGCTTTTCTATATTCTTAAATCTAATCTTATAAAATCATCTTTGAAGTGCAAGAAAAATTATGCACATAATTTTTTTATAGATGTTATGTTGCTCTATGTGTAAGAAACCTAAGTATATGCATTTCATAACTTTAGGATTTATTCTTTGATTAGTAATTATTATTTTGAAGTCATGTAATGATAGACATTTCTTTGGAATGACTATTTCTTCCATCAACATTCCCCTAGCCTAAATTACACATTCCTTCTTTGGAAAACTTGAAGAAGAAACCATTATGCTAAACTTCATGATATATGTCAACACTTCTAACATAGCCTGGAATTATAGAATTGTTGAATAGCACTATGGTACATCACAATACATTTATCCTATATTCCAATCTATACAAAACTATATGTGTTAACATAGCACCATGGTATCTCAAAGAGCCAATAACTACACTAAGAACCTTGTCTATGTATCCTTCAACATGAGCAATGTCTCACAAACTTATGTTGCAATGTCTCTTCAAGCAAATTTTGTGTACCCTATCCACACCCTATACCATAGTCATCTTTGTACCTAATCTATTATTTGGAAAAAATAGTAACACACTCATGAACATTGAATCACATGAACACTTTGGAATAACTTTCAAACTTTGTGCATGTTTGTCACTCCCATCATGCATGGCTTTGAATCCCCTAGCACATCTTTGTGCACACCTAATATAGATGTATGCATATATAATTTGTAGGTGCTATACTTCCTCTACAACAATGGTTTATGTGCATACATCGTTACATGTCTAAATGCTTGGCATAATTGTTAAATCTACACATTAATTTGCTTCATAGTTATATATTGTGAATGCTATGCAAAGTTGGGAAACTAATATATCAACTGGAAGTTGAAGTGAGAGGTATTTGAGTACTAGTTAATGTAAGAAAATAAAATTAGCATTAGTGTGCAGTGGGTACGTCGACATATATTTACATGCATTGTCAATGTTTCCAATGAGTTGTAAGATTTTTATGATGCCTTTAACTATCTTGGCTACAATGTATGATAAGTTTGATGGGTTTTTCTTCCTACTAAGAAATATCTTCTTCGAACAACAATATGGATTAAGTGGAGCTACAAAGTTATTGAATGCACTTAAGAATTGCTTGGATAATATGTAGTGTTGCTGAACATTTTTTTAATGCACTCTCATAACCTTTTAGATCAAATTGTAAACAATTTGATTTCTATCTCTTTCTAAAGCTAACAACAAAATTCTATGTAGTGTTGGTGAACATTTTTTTAATGCACTCTCATAACCTCCCCTTATAAAGCTAACAACAAAATTCTCTTCTTTTCTTCAGTTCCTAACCAAATGAATCTTTTTTGTATTTGTTCAATTCTATCCCTAAACTTAGCCAGAATTTTAAACAAGGACATGGAATAAACAGGTAAGTTTTGAAGGGTAGCTTTAATCAATTGGATCTTACCTGCCTGGTTGAGGATCACTCCTTTCCACCCAGCAAATTTGGAGTGGAATTTATCCACCATACCCAGCCAAAAGGATTCAGGAATCCTTTTTTCATAAAGAGGTAGACCAAGATAAATGGTCGGCAAGGAGTCAACTTTGCATTGAAGAATATGCTCAATCTTATGTTGCCTGATCTCAGGGGTATTATAAAAAGGTCAAACTCTTGGGGAAACTAATTCTTTGTCTAGAAGCTATTTCATAATTCTGCAGAATAAGCTTCATCCGCCCAGCTTCTTTAACAGAGGCTTCACCTAGAATGATAGTGTCGTCCATGAATTGTTGATGTGAACAGGAGGGGCCCAAAGAAGAGGGGTGTAAACCCTTGAGCTACCCATTAAGAAGCTCTTTGTGAATATTTATTCCAAGGACTTCCACCATCACAATAAAAAGAAAGGGCGATATGGGATCCCCTTGCCTCAACCCTCTAGAACTCTTAAAGAATCCCGAGGGTGATCCATTAATTAGGACATAAAACTTGGGAGAAAGGATAAGTTGCCGGAAGATCTCAAGGGTTTTTTCATTGAAAACAAAATTACTCAAAACTTTAAGAAGGAAGTTCCAGTCCACCCTGTCGTAAGCTTTCATGAGATCAAGCTTTAGAAGAAAATCCTCCTTTTTGTTCACTCCCAGAGAATGTATGTTCTCCTAAACCAAGATAATAGAGTTAAGGATCTGTCTGCCCGGAACAAAACCACTCTGCTGCAAAGACACAATGCCAGGAAGGAGTAACTGAAGCCTGCAAGCCAACACCTTCGAGATAATCTTATAAAATGAATTACACAAACTAATGGGCCTAAAATACGCAAAGGAGTTGGTGCCATTCTTTTTCAGAATAAGGACAAGAAAGGTGGAGTTTAATTCTTTAAGCAAATTTCTGCTGTTGAAAAATACCTTAGTGGCATTACAAACATCTTTGGCCACTATATCCCAGAGAGTTTGGAAGAAGAAGTGGAGGAAGTCGTCCGGGCCCGAGGCCTTGTTACTCTCAAACAAGAAGACCACACCTCTAATTTCTTCCTTAGAAGGAATCTTAGTCATCATTTTATTATCGCCTTCATTCACAACTTTAGGGATGGCCTCAAGCATAATGTTTTCCATATTTTGATAGAGAAGGCCTTCTGTATTGAGTAAGTTAGAAAAGAAAAGCACCGCTTCCTTCTGAATCTCCACTTCCTCCATGACTTTCCTTCCATTGAAAGAGATTTCCTTGATTCTATTGGCCGCCCTATTCTTCAGAGTAGTCATATGAAAGAATTTAGAATTGCGATCTCCACTTTTAAGCCAGACTGCTCTAGATCTTTGTTTCCAAAAATCTTCTTCCTTAAAGATGATCTTGTGGAGAGCATTGAGGAGATTAATTTCTTCTTCCCGAGTGTCAAGGGTCATACCAACTTGTTGGATTTTGCTTTGAATCTTATCCAACTCAGCTCTGATATTCTCCTTTTCCTTAAAAATTTGCCCAAAGGAGGATTTATTCCACTTTTACACATTAATCTTGACATTATGCAGTTTTTTTGACAGTCTGTACGTGGCAGTTCCTTCCACCTTTATATCCCACCACTCTCTCATTTTCTCCTTCAAGTCTGGATGACGCATCCACATCTTTTCAAATCTGAAGGTTAACCTTTTTTTCTTACCAATTTTATCCGCAGAAAGAACAATAGGAAAATGGTCGGATCCAATTCTAGCAAGGGCTAAGAGGGAGCAAGAATATGAATCAAACCAGTCCATAGAAATAAGAGCTTTGTCCAACTTGACTTGGATAAGATTATCCCTAGTTCTTTGATTAGACCAAGTAAATTTAGCTCCCTTCAAATCCAAGTCAAACAAGGCTTCATCATTCACGAAGTTCATCAGGTCCATTCTACTGTCAAGAGGAGCTTGAGAGCCACCCCTTTTCTCATCATCTCTAAGAGTGGAGTTGAAGTCTCTCATAACTAAGCATTTTGACTCAAAGTGTAGCCTTCTAAAGGTTCCCAACCTGTGCCAAAACTTCTTCTTGGCATTCTTGATATTAGGAGCACAAATGTTAGAAATAATCCAAGAAGAGTCTTCTCTCTTATGAGCAAACTTAGTCACCACCTGATTAGAATCCACCAGAATGGGAATTTCGGTGACCGACTTTGGATTCCATAGGGTAGCAACTCCACCTGAGGCTCCCTTAGAATTAAGACCATGAAGGCCACAATCAACAAAGAATCTATTCTTAATATTAATCAGTCTATCAGTCTGCATCTTGGTTTCTTGGATAAGCACAATATTTGGTTTAAGGTCCCGGATTAAGTTTGATAGAGGTCATGCTTATGACTATTATTTAACCCCCTGATATTCCAAGATAAGACCTTCATGATTTAAGCAGGTTTGTGCTCCTAGAGCATAGCTCCATGAGGGTTTTTTGCATTCCTCCTACAACCTCCTTCTTACTGTCTCTTTCTCTAACAGGTAAGGTTGAAGGTCTTCCTAGCCTTCTTTTCTCTGATCCAAAGTCAGCCTTGGTTGTACTTCTAGTTGCAACTCCACTATGGGGGGGGAGTTACCAATTTCTTCTTCTTCCCTCCTTTGACCTCCTCGGGGGTCATTTCCTCCAGGGGCTTATCCTCAACAAACTCCACCAAAGGAGTCTGCACAGGGGAACAGGGGGTATCATCCCTCCCCTAGGGTCCAAGAAAGTCTTCATTGTTACTCATAACAATAATTTAGCATTTCCCAAAGAGATAGTCTCTTTGCAAGGAGTCTTCAAATCATGAGAACCATCCCCATTGGGCTCAAAAGGAATAATCTCCATTCCCTTTGGGATCGTATCAACACCAGCTTCGCCTAAGACAGGAGCTTCTTCTAACTTTGCTTCCTCATTTTGACTTTGATATTTCCCCTGATCTTTTCCTTTGTTTTCCTTCCAAACCTTCTGGTTAGGCTTCGGTTTCTTTGATGGGCAATTTTTTGCCCAATGGCCCATCTTTTTGTAGAGAAAACAAGCAAAAGGGATAGATTCGAACTCAATAGCTTGCTCCCACACACCAAGTTTAGATTTAATCTTGATGGAGGAAGGCAGGCTAGTAGATTGATTCACCTTAACATATATCATGGCATACACCAATCTCTTTCTGGACATAGTGACCGGGTCCACCGTAAGTAGACAACCAAAACCACTAGCCCACCCCTTAAAAACTTATTCATCCCATAATTCCATCAGCAAACCTGGGACTCTGACCCAGATCGGGGCTACATTAAAGGAGGTTTTTGTCGCATCAAACCCAGGCTCCCATCTCCTCAATGCAAGAGTTGAGTTCCCTATGACCCAAGGACCACTGGCCATAGAGCATAGCAAATCTTCTTCACAGGAAAAAGTGAAGGAGAAGAACCCCTTTTGTAAGGTAGCAATGTCTACTTGCCCTTTCAGGGCCCATTTCTGGCGTGCCCAAGACCTCACAATTTCAATATTAGGTCTAGGACCTAAGAATTTACCAACCAATGATAAATCCATACAGGAGATACCAATATCAACAACATTATCAGGAACCGATAAAGAAAATTCACCTGACCCAGGTTCAGAAGAACAAACCAACGGCGGAAGCGAGCTTTTCCCTTTTGATTTAGACCCGAAAAGAGACTTCCAAGGGTTATTTCAATCCGTAGAGGGCATGGAAGGGCTACCCACATCCACTTTAACTACCTTAGAGGTATAATCCCAGCTTCCAAAGAAGGACAGACCTCAAAAGCACCAGGAATCTCATCATTAGCCGGGCCCTCCTCAGAACAATCCCCCTCAGCACACCTGCCAACATCACTCTATCTAGCATCAACAAAATAGTCTGAATCTGATGTCAAACCAACAACCTTTCATGCACCCTCCACCACATTCCCTGCAATTCTGCCATTATCAACATTCAAAAAACCTTTTCTCGCCCGCGCTTCACCACCTACACGTTCCATGGGACCCATCATCCCATTTTGCTTGTTGGTCATTAGTCTACCTTTAGGTAAAAAAAATATTTTAATGTATTGTTTAAACCATGCAAATTTATATATTTCCAAGTTTTCAATTTATATGTATACATATTTAAACATATGTTGTACATGCAATTTAATATTGACATGCATATGAATTAAAATAATATTGTTATTGAATTAATGTTTTTATTATGCCGAGAGGCGTTCCTACATTCACAACACAAATGGGAGCTGAAAGATTCCAAAATTTCTATGTAAAATTATAAGATTTGAATCTAGAATCTTTATTAAAAAACCTAAATAGTCACTCCACAAATTAAAAAAAACCAAAAAAAGAATATGAAAGGAATGAAAAAAGAAAAAAAGAAAATGCATGGTGGATGGAAAGAAAGGTGGATGGGAGTTTCAAAGAAGTCATCACTATGCACTAAGATAAAAGAAAGAAACATAGCCTCTTGCCCAGAAGGACTGGGATGATTGGCGCATGAAACGAGACCTCCACTGGCATTTACCCACCCACCCCGACACATTGGAGCAGTCCATTCGACCCCACGAGTTATGGAATGAAAAATGTCACACCTAGCACCTTTCCACTGCATCAAATTGAAGCATTTTGCAACAATGCGTTTGATTTCGGCGCGGTCAAACGGAATGGAGTTGACCAAAAATGATAGAGGTTATTGTCGATGGACCCCATGTGCACCTGTAGGTCCAAACACAACATTCCCATCTGTCAGAAATTTTGAGAACTGCTTAGTCAAAGTTTGGCACATTTTTGGTCTTAGGGATCTTAAGGGACTTTACCGGTAGCCTCTTGCCCGGAAGGACTGGGATGCTTGGCGCATGAAACGAGACCTCCACTGGCATTTACCCGCCCACCCCGATGCGTTGGTGTAGTCCGTTCGACCCCACGAGCTATGGAATGAAAAATGTCACACGTAGCACCTTTCCACCGCATCAAATTAAAGCATTTTGCAACAATGTGTTTGATTTTGGCACAGTCAAACGGAATGGAGTTGACCAAAAATGAGAGATGTTATTGTCGATGGACCCCACGTGCACCTGTAGGTCCAAACACAACATTCCCAGCTATCACGAATTCCAAGAACTGCTCCGTCAAAGTTTGGCACATTTTTGGTCTCAGGGATCTTAAGGGACTTTGCCGGTAGCCTCTTGCCTGGAAGGATTGGGACGCTTGGCGCACGAAACAAGACCTCCACTAGCATTTACCTGCCCTACTCGACGCGTTGGCGCAGTCCGTTCGACCCCACAAGCTATGGAATGAAAAATGTCACACCTAGCACCTTTCTACTGCATCAAATTGAAGCATTTTGCAACAATGCGTTTGATTTCGGCACAGTCAAACGGAATGGAGTTGACCAAAAATGAGAGAGGTTATTGTTGATGGACCCCACATGCACTTGTAGGTCCAAACACAACATTCCCAACTGTCATGAATTCTGAGAACTGCTCCATCAAAGTTTGGCGCATTTTTGGTCTCAGGGATCTTAAGGGACTTTGCCTGTAGCCTCTTGCCCGGAAGGACTGGGACACTTGGTGCACGAAATGAGACCTCCACTGGCATTTACCCACCCACCCCGACGCTTTGGCGCAGTTTGTTCGACCCCATGAGCTATGGAATGAAAAATGTCACACCTAGCACCTTTCCACTGCATCAAATTGAAGCATTTTGCAACAATGCGTTTGATTTTGGCACGGTCAAACGGAATGGAGTTGACCAAAAATGAGAGAGGTTATTGTCGACAAATCCCACGTGCACCTGTAGGTCCAAACACAACATTCCCAACTATCACGAATTCTGAGAACTGCTCCATCAAAGTTTGGTGCATTTTTGGTTTCAGGGATCTTAAGGGACTTTGCCAGTAGCCTCTTGCCCGGAAGGACTGGGACGCTTGGCACACGAAACGAGACCTCCACTGGCATTTACCCACCCACCCTGACGCGTTGGCGAAGTCCGTTTGACCCCATGAGCTATTGAATGAAAAATGTCACACCTAGCACCTTTCCACTGCATCAAATTGAAGTATTTTGCAACAATGCGTTTGATTTCGGCACGATCAAATAGAATGGAGTTGACCAAAAATGAGAGGTTATTGTCGATGGACCCCACATACACCTGTAGGTCCAAACACAACATTCTCAGCTGTCACGAATTTTGAGAACTACTTCGTCAAAGTTTGGTGCATTTTTGGTCTCAGGGATCTTAAGGGACTTTGTCGGTAGCCTCTTGCCCGGAAGGACTAGGACACTTGGTGCACAAAACGAGACCTCCACTAGCATTTACCTGCCCTTCCCAGCGCATTGGCGTAGTCCGTTCGATAGCCATAAAGGGCAGTTTTGGACAACCATGTGTATCTTTTTAACAATCATAAAGGGCAAGTTGTACATGGACTGTGACAGTCCCAAAACTCATATATATCATCCATTTTGGTGTTTGACAACCTTATAAATCCATTAGATCATTTATACAAACCCTAATGCAACTTATAAACCCTCTTTGCATAGTAATTTCATGAATGACTGTCTTGTATGATTATTTTGTGCATTTTAACAGCCTAATGAGGATTGTATGGTGTTGTGATCTTCATGATTTTAAATTGATGCAGAGATAGGATCCAACTCAACATGATCGAGGCATCATTACAAATGGATTGAATTGCAATAGTCGGAGAGCCAACCTACTATCAATGAGAGTTCAATGATAGTAAATAGAGAGCTACTTGACCATAAATAGGATTTACATATATACATATATATATGATCTCGTAGGCATCTAGGTTTCATACACAAATTGCAATAGTTGTAGAGCCAACCTCCTATCAATGAGAGTTGAATAATAGTAAATAGAGAGCTTCTCGGCCATAAATGGGATTTGCATACACACACACACCCAACTAAAATAGTATCCTTATTGGCCTTATTGGCACCTCTCCCCAAGATGTAAGTTTTTTATGTTTATAATGTGCCCCCAGTGTCCTTATTGGCCTTATTGGCACCTAAAACACAAGAAAGTAGATTCCACCAGCTTTTAATTACAATTGCTCTCAGGCCATAACACATCCATACAGGGCTGTACTAAACAAAGAAATAGCAGGAAAATAGTAAAATCTGCAAAAACAGAGTTTCTTGACATTAATTTCATTCAAACTTGTCTTCAATTCATCTTCAAAATGTTTTCAATACATCTCCAATGCCTTTTCCACGAAGGTTTATGCATATTTATACATGATTTGAGGGAAACCAATAGTCTCCAACTGACTTTTGAGTACTTGACTATTCATCTTCCATACTTTTGCATTTTTTTTACATTTTTCATATGACAACTTTGACATATTTACAAAATTTGACACTTGATGAAGACTAAATACATGATGAAATGGTCTATCATGACCTTATTAGATTTCAAGCTACTATGCTTGATTAGGCATATAAGGAATTTTGTCATATTGATTCTATTGATCTAAAACCATTCTCAATGCTAAACATATCATCAATGGACTAAAGAACTATCATCATAATGTATGGCATCATGGGAAGTATCATGACATGCACATAAGGAATTTAAATTATATTGTATATCAAGGTGTATATATATTAAAATCTAGTCCATAGAGACATATAGGAATGATAGGGGGAGAGAGGCAAGAGATAGAGAGATTGGGGGAGATGGCTAGGTACAAAGAGATAGAGACCTGAGACAGATAGGAAGAGATAGAGGAGACGAAGGGGAGAGATAGGGAGATTGAGAGTTAGAGGGATGTCCAGAGAGACATGGAGATAGAGGAATGATAGGGGAGAGAGAGGTAAGAGATAGGGAGAGATAGATATAGGTAGAGAGAGAGAGGAGATAGATTGGGAGAGATAGAGGAGACAAAGGGAGAGATAGGGAGATAGAGAGTGAGTGAGATGTCTAGAGAGATATGGATAGAGATTGAGACTTGTGGAGGGATGATAGAGAGAGGGAGATAAGGGAGAGATAGGGAGATAGAGGTGGAGTGATATTAATTTTAATGACCTCCACATTTTCCATAAATTCTTCTCCACTAAACCCTAGACCGTCACCCAAATCCTTACTTTCCTAATAAAAGCCCTTCCACAAACATCATTTGATCATGTGACTCCTTCCATCACTAGACAGGTGCCCAGGTACTTTCCATTATTCATCTAATACTGTAATCCCAATGTCATAGCTCACATTCCCACACCTACATTCATAGACTCCATTCCCCCTATTGACACCATCGTTGATAATCATTATATAAAGACACTCCCTTGAATAATAATTAAACCATGGATTACGTATCCCCATATTACACTTTCCTCACCTTTGAACCCTTAGAAGATGACATTTAGCTATCCCCACCATTACCAATCACACTTTCTAGCAATCCCACATAAGACACCTTACCCATCACTTCACCTAGGTCATCACCAATTAAATCACCCCATTACTCCATTCAACCATACCCATACCACCCATTTCTCACTCCACAACCTGTATTAACACATGATTAAACCTAACCCCTAACCCTTACCCTTATTTCCTAACCCCTAAACCCTAAACTTGAGAAACCATAAACCCCTAAATCCTAAACACTAAACCCAAGAAACCCTAAACCTCTATCTCTCTATCTCCCTATCTCACTATCTCCCCATCACTATCATTCCTCTACCTCTCAATCTCTCTCCCTATGCTTTGGCCATGTCCCTCACTCTATATCTCCCTATTGGTCCTCTCTCTCGAAACACTAAACCCTAAACCTCTAAACCTTAACCCCTAAACCATAAACCCTAAACCCTAAATAATGCCCCTAACCCTTAACCCCTAACCCCTAACCCCTAAACCCTAAATGTGAGCAACCCTAAACCCTATCTCCTATCTCTCCCTTATCTCCCTATCTCTATCATCCCTCTACCTCTCAATCCTTCTCCCTATTTCTCTGGACATCTCGCTCACTCTCTATCTCCCTATCTCTCCCCTTTATCACCTCTATCTCTCCCTATCTATCTCCTCTCTTTCTATCTAGCTATCTCCAAAATTGAGAAACCCTAAAACCAGGTACACCCTAAATCCAATCAACTCTAAACCTATATCTCCCTATCTCTCCCCTATCTCCCTATCTCTATCATCCCTCTACCTCTCTTGATCTCTCTCCCTATGTCCCTGGCCATGTGCCTCACTCTCTATCTCCTTATCTCTCTCCTCGGTCTCCTCTCTATCTCCCTATCATTCCTCTCTCTCTCTCTCTATAAACCCTAAATCCAAAACCCTAAACCTCTAAACCTAACCCCTAACCCCTAAACAATTTAAATCCTAAACCCTAAATAATGCCCCTAACCCCTAACCCCTAACTCCTAACCCCTAACCCCTAAACCTGAGAAACCCTAAACCCCTAAACCCTAAACCCTAAACCCAAGTAACCCTAAACCACTATCTCCCTATCTCTCCTCTATCTCCCTACCACCTTTGTCCCTCTACCTCTCAATCTCTCTCCCTATGTCTCTGGCCATGTCCCTCTCTTTATCTCCCTATCTCTCCCCTCAGACTCCTCTATATCTCCCTATCATTGCTCTCTCTATAAACCCTAAATCTAAAACCCTAAACCTCTAAACCTAACCCCTAACCCCTAAACAATAAATCCTAAACCCTAAATTATAATGCCCCTAAACCCTAACCCCTAAACCTGAGAAACCCTAAACCCTCTAAACCTTAACCCCTAAACCATAAACCCTAAACCCTAAATAATGCCCCTAACCCTTAACCCCTAACCCCTAACCCCTAAACCCTAAATGTGAGCAACCCTAAACCCTATCTCCTATCTCTCCCTTATCTCCCTATCTCTATCATCCCTCTACCTCTCAATCCTTCTCCCTATTTCTCTGGACATCTCGCTCACTCTCTATCTCCCTATCTCTCCCCTTTATCACCTCTATCTCTCCCTATCTATCTCCTCTCTTTCTATCTAGCTATCTCCAAAATTGAGAAACCCTAAACCCAGGTACACCCTAAATCCAATCAACTCTAAACCTATATCTCCCTATCTCTCCCCTATCTCCCTATCTCTATCATCCCTCTACCTCTCTTGATCTCTCTCCCTATGTCCCTGGCCATGTGCCTCACTCTCTATCTCCTTATCTCTCTCCTCGGTCTCCTCTCTATCTCCCTATCATTCCTCTCTCTCTCTCTATAAACCCTAAATCCAAAACCCTAAACCTCTAAACCTAACCCCTAACCCCTAAACAATTTAAATCCTAATCCCTAAATAATGCCCCTAACCCCTAACCCCTAACTCCTAACCCCTAACCCCTAAACCTGAGAAACCCTAAACCCCTAAACCCTAAACCCTAAACCCAAGTAACCCTAAACCACTATCTCCCTATCTCTCCTCTATCTCCCTACCACCTTTGTCCCTCTACCTCTCAATCTCTCTCCCTATGTCTCTGGCCATGTCCCTCTCTTTATCTCCCTATCTCTCCCCTCAGACTCCTCTATATCTCCCTATCATTGCTCTCTCTCTATAAACCCTAAATCTAAAACCCTAAACCTCTAAACCTAACCCCTAACCCCTAAACAATAAATCCTAAACCCTAAATTATAATGCCCCTAAACCCTAACCCCTAAACCTGAGAAACCCTAAACCCCAAACCCCTAAACCCTAAACCCAAGTAACCATAAACCACTATCTCCCTATCTCTCCCCTATCTCCCTATCACCTTTGTCCCTCTACCTCTCAATCTCTCTCGCTATGTCTCTTGCCATGTCCCTCACTCTTTATCTCCCTATCTCTCCCCTCGGACTCCTCTATATCTCCCTATTGGTCCTTTATCTCTCTCTAAACCCTAAACCCTAAACCTCTAAACCTTAATGCCTAACCCCAAAACCATAAACCCTAAACCCTAAATAATGCCCCTAAACCCAAGCAACCCTAAACCTCTATCTCCCTATCTCTATCATCCCTCTATCTCTCTCTCTCTCTCTATGTATCTGGACATGTCTCTCACTCTCTATCTCCCTATCTCTCCCCTATGTCTCCTCTATCTCTCCCAAACTCTATCAGTCCCCTCTCTCTATCCCTCTTTAAACTGTAAACCCTAAACCCCTAAACTTGAGCAACCCTAAACCTCTAAACCCTAAATAATTCCCCTAACCAACCTCTAAACCACTTCTCTATATAGGTGCAACTAATACCACTTTTTCATTGTTTTCCACATTTATTTATATTCTTTTCCATTTTCCAAGTCCTACATGTGTCCAAGTTGTATTGTTTGTCAAGTTTTTAGTCTAATTGTTAGTCCCAGCTCTCATGGTTATTAAAATGTTAGTATAGTTAGATTTATCCTTCGGTAACATTAATTTACACATTGTTGCAGAAACAACCACATCGAAACATAACCTTACCTAATTAAGGTTAACCTTTAAGGTTCTTTCATAAATGGCGAGCTTAACAGATCCAACTAGTTCAATGTTCTTATAGTCCATGCTTACCCTTCCAAGAGAGTTCATGCCATGTTAACTTTGCATTATGTCCTAACATATCACATGAAGGACATCATCATCACAAGGAATAACAATGTCATGAAGGATTAACGAAGGTGTAGCTTCACCACATAAAGTATCATTCATAATTTTATCACTAGAGGGTAAGGGTATATCATGTGTATCCTTCTCAAACCATGTATCATGAATCAAATCATATGAAGGATTGGGTAAAGCAATTTAGGGCATGAAATCCAAAATGCCCCGAAACACATCCCCTACTGCCCCACCATTTCTATCCCCAAAATATTGGAACATAGTCTAAAAGTGATTATTTCACCTGATGAACAAAACTGAATATTTTATTATTGATTATTTGAGTAATTCATTAGTAATGATTCTTAGTGTTTAACAAATCCTTATGGATCAATGTGTAAAGAAGCTACCAATATTAATTTGCCCTCCTCCTTCACTAGAAACGGTCTTCAAGGAGGTTCATATATTGATGGGCGATCCAAGATTTAAGAGGTATATTTTCAAAAAGAGTAAAAAGCCTTTTTCCCAAATTTTTTTAGAAAATGGATATCCGTTTTGAGAACGGATATCCATTTTGAGAACGGATATCCGTTTTGTATTTCTAGAAATGGATATCCATTTTGGTTTGGTGTCCAAACCAAAACAAATATCCGTTTCAAAGTCAAACTTTGCCAAGTCGCGAATTTGGCTAACTAAAAACGCAATTTTTTCCCTATTGCCACTGTTTGGCCCACGATGATCCTGCACATACCCTCTTAATATTGCTTGAAATTTGATTTACAAAATAAGCTCAAAGTCTCAAATTGCTCTTTAAAATGGCAGCGCTTTGCTTCAATAGTCAAAAGATAAAAATTACAATAGAGGTCCTCTTTATTTATAGGGAGAGGCCTTGAGAAAATTTAGGAAAAACCTAACTACTTTGACTTATTAAAAAATAGGAGTCCTTATTGACTTGGGACTTCCTATATTTTTACATGTAAAATTTACATATGAGAAAAGTACATGTAAATATGTCCATAACTACAAACAAAAGACATATGAAAACATAAAATAAACTAAGTTATAAAAAGTTGCATCAACTTGTATTTCCATCTTTCTTCAAATTGGCATCATACATAGTAAATGTTGCTTGCATCCCTACACTGTCTGAACTAACAGTATTCCTGAAGATCATCCGAGCCCTGATCATTGCATCCTTCACTGTGGTGACTGCCTTTGCATGATTAGTTAACTTAGATTTTAGGTTATCTAATGTTAACTGATTATCCAGAATGTTGTCCAAAGAGGAAATTGAGAAAACTTTATCTTCAAACTCTTTTTGGAACATATTTTTGATTTCTTGGATCATCTCATCTGCAGGGAGGAAGTGATGATCCTCTGATACCAAATTACATGGAAGCTCCTCCAATTTATGCAAGAGACTAACATCACTTTGTTCACTTAGCTCCTTAGCGCTTTCCAGATCTTTGATCAAGTCTTTCAGAACATTAATTTGATAGACCAATGCTGCTTTAGTCTCCACATAAGAATCACGATTTGGAATAACACCAATTGATATCAAAGTATCTATCTTCAACTTCTTCATTTTGTTCCACTTCTCATAGCTTCCCTCCAGATTTTCAATATCCTAAGAAATGATATCAACCAAGTTATCAAGTTCTGTTATGATCTTCTCCATATTTCTTCTCTTTTCATCTATCTCTGTGAGAAGAGACACTCCTTGCGCTTGCATCTTTTCCAAATACTCTTCAACCACTTTTCCTTTTAGGCAAGTCTTCTCTGCCTTCTGAATGACATGATCTTCTACATAAATTGCCTCTGGTGCAATTGACTCAAATGTCAAAGTAATTTTCCTCACCACTGCGGCCAACTGTTCTGCCATTGCCTTGTAGTGCTCTTTCATTTCCTTCTCATGATCAAAATTCACTAGTAAGGAATTGAGTGTACGCTGGATATCAGCTTTGGCACTTTCATGAGTTATCTTTCCAAGTTCAATCCTGGAAATAGAATAGTCACTCATGCTGAAATTTTCCATTGTTGCATCTGATGGCGGATGTGCAATTTCTACATACATATGACCCTTGTCCTCTATAAGCTGAGAAAGAGTCTTGGGATTCTTTTGTGTCTTTTCTTTCACTTGAATTAGATTTGCAAAATTATAGTCATCTGGAGAGATGGCTTATTTCTTCCTCTTAGGTGTATATGCTGAAAGCATTGGATGAAGCACTGATGTACTAAAATTTGGATCAGAACCCATTGTTGATGTAGGAGGAACTGTACTCACACTTGTGGTAGGAATGATAGGAGGAGTATTAGTAAACACAACACCTGGCACATCCACATTAGCAACTTGCTTAGCACCCAAAAAAAAATGTTGAAAGATTGAAGAATCACCAATGTTATAAGAGGGTGATGACAAACTAGGAATTGTATCTGAGGAATGAAGAACATTATCAAAAGCAACTTGAGGATTATCAAAAATTGTTCTTGAAGATGATGGTGACTCAGAAGATGGAATATTAATGGGTGAAATTGGGGTAGTATGAAGAACAGACAAAGGAGTTGAAATAAATACATTAGGTAGGGGAGAAGGGTTTCCAGTTTCTTGTGGCATATCCCTTTGTGGAGAGATGGCTATATCCCATAAACCTTCCTAACCATCTCTTTCTTCTTTATCCTGTTCATCTCTTTTCTCCTCTGAAGACTTGTCTTCAATATCCATCTCCTCAATGGCTTTCTCACCAACACTCTGTTCTTCAACTTCCATTTTGTTAACCTCAGACTCTTCCTCTGAGACTTTGGTCTTTTTTCCTTTAGACACAAATTTGATCCTTGGCTTGGAAACCTTGGATGTGCTTGGAGTATCACTTTTATTCTTTGTTCTCAACTCAACCTTTTTCCCTATTTTCTCTAAGACTTGTTCCTCATATCCAGATATGAAATCCTTCAAAGGAACACCTTTGCTCTGAAGCCACAGATTCGTATTAGCCAGAATTGGCTGAAACCTATTCCTCAAAGAAGTTACCTCCTTTTTTGACCATTGTACAACAGGCAAGGGTGAGTTAGCAATATTTTCATTGACATAGCTTGAACTGACAACTTCTTCATCATCCACCATATCCTCTGGAATATCAGCTAAAACTAGATATTCAATTTGATTTAGGGTTAACCTATTGTAGTCCAACTTTCTGATCTCCTCTTCTGTTCTTAAATCAGCCCAGATATCTTCAACCATTGGCTCATGAAATTGAGTTTTTCTCTTTATTCTGTCTTTCACTCCCCTATAATCAAAACAAAGTCTCTTTTTGAACATCTTCATAGTGACCATCTGCATTTCTATTTCCATTGCCTTGGCCTTAGTATCAGTTGCTACAAAATATCTACCAATCTCAATAGGAAACCTAAATCCAAGCTTTTTCAACTCCATCTGTTTGTTATGAACAAGAATCTTTTGTTGACACAGCTCCATCAAGACAAGTTTTTCAGAGGAGAATTTTGGAAGCATATAAGGATAACGCTGATAAAAGCCAACTCTTAAATATGAGAAAGTGGAGAATTGAAGAAACAAGCAACCATAACCATTCACCACTACCCAAGCTTCATCTGAGAATCTTCTCTGTTACAACTGTGGCTCAAAAAGACTCAAGAAAACAACCAAGAAGGCATCATTCACCCTTCTAAAATGATGAATTGAGCCTTTCAAAGTGAGCTGAGGATAGTACTGATAAACTGGTACAACTCTCCTATCTCCATCAGATGTTAAGCCTGGAAAACTTCTCATAGAAGTTGCTATATACACCAGATATGAAGTCATGTAGAACTTTGAAGTAGTCGACACCTTAGTTAGTTGCTCATGAAGATCATTACTAACTTGTTTTCCCCAGAAGATAGTCTTTTACCCTGAAGTATGATCTTGATGTATGGGTACATCCATTCATAAAAAGTTGAAGATGAAGGTAGACCTCTAACTCTATTGAGAAGAGTTATTAGATCACTTACTTCCTCCACAAAGTCGCTCCTGGGAAAACTCATGGGCCATCTAGACAAATTTGGTCTAGTAGTCTTGAGCCACTTAGTGTTTATCACCCTTTTCGCCTTTTGTATATCTTTATCATACTCACGTTGAGCAATACCAAAATTCAGTTCTGCAAAATCTTCAGCTCCCAGACACATGAACACCTTATCTATGAATTCTAGATCAAGCCTCATGATGACATTGCCGTGAGCATCTACCACTGCCCTGATATCTCTATTGTAGAAATGAGCAACTTGGAGAACAAACTCCGTATTGTGTGCAGCAACAGGGAATGAAGACACCAGATGAATGTTGCTTTTAACAATCTTCTGCATATAGGGATTGGGTTTATCTAACTTCATTCTCTCAACAAATTCAGCCATATCCACATTGCCGATCTCTGTATCCCGTATTTCATCCTAATTTGATGTCACTGAAGTTACAAGAAAGACACCTTAATATTTGTATTTCATTGCTTTTGCTTTCTTTGGAGATAGATCAGTCATCTGGAAAGAAGACTCCTTTGGATGGATTGAAGACCTCGGCAGCTTGTAGGAGAAATTGTAACAAGAAGTCATGACCTTGCAGTTAGGGGAAATACTGGTAATTTTGGGAAACTGCATGTGGACGATCATGATCACAAGAGTGAGCTTGAAAGGGCTAAAGAGCAAGTGGGTCAAAAAAAGGGAGGAAAGCAGGCTCAGGATAGCAATTCAGAAAGTTCTCCAGAGTTAGAAAAATTTAGGAGAGTGAATGCATGGGCTGCAAAATTTGCCGCCCTTGCATGTTAAGGGGACTTGCAAATGTTAGGGCGGCAAATTTTGTCGCTACTGCATGTTAAGATAGAGCATTCAAATGAACGAGTGGCAAAATTGGCCACTTTCGCATGGAAAAGGTAACATGTTTTGCAAAGTGTATGAGCAGTAAACATTACCACTTTTACATAAAAGGACCATTAAGATCCCCTGTTTGAGTGGTAAATTTTACCGACTCAACATATAATGGGAAGTTCAAAGTTTTTATGTTTAAGCGGTAAATTTTACCGCTATCGCATATTAGGCAAACATGTTTCGTGTATGGGTGGCGAGTTTTGCCAGCATTAGACGAAATAGGTATGCTAAGGATCATATGCATCGGCAGTAGAAAAGACCACCGATACATCGGGTCTAAATGAGCAAAAATCCTAAGTTTTTGAAGATCAATCGAAGTCCATTCATTCACCGGAACCTAGGTTTAAAAATTGATGAAAATTGCCAATAGAAAATGATGGTAAACATCTTATACAATCACTAGGGTTTAGAAACAATAAATAACAATCGATTCATACATATACAAAGATAATAACTCTTAAACTAAACAAAAACATTCATAAAAAATGTAAGCAAACATTTGAGTTACACTTGAAACCCTAAAGGAAAACAAAAGCAAAAAATGAAAAATAAAAACCTACCTGTAAGAGGTAATGAAAACCCTAGGCATGACCACAAGGAACAAATCCACCCATACCAAATGAATCGATAGTTCGATCAACTTTAGAGGAGGTTAGATTCATAGCATAGAATGTTTTAAACAATAAGTAAATGAAAATAACAAAAAAAAGTTTTTAAAAATCGCATTAATCTCTAGCACGAGTGCCATTAATGTGACTCAAGTTCACTTGATTTGCCTAAGATTTGTTCGAGCGGTGAAATTCATCATCTCTGCATATCATAGGCACGACATGCATGGGCGGCAAAATTTTCCACCCTTGCACAAAGTAGCAAAAAGATGAATATGTTATGGCGGGGAAAATTACTGCTTAAACATAAATTTAGATAAAAACAAAATGCATGTGTGGCAAAATTCACCGCCCCTGCATGCAACTCAAAAACTAAAATATGCAATGGTGGCGAAAATTGCCGACCATGCATGTTCACAAAAATTCCTCTAACTCTTCAAAATTGCAAAAGCCATTTATACAACTTATGCATACTTCGAGAAATCCAAATGAGAAAATACTCAAATAGATAACCAAGAGCGTGAGGACTACGCATGAGAACGAGATGACTCACCTCGATTTGCAAACTTAGAGTGTAGGCTACGAAATTGACAAGTTTCATAGGGGTCGTCCTACAAAATGAGCACAATTGATTTTGAGGACAACAACTGGCTCTAACTGGGGAACTTCTTTTGATCGTTCTTTGAAATGATCAAAGGGAGGAGAATCTAGTCTCTAAGTGCCTTCATCCATGCCAGTGGGCCATAGAGTCAAGCTACCAAAATAAAAAGACACAAAAAGACTAAACAAAAACGAAAAAAATCACAAACTATACAAATATACAGATGAAATTATCTGATACTTCATGGATTGAAATGCTTTAGATGTTGTCCACTATGGGGCAGCAAGAACGGTGTCCCATCTTGATATTCCAACAAGAAACTATTCTCACCACAAAGTTGGTGAATGACGAACGGGCCTTTCCACAGGGAATCAAATTTCCCATGCATTCCTTTTGGCTCTCTCCTCTTGTCCGATAACAAGACTTGATCCCCAACTTGAAACTCTCTAGCCTTCACCTTTTTGTCAAACAGCTTCATAACCTGACATTGATGCTCAGCAATATGGTCTACTACCATAACCCGCTACTTTTCAAGTTTAAAGAGGTACATTATTCTTTTATCAATAGAACTTTCAAAAGTTCTATCTTCCACTACTTTTTTCAACTTCAAAGCCAACAATTCCAAGGTAATAGGTATTTCTGCATTCAAACCATATAGAAGCTGGAATAGTGACATACCAATTGCCCTCTTAGGGGTAATTTTGTTAGCCCATAAAGTATCGAACAAAGCTTTATGCCACATTCTCTGATTGTCTTCTACCAGTTTCCTGATAATTGTAACCAGATTCTTATTGCTAGATTCTGCTTGACCATTCCCTTGTGGATAATAGTCGGATGAATGTGAAAGAATAATCCCATATTCAAAACAAAAACTAGTGATCTCATTTGAAGAAAAACTTGTAGCATTATCTGCTACAATTTTGTTTGGGACTCCAAACTAGGAAATGATGTTCTCCTTGAGGAACTTGCACACTACCTCAGAAGTAGCATGCTTAACTAGAATAGCCTCCACCCACTTGGTGAAGTAATCTATTGCAATAAGAACAAAAATGTGTCCTACACTCGACGGTGGATTCACAGCACGAATGAAGTCAATGCCCCCTTGCTGAAAAGGTTCTTCAATCACAACTGGTTTTTAGTGGTAATGCGACTAACGTAGGCTTCCCCACAAATTGTTGGCAGAGTTGACATCTACGTACCCAGTTGTACGTGTCTTGAAATAATGTAGGCCAATAGTACCTAGCCTACAAAATTTTATGAGTTGTTGCAAGTGCAGAAAAATGTCCACATGACAAATTGTGAAAAAGACTCCAAAAGTTTGTTTTGTTGTGCTTTATCCACACAACGGAGAAAAACTCCATCAAGACTTCTTTTATACAAACCGTTATCCCACAGGACATAGTTTGTAGCCTTTAGCTTGATAGTTCGCTTCTCTTTATAAGATAAATGAGAAGGGCACTCATCATATGTGAGAAAATAAGCGATATTAGAATACCACTCATCTGTTGTAGTAACAAAGAGAACATTTTGAACATCTTCAACCTTGTTGGGTGAATATTTTGTCGTTAACTCGCTAACGGCAAAATGGGTATATCAGCCACAGCTATGATGAGACAAAGTCTCTCCTCTCAGCAAGGGGAGGTTCCCTATAATTACTTAACTTTTGCAAACCAAATAACTTATCAAATTTATGTACACTAAAAACTATATTTGTGGTGGTTCCATCTCATCTCATTCTCTTTTTTCAGAATAGATGTTTATATTTCAAACTCTTGATATAAAACTTATAAATTATCACAATATCACCGAAACACAAAGTTTTCTGTTACCTCACTCACTACTTGTAACCGGAACTATTTGAAGTAGAATGCAGCCCAAAGTCTTCACTCCTCTTCAATATGATAAAAGTAATTCAAATATAACCACTTGCGGCACAAAGTCCCCAAACTGTTGTATTCTCACAAACATGAACATATAACCCACAACCGATTCGGTAACACAAAGTTTATCAGAATCAAATTAAGAGCGCTCTTTAATCACTTGAAACAAACTCCACACTTCAATTATTATCAAATAAGATTATGATAGCAAGACATAAGAACAAAACTACCACAACACAAATAATCCCAAGACAAAGATTGGAATTGAACTTGCTTTCTTGTATTGATAAATATTTGAATACTGATTTTCAAATAAGCACAAAGTCTTGATTTGCTTTTCAATTCGCCAAAGTTTTCTTGCAATCGACAAAAGATAGATATTTACAAAAGAGGTCCCCTTTATTTATAGGGAAAGACCTTGAGAAAATCTAGGAAATCTACAACTACTTTGACTTATTCAAAAATAGGAGTCCTTATTGACTTGGGACTTCCTATATTTTTACATGTAATTACATATTGAAAATGTACATGTAAAAATGTCCAAAATTGTTTTGAAAGTACATATGAAAATCAGAAAATAAACTAAGGGAAAAACCAGCTGCTTCAATTTTTGACACCACCTTTTCTCATGTGGTCATCATACATAGTGAAGGTCGCCTACATTTCAATGCTATCTGGGTTGAATGTGTTTTTGAAGATCATCCTGGCCCTCACTATGGCATCCCTTACTGTAGTGATCGACTTGGCATGATTGGTTAACCTGGTTTTCAGATTGTCTAAGGTTAACTGGTTGTCCAAGAGGTTGTCCACAGAAGTTATTGAAAATACTTTATCTTCAAATTCCCTTTGGAACATGTCTTCAAATTCTTCGACCATTTCTTCTGCTGACAGGAATTGGTTATCTTGTGATACCAAGTTACAAGGCAGTTCCTCCAACTTGTGCAAAAGGTTGACATCATTTTCTTCGCTGATCTCTTTTGCAGCCTCAAGATCCTTGATCAAATTCCTAAGCATACTGCTCCTGTACATCAGAGCTTCCTTTGTTTCAGTGTATGAATCTCTGTTAGAAATAGCACCAATGGATATTAAGGTACTTATTTTCAGCTTCCTCATTTCCACCCACTTATCGTGAGTATCCTCTGTGCGCTCAATATCATGAGAGATGGCATCAATGAGATCGTTGAGTTCTGCCCTTACTTTCCTCATCTTATCCGTTTTCTCAAATACCTCTGTGAGCAAAGAGATTCCCTGGGCTCGCATCCTGTCTAAGTACTCTTCAAGTACTTTTCCTCTGAGGTGAGTCTTTTCTGCCTTCAGAATGACAGGGTCTTCTACAGATACGGCCTCTGGAGTAACTGCTTCTGAGTTCAAAGTGATCTTTCTTACCACCGCAGTCAGCTGTTCTACCTTTGCCTTATAGTAATCTTTCATTTCTTTTTCCCTGTCAAACTTCTGGATCAGGATGTCCATGGCTGACTACATATCATTTTTAGCGCTTTCATGGGTGATTTTGCCCAATTCAACCCTAGAAATTGAGTAGTCATTCATGTTAAAATTTTCAACAGTTGCATCCTGTGGGGGTTTTGCTATCTCCAAAACTTTCTGCCCCTTTTCTTCAAGTACCCTTGAAAAGATTTTTGGTTTCTTCGGAGCCTTAGGTTTTGCAGGTACCAGCTTGGTGAAATCAAAATCATCTGGAGAGATGACTTGCTTTTTTCTCTTTGGCGTGTAAGATGACAACCAAGGTGGAAGCAGAGAAGTATTCACATTGGAGTCCATTCCTACCACTGGTGTTACTGGAACTGTGCTTGTACTGGTGGTGGAAACAATAGGTGGGGTGTTGGTAAAAACCGCACCTGTTACATTGGCAATTGAAACTTGTTCAGTATGCATCACAAAATGATCAAACATAGATGTGTCACCAATATCAAAAGATGAAGATGACAAACTAGGAATGGAATCAGACGAACGGAGAACATTCTCAAAAGTGCTGTGGGGATTATCAAAGATTATTTTAGGAGGAGAGGGGGATTCAGAGGAAGGAATGATAATGGGGGAAGCAGGCACAGGGGGTGCAACAGGTGTATTGTCCTGTGGAGACAAAGCCTCTTTATCTTGTTGCTCTGAATCCTTGTCTTCGACATCCATCTCTTTTGGTTCGGGTTCCTCCTCAACAACTTTTGCTTTCTTCATCACAAATCTGATTTTAGGTTTATGTGTTGTAGAGGATGATGGAGCATCACTCTTATTCTTCGTTCTGTTTTCAACCCTCTTACCAGTCTGCTCTTGAACTTCAGTTTCTGAACCAGTGAGGAATTCCTTCAACGTAATTCCTTTATCTTCCAGCCACTTATTGGTGTTAGCCAATATGGGCTCAAATCTCTTCCTTAATGAAGTTAACTCCTTTTGAGACCATTAAATTGGAGGTAGAGGAGTACCAGCTATCTGTTCTGCTTCATACTTGGCATCAACCAATTCGCCATCATCCACAAGGTATTCTGGAATATCAGCAAGTCCTAGATATTCAATTTGATCTAGAGACAGCCTGCTATAGTCCAGTTTCCTAATGTCTTCCTCTGTCCTCAAATCTATCCAGACATCTTCCACCATGGGTTCGTGAAACTGTGTTTTCCTCTTGATTTTATCCTTCACACCCCGGTAGTCGAATTTTGGCCTCCTCTTGAATTGCTTCATGGTGACCAACTACATTTCCGTTTCAATAGCCCTTGCCTTTGCGGCAGTCAACACTGAATATCTGCCGATCTTTACTGGAAATCTGAAGCCAGGCTTCTTGAGTTCCATTTGCTTGTTATGCACGACAATCATCTATCTGCACAACTCCATCAAGACCAGTCTATCTGAAGGAAACCTCGAAAGCATATAAGGGTAGCCTGGGAAAAAGCCAACCCTCAAGTATGAAAAAGACGGAAACTGCAAAAACATACAACCAAAACCATTAACCACTGACCATGCCTCGTCTGAAATTCTTCTCTGTTCCAGCTGGGGATCAAAAAGACACAAGAATACAGCAAAGAACACATCGTTCACTCTCCTGAAATGGTGAATGGAACCTTTCAGAGTTAGCTGAGAATAATACTGGTATACTGGGACTACTCTTCTATCCCCTTCTGACGATAATCCTGGAAAAATCCTCATGGAGGCTGCAATGTATACCAGGTAGGAAGTCATGAAGAACTTTGAGGTAGTGGATACCTTTGTCAGTTGATCATGCAAAGCGTTACTGATTTGCTCTCCCCAGAAAATAACCTGCTTGCCTTGGAGTATGACCTTAATGAAAGGATACATCCATTCATGAAATTGTGAAGAGGAGGACAAACCTCTTATCCTGCTGAGGAGGGTAATCAAATCAGCAACTTCTTCCACAAAGTCACTTTGTGGAAAACTGCGTGGCCATCTTGACAAACCTGACCTTGCAGTTTTCAACCATTTGTTGTTGATCACTTTCTTTGCCTTCTCTAGATTCTTGTCATATTCCTTTTGAGCTTCAATGAAATCAAGCTTCAATACCTCTGTCGCAGGAGGACACATGAACACCTTGTCAATGAACTCAGGATCCAACCTGATTATCACATTACCACTGGCGTCCACCACAGCTCTGATATCTTTGTTGTAGAAATGGGCACACTGAAGGACAAATTCTGTATTGTGAGCCGCCACCGGGAAGGAGGATACCAGATGAATATTACTTTCCACTATCTTCCTCATCATGGCACTGGGGTTGCTTGACTTGGTTCTCTCTACAAACTCAGCCATATCAACATGGCCAATCTCTGTATCTCTAATATCCTCTACATTAGAGTGGATTGAGGTGATTGGGAAAACACCTTGGTATTTGTATTTCATCGCTTTTGCCTTCTTCGGAGACAAGTCAGTCATTTGGATGAGCTTTCACTGAGAAGAAGTCTGACGTTGAACGGAGCTCCGCAAGAGAAACTGCAACAAAAGTCATGATCATGCAATCAGGGAAAATATGGGCAATCTGGGAAAATTGCATGTTGAGCGATCACGACTATGGGAATGCGCTTGAAAAGGGGCTATAGTGAGAGCTGGCCAAGAATCGGAGGAGAAGCGGGCTCGGGAAAACTAAATTGGAAATTTTCCAGTGTTAGAAAAATTTGAGATATTTTTTGCACGGGCGGCAAAATTCGCCGCCCTTGCATATGAGGGTTTTGCATTATTTGCATCGGCGGCGAATTTTGCCGCCTTTGCATGTTAGGAAGGTTTGGGTTGGTAGGAGCGGCGGATTTTGCCGCTTTTGTAGGCAAAAAGAACGAAGGGTTTTTATGCCCGGGCGGCGAAAAATACCGATGCTGCATTTGATAAAATTTGCAAGTTTATATATCGGCGGCGAATTTTGCCATCATTACATGGGCTAGTTGAAGACCGATAACATTTGTTTGAGCGGCAAAAAATGCCGACGTTGCATCGAAAGGAATGGTAGAAGTTAAAGCGGTGAAATTTGCCGCTGTTGCATTAGACGATATTTGCAGGTTTGAAGTGTGAAAATCGGGAGATTCACCGACTAGACACGGTAAGGGTCACATGATCTCCAAGTAGGCTCGGCGAAATCCGCCGATATTACAACTATGGCATAAATCAAGGGTTGGGGAACCTGGGTCAATAGAACCCCTAGGGTTTTTGGGGTAAAACCTAGGGCAGTCTGGTATGAGAACATAAAAACGACAAAACGAAAACACGAACAGAAAACTAAATGAAACTCAAAACTGAAACGAAAATCTACGAAAAGCAAAAACAACAACCTAAACGACATACACCTTAATCCATGAGAGAGGAAAATGGAAAATAAAAGTACATACCCGTCTAGAACTGGAAACCCTACGTGCAATCTTAAACGCGAGATCCGTCGCCAATCGAGAGTATTTGATCAAGCGGGCGTTGAGAATGTTGGTGAATCGCCCAAAAGATTTTGGAATAGGGAATGACGAGCAACAATGGGAGTAATGACGCTTTTAAAAGGTTAAAATCAGAGTTTAAACGCCTGGCACGAGTGGCCATTAATGGCACTCGACATCAGAATCTCGAAGATCCCGTTCGGGCGGCGGTTTCGGCCGCTACAACATCTTAATCGACCAATATGCAAAGTCGGCGAAAATGGCTGACATTACATGTTGGTGAAACTCCGATGAAAGATGCGCGATGGCGGTGAATTTTGCCGCTTGCGCACATGTGAGCTTAAAACGATGTAATAGCGGTAAATTTTGCCGACATTACATCAAAACAAAAACAAACTTAAATAATATGTAAGAGCGGCAAATTTTGCCGCTCTTGCATATCAAGAGTCAAAATTTACCAAACTTAAAAATGACTAAAATTAACACCTTAACCAATTTACGACTTGAATATTCTTCACAAATATTAAGAAATCATTTCAAGGAAACGTCGTAAATGAGTTTTAAAATGTCAAATGACCTCGCACGAGAACAAGAACATCTTTTCTCGATTCGCGATCTTAGAGTGTAGATTCACGAAACGGACAAGTTTCGTGGGGTTGTCTACAAAAACGAGCGTTGTTGATTTTGAGAACAACAGCTGGCTCTAACTGGGGAACTTCCTTCAATCAAACTTTGAAACGATTGAGGGGAGTAGAATCCAGTCTCTAAGTGCCTTCATCCATGGCATTGGGCTATAGAGTCAAGCTAAAAAGAAAAAGACACAAAAGACTAAACGAAAATAAAACACAAAACTATACAAATGTACAATTTAACTTATCTGAAACTTCAAGGATTGAAGTGCTTCAGATGTTGTCCACTGTGAGGCAACAAGAATAGTGTCCCATCCTGATACTCCAGCAAGAAACTGTTCTCACCACAAAACTGATGAATGGTGAATGGACCTCTCCACAAGGAATCAAATTTTTCGTGCATTCCTTTTGGTTCTCTCCTCTTGTCCCACAACAAGACTTGATCTCCAACCTGAAACTCACGAGCCTTAGCCTTCTTGTCAAAGAGTCTCTTTACTTGATTTTGATGTTCAGCAATACGATCCACCACAACTGTGCGCTTTTCCTCAAGTTCAGTCAAATACATGATCCTTTTATCGATAGAACTATCAAACGTTCTATCTTCCAATGCCTTTACCAACTTCAACGCTGGCAATTCCAAGGTGATCGGTATCTCCGCATTTAGACCATATAGAAGTTGAAATGGCGACATGCCTATCGCTCTTTTAGGTGTAATTCTATCTGCCCATAAAGCATCAAACAATGCCTTATGCCAATTTCTCTGATTCTCCTCTACCAGCTTCCTGGTGATAGTGACCAGATTCTTATTGCTTGATTCTGCTTGACCATTCCCTTGCAGATAATAGTCTGAAGAATGGGAAAGAGTGATCCCATGCTCGTAGCAAAACTCAGTAATCTCCCAAGAGGAAAAACAAGTAGCATTGTCTGCTACAATCTTGTTTGGAGCTCCAAACCTGGAAATAATGTTCTCCTTAAGAAAACTGCATACCACCTCAGAAGTGGCGTGTTTGACTGGAATAGCTTCCACCCATTTGGTAAAATAGTCTGTTGCTGTGAGGACATAGTTATGTCCGGCACTTGATGATGGATTCACTGTGCCAATGAAGTCAATACCCCATTGCTGAAAGGGCTCCTCAATCACCACTGGTTTTAGAGGTAAGGCTGCCAATTTTGGTTTCCCAACAAACTGCTGGCATAACTCACACCTGCGTACCCAATTGTACACATCTTGGAATAATGTAGGCCAATAGTATCGAGCTCGCAGAATCTTGTGAGCCGTTACAGGTGCTGAAAAATGTCCACCACAAGCCAAATTATGGAAGGACTCCAAAAGTCTACCTTGTTGCGCTTTGTCCACGCAACGAAGAAATACACCGTCAAGACTTCTCTTGTACAAACCATTGTCCCAAAGGACGTAGTTAGCAGCTTTTAACTTGACAGTTCTCCTTTCCTTATAAGACAAGTGAGAAGGGCACTCACCATAGGTAAGGAAATGAGCGATATTGGAATATCACTCGTCAGTTGTAGTAACAAAAAGGACAGTTGGCGTGTCCACAACTTCTTCTTCGTCTCCTGTCTCTTTTGGAACGTTGTCTGCGATCAATTGGCACAAACCTTTACCCCGCACAAGCTTAGTAGGCTTGATATCCAGATCAAATTCTTGGATCTTAGCGATCCAATTACCTCTCTTTGTTCTGAACTCTTGTTGAGTTAGGATGGATTTGACTGTTGTATCAGGCACCATGACAACAGTGTGTGAGTTTAGAATATAGAACCTGAAATGCTTAACCGCTTTGACTACGGCATAGGCATGCTTCTCCCTATTCGAATACTTCAATTCATGAGCTTTGAGAGGACAACTCATAAATGATATGGGGGATTCAACACCTTCTTCATTCTGCTGAACCAGGATAGCTGAAAGTGTGTGTTCTGAAGCGTAACTATAGACTACAAAATCCTTAGTGTAATCAGGACAAACAAGAACTGGAGCATGAGCAATAGCTCTCTTGATGTCCTCGAACGCTTCCTTACCTTCTGCGGTCCAACAGAAAGCGGCCTTACCCTTCATCATATTAACAATGTGGCAGGTTTTTTCTGCAAACTCAGGAATGAACCTTCGCAGAAAATTCACCTTTCCGAAGAAAGAATGAACAGCAGTCTTACTTGCTGGCAGAGTGAGACTTTGAATAGATTTAACCCTCTCTGGGTCAATCTTAGTACCTTCCCGGGATACAATGTGCCCAAGAAGCTTACCCTTCGTCACCCCAAAAACTGACTTCTTGGGATTGAGGGAAATACCATTTTGCCGACAGCGTTCCAGCACTTGTCGCAAATGATGCGCATGATCATGACGGTTTTTGGAGAAAACAGTCAAATCGTCGAGATATACCACAATAAACTTACCCATTTCATCTCTGAAGGCGAGATCCATCGCTCTCTGAAATGTTGCGCCAGCATTGATCAGACCGAAAGGCATACTGCGATATGCAAATGTGCCCCATGGTGTGGTGAAGGCAGTTTTGAACTGATCAGCTTCGTTTACCTCTACTTGGTTATACCCTGAAAAACCATCTAACATAGATAGCATTTCTGAACCTGTCACTGTTTGCAATACTTGGTCCATGATGGGCAAAGGGTAGTTATCTTTCAAGGAAGACTGGTTGAGGTTTCTGAAGTCAACACAGATACGGATTTCTCCGTTCTTCTTCCTTACAGGTACTATGTTTGAAACCCATGTGGAATGATGAATTGGAAAAATAATCCTTGCATTCAGCATCTTCTGAATTTCAGAAAGAATCGTACCTGATATCTTTGGATTGTATTGCCTCTGCTTCTGTTTGTAAGGCAACGATCCAACTTTGAGGGGAATTTCGTGTCGAACCTCCTTAGGCCTGAAAGACTTCAGATCATCATAGGAGTAAGCCAAAACATCAATGTAATGGCGGAGGAGGGTAATGAATTTGAATCTTTCATCAGCAGTGCAACATTTTCCGATGTTGACCATCTTAGGATCTGTTTCTGTACCCAAATTGACCTGCTCAAATTCCATGGAAGAACTCAAATCCTGCTATTGTTGCCGCTGCTTGATATACCTGTCATGTTTATCAAAGAGTCTCTCAAGGGAAACCAAACCTTTTGGGATTTTATTTCCTTTCAACTGTAGAAATTCTTCGCCAGTCTGCGAATCTACCTCAGAAACATATTCACGAGGTGGCGATTCGCTTCCTTCAAAGTAAAGCTCGTCAAAACTATCCATCTTTTCTAGGAAAGCAATGATTTGATTATCGCCATTGAACACCTGCCAATGATCAGCATTATCAGGTACACTTGGTCTGAAAACCAGCTCAATAGTGTACTTGCTTCCTTTGAAATCCTTGTGAGGCACCATGAGAGTGGCGGAAACAGCCAATGAATCTGCACGGTCATTGAACTCTCTTGGCACAGCTGAAATATTGAAAGCATCGAAATCTTCAATGCAATCCCATACATGATTGCGATAGTGTCTCAATCTTTCATTTTTTGTTTGGTACAAATTTCTTACTTGACAAACTACCAATTCGGCATCCCCTTGAGCATGCAGGATCTTAACACCTCTGGCACGCGCCGCTTCCAATCTGAGCAACAAGGACTCGTATTCGGCGGTGTTATTGGTATTGTTAAACTGTAGCTTATATGAAAAAGGTAAAATATCACCTTGTGGTGATATCAAGACCACTCCGGCTTCAAAACCGGTAGAAGAACAGCTGCCATCAAATTCTAAAATCCAGACTCCATCAGAATTTGATTTCTTAGACTTTCTCTGGTCAGATGATTCCTCTTCATCGGTGAGGGAAGAATCTGGAATTGCTATACCCTTACCTGAACTTTCATCTGAAAACTCTTCTGATTCTCCATCTAACATATCAGAGCTATCACCCGATGTAGCCTCATCTGATGAATCGGAACAATCTTTAGTAGATAGAAAATAGTTACCCATTCCTGAGGATTCAAACAAAATTTGAGCTTTGGGGTTTGATGTTTGAGTAACAATATATTTCGCCTCCTTCTCAGGAAGCAGTTTCTGCATGACACCTTTAACAGGTATCCTAGCTTCAGACAAATCCATGTTCAACTCTCCACCCACATCCTTGCAGAAATTACGTCCAAGGAGGATGCCGTATGAAGCTGGAACATCAGCTACCAAGACTGTCATCTTGATTCTCTTATCCGGAAAAGCTGCAAATGCAAATTGGGCGTCCTTGATTTGACCCAAAAGTGAAACTTGCTTATTCTCCATAGAGAAACACCTCCCAAAAGTTTTGGTTAAGGTGAGGCCAAGGGCATCTGCTACCTTGGCAGGCATAACGTTGTCTGAGGCTCCAGAATCTATTACGCAATTGCTCAACTTGTGACCATTCACTAGTAGGGAAACATAGAAGGGGTCAATTTTTCCAGAAACCGCAGGAGGAGTAGTAACAAGATTGTTTTGGGTAGGTTTACTTTTGGAGGAGTCATGAGTAGCTTTAGGAAACTCTTGTCCTACAGGGACAGCCTTGTTTTTGACATATTTGGCTAATCTATCAAATTGTTCAGGATTAGCCTGTAAATATTCAACTTCAGACATTTGTATCTTAGTTCTCCTAGCATGGTCTATTATATCAAACTGCTGAAAAGAATTAGATACGGAGGAAGAAAAACCATCATTTTGATTTTTAGTAGTGACAGCACTAGTCTGAGGAGTAGAAGTGGAAGGTACAAATTCATTAGAGGCACTTACTTGTTTATTGACCACCGGGTCTTTTGACTGGAAAGGTAGAGGAGTCCCCCGTTTAGCGATTGAAATCACCGGTTGAGATTCTTCCCTGGCTTTCCCTTTATCAGCTTGAAGAGCTGACTGATTTTGAGACCTAGTGAAAACAGCATATGCTCCTTCACTCACTTCTCCTTTTTCAGCTTCGTCCTGGTAGTTCAGAAAGCTGATGGTAGAGTCGCCAGCTATCTCTTCTTCTCCTTCTGTGAAGAGATTAGCACCATTTTCATATTCCAACTCGGGTTGGAAAGAAAGTTCATTTTCCCCTTCATAGTATCCAACGGCAGAGTTGACCGGCGCTGCTTCAATAGCAAGCTTCCCCTGAGTAGGCGGAAGACGGTTTTGCTGTTCTTGATTCCTAGCAACATTGCCTTGATATGAATTGTTTGGGAATGTCCTCCTTGGTATATCTTGGTAAGAAGGAGGTGTAGATATACCTTGGGACATTTGTCTTTTGAGAGCTAGCAATTCATTTGCTAGCTTTTGCACCATGGGATCTGTGGTGCTTGTGGAATGGGTCTCAGTAGAAGAGGAGCTTTTGTTTCTATTAGTATCCCTTCTTATCTTACCCGCCAGGATAAGATCATCTTCTACCTCAGTTGCCAGAATCTGAGCCGCAGCAAGATCAGTAGGAGCAGCTCGCCTCAATAGGAAACTCACCTCCGGAAGCTGTGTGTTGATAAAGAAACATTTGAGATTCTCCGCTGTGGGTTCAGCAGCGGTGGGAATCCTGTTTCTCAATTTGTTGAACTTAGCAATGAAATCTCTCATTGGTTCATGAGGTTCCTTTTTCATCTGTGTCAGCTGTGCCAACAATGCATGAGCATCTTCCGCAGGTTTGAACCTGGCTTCGAACTTTGTTTTAAGAGTAGCCCAGTTTGTTATGGTCTGGGCTTGGAGGTGATAGAACCAATCTGCGGTAGTGCCTTGTAGTGTTTCTACAAAGAGTCGCACAGCCATGTCTTCGTGCTCGACACCTATCACACCGCAGGCTATACAGAAAGCCGCAATATGCTCATCGCTTTTGCCTTCTTCGGAGACAAGTCAGTCATTTGGATGAGCTTTCACTGAGAAGAAGTCTGACGTTGAATAGAGCTCCGCAAGAGAAACTGCAACAAAAGTCATGATCATGCAATCAGGGAAAATATGGGCAATCTGGGAAAATTGCATGTTGAGCGATCACGACTATGGGAATGCGCTTGAAAAGGGGCTATAGTGAGAGCTGGCCAAGAATCGGAGGAGAAGCGGGCTCGGGAAAACTAAATTGGAAATTTTCCAGTGTTAGAAAAATTTGAGATATTTTTTGCACGGGCGGCAAAATTCGCCGCCCTTGCATATGAGGGTTTTGCATTATTTGCATTGGCGGCGAATTTTGCCGCCTTTGCATGTTAGGAAGGTTTGGGTTGGTAGGAGCGGCAGATTTTGCCGCTTTTGCAGGCAAAAAGAACAAAGGGTTTTTATGCCCGGGCGGCGAAAAATGCCGATGCTGCATTTGATAAAATTTGCAAGTTTATATATCGGCGGCGAATTTTGCCATCATTACATGGGCTAGTTGAAGACCGATAACATCTGTTTGAGCGGCAAAAAATGCCGACGTTGCATCGAAAGGAATGGTAGAAGTTATAGCGGCGAAATTTGCCACTGTTGCATTAGACGATATTTGCAGGTTTGAAGTGTGAAAATCAGGAGATTCGCCGACTAGACACGGTAAGGGTCACATGATCTCCAAGTAGGCTCGGCGAAATCCGCCGATATTACAACTATGGCATAAATCGAGGGTTGGGGAACCCGGGTCAATAGAACCCCTAGGGTTTTCGGGGTAAAACCTAGGGCAGTCTGGTATGAGAACATAAAAACGACAAAACGAAAACACGAACAAAAAACTAAACGAAACTCAAAACTGAAATGAAAATCTACGAAAAGCAAAAACAACAACCTAAATGACATACACCTTAATCCGTGAGAGAGGAAAATGGAAAATAAAAGTACATACCCGTCTAGAACTGGAAACCCTACGTGCAATCTTAAACGCGAGATCCATCGCCAATCGAGAGTATTTGATCAAGCGGGCGTTGAGAACGTTGGTGAATCGCCCAAAAGATTTTGGAATAGGGAATGACGAGCAACAATGGGAGTAATGACGCTTTTAAAAGGTTAAAATCAGAGTTTAAACGCCTGGCACGAGTGGCCATTAATGGCACTCGACATCAGAATCTCGAAGATCCCGTTCGGGCAGTAGTTTCGGCCGCTACAACATCTTAATCGACCAATATGCAAAGTCGGCGAAAATGGCCGACATTACATGTTGGTGAAACTCCGATGAAAGACGCGCGATGGCGGTGAATTTTGCCGCTTGCGCACATGTGAGCTTAAAACGATGTAATAGCGGAAAATTTTGTCGACATTACATCAAAACAAAAACAAGAAATTCACCTTCCCAAAGAAAGAATGAATTGCTGTCTTACTAGCAGGCAAAGTAAGGCCTTGGATAGATTTGATCTTTCTGAGTCAATTTTAGAACCTTCTTTGGACACAATGTGACCAAGAAGCTCACCTTTTGTAACCCCAAAAACTGACTTCTTAGGATTAAGAGAAATACCATTTTGATGACACCGTTCCAAGACTTGTCGCAAATGGTAGGCATGATCTTGTTGCTTTTTAGAGAAAACGGTCAAGTCATCAAGGTACACTACAATGAACTTCCCCATTTCATCTCTGAAAGTGAGGTCCATTGCTCTTTCGAAAGTAGCACCGGCATTGATTAAACCAAATCGCATCCTACGATATGCAAATGTGCCCCAAGGTGTTGTGAAAGCAGTCTTGTACTGATCTACTTCACTGACTTCTACTTGATTATAGCCTGAAAAACTGTCTAACACAGACAACATCTCTGAACTAGTTACAGTTTGTAACACTTGATCCATAATAGGCAGAGGGTAGTTATCTTTTAAAGAAGATTGATTAAGATTTTTGAAATCTACACAAATACAGATTTCTCTGTTCTTCCTTATAGGAACTATATTGGTGATCCAAGTAGAATGGTGAATAGGAATTATTATCCTAGCATTCAACATTTTTTGGATTTCAGCAAGAATAGTACATGATATCTTGGGATTATACTACTTTTGCTTTTGTTTGTGAGGCAACGATCCTACCTTGAGAGGAATCTCGTCTTGGATCTTCTTGGGTCTGAAAGACTTCTGATCATCATATGAATACGCTAGCACGTCAATGTAGTGGCAAAGAAGTGTAATGAACTTGAATTTCTCATCAACAGTGCAACATTTCCCGACGTTAACCATCTTGGGATCCGCCTCATAACTCAAGTTTACTTGTTTAAATTCCATTGATGAATTTGAATCAAGTTACTGCTATTGTTTGATATATCTATCATGCTTGTCAAATATTTTTTCCAGAGAAACCAAACCTTTTGGAATCTTATTCCCTTTTAACTGCAGCTTATAAGAGAAAGGAAAAATATCACCTCGTGGAGATATTAGAACTATTCCAGCCTTAGATCTAGTGGAAGAACAACTACCATTAAATTCTAAAATCCAAATATCATTTGAATTTCCCACTTTGATATTTCTATGACTAGTAGATTCTTAGCTGGAATGAGAAGAAGGATCCTCTATCACCATACTCTCGTCTAAACTTTCTTCTGAATTTTCTTCTAAGGCCTCATATGAATTATCTAAATTTTCATCTAAAGAACTAGAAGTGTTTTCAGTGGTCAAGAAATAATTACCCATCCCTGAAGACTCAAATAAAATTTGAGCTTTTGGATCTTCAGTTTGAGTAACAATATATTTTTCTTCCTTTTTGGGAAGCAATTTCTACATGACACCTTTGACAGGTATCATTGCCTCAGATAAATTCATGTTTAGTTCTCCTCCCACATCCTTACAAAAATTGCGTCCAAGCAAAATACCATAAGAAGCTGGAACATCAGCAACTAAGACGATCATCTTTATTCTTTTCTCTAGAAAAGCTATGAATGCAAATTGTGCATCCTTAATTTGGCCTAACAAAGGTACTTGCTTATTTTCCATTGAAAAGCATCTTGGGAAGGTCTTGGTCAAAGTAAGACCGAGAGCATCTGCCACCTTGGTAGGCATGACATTGTCGGAAGCTCCCGAGTCTATGATACAATTGCTTAATTTGTGACCATTGACTAACAGAGAAATGTAGAAGGGTTCTATTTTTCCTGGAGTAACAAGAGGAGTAGGAACTAGGTTATTTTGGGTGGACCTATTCTTTGATGAGTCATGATTAGTCTCAGAAGAATCTTGTCTTGTAGGGGCAGCCTTTTTTTTATCATACTTAGCTAACCTTTCAAATTGATTAGGGTTAGCTTGTAAATATTCTACCTTAGACATCTAGATTTTGGTTTTCCTAGCATGGTCAATTATGTCAAAGAGCTGAAATGAATTAGACACAGAGGTAGGAAATCCTTCATTCTGGGGTTTAATTAGGGTAGTACTGGTCTGAGGAATAGCAGTGGAAAAAGTAGCATTGTTAGAAGAACTTGCTTATTGACAATCAGGTCCCTTGATTGAAAAGGCAATGGAGTTCCTTGTTTGGCAATTGAAATCACAGGTTGAGGCTCTTCTCTTGACTTCCCTTTATCAGCCACTTGCTAATTTGGTTGGTTTTGAGACCTAGTGAAAACAACATACGCTCCACCATATACATCTTCTTCTCTTTCTGCTTCATCTTGATAGTTCAGGAACCCAATAGTAGAGTCACTAGCTAATTCTTCTTCTCCTTCCATTCAAAGATTAGCATTATTTTCTTGATCCAAGTTAGGTTGGAAAGAATTATCCTATTCAGCTTCATAGAAGCCAACTGCTGAGTTGACTGGTGGAGTCTCCAAAGCTAGTCTTCCTTGAGTAGGAGGAAGATGATTTTTCTGCCCTTGATTTCTCGCAGCATTGCCTTTATATGAAGTATTAGGAAATGTCCTTCTTGGTATGTCTCGAAAAGGGGGAGAAGACATATTCTAGGACATTTGCTTTTTGAAAGCCAGCAACTCATTTGCTAACTTTTGCACCATAGGATCTGTGGTGCTTGTGGATGATAAATCAGTAGAGAGTTGACCTCTAGTTCTGTGTGAATCCCTTCTTATCTTACCTGCAAGGATAAGATCATCTTCAACTTTCATAGCCAAACTTTGTGCTAGAGGAAGATCAGTGGGATTAGCCCGCCTTAACAGAAAACTTACGTCAAGACGTTGAGTGTTGATGAAGAAACATTTCAGATTTTCTTCCATTGGTTGGGCGGTTGCTGGGATCCTATTTGTCAATTTATTGAACTTGACAATGAATTCTTGCATAGGCTCTTGTGATTCTTTCTTCATCTGTGTTAGTTGAGCTAACAAAGCATGTGCATCTTCCGTAGGCTTCAACCGAGCTTCAAACTTGATTCGGAGTATGTTCCATCCCGTGATGCTTTGGGATTGGAGGTGGTATAAAAAATCAGCAGCTACACCTTGCAGTGTTTCTACAAAAAGTCTCACTAATACATCTTCATGCTCCATCCCTAACACACCACAAGCTATGTAAAAAGCTACAATGTGTTCATCAAGAAGAACTTTTCCATCACCACAGAATTTTGGGAAATTCTTTCTAGAACCATGAGGTAGTTCATGCAATGGTGGTGCCAAATTCAAGGGTCCAAAAGAATTACCCCACGAACCTCGAGCTACCATAGTACGCCGGTTGAAAGGTGGAATAACAAAACTTTGATGAACCTGAGTAGATAATACTCTGTTAGTATTTGCACTAGAAGCTTCACCTAGTATAGGAGACCTACCGTTGGTAGGAGGGAAACTCCTTGTATGTTGAAGTCTTGGTATTGGAGGCAAAAGACCAAAATTATTTTTCTGCATTAACTCAAACACAGGATCAATAATTCCTTGAGCTCTCCTACTTCTTGTATACCTTGAGTCTGCCAGAATGCAATATACTTAACAAAGATTTTAAAAACAACTTAAAACAATGAATGAGGATGAAATGCTTCAAGTCAAAGCGTGAGGTTCCAAGTTGCGCGTTCAATCCCGAGAAGAGTCGCCAAAAAATTGTTGGGTAAATATTTTGTCATTAACTAACTAACGGAAAAATGGTTATATTAGCCACAACTATGATGAGAAATTTCTCTCCTCTCAGCAAGGGGAGGTTCCCTTTTCTAACTATTTCAAACTTATTTACAATAAAACTAACTTTGGGGTGATTTCATTCATCCATTTCTCTTTTTCAGAAATGATGTTTACAATGCTCACTATAAAACTCAAAATAATTTACTATTTGAAAAGTACCTACTTGTGTTGATAACCAAGAAACCCACGAAAACACAAAGTTTCTTGTTGCTTCTTATGCCAATTGAAGATAAAAGATTTTAGAATAGAGTGCATCTCAAAGTCCTCACTATATGCTGAGGTAAAATGACATGATCACGAACAATAATTTGTAGCCCAAAGTCTTCAAATTAGTTTTCATTCACAAACTTAAACTCTAATCTTAAATATAAAATAGCAGCACAAAGTATACAAATTCTAATTTGATTCACCTCCCAAACACTTGATATTCACGCTCACAATTCAAACATTCATATAAGATCAATTCGATAGAAAGGAAATAAGAACTATTCTATAACATTCACAAAATTGCTCCAAGACAAAGATTGGATGCCAACTTGCTTCTTAATATTGCTTGAAATTTGATTTACAAGATAAGCTCAAAGTCTCAAATTGCTCTTCAAAATGGCAGCGCTTCACTTCAATAGTCAAAAGATAAAAATTACAATAGAGGTCCTCTTTATTTATAGGGAGAGGCCTTGAGAAAATTTAGGAAAAACCTAACTACTTTGACTATTCAAAAATAGGAGCCCTTATTGACTTGGGACTTCCTATATTTTTACATGTAATTACATATGAGAAAAGTACATGTAAATATGTCCATAACTACAAACAAAAGACATGAAAACATAAAATAAACTAAGTTATAAAAAGTTGCATCAACTTGTATTTCCATCTTTCTTCAAATTGGCATCATACATAGTAAATGTTGCTTGCATCCCTACACTGTCTGGACTAACAGTATTCTTGAAGATCATCCGAGCCCTGATCATTGCATCCTTCACTGTGGTGACTGCCTTTGCATGATTAGTTAACTTAGATTTCAGGTTATCTAATGTTAACTGATTATCCAGAATGTTGTCCAAAGAGGAAATTGAGAAAACTTTCTCTTCAAACTCTTTTTGGAACATATGATTGAATTCTTGGATCATCTCATCTGGAGGGAGGAAGTGATGATCCTCTAATACCAAATTACATGGAAGCTCCTCCAATTTATGCAAGAGACTAACATCACTTTGTTCACTTAGCTCCTTGGCGCTTTCCAAATCTTTGATCAAGTCTTTCAGAACATTACTTCGATAGACAAATGCTTCTTTGGTCTCAACATAAGAATCACAATTTGGAATAACACCAATTGATATCAAAGTATCTATCTTCATCTTCTTCATTTTGGTCCACTTCTCATAGCTTCCCTCTAGATATTCAATATCCTGAGAAATGATATCAACCAGGTTATCAAGTTCTGTTTCGATCTTCTCAATCTTGCTTGTCTTTTCAACTGTCTATGTGAGAAGAGACACTCCTTGCACCTACATCTTTTCCAAATACTCTTCAACCAATTTCCCTTTTACGTGAGTCTTCTCTGCCTTCTGGATGACAGGATCTTCTATAGAAATTGCCTCCAGTGCGATTGACTCAGATGTCAAAGTAATTTTCCTCACCACTGCAGCCAGCTGTTCTGCCATTGCCTTGTAGTGCTCTTTCATTTCCTTCTCATGATCAAACTTCATGAGTAAGGAATTGAGTGTAGACTGGATATCAGCTTTGGCACTTTCATGAGTTATCTTCCCAAGTTCAATCCTAGAAATAGAATAGTCACTCATGCTGAAATTTTCCATAGTTGCATCTGATGGTGGATGCATAATTTCCACATACTTATGACCCTTGTCCTCTATAAGCTGAGAAAGAGTCTTGGGTTTCTTTTGTGTCTTTTCTTTCACTGGCATTAGCTTCGCAAAATCAAAGTCATCTGGAGAGATGGCTTGTTTCTTCCTCTTAGGTGTATATGCTGAAAGCCATGGAGGAAGCACTGATGTACTAATATTTGGATTAGAACCCATTGTTGATGTAGGAGGAACTGTACTGACACTTGTGGTAGTAATGATAGGAGGAGTATTAGTAAACACAACACCTGGCACATCCACATTAGCAACTTGCTCAGCACCCAAAACAAAATGTTCTAAGATTGAAGAATCACCAATGTCATAAGAGGGTGAGGACAAACTAGGAATTGAATATGAGGAACAAAGAACATTATCAAAAGTAGCTTGAGGATTATCAAAAATTGTTCTTGAAGATGATGGTGACTTAGATTATGGAATGTTAATGGGTGAAACTAGGGTAGTGTGAAGAACAAACAAAGGAGTCAAAATAGATACATTAGGTAGGGGAGAAGGGTTTTTAGTTTCTTGTGGCATATCCCTTTGTGGAAAGATGGGTGTATCTTGTAAACCTTCCCGACCATCTCCTTCCTCTTTATCCTGTTCATCTCTTTTCTCCTCTGAAGACTTATCTTCAATATCCATCTCCTCAGTGGCTTGCTCACCAACATTTTGTTCTTCAACTTCCATTTCTTTAACCTCAGACTCTTCCTCTCTGACTTTGGTCTTTTTTCCTTTAGACACAAATTTGATCCTTGGTTTGGAAACCTTGGATGTGCTTGGAGTATCACTTTTATTCTTTGTTCTCAACTCAACCTTTTTCCCTGTTTTCTCTAAGACTTCTTCCTCAGATCCAGTTATGAAATCCTTCAAAGGAACACCTTTTCTGTGAAGCCACATATTTGTATTAGCCAAAATTGGCTCAAACCTATTCCTCAAAGAAGTTACCTCCTTCTTTGACCATTGTACAATAGGCATGGGCGAGTTAGCAATATTTTCATTGACATATCTTGAACTGTCAACTTCTTCATCATCCACCATATCCTCTGGAATATCAGCCAAACTTAGATATTCAATTTGATTCAGGGTTAACCTACTATAGTCCAACTTTCTAATCTCCTCTTCTGTTCTTAAATCAGCCCAGATATCTTCGACCATTGGCTCATGAAATCGAGGTTTTCTCTTTATTCTATCTTTCACTCCCCTATAATCAAAATAGAGTCTATTTTTGAACATCTTCATAGTGACCATCTGCATTTCTGTTTCCATTGCCTTGGCCTTAGCAGTAGTTGCTACAGAATATCTACAAATCTCAATAGGAAACCTAAATCCAAGCTTTTTCAACTCCATCTGTTTGTTATGAATGACAATCATTTGTCGACACAACTCCATCAGGACAAGTTTGTCAAAGGGGAATTTTGAAAGCATATAAGGATAACCTTGATAAAAGCCAACTCTTAAATATGTGGAAGTGGAGAATTGAAGAAACAAGCAACCATAACCATTCACCACTGCCCAAACTTCATCTGAGACTCTTCTCTGTTCCAACTGTTGATCAAAAAGACACAAGAAAACAACAAAGAAGGCATCATTCACCCTTCTGAAATGATGAATTAAGCCTTTCAAAGTGAGCTAAGGATAGTACTAATAAACTAGTACAACTCTCCTATCTCCATCAGATGTTAAGCCTGGAAAACTTTTCATAGAAGCTGCTATATGCACCAGATATGAAGTCATGTAGAACTTTGAAGTAGTTGACACCTTAGTTAGTTGCTCATGAAGAGCATTACTAACTTTTTCTCCCCAGAAGATAGTCACTTTACCCTAAAGTATGATCTTGATGTATGGGTACATCCATTCATGAAAAGTTGAAGATGAAGATAGACCTCTAACTCTACTGAGAAGAGTTATTAGATCACTTACTTCCTCCACAAAGTCACTCCTGGGAAAACTCCTGGGCCATCTAGACAAATTTGGTCTAGCAGTCTTGAGCCACTTATTGTTTGTCACCCTTTTCACCTTTTCTATATATTTATCATACTCACGTCGAGCAATACCAAAATCCAGTTCTGCAACATATTCATCTCCCAGACACATGAACACCTTATCTATGAATTATGGATCAAGCCTCATGATGACATTGCCGTGAGCATCTACCACTTTCCTGGTACCTATATTGTAGAAATGAGCAGCTTGGAGAACAAACTCTATATTGTGTGCAATAATAAGGAATGAAGACATCAAATGAATGTTGCTTTTAACAATCTTTTGCATATAGGGACTGTGTTTATCTGACTTCGTTCTCTCAACAAATTCAGCCATATCCACATGGCCGATCTTTGTATCCCATTTTTCATCAATATTTGATATCATTGAAGTTACATGAAAGACACCTTGATATTTGTATTTCATTTCTTTGGATTTCTTTGGAGACAGATCAGTCATCTGGAATGAAGACTCCTTCGGATGGATTGAAGACCTCGGCAGCTTGTAGGAGAAAATGTAACAAGAAGTCATGACCTTGCAGTTAGGGGAAATTCTGGTACTTTTGGGAAATTGCATGTTGACAATCATGATCACAGGAGTGAGCTTGAAAGGGCTAAATTGCATGTGGGTCAAAAAAATGGAGGAAAGCGGGCTCAGGATAGCAATTCAGAACGTTCTCCAGAGTTAGAAAAATTTAGGAGAGTGAATGTACAGGCAGAAAAATTCGTTGTCCTTGCATGTTAAGGGGAGTTGCAAATGTCAGGGTGGTAAATTTTGCCACTCCTGCATGTTAACATAGAACATTCAAATGAATGAAAAGAAAAATTGGCCGCTTTCGCATGGAAAAGGTAACCAGTTTTGCAAAGTGTATGAGCGGTAAACATTACCGCTTTTACATAAAAGGATCGTCAAGATCACCTATTTGAGTGGTAAATTTTATTGACTCAAGTTCAAATTTTTTATGTTTAAATGGTAAATGTTACCGCTATCGCATATTAGGAAAACATGTTTCGTGTAGGGGCAGCAAGTTTCACCACCCTGACATGAAATTGGTACGCTAAGGATCATATGCATCGACAGTAGAAAAGACCGCCGATACATCGGGTCTAAATAAGAAAAAATCCTAAGGTTTTGAACATTAATCGAAATCCATTCATTCACAGGAACCTAGGTTTAAAAATTGGCAAAAATAGCCAATAGAAAACGATGGTAAAAATCTTATACAATCACTAGGGTTTAGAAACAATAAATAACAATCGATTCATACATATACAAAGACAATAACTCTTAAATCAAACAAAAACATTCATAAAAACGTAAGCAAACATTTGCGTTACATGTAAAACCCTAAAGGAAAACAAAAGCAAAGAATGAAAAACAAAAACTTACCTGTAAGAGGTAACGAAAACCCTAGGCGCAACCACAAGGAACAAATCCGCCCATACCAAATGAATCGATAGTTTGATCAGCTTTAGAGGAGGTCAGATTTGCATAATAGAAGGTTTTAAACAACAAGTAAATGAAAATAACAAACAAAAAGTACTTAAAAGGTTATTAAAAATCACATTAATTTATGGCACGAGTGCCATTAATGTGACTCAAGTTCACTCGATTTGCCTAAGATTTGTTCGAGCGGTGAAATTCACCATCTCCGCATATCATAGGCACGACATGCATGGGCGGCAAAATTTTCTGCCCTTGCACAAAGTAGCAAAAAGACCAATATGTTATGGTGGCGAAAATTACCGCTTAAACATAAACTTAGATAAAAACAAAATGCATGGGCAACAAAATTTGCCGCCCCTGCATGCAACTCAAAAACTAAAATATGCAATGGCGACGAAAATCACCAACCGTGCATGTTCACAAAAATTCTTCTAACTGTTCAAAATTGCAAAAGCCATTTATACAACTTTTGCAAACTTTGAGAAATCCAAATGAGAAAATAATCGAATAGATAATCAGGAGTGAGAGGACTATGCATGAGAATGAGATGACTCGCCTCGATTTGCGAACTTAGAGTGTAGGCTACGAAATAGACAAGTTTCGTAGGGGTCGTCCTACAAAATGAGCGCAGTTGATTTTGAGAACAACAGCTGGCTCTAACTGGGGAACTTCCTTCGATCATTCTTTGAAACAATCACAGGGAGGAGAATCCAGTCTATAAGTGCCTTCATCCATGCCATTGGGCCATAGAGTCAAAATACCAAAACAAAAAGACACAAAAAAATGAAATAAAAATGAAAAAAAATCACAAACTATACAAATATATGGATGAACTTATCTGATACTTCATGGATTGAAAGGCTTAAGATGTTGTCCACTATGGGGCAGCAAGATCGGTGTCCCATCTTACTATTCCAGTAAGAAACTATTCTCACCACAAAGTTGGTGAATGACGAATGGGCCTCTCCATAGGGAATCAAATTTCCCATGCATTCCTTTTGGCTCTCTCCTCTTGTCCCATAACAAGACTTGATCCCCAACTTGAAATTCTCTAGCCTTCACCTTTTTGTCAAACAACTTTTTAACCTAACTTTGATGCTCAGCAATATGCTCTACTACCATAATCCGCTACTCTTCAAGTTCAGAAAGGTACATTATTCTTTTATCAATAGAACTTTCAAATTTTCTATCTTCCACTGCTTTTGCCAACTCCAAAGCTAGCAATTCCAAGGTAATAGGTATTTCTGCATTCAAACCATATAGAAGCTGGAATGGTGACATACCAATTACCTTGTTAGGGGTAATTCTGTTGGCCCATAAAGCATTGAACAAAGGTTTATGCCACATTCTCTGATTCTCTTCTACCAGTTTCCTAATAATTGTAACCAAATTCTTATTGCTAGATTCTGCTTGACCATTCCCTTGCAGATAATAGTCGGATAAATGTGAAAGAATAATCCCATATTCAAAACAAAAACTAGTGATCTCATTTGAAGAAAAACATGTAGCATTATATGCTACAATTTTCTTTGGGACTCCAAACTAGGAAATGATGTTCTCCTTGAGGAACTTGCACACTACTTCAGAAGTAGCATGCTTAACTGGAATAGCCTCCACCCACTTGGTGAAGTAATCTATTGCGGTAAGACCAAAACTGTGTCCTACACTCGACGGTGGATTCACAGCACTAATGAAGTCAATGCCCCATTGCTGAAAAGGTTCTTCAATCACAACTGGTTTTAGCAGTAATGTAGCTAACTTAGGCTTCCCCATAAACTATTAGTAGAGTTCACATCTACGTACCCAGTTGTACGTGTCTTGAAATAATGTAGGCCAATAGTATCTAGCGCACAAAATTTTATGAGCTATTGCAGGTGCAAAAAAATGTCCTCCACATGCCAAATTGTGAAAAGACTCCAAAATTTTGCTTTGTTGTGCTTTATCCACACAACGGAGAAAAACTCCATCAAGACTTCTTTTATATAAACCATTATCCCACAGGGCATAGTTTGTAGCCTTTATCTTGATAGTTTTGTTCTCTTTATAAGATAAATGAGAAGGGGACTCACCATATGTGAGAAAATAAGTGATATTAGAATACCACTCATCTGTTGTAGTAACAAAGAGAACAGTTGGAACATCTTCAACCTCTACTTCTTCATCTCATGTTTCTTTTGGGACATTATCAGTAATCAGCTGACACAAACCTCACCCACGCACAAGATTGGCAGGTTTGATATCAAGATCAAATTCTTGAATTTTGGCAATCCAATTGCCCGTTTTAATCCCAAATTCTTGTTGTGTCAGGATAGATTTCACTGTTGTATCTAGCACCAAAACAACAGTATGTGAATTCAGAATGTAAAATCTGAAATGCTTCACCGCTTTGACTACATCGTAAGCATGTTTCTCCATATTTGAGTACTTAAGTTCGTGAGCCTTTAGTGGGTAACTCATAAATGAAATCAGATATTCCACACCCTCTTCATTCTACTGAACCAGAATTGCAGAAAGTGTATGCTCTAAAGTATAACTATACATTACAAAACCTTTAGCGTAGTCAGGACAAACTAGAACTGGGGCGTGGGCTATGGCCTTTTTAATGTCCTCAAAAGCTACTATACCTTCCACGCTCCAATGGAAAGTGGTCTTACCTTTCATCATATTAACAATATGACAAGTCTTCTCTATGAATTTCGAAATTAACCTTCGCAAGAAATTCACCTTCCCAAAGAAAGAATGAACTGCTGTCTTACTAGAAGGCAAAGTAAGACCTTGGATAGATTTGACTCTTTCTGAGTCAATTTTAGTACCTTCTTTGGACACAATGTGACCAAGAAGCTTACCTTCTGTAACCCCAAAAATTGACTTCTTAGGATTAAGAGAAATACCATTTTGATGACACCGTTCCAAGACTTGTCACAAATGGTAGGCATGATCTTGACACTTTTTAGAGAAAACAGTCAAGTCATTAAGGTACACTACAATGAACTTCCCCATTTCATCTCTGAAAGGGAGGTCCATTGCTCTTTGGAAAGTAGCGCCAGCATTGATTAAACCAAACAACATCTTGTGATATGCAAATGTGCCCCAAGGTGTTGTGAAAGTAGTCTTGTACTGATCTACTTCACTAACTTCTACTTGATTATAGCCTGAAAAACCATCTAACATAGACAACATCTCTAAACTAGTTACAGTTTGTAACACTTGATCCATAATAGGTAGAGGGTAGTTATCTTTTAAAGAAGATTGATTAAGATTTCTAAAATCTACACAAATACGGATTTCTCTGTTCTTCCTTACAGGAATAATATTAGCGATCTAAGTAGAATGGTGAATAGGAAATATTATCCTAGCATTCAACATTTTATGGATTTCAGCAAGAATAGTACGTGATATCTTGGGATTATACTGCCTCTGCTTTTGTTTGTGAGGCAAAGATCCTACCTTGAGAGGAATCTCATCTTGGATCTCCTTGGGTTTGAAAGACTTCTGATCATCATATGAATACACCAGCATGTCAATGTAGTGGCAAAGAAGTGTAATGAACTTGAATTTCTCATCAACAGTGCAACATTTCCCGATGTTAACCATCTTGGGATCTACCTTAGAACTCAGGTTCACTTGTTCAAATTCCATTGATGAATTTGAATCAAGTTGCTGCTGTTGTTTGATATATCTATCATGCTTGTCAAATATTTTTTCCAAAGAAACCAAACCTTTCAGAATCTTATTCCCTTTTAATTGAAGAATCTCCTCACCAATCTATGAATCTACTTCAGAAACAAATTCCCAAGGTGTAGAATCACTACCTTCAAATTAGAGTTCATCAAAGCTATCTATCTTCTTTAAGAAAGCTATGATCTGGTTATCACCATTGAAGACTTGCCAATGATCAGCATTATCTGGTACACTTGGTCAGAAGACCAACTCAATTGTGTACTTATCACCTTTAAAATCCTTTTGAGGGACCATAAGGGTGGCAGAGATGACTAATGAATCAACACAATCATTAAACTCTCTTGGTACCGCAGAGATGTTGAAAGCATCAAAACCTTCAATGCAATCCTAGACACGATTGCAGTAATATCTTAGCCTTTCATTCTTGGTTTGGTAAAGATTCCTTACCTAACAAACAACAAGATTTACATCACCTTGTGTGTGAAGATTTTTAATACCTTTAACACGAGCAACCTCCATTCTGAGTAACAATGGCTCGTACTCAGTGGTGTTATTAGTATTGTCAAACTACAGCTTATAGGAGAAAGGAAAAATATCACCTTGTGGAGATATTAGAACTATTCTAACCCCAGATCTAGTGGAACAAGAGCTACCATCAAATTCTAAAATCCAAATATCATTTGAATTTCCCACTTTGATATTTCTATGACCAGTAGATTCTTTGCCGGAATAAGAAGGATCCTCTATCACCATACTCTCGTCTAAACTTTCCTCTGAATTTTCTTCTAAGTCCTCATCTGAATTATCCAAATTTTCATTTGACAAATTAGAAGTGTTTTTAGTGGTCAAGAAATAATTACCCATCCCTGAAGACTTAAAAAAAATTTTAGCTTTTGGATCTTCAGTTTGAGTAAAAATATATTTTTGTCCCTTTTTGGGAAGCAATTTCTACATGACACCTTTGACAGGCATCCTTGCCTCAGATAAATCCATGTTTAGTTCTCCTCCCACATCCTTACAAAAATTGTGTCCAAGCAAAATACCATAAGAAGCTGGAACATTAGCAACTAAGATGGTCATCTTTATTCTTTTCTCTGGAAAAGCTATGAATTCAAATTGTGCATCCTTAATTTGGCCGAACAAAGGTACTTGCTTATTTCCCATTATAAAGCATCTCCTAAAGGTCTTGGTCAAAGTAAGACAAGAGCATCTGCCACCTTGGCAGGCATGACATTATCGGAAGCTCCCAAGTCTATGATACAATTGCTTAATTTGTGACCATTGACTAAAAGAGAAATGTAGAAGGGTTCTATTTTTCCTGGAGCAACGAGAGGAGTAGTAACTAGGATATTTTGGTCAGACCTCTTCTTTGAGGAGTAGTAACTAGGGGTAGCCTTATTTTTAACATACTTAGCTGACCTTTCAAATTGATTAGGGTTATCTTGTAAATATTATACCTCAAACATCTAGATTTTGGTTTTCCTAGCATGGTCAATTATGTCAAAGAGCTGAAATGAATTAGACACAGAGGTAGGAAATCCTTCATTCTGGGGTTTAATCGAGGTAGTACTCGGATAAGGAATAGTAGTAGAAGAAGTAGGATTGTTAGAAGAACTTACTTTCTTATTGACAGTCAGGTCCCTTTATTGAAAAGGCAACGGAGTTCCTTGTTTGGCAATTGAAATCACAGGTTGATGCTCTTCTCTTGACTTTCCTTTATCATCCACTTGCTGATTTGGTTGGTTTTGAAACCTGGTGAAAATAGCATACGCTCCACCATATACATCTTCTTCTCTTTCTAATTCATCTTGATAGTTTAGGAACCCAATAGTAGAGTCACCAACTAATTCTTCTTCTCCTTCCATAAAAAGATTAGCATTATTTTCCTGATCCAAATCAGGCTAGAAAGAATTATCCTATTCAACTTCATAGTATTCAACTACTGAGTTGACTGGTGGAGCCTCCAAAACTAGTCTTCCTTGAGTAGGAGGAAGACGATTTTGTTGCCCTTGATTTCTCGCAACGTTGCCTTGATATGAAGTATTAGGAAATGTCCTTCTTGGTATGTCCCGATAAGGGGGAGCAGACATATTCTAGGACATTTGCTTTTTCAAAGCCAACAACTCATTTGCTAACTTTTGCACCATAGGATCTGTGGTTCTTGTGGATGATAAATCAGTAGAGGGCTGACCTCTATTTCTGTTTGAATTCCTTCTTATCTTACCCGCAAGGATAAGATCATCTTCAACTTCCATAGCCAAACTTTGTGCTAGAGGAAGATCAGTGGGATTAGCCCGCCTTAACAGAAAACTTACTTCAGGAAGTTGAGTGTTGATGAAGAAACATTTCAAATTTTTTGCCGTTGGTTGGGTGGTTGCTGGAATCCTATTTGTCAATTTATTGAACTTGGCAATGAATTCCTGCATAGGCTCTTACGATTCTTTCTTCATCTATGTTAGCTGAGCTAACAAAGCATGTGCATCTTCCGCAGGCTTAAACTGAGCTTCAAGCTTGATTCAGAGTATGTTCCATCCCATGATGCTTTCGTATTGGAGGTGGTAGAACTAATCTGCAGCTACACCTTCCAGTGTTTCTACAAAATTCTCACTGATACATCTTCATGCTCCACCCCTAACACACCACAAGCTATGTAAAAAGATGCAATGTGTTTATCAGGATGGCCTTTTCCATCACCGTGGAATTTTGGGAAATTCTTTCTAGAACCACGAGGTAGTTCATGCAATTGTGGTGCCAAATTGAGGGGTCTAAAAAAATTACCCCATGGACATTGAGTTGCCATAGTATGCCAGTTGAAAGGCAGAATAACAAAACTTTGATGAACCTGAGTAGATAATACTCTGTTAGTATTTGCACTAGAAGCTTCACTTGGTATAGGAGACCTGGCGTTGGTAGGAGGGAAACTCCTTGTACACTAAAGTCTTGGTATTGGAGGCAAAAGACCAAAATTATTTTGTTGCATTAGCTCAAACACACGATCAATAATTCCTTGAGCTCTCTTACTTCTTGTATACCTTGAGTCTGCCAAAATGCAATGTACTTAAAAAAGATTTTAAAAACAACTTAAAACAATAAATGAGGATGAAATGCTTCAACTCAAAGCGTGAGGCTCCAAGTTGAGTGTTCGATCCCCAGTAGAGTCTCCAAAAAACTGTTGGGTGAATATTTTGTTGTTAACTAATGGAAAAATAGTTATATCATCCACAGCTATGATGAGAAATTTCTCTCCTCTCAGCAAGGGGAGGTTCCCTTTTCTAACTATTTCGAACTTATTTACAATAAAACTAACTTTGGGGTGATTTCATTCATCCATTTCTCTTTTTTCAGAAATGATGTTTACAATGCGCAATATAAAACTCAAAACAATTTACTATTTAAAAACTACCTACTTGTGTTGATAACCAATAAACCCATGAAAACACAAAGTTTCTCATTGCTTCTTATGTCAATTGAAGATAAAAGATTTTAGAAAGTGCAGCTCAAAGTCCTCACTATATGCTAAGGCAAAATGACACAATCATGAACAATAATTTTCAGCCCAGAGTCTTCAAATTAGTTTTCATTCACAAACTTAAAATCTAATCACAAATATAAAATAGCAGCATAAAGTTTACAAATTCTAATTTGATTCACCTCCCAAACACTTGATATTCACGCTCACAATTCAAACATTCATATAAGATCATGTGATAGAAAGGACATAAGAACAATTCTATAACATTCACAAACTTGCTCCAAGACAAAGATTGGATGCCAACTTGCTTCTTAATATTGCTTGAAATCTGATTTCCAAAATAAGCTCAAAGTCTCAAATTGCTCTTCAAAATGGCAGCGCTTCACTTCAATAGTCAAAAGATAAAAATTACAATAGAGGTCCTCTTTATTTATAGGGAGAGGCCTTGAGAAAATTTAGGAACAACCTAACTACTTTGACTATTCAAAAATAGGAGCCCTTATTGACTTGGGACTTCCTATATTTTTACATGTAATTATATATGAGAAAATTACATGTAAATATATCCATAACTACAAACAAAAGACATGAAAACATAAAATAAACTAAGTTATAAAAAGTTGCATCAACTTGTATTGCCATCTTTCTTCAAATGAGCATCATACATAGTATATGTTGCTTGCATCCCTACACTGTCTGGACTAACAGTATTCTTGAAGATCATCCAAGCCCTCATCACTGTATCCTTCACTGTGGTGACTGCCTTTGCATGATTAGTTAACTTAGATTTTAGGTTATCTAACGTTAACTAATTATCTAGAATACTGTCCAAAGAGGAAACTGAGAAAACTTTATCTTCAAACTCTTTTTGGAACATATTTTTGAATTCTTGGATCATCTCATTTGGAGGGAGGAAGTGATGATCATCTAATACCAAATTACATGGAAGCTCCTCCAATTTATGCAACAGACTAACATCACTTTGTTCACTTAGCTCCTTGACGCTTTCCAAATCTTTGATCAAGTCTTTCAGAACATTACTTTGATAGATCAATGCTTCTTTAGTCTCCACATAAGAATCACGATTTGGAATAACACCAATTGATATCAAAGTATCTATCTTTAGATTCTTTATTTTGGTCCACTTCTTGTAGCTTCTCTCCAGATATTCAATATCCTGAGAAATGATATCAAACAGGTTATCAAGTTCTGTTCTGATCTTCTCCATCTTTCTTGTCTTTTCGGCTATCTCTGTGAGAAGAAATACTCCTTGCGCCTCCATCTTTTCCAAATATTCTTCAACCACTTTCCCTTTTAGATGAGTCTTCTCTGCCTTCTGAATGACAGGATCTTCTACAGAAATTACCGGTGCGATTGACTCAGATATCAAAGTAATTTTCCTCACCACTATAGCCAACTATTCTGCCATTGCCTTGTAATGCTCTTTCATTTCCTTCTCATGATCAAACTTCACGTGTAAGGAATTGAGTGTAGACTGGATATCAGCTTTGGCACTTTCATGAGTTATCTTCCCAAGTTCAATCCTGGAAATAGAATAGTCACTAATGCTGAAATTTTCCTTAGTTGCATCTGATGGTGGATGTGCAATTTCCACATACTTTTGACCCTTGTCATCTATACGCTAAGAAAGAGTCTTGGGTTTCTTTTGTGTCTTTTCTTTCACTGGAAATAGCTTCACAAAATCAAAGTCATCTAGAGAGATGGCTTGTTTCTTCCTATTAGGCGTATATGCTAAAAGCCATGGATTAAGCACTGATGTACTAACATTTGGATCATAACCCATTGTTGATGTAGGAGGAACTGTACTGACACTTGTGGTAGTAATGATAGGAGGAGTATTAGTAAACACAACACCTGGCACATCTACATTAGCAACTTGCTCAGCACCCAAAACAAAATGTTCAAAGATTGAAGAATCACTAATGTCATAATCTAGGGTGAGGACAAACTAAGAATTGAATCTGAGGAATGAAGAACATTATCAAAAGCAGCTTGAGGATTATCAAAAATTGTTCTTGAAGATGATGGTGACTCAAAAGATGGAATATTAATGGGTGAAACTGGGGTTGTATGAAGAACAAACAAAGCAGTTGAAATAGATACATTAGGTAGGGGAGAAGGGTTTTCAGTTTCTTGTGGCATATCCCTTTGTGGAGAGATGGGTGTATCCTGTAAACCTTCCTGACCATCTCCTTCTTCTTTATCCTGTTCATCTCTTTTCTCCTCTGAAGACTTGTCTTCAATATCCATCTCCTCAGTGGCTTGCTCACCAACACTCTATTCTTTAACTTCCATTTCTTTAACCTCAGACTCTTTCTTTGAGACTTTGGTCTTTTTTCCTTTAGAAACAAATTTGATCCTTGGTTTGGAAACCTTGGATGTGCTTGGAGTATCACTTTTATTCTTTGTTCTCAACTCAACCTTTTTCCCTATTTTCCCAAAGACTTCTTGCTCAGATCCAGTTATGAAATCCTTCAAAGGAACACCTTTTCTCTGAAGCCATAGATTTGTATTAGCCAGAATTGGCTCAAACCTATTCCTCAAAGAAGTTACCTCCTTCTTTGACCATTGTACAATAGGCAAGGGTGAGTTAGCAATATTTTCATTGACATATCTTGAACTGCCAACTTCATCATCATCCACCATATCCTTTGGAATATCAGCCAAACCTAGATATTAAATTTGATTCAGGGTCAACCTGATGTAGTCCAACTTTCTGATCTCCTCTTCTATTCTTAAATCAGTGCAGATATCTTCGACCATTGGCTCATGAAATTGAGTTTTTCTCTTTATTCTATCTTTCACTCCCCTATAATCAAAACAAAGTCTCTTTTTGAACATCTTCATAGTGACCATTTGCATTTCTATTTCCATTGCCTTGGCCTTAGCATCAATTGCTACAGAATATCTACCAATCTCAATAGGAAACCTAAATCTAGGCTTTTTCAACTCCATCTGTTTGTTATGAACAACAATCATTTGTCGACACAACTCCATTAGGAAAAGTTTGTCAAAGGGGAATTTTGGAAGCATATAAGGATAACCCTAATAAAAGCCAACTCTTAAATATGAGAAAGTGGAGAATTGAAGAAACAAGCAACCATAACCATTCACCACTGCCCAAGCTTGATCTGAGACTCTTCTTTGTTCCAACTATGGATCAAAAAGACACAAGAAAACAACAAAGAAGGCATCATTCACCCTTATGAAATGATGAATTGAGCCTTTCAAAGTGAGCTGAGAATAGTACTGATAAACTGGTACAACTCTCCTATCTCTATCAGATGTTAAGCCTGGAAAAATTCTCATAGAAGCTGCTTTATACACCAGATATGAAGTCATGTAGAACTTTGAAGTAGTCGACACCTTAGTCAGTTGCTCATGAAGAGCATTACTAACTTTTTCTCCCAAGAAGATAGTCTGTTTACCCTAAGTATGATCTTGATGTATGGGTACATCCGTTCATGAAAAGTTGAAGATGAAGATAGACCTCTAACTCTACTAAGAAGAGTCATTAGATCACTTACTTCCTCCACAAAGTTGCTCCTGGGAAAACTCCTGGGCCATCTAGACAAATTTGGTTTAGCAGTCTTGAGCCACTTAGTGTTTATCACCCTTTTCATCTTTTCTATATCTTTATCATACTCACGTTGAGCAATACCAAAATCTAGTTCTGCAACATCTTCAACTCTCGAACACATGAACACCTTATCTATGAATTCTAGATCAAGCCTCATGATGACATTGTCGTGAACATCTACCACTACACTGTTATCTCTATTGTAGAAATGAACAAGTTGGAGAACAAACTTTGTATTGTGTACAACAACAGGGAATGAATACATCGGATGAATGTTGCTTTTAACAATCTTCTGCATATAGGGATTGGGTTTATCTAACTTCGTTCTCTCAACAAGTTCAGCCATATCCACATGGCAGATCTTTGTATCCCATATTTCATCAACATTTGATGTCACTGAAGTTACAGGAAAGACACGTTGATATTTGTATTTCATTGCTTTCGCTTTCTTTGGAGACGAATCAGTCATTTGGAAAGAAGACTCCTTCGGATGGATTGAAGACCTCGGCAGCTTGCACGAGAAACTGTAACAAGAAGTCATGACCTTGCAGTTAGGGGAAATACTGGTAATTTTGGGAAACTGTGTGTTGATGATCATGATCACAAGAGTGAGCTTGAAAGGGATAAATTGCAAGCGGGTCAAAAAAATGGAGGAAAGCAGGCTCAGGATAGGAATTCAGAAAGTTCTCCAGAGTTAGAAAAATTTAGGAGAGTGAATGCACGACTGGCAAAATTCGTTGCCCTTGCATGTTAAGGGGAGTTGCAAATGTCAGGGTAGCAAATTTTGCTGCTCTTGCATGTTAAGATAGAGCATTCAAATGAACGAGTGGAAAAATTGGTTGCTTTCGCATAGAAAAAATAACAGGTTTTGCAAAGTGTATGAGTGATAAACATTACCACTTTTACATAAAAGGACTGTCTAGATCACCTGTTTGAGCGGTAAATTTTACCGACTCAACATATAATGGGAAGTTCAAAGTTTTTATGTTTAAGCAGTAAATTTTATTGCTATCACATATTAGGCAAACATGTTTCGTGTAGGGGTAGCAAGTTTCACTGCCCTTACATGAAATAGGTATGCTAAGGATCATATGCATCGGCGGCAGAAAAGACCACCGATACATTGGGTCTAAACGAGCAAAAATCCTAACTTTTTGAACATTAATCAAAATCCATTCATTCATAGGAACCTAGGTTTAAAAATTGGCAAAAATCGCCGATAGAAAACAATGGTAACCATCTTATACAATCACTAGGGTTTAGAAACAATAAATAACAATCGATTCATACATATACAAAGACAATAACTTTTAAACCAAACAAAAACATTCATAAAAAACGTAAGCAAACATTTGCATTGCACGTGAAACCCTAAAGGAGAAATAAAGAAAAAAATGAAAAACAAAAACCTACTTGTAAGAGGTAACGAAAACCCTAGGCGCGACCAGGAGGAACAAATCCACCCATACCAAATGAATCGATAGTTTGATCATCTTTAGAGGAGGTCATATTCGTAGCATAGAAGGTTTTAAACAAGTAAATGAAAATAACAAACAAAAACTACTTAAAAGGTTTTTAAAAATCGCATTAATCTCTGGCACGAGTGCCATTAATGGGACTCAAGTTCACTTGATTTGCCTATGATTTGTTCGAGTGATGAAATTCACCGTCTCCGCATATCATAGGCATGACATGAATGGGCGACAAAATTTGCCGCCCTTGCACAAAGTAGCAAAAAGACCAATATGTTATGGTAGCAAAAATTACTGCTTAAATATAAACTTAGATAAAAACAAAATGCATGGGCGGTAAAATATGCTGCCCCTGCATGCAACTTAAAAACTAAAATATGCAATGGGGGGGAAAATCACCGACTATGCATATTCACAAAAATTCCTCTAACTCTTCAAAATTGCAAAAGCCATTTATACAACTTATGCAAACTTCAAGAAGTCCAAACGAGAAAATACTTGAATAGATAATAAGGAGCAAGAGGACTACGCATGAGAATGAGATGACACCTTGATTTGTGAACTTAGAGTGTAGGCTATGAAATAGACAAGTTTTGTAGGGATCGTCCTACAAAATGAGTGCAACTGATTTTGAGGACAACAGTTGGCTCTAACTGGGGAACTTCCTTCGATTGTTCTTTGAAACGATCAAAGTGAGGAGAATCCAGTCTCTAATTGCCTTCATCCATGCCATTGGGCCATAGAGTCAAGCTACCAAAACAAAAATACACAAAAAGACTAAACAAAAATGAAAAAGAAAATCACAAACTATACAAATATATAGATGAACTTATCTGATACTTCATGGATTGAAATGCTTCAGATGTTGTCCACTATGGGGCAATAGGAATGGTGTCCCATCTTGATATTCTGGCAAGAAACTATTCTCACCACTAAGTTGGTGAATGACGAACGGGCCTCTCCACAGGGAATCAAATTTCCCATGCATTCGCTTTGGCTCTCTCCTCTTGTCCCATAACAAGACTTTATCCCCAACTTGAAATTCTCTAGACTTTGCCTTTTTGTCAAACAACTTCTTAACCTGACTTTGATGCTCAACAATATGGTTTACTACCATAACCTGCTGCTCTTCAAGTTCAGAAAGGCACATTATTCTTTTATCAATAGAACTTTCAAAAGTTCTATGTTCCACTACTTTTGTCAACTTCAAAGCTGACAATTCTAAGGTAATAGGTATTTTTGCATTCAAACCATATAGAAGTTGGATTGGTGACATACCAATTACCCTCTTAGGGGTAATTCTGTCAGCTCGTAAAGCATCAAACAAAGCTTTATACCAAATTCTTTGATTGTCTTCTACTAGTTTCTTGATAATTGTAACCAGATCCTTTTTGCTAGATTCTGCTTAACCATTCCTTTGCGGATAATAGTCGGATGAATGTGAAAGAATAATCCCATATTCAAAACAAAAACTAGTGATCTCATTTGAAGAAAAACTTGTAGCATTATCTGCTACAATTTTGTTTGGGACTCCAAACTGGGAAATGATGTTCTCCTTGAGAAACTTGCACACTACCTCATAAGTAGCATGCTTAACTAGAATAGCCCCCACCCACTTGGTGAAGTAATCTATTGCAATAAGAAAAAATTTGTGTCCCACACTCGACGGTGGATTCACAACACCAATGAAGTCAATGCCCCATTGCTGAAAAGGTTCTTCAAACACAACTGGTTTTAGTGGTAATGCAACTAATTTTATGAGTTGTTGCAGGTGCAGAAAAATGTCCTCCACATGCCAAATTGTGGAAAGACTGAAACTTTGCTTTCTTGTGCTTTATCCACACAATAGAGAAAAACTCTATCAAGACTTCTTTTATACAAACTGTTATCCCACAGGACATAGTTTGCTTCTCTTTATAACATAAATGAGAAGGGCACTCACCATATGTGAGAAAATAACTGATATTAGAATACCAGTCATCTGTTGTAGTATTTTAAAGGGAACAGTTGGAACATCTTCAACCTCTACCTCTTCATCACCTATTTCTTTTGGGACATTATCAGCAATCAGCTGACACAAACCTCTCCAATGCACAAGCTTGGTAGGTTTGATATCAAGATCAAATTCTTAAATTTTGGCAATCCAATTGCCCCTTTTAGTCCCAAATTCTTGTTGTGTCAGGATAGATTTCACTGTTGTAGCTGGCACCAAAACAACAGTATGTGAATTTGGAATGTAAAACATGAAATGCTTCATTACTTTGACTACAACGTAAGCATGTTTCTCCATATTTGAGTACTTAAGTTCATGAGCCTTTAGTGGGTAACTCATAAATGAAATCAGAGATTCCACACCCTCTTCATTCTGCTGAACCAGAATCGCTGAAAGTGTATGCTCTGAAGCATAACTATACATTATGAAACCTTTAGTGTAGTCAGGACAAACCAGAATTGGAGCACGGGCTATGGCCTTTTTAATGTCCTCAAAAGCTACTTTACCTTCCGCACTCCAACGGAAAGTGGTCTTACCTTTCATCATATTAACAATATGACAAGTCTTCTTTGCGAATTCCAGAATGAACCTTCGCAAGAAATTCACCTTCCCAAAGAAAGAATGAACTATTGTCTTACTAGCAGGCAAAGTAAGACCTTGGATAGATTTGACTCTCTCTGAGTCAATTTTAGTACATTCTTTGGACACAATGTGACCAAGAAGCTTACCTTCTATAACCCCAAAAATTGACTTCTTAGGATTAAGAGAAATACCATTTTGACGACACCGTTCCAAGACTTGTTGCAAATGGTAGGCATGATCTTGACTCTTTTTAGAGAAAATGGTCAAGTCATCAAGGTACACTACAATGAACTTCCCCATTTCATCTTTAAAAGCGAGGTCCATTGCTCTTTGGAAAGTAGCACGAGCATTGATTAAACCAAACGGCATCCTGCGATATACAAATGTGCCCCAAGGTGTTGTGAAAGCAGTGTTGTACTGATCTACTTCACTAACTTCTACTTGATTATAGCCTGAAAAATTGTCTAACATAGACAACATCTCTAAACCAGTTACAGTTTGTAATACTTGATGAATAATAGCCGAGGGTAGTTATCTTTTAAAGAAGATTGATTAAGATTTCTGAAATCTACATAAATATGGATTTCTCTGTTCTTCTTCCTTACAGGAACAATATTGGCGATCCAAGTAGAATGGTGAATAGGAAAGATTATCCTAGCATTCAGCATTTTTTTGATTTCAGCAAGAATAGTACTTGATATATTTGGATTATACTGCCTCTGCTTTGTTTGTGAGGCAACGGTCCTACCTTGAGAGTAATCTCATGTTGTATCTCCTTGGGTCTGAAAGACTTCAGATCATCATATGAATACGCCAGCACATCAATGTAGTGGCAAAAAAGTGTAATGAACTTGAATTTCTCATCAACAGTGCAACATTTCCCTATGTTAACCATCTCAGGATCCTCCTCAGAACTCATGTTCACTTGTTCAAATTCCATTGATGAATTTCAATCAAGTTGTTGCTATTGTTTGATATATCTATCATGCTTGTCAAATAATTTTTCTAGGGAAACCAAACCTTTCATAATCTTATTCCCTTTTAATTGAAGAGTCTCCTCACTAGTCTATGAATCTACTTCAGAAACATGTTCCTGAGGTATTGAATCACTACCTTTAAAGTAGAGTTCATCAAAGCTATTTGTCTTCTCTAAGAAAGCTATGATCTGGTTATCACCATTGAAGACTTGCCAATGGTCAGCATTATCAGGTACACTTGGTTGGAAGACCAATTCCATTATGTACCTATCACCTTTAAAATCCTTGTGAGGGACCATAAGGGTGGCAGAGATGGCTAATGAATCAGCACGATCATTAAACTCTCTTGGTACCCCAGAGATGTTGAAAGCATCAAAACCTTCAATGCAATCCCAGACACGATTGTGGTAATGTCTTAGCCTTTCATTCTTGGTTTGGAAAAGATTTCTTACCTGAAAACAACAAGCTCTACTTCACCTTGTGCGTGAAGATTTTTAATACATTTAACACGAGCAGCGTCCATTCCAAGTAACAATGGTTGATGCTCAGCCATGTTATTAGTATTGTCAAACTGTAGCTTATAGGAGAAAGGAAAAATATCATCTTGTGGAGATATTAGAACTATTCCATCCCCATATCCAGTGGAAGAACAACTACCATCAAATTCTAAAATCCAAATATCATTTGAATTTCCCACTTTGATATTTCTATGACCAGTAGATTCTTCACCGGAATAAGAAGAAGGATCCTCTATCACCATACTCTCGTCTAAACTTTCCTCTGAATTTTCTTCCAAGTCCTCATTTGAATTATCTAATTTTTCATCTGATGAACTAGAAGTTTTTTCAGTGGTCAAGAAATAATTACCCATCCCTGAAGACTTAAATAAAATTTGAGCTTTTGGATCTTCAGTTTGAGTAACAATATATTTTGTTTCCTTTTCAGGAAGCAATTTATACATGACACCTTTGACAGGTATCCTTGCCTCAGATAAATCCATGTTTAGTTCTCCTCCCACATCCTTACAAAAACTGCATCCAAGCAAAATACCACAAGAAGCTGGAACATCAACAACTAAGATGGTCATCTTTATTCTTTTCTCTGGAAGAGCTATGAATGCAAATTGTGCATCCTTAATTTGGCCTAACAAAGGTACTTGCTTATTTTCCATTGAAAAGCATCTCCCAAAGGTCTTAGTTAAAGTAAGACTAAGAGCATCTGCTACCTTGGCAGGCATGACATTGTCGGAAGCTCCCGAGTCTATGATACAATTGCTTAATTTGTGACCATTGACTAATAGAGGAATGTAGAAGGGTTCTATTTTTCCTGGAGCAACAAGAGGAGTAGTAACTAGGTTATTTTGGGCAGACCTGTTCTTTGAGGAGTCATGAATAGTCTTGGAAGAATCTTGCACTGTAGGGGCAGCCTTGTTTTTAACATACTTAGCTAACCTTTCAAATTGATCAGGGTTAGCTTGTACATATTCTACCTCAGACATTTGGATTTTGGTTTTCCTAGCATGATCAATTATCTCAAAGAGCTGAAATGAATTAGACATAGAGGCAGGAAATCCTTCATTTTGGGGTTTAATTGGGGTAGTACTGGTCTGAGGAATAGCAGCAGAAGTAGGATTGTTAGAAGAACTTACTTGCTTATTGACAGTCGAGTCCCTTGATTGAAAAGGCAATGGAGTTCCTTGTTTGGCATTTGAAATCATAGGTTGAGGCTCTTCTCTTAACTTTCCTTTATCATCCACTTGCTGATTTGGTTAGTTTTGAGACCTAGTGAAAACAACATACACTCCACCATATACATTTTCTTCTCTTTCTGCTTCATCTTGATAGTTCAGGAACCCAATAGTAGAGTGGCCAGCTAATTCTTCTTCTCCTTCCATAAAAATATTAGCATTATTTTCTTGATCCAAGTCAGGCTGGAAAGAATTACATGGAAGCTCCTCCAATTTATGCAAGAGACTAACATCACTTTGTCAAACTTGAAATTCTAGATAGGTCAAACTTCATATAATTAGACTTAAGACATCATAGAAGTGTTGGAAACAAGGCAGATAACTGAGAGGGGGGGTGAATCAGTTATCTTAAATATCTTAACTTTCTTTTCTTCTTTAATATTAGTGCGTCATCAAAACATAAGAGCATACATAATCATGAGAGTAGAAATAGAATTAACACACATACCACAAGGATTTTTACGTGGAAAACCCTGTTAAGGGAAAAACCATGGGGTGACTAACCCAAGATTGTATTCTCTGTTAAAAGAATAAGAATTACAAAATGGCACTTGCCAATTAGGGCTCACTACCCAAGCACACTGCTCACAAGAGGCACACTGCGTACAAGAGACTCACTGTCTACAATGTTTATGGAAGGTAACCAAGTGTTTGAACTGAGAAGAGGCATCCACATATGCTGAGGTTCAGTTCTGGTTAGGCTCAATATACTGATCTATTGCACTTCATTCTTCCTCTGCTTTAGTGCTGCTGTTTTGTCACATACCGGACTTGTATTCCTACTTCCACTCTGCTTTCTGCCTTTCTTTGCACACTATGTCAACACACACACACCCCTTCATACCAAAATCCATCTGGTATATATATCCGCACGAAGGATTTCAACATCTTTCCATTTGGCAACCGGAATGCTCAAGATATTTACTAAACACTGATCTGTCGGTTGGATCCATGCTTAATATGTGATGCGTATAAAAAACATATATATAGAAGTCATCAATCATGTCGGCCAACCATGTATGATTCCTTAAATAGCTTGACCATCATCAATTTCTCATCCGGATTAAGGTCTGATGCTTTGCTGGTCAGTTCTTCCTCAGTTTGCTCTTCTTGTCAGGAACCCAACACTTAGATGCTCATATCTTTTCACTCTTTCATCATTGGAGGCTCAATCTCTAGAATATAGTAGTAATGGTACTCCTCTTGACTTCCTGAAATCTGCACTTTGCTAAGATACATCCTCTGAGAGATCCGGACCTGATTGTCAGACCTTGTTGCATGCTCTGTTCTTGTTCACTGGACCAAAATACTCTTCAATCTGACTTCCGGTAAAGACATACTATGTGCTGTGGATGTGTGGGATGAACTTTGTTGCCATCAATGACAACAATCATGAAGCCACACAGTGTCTCTTGCTAACAATCTCCCCCTTTGGCATTGATGGCAACACTTAGTGAAAAATGACTAAGTGTCATAGCAAACTCTCCCTTTGGTTGATGCTTTGTCTTATGTACATTTTTACCGGAGCTCCCCCTTAGCTGGATACCACATTTTTCACTACCCCTTACTCCCCCTTTGACATCAATGGCAAAGGGTGAAATCCGCACACCAAAATTTGCAAAAATCAATCTATACATTGCCGCATAAGTATATATACATGTTGTACTTACATATACTTAAGTATATCCACAAATGTGGTTTTCAACTAGACAAATTTTGTTGCCCAACTCTGCTTCATCCTGTCCAAAATTGAGATGTGACCACTCAACAAAAATGCAAAAGCTTCTACCCTCTTTAAGTCTGTCGGATCACTAGTCCAGGCTGTGGTCTGAGCATCAGTTAGGGCCTCATGCATGGCCTCTAACTTAGGGATAATTATCCCTCTTAGTTCACTTATTCTGGTTATTCTATTCTTCTTCTCCTTCTCAAGCCTCTTTATCTCATTTATAGTGGCAATAGCCTGGCACTCTTGATTCATTATGGATGAGGTTAGAGGATCAAAATTTTGAGATAAACTTGACAATTTACCCTCATGTTCTTCCATCTTCTTTGCAATGTCTGCTGTCACTATGGACCAAGATAAACAAAATTTATATAATTCTCCACCATCTTTAAGAGCATTTTCTAGGCTCTTTATCCCAATATCCAGATTTCTCCTATCATTTGCTATGAGTCCCTACACTTCAGAGAATCTCTTTCCCAAAAACTCTTTCTAGACTTTCTCTTCTACTGATTTCTCTAAAGAATCAAAATGTGTGCTAACAAAATTAACAAGAGATTTTAGATTACCAGATGAAGAGGCCGAAAGATCCTTTTAGAAGGATAGCATGATTTTCTCTAGCACACCAGATGCAATCTCTATTAGCTCACAGTCTTTCATGGGAGACTTCAGAAGCTTTTCTTTTGCTTTAGCTTGAGCAAAAGATGCTACCTTCATTGTCTGGACCGGAGAGAGGGAGTCAAAATTGAGTGGTCCTTGAAATAATTTCGGTTCATCTATCTCTAACATTTCTTTGTTCAAGAAACTCTTTACTGCCTCAGTAGTGTCTCTTGCTGGAGACAGAGTCTTCTTTCCTTTTGCCACCTCAGAACTGTCATCTGGGATTTTCTCTGTTTGAACTTCTTCTCTTCCCTTTACCTCTTCTTATTTACTAATTTTCTTTTCTATTCTTTCTTCTCCTTCAATTCCGGAGTCTGCTGGGGGATCTGAAAGAGAGATGTTTACTCCTTCATCGACTTCCTCTTTCGGAATAGAGGAATCCAAGTCCTTAGTCTTCTCTTCATCCATCTCTTTGGACTCTTCTATATTTTTCTCAGAAGATTCTTCTTTTGAAGTACTTAATCCCTCAACATCCATGGTAGAGGGTTCTTCATCTATTTCCTCTATAACTGGGAGATTAAATCTCATAAAGGCATTCCAGAGGATGTCTTCTGTCTATTTTTCTACCTGATCTATCTCTCCAAGCATAAGTTTATTCATTCTGGATTTGCTCCTAAACTCATCCTTGCAGTCCTAGAAGATCATGTTCATCTTTTTTGGAGTAATGGAAGGATAGAGCTAAATAGCTATCTGTTCCCAAATCTCCCAATCCTTTTCCTTGGCATTGTCTTTTCTGAGTTCAAGTACCTTCTCTAAACTTTTGGGAATTAGAGAGATGATTTCAATGAATGCTTTATTATAAATGTTCAGGTACTTAACTGTAGCTTCTTCCAAGATCCTTTTGTCTGTCACTATACTCATCATAAAATTCTGTCATTGGTTGCAGATTTCCATCCACAGTGATTGCCTTGATGATATCATCAATGGAGAGAGTAGGCCTTTCAACAAATTCTTCTGCTTCATCTTCCTTGTTTTCACCGGTAGAGGATTCCCCAAAAGTTTTCTTTTTCTTCTTCATTTTCTTAACCTCCTCATCAGTCTCTGTCTCTTCATCATCCTTCTAGCTTGTGTATGACCTTGTGGCCTTTGTCTTTATTCTCTTCTCTCCTTTTCTAAATGTCTTTGCTTCTGGTTTTGAGGCTTTTGGGTTCTTAGAGGTGGCAAGTGCAGAGTTCTTTGAGGATCTAGTCCGGGAGGGTGTTAGGGTTAGCTAGCAGAAGATATCAATTAAATGCAAATAAAGATTAAACAGAGGAATGGAAATACACAGAAATAATAACAGCGAGAGACAAATTTTAACGTGGTTCACCCAAACTCGGGCTACATCCACCAAATAGAGAGTCCAATATTATTATCCAGTAAATCAAACCGATTACAACCAGCAATCCCTGCAACTCAATCCCACTGCAAATGCTACAATACAATATCTATATATCAAAACCCTAACCCCTAGCTGCTTTTTATCAAGCCCTTTTTGTCGGTTACAAAAAATAGGGTTTTCTTATGTTGGTCACAAAAAATAGAATTTTTTATGTCGGCTCTAAAAAAAATTTCTTGGGGGCTGCGCCCCCGAACCCCTACCTCTCGGGGGCTGCCACCCTTGAACCCCCGCTCGGGGCCCGGCCCGGCCTGGAACCCTAGCAAGGATACATGGCTAGTGTACAGTACTTTCCTGATCAGTCGCCACCTACCAACAATCTCCCACTTGGAGACTGATCAGGCTCCACACCAAACAGAGGGGGCTTGCACCAGAACACTTTCTTTTTCTGCTTCTTGTCTTTCTTTCTCTGCTCTTTCTACTTTCTCTCTATTGGCATCAACTATCTCCTTTGATATGCCATATTTCTTGGCAATTTCCTCTACTTCCTTCCTGACTTTTCTCTTTATTTCAGGTTGCCTTAGTTCAACATGAATTTTCGCACTCAATTCTTGAAAGGTTCCAAACCTTTCTGCCTCAGGGTCCTTAGGCTGACTCAGCAAGTGTTGGACATGTAGCTCCAAAATTTTCTCATCTACCTCATAGCCCATTGGCATAATCCAGACTGTTCTGGGTTCCACTTCCTCCATTAGGCATTGATCAGTGTCTACCATGAAGCACACTGTATCCTTGTATTTTTCAACTAGAGATTGGGGGATTCTCTCTCTTGACTGCATCATGCCTTGGAAGTTTTTGAAGTATCCCCAGAGTGCTGTACTTTGTGCCTTGGCATCACCAAGCCCATACATATAATCTCTGATTTGTATGGCAACTGGTCTATCATTTTGCCATACCCAACCACTTGATCCGGGTAGCTTATTCATATAGTAAAAGAATAAACATAGTATTAGCCCACCATACTTGAATGAGTTTTTCATGTCCTTTTTGATCTTTTGCAAGTTTTCTAACAGTTGGCTCAGGAGAAGCTCACATAGACATAGTCTGCATTTTCCCTTAGCATCTGATATACAGTGCATATTGCAGTTCTGAATACATAATTCTCCCTGCTAGAGTGATAAATTTTATAGCCAATTATCATAGAGGCAAATTTGATATCCAGATCTGTGATATCTTCTATTGGCATTGTTCTCTTGTCAAATTTTGATCTGGTAGCCTCACTTACTGTTTGGTTCTTGACTGATTTGAGAGTAGGCAACCCACCGGATGAGTGCAATTTGGTTACTGCCCTAATGGCATCTTTTGTAATCTTGAATGGCCTCATCAACCACATGAAGTTGTCATGTATTCTACTAAGAACATACTGGACCCATTCATCCTCTACAAAACAGGGAAAGTGGATGCAATGTCCAAAATGCTTGTCCCAGAGGGCCTTGTATTGAGGTTTAAATTCAAATGTTTCATCTATTAATTGCTTATGATATATATCCATAAGCTTTGATTCTCAAATTCCTCAATATTTGCATGGATGTATACCCTAACAACTTCTACATGTAGAACCCCATGCGGAATACTAGAGAATGCGCCTAAGGGATCAAGTTCTAAGGATTTGTAAGGATGTTTATTGAATTTTGGGCGCGGCCTATCAGTGATCTTAACAACATTTGGAGTAGCCATCTTACAAAAGATTCAGAGAGAGATATTCAAGAGCAGAAATACCTTTTTACGCTTTTAGGGTTCACGTTATGAGCCGAAAAGATCACTGGTTGAATTAGATTCTGTAGTTGATCTTTGAGAAGGTTGAAGCAATTTTGTTCGCAGAGCTCTTTCTTTCTTCTCCTCGAATGCAAATGTGCAAATAATGAGCAAAGGAACCCTTTTATCTTTGTGCAAACCCTAATTTCATATTGCAATAAATGCACAACTCAAGTCATTCTAGTTGCCTTATTCTGAGAGAGATCTTTCCGAATCACTGAGATGCACTTAGTGTTATTTTTGGTGATAATTGACAATGTATCTCCTTTCCTTGAATCATCCCATTTATCCACAGATCCAGATATTTCAATTTAGAATCACACCGGATCTAACTGTGAAAATTCTACTTTTGCCGGATGGCTATCAAACTGGATCAATCTTGGATGATTAAACTCTTCAAAGCTTCTTGCGGATCTTTCATATTTTTACTGAGGGTTATTTAGATATATCTCTCAGAGCCCTTTAATCTACAGCATTCCATGTGCCAAATTTAGGCACCAATTGGCTAGCTGGGGGAATTTATTTTCCTTTGTGACTCCCCCTGAGCCAGAGCTCATCTAATTTAGTTTTCAGAAGGAATATCAGCACCAGGTTCTGGTGCGGATCCATCCCCAACATTTTTTGTATTTCTCTATACCCAAATCTTGTTCATCTCCCTTTGAACTTCATCCACATTCACTTTTTCTTTTCCTTTGTCTTGATTTTGATTATGATGCACCAGACCCTTGTTACCCTGATTCTTACTTCTGTAGAATTTGGAAATATGTCTGGATCTATTGCAATTGTAGCAAACAACATTTCTTTACATATTTGACTAATATCCTCTTGATCTGCATTAATTAGCCATATGTCCCATTCTATTGCATGCAAAGCATCTATCATTGAATGAATTGTTTGTTTGCATATTTCTACATTCATGAGATTTGTGACCATACCTTTTGCAGTTAAAACATTGTCTGGAGAAGGGTGAATTAGTCTGGTTCATTCTTCTTCTGCACTGATTTGCTTTATGATCGAAGTTATTGCAATTGTAGTAGTATCCATTGAATGATGGATATCTTTGAGCATTTGGTTGCCTTACTGGAGGTCTTCTAGGCATGTTCCTTGGATTTCCTGATCCAGAGTTCTTTTGAACAGATCCAGAGCTTTCACCTTTTTCATACCCCAAGTCATGCTTGTCATCTACCCTCTTTTGGCTTTCAAGAAGAACTTAAAGTTGAGCAGAGCTTATTTTGAATTTCTCTTTGTATTCATTTGTTGTTTGAAGATCCCTTTTTAGAGTGTCTATCTGATTCTCAGGTTGTTCTTCATTATTTCTAGCTTCTTCAAGATCAGATTCCAGATGCATAATTATTCTATCCATTTTGTGGTAGTCTTTTGACTTCTCCTTGAGAGATTGTTTTAGATTATCTTCAATTTTTCTTTTCTCTTCAATTTCTTGGGTGAATTTCATAACCCCTGATTCCATTTCATGTCTTACCATAGTGACCTCTTTTGATAGCTTCTCACATAACTTGTTTTTCTCATTTAGGTCTTCATTAGTGAGATTGCTCAAGATCATCTAGGGTAGACTGAAGTTGTTCCCTCATACCATACATATCCATTGAGATTCCCAGATCTTCCTCAAGCTGTTAGGCTCTATTTGGAGGAATTTGGCTCTGATACCAATTATTGGAAACAAGGCAGATAACTAAGAGGGGGGGTGAATCAATTATCTTAAATATCTTAACTTTCTTTTCTTCTTTAATATTAGTGCAGCACAAAACATAAGAACATACATAATCATGAGAGCAGAAATAGAATTAACACACATAACACAAGGATTTTTACGTGGAAAACCCTGTTAAAGGAAAAACCACAGGGTGACTAACCCAAGATTGTATTCTCTATTAAAAGAATAAGAATTATAAAATGGCACTTGCCAATTAGGGCTCACTACCCGAGCACACTGCTCACAAGAGGCACACTACCTACAAGAGACTCACTATCTACAATGTTTATGGAAGGTAACCAAGTGTTTGAACTAAGAAGAGGCATCCACATATGCTAAGGTTCAGTTTTGGTTAGGCTCAATATACTGATCTACTGCACTTTGTTCTTCCTTTGCTTTAGTGCTTCTGTTCTATCACATACTGGACTTGTATTGCTACTTCCGCTCTGCTTTCTACCTTTCTTTGCACACTATGTCAAAACATACACACACACCTTCATACTGAAATCCATCTGGTATATATATCCGCACCAAGGATTTCAACATCTTTCCAGTCGGTAACCAGAATACTCAATATATTTACTAAACACTGATCTGTCGGCTAGATCCATGCTCAATATGTGATGCGTATCAAAAACATAGATATAGAAGTCATCAATCATGTCAGCCAAGCATGTATGATTCCTTAAATAGCTTGACCATCATCAATTTCTCATCCGGATTAAGGTCTGATCCTCTATCGGTCAATTCTTCCTCAGTCTGCTTTGCCTGTCAAGAACCCAACACTTAGATGCTCATATCTTTCCACTCTTTCATCACTGGAGGTTCAATCTCTGGAATATAGTAGTAATGGTACTCCTCTTGACTTCCCCAAATCCACACTTTGTTGAGATACATCCTCTGAGAGATCCAGACTTGATTGTCAGACCTTGCTGCATGCTCTGTTGTTCACCGGACCAAAATACTCTTCAATCTGACTTCCAGTAAAGACATACTATGTGTTGTGGATGTGTGGGATGAACTTTGTTGCCATCAATGACAAAAATCATGAAGCCACACAGTGTCTCTTGCCAACAAGAAGTATGTAAATGCAATAGAGGATAGACTTGTGATCAAACAAAGCATCAATTTGCAAACACAATATCAAGCTAATCCCTATCTGTAGTTGTTCATAATGAAACATAACTCACAAATACAGGCATGACATTAATTTGTTGATATTCTTGGTACATAGGCCATTCATGATTGAGAGTTATATACATAATGAACATCTATAGATTAGTGTGAACGGTTAGACATTAAATGTTCAGGGATTAAATGATAGAATTAGATAATCAAGTGAAGGAGACAAGTACAGGTATGATCAAGTGATTACATATTACTGTTGATAACTGAGAGGGGGGGTGAATCAGTTATCCTAAACTTGTTTCCAATTCAAACACCTAAATCCACTTTGTTATTTAATAGCATAGCAATTAATCATTCATGAAAGCATAAAGCATAAACACCAGAGCAGATACACATCAACACATGAGACACCAAGATTTTGACGTGGAAAACCCGGTCAAGGGAAAAACCACGGGCTGATTAACCCAAGGATTATTCTCTGTTAGAAAAATAAGAAAAATAGATGGCACATTCCAATTAGGGCTCACTGCTCGAGCACAATGCTCACAAGAGGCTCACTGCCTACAAGAGACACATTGTCTACAAAGTAACAAGTATGACAAATTTGAACTGGAGATTGACATCTTTACCATGCCTGGATCAGTTCCATTTAAGCCCAAAAACTTCTGCTCTGCCTTTTGCACTCCTCTTCGCTACCACACACTCATCACACCAAGACACACTTCAAAATGAATTCACAATCCCTTATTTATACAAGGCATCAACTTAGGAACAATCATCTAAGTTGGAAAACACCTACAAGATCATCCGCAAGACATGTAATACATCCGGTTGGCTAGTCTCAGGAAGAACACCAACAATTGGTGGTCTTTACATCAAATCCAAACTCTAACTTCAATGTGGACCACCAATAAGAATTGTGCACAATCCAAGGATCACCAAAACCTTTCTTGAGTCACCAAGAACATCTGCACTCTATCAGCTTACTGGAATTCTTCTCTTCTTCATTTGGAACTTCAAGAACACAGTCTGTCGCCACTGTCACAATGAAAAAGGTGCTTCTGGATCTCCAAACCATGAACAAATCTAGTTGTCACTTCACACTAACTTCTTCAACACTCCCTCCAATCCGTAGAATGAGATAATGCAATTCCGGAGCTCACTGGACCAATCTGTGACACTCTGTCACCACTGAACATCTGCCGGAACCGGTTCTACTAGAGCGACCATAACTTCTTCATATCTTCATGCAGACCTCTAAAATCTTGACTGGAGCATCTCAAGACTCATATCTGAAAACCCTTTAAACCACATCCTTTGATATTCATCTTATCTTGGACTTTTACCTTAATGTCATCATTGTTCTTCACTGTTCCTGATTGAGGCTAATTTTCTCATATCCTCAGCACACATCTCATCCAATCCTTCTCATTAATGCAATATGAGTATGTTGACATCAATGACAACACTGGTTATCCTCATACTTGCAACAATCTCCCCCTTTGTCATTGATGGCAACATATGATGTGAAAAACCATCAAGACAAGAACTTCTCCTTTCTGTCACAGCTCCCCCTATCAGCAACAACTCTTCACATGTCTTCTCTTTCTTTACTGCTCCCCCTTTGATCAACAACCACTTGTTTTTCACATGTCTTCTCTCCCCCTTTGACATCAATGGCAAAGGGCTCATACTTGCAATTTTAACATATCAGAATCATACCAGCTGCTCCCCCTGAGTAGCAGCTCCGCATCACCAATCCGGATCACAAGATATGATTGTGATATCCACCGGACTGATGCACATCAGTGCATCCTAGTTCATCACCGGAGGGGAAATAACCCTTAACTTCTCCCTGAGAAACTCAAAAGAGTCCTTGCGAAGAGGTTTAGTAAAGATATATGCAATCTGATACTTAGAGGGCACAAACTCCAATCTAACTTCATCTTTGTTCACTTGCTCTCTCAGAAAGTGAAACTTAATAGATATATGCTTAGTCTTAGAGTGTAGCACTGGATTCTTAGAAATATTTATTGCACTTGAATTATCACAGAAGATTGTGATAGGCTCCTCAAACTCTATTTTAATATCTCTTAGCATCTGCTTCATCCATAAAACTTGAGTGCAACTACCTACCGCTGCAATGTATTCTGCTTCAGTTGTAGACAAAGATATTGCATCTTGTTTCTTGCTTAGCCAAGAAATTAATCTCTTTCCCAAAAAGAATGCTCCACCACTGGTACTCTTCCGGTCATCCACATCTCCTACCCAATCTGCATCTATGTATGCATGAAGAGAGAAATTATGATCTCTAGGATACCACAAACTATACTCCATTGTCCCTTTTAGATATCTAAAAATTCTCTTGATTGCCATGACATGAGATTCTCTGGGATTAGCCTGGAATCTAGCAACGAGACCAATAGCTTGCATAATATCTAGTCTAGTATGAGTGAGATACAACAATCCACCAATCATTGATTTGTACTTTGTCTAGTCTGCCTTAGGAGAGTCATCTTCTTTGCTCAACTTGCATCCGGTTGCCATGGGAGTATTCATTGGCTTTGAATCTTCCATCCCAAATTTCCTCAACAATTCTTTCACATATTTGGTCTGAGAAATGAAGATCCCTTTCTTTGTTTGAGTAATTTGTAGATCCAAGAAGAAATTCATTTCACCAAGCATAGACATCTCAAACACACTTTTCATTTGATTTGCAAAAGTTTTACACATGCTATCTTTTCCTCCAAAGATGATATCATCAACAAATACTTCAACAATCAAGATGTTTTCATGATCAATTTTAAAATATAAGTTACTATTAGTAGTACCTTTGTTGAAACCAATCTGCACAAGATGCTTATCCAATCTTTCATACCAAGCTCTTGGGGCTTGCTTCAATCCATACAGTGCTTTCTTCAACTTGCAGACCATATCACCATGATCAGACAATTGAAATCCATCCGGTTGCTCAATGTATACTTTTTCTTCCAAATCACCATTTAGGAAGGCAGACTTGACATCCATCTGATATACCTTGAAGCCTTTCAAACCTCTTATTTCCTATATGGTCGACATTGCCTCATGAAAAACCTGAACATGGTCAATGATGCCTTAAGTTGAAGATACCTTTGTCTCTTTGCAATATGGTAAAAGATCCCAAGATTCTTTTTCAAATCATGCATGGTAACCAAATATGGTTAGGGGCTTTTCATGCCTTATATTTTTTACATCAAAAGGTCAAAGGTAAATCTTCATATGAGGACAAGATATGCATACAAGGTGGTAGACTTATGGATAAGGTTATATTTTGCATGGTGGAAATTATGTAGTAAGAGAATAATATTTGCATGAAGTGGATAGGGTATGAGCAAGGGGGCAGAGTGTATAAAGAAGGTGATTTATTTTACAAGGGTAAAGTGCTTTAAAGATTTGACCAAATGTATGCAGGACAAAAAGTGTAATGGCAAGAGCATGGATAAGGTAAAGTTTTACAAAAATGGCAGGATAAATGAAGACAACTATATTGTTTGCATGATAAATGAAGATAAAAGGCAGGGGAAATTCTTTTATGCCTTAAATTCCTTGGTGTTTCAAGTAATGATATATTTTTCCCCTTGGCAATGTAATGGAGCAATAAGGGTGAATTTTTGCCTTAGTGCATGTATCATGCAACTAGGGGATTTTTCTTGCATGGAGACATAAGGGGTTTTTGTTTTCTCTTAAAATCCTATTTTTTTCTCAAATCATGCAAATTAGGCAAGTGTATTTGGAGAGATAAGGTATTTATTTTCTCTTTCATCAGGCATGTTCTTACAACCAAAGCAATGTAAGTGAATAATAAAGTAATATTCTAAAAATTACTTTATTATTTTTCACAAGTTGTAAAATCATGAAAAAATATAAATTGTAACTAATAGTAAAGTAATTATCCTAATTACTTTATTATCCACTCACATCAATTTTGCAAATGCAAAATCATACAAATTGATGAGTTGAGTTAACTGAGGCCATTTAGAGACTTTCTGCATGATTTGGGGAGCAATTTGAGGAGTTTTGGTCAACTTCTTGATCAAACATATGGAAAGGATCAACTTGGAGCTTTTTTTGCTCAATTTGTGATAGTTTGGACCCTTATTTCTAGGGATTTCTTGGTTTGCTCGTGGATCACTTTGGAGGACTTATTTTCAGAGGCAGGTAGCTGCAGTTCTATTTTTCATGCCTCTTGAAGAGAGCAAGCTATATATTGTAAAGAAAAACTTAGGTTTTGGCTAGTTCTTGCCTTTTACTCTTTACACTTTGAGAGAGAAGGGTTTTGTAACTCATTGATTATAGTTTTTATAGAGATTACAGCAGGTTACAAGTTCTTTTTTTTTTTGTCTCTCATGCAATATTTTCCTTTATTTTCATTGAAATTAAGTGTTTGCCTTTCCATTGATGCTACTTGTATGAATGATTTAATGAAATTTTATTGTGTTTAAATATCAAAACCTTTAAAATTATTGTCTCATTCTTACTTGCAAGTATTAAGCATAGTGATATCACAGGTCTTAGGTTGTGTTATTGAAATATTTTCTTTTATGTTGTGAAAATTCCTTTTCCTTCATAAAGCAGATAATTTCCAGCTTTCCGTAGAAATATTTTTGTGATTCTTGTGCAAAGTTGGATTGTGTGGATAAGATTTATGAAATTTATTGTGAACCACATTTGCATTTTTCCATCATTATTAGGTGCATCACCAAATTTTATAGTTTTATTACCTTAGAGATTTCTTTTTTACCCTTTTCCAAACCAAATTCATAGATTCAAACTGAATATTTTAAGGGAACCAACCCATAATCTAGATGTTCAAACTCAATATAGGTCACCCACAGCCTAAGTTTGTCCCCATGTTTCGAAGGATTGCAGAGTTTCACAGCTTTGCATAAGGGTGCAATCCTTATCGACAACAATTTTTAGCACGCTCGGTGGGACTTTGAACTGGTTTTCAGTTCAAAAGGACTTATTTTTCTTGCTATTTTGGTATGATCAATAGTTTTTTTTAAAAAAAAAAACAAAGGGGTAAAAACTTTATTAGAAATCAGAAAAGAGCATTACAATAATAACAAAGGGACCCAGCCCCAGAAAACAAGGCGAAAACCCCACAGCATAAACAACATCAACTATCCTCATGTATCCTCCTATCCTCCTCCAAGAACCGGTCTAAATCCAGATGCAGCTCAGGGTTAACCTGATCCCAATCCTCAACTTTCCAACCACTATCATGCTCAGAGGCCCATTTGGCCAAGCAGTCGGCAACTCGATTCCACTCCCTTGGGATGTGAACAAAGGATGCCTCCTCCAACTGAGAACTAACCTGAAGAATTCGCTGAACCACCGAAGCCAACTGCCAATTAATATCAGATATCTTTCGTTCATTCAAGAGATTAATCAAAATCTGTGAATCAGCTTCACATATAACTTTTCTCCAGCCCAAAGCAAGGGCCCTCTCAATAGCATGCAGAATTGCCAGACCCTCCATGAAGTTAACAGTCTTCACCCCCTCATGTATAGAGAACAGAAAAATCACCGACCCAGCTGAGTCCCTACCAACTCCACCAATTCCAGCAGGCCCAGGATTGCCCCTAGAAGAACCGTCAGTATTGATCTTTAAAAATCCATTGGGAGGAAGTAACCACCTTCCAACTCGTTGAACCCTCTTTTTTCCATGCCTACAGTTCCTGGAACTGACCAAAGAAGAATGAATTTCTTGAAGACCCAGTCTGGCCACCAACTCATCATCACCTCTCTCCAAGGGGAAAACCAAATCACAATTAGCTGAAACTGACTCCTGCACCATTCCTAGCATACGCAGCCAAACTTGCTGACCCACCAACTTCTGATCATGAAAAATTTGGTGGTTCTGCTCCAGCCAAATCTGCCAAAGCAGAAAGGTAGGACCCACGAACCAAACTTCCTGCAAAAAGGAAGCCATAGAAGGAGGTCTTCCCATACTATCCCAGAATTCAACCAAAGAGCACGCATGAATACAAGGAAGCTTCCATACCTCCCACCACCAATGCCAAAGCTGCACAACAAAGGGGCATCGGAAGAACAAATGCGAAGAATCCTCTTCTGCTCCCCCACACAAAACACAAATTGAAGGTCCTTGAAATCCCCGTTTACGAATGTTATCCCAGGTCAAACACCTATTCCAAGCCAAAGTCCAAACAAAGCAATTGCATTTAGGCCACGAGAGTTTATTCCACACCCTTTTCCACCAATGAACCTCAACCCCAGTTAGCTTCTGAGCCAATAACACCTAATAACTAGAAGCAACAGAGTAAACCCCCTTAGGATTATGGGTCCAAGCAAGAATATCCTCTTCCAGAAGAGAACTACAACTCCTACTATGAAGAATCTTGTGAAGCTCAGCACTATCTTCCACAAGTCCCAAATCTGGCCACACTGCGGGATCCTTCCAATGAGCTACCTCCAACTGACCAAAAGAAGCAACAGACTTGAAGTCACTCACCTTAGCCTAGCCAGCCTCGAGAAATCTTTGGCACAAAGGAAGAAGGTTGGGGAACTGAGAAGTAAGTGGAGGGAATCCATCCCAAGAATCTGACCAGAAGAGAGCTTCAGTTCCCCGTCTACAAATCCAAAATAAACCTTCCTTGATAAGCTTAGCACCCTTTTGAAGAGTATTCCAAATCACTGAACCTTTCCCCTAAAGAGGGTAATGAGGGAGATCCTACCGTGGAATCCCCGAGAAATACTTATGAGATAATATCCTGGCCCATGGCTGATCCAGTTCCACACACCATCTCCAAAATAGCTTAGCAGCCATAGCCACTCCAGATAACGCAGACTGTCGAAGACCAAGACCACCAAATTGCTTTGGGCTACACACAACATCCCACCTGACCAGGCTCCACTTGGAGGATGACAAACTTCCCGCCCATAAGAACTGCCTCGCAAGAGAATCCAGCTCCCTCAGAAAACCCATTGGAGCCACTTGAAGCATACATCGGTAGGTAGGGAGAGCCTGCACCACCGACTTGAGAAGCTGAACCCACCCCGCAAAAGACAACCATCTGTGGGTCTAATGATTAACTTTTGCATGGAGCTTCTCAATAATATTCTGCCAAGAACCCTTGGGAAGGGGTGAACAGAAATTGGGAAACCCAGATACGTTAAAGGGAGAACCCCTATCTGAAACCTCAAGATATTAGCAATTCTTCTCTGAATGGGGGTCAGCGTATTGAAGAAGAATATGGATGACTTCTCCTCATTAATCAATTGTCCTGAAGCAACAAGATATATGTCCAACACCTGCCTCAAGTTAGTAGCTTCCCTAATAGTAGCCATCCCCATCAAGGCAGTATCATCAACAAACTGTAAATGAGATTGTGGAGGCAAGTCTCCACCCCATCTCCAACCCTGAATGGTGCCAAGCTCCACCCTTCTTTTCAACAAACGTCCAAGGCCTTCCACAAGAAGCAGAAAAAGATACGGAGAAAGAGGATCCCCTTGGCGCAAGCCCCTTGAGGCACAAAAAAGTTTAGAATGATCTCCATTTATCAAAACTGAGAAGGAAACAGACGTGACACAGCTCATGACCCATTGGATCCACTCCTCACCAAAGCCAAAAGAAACAAGGATCTTCTGCAAAAAAGACCATCTAACCCTGTCATAAGCCTTAGCCATATCTAGCTTAATGAACATAGCCTTCTCATGGGAGTTGTCCATGGAGTGGATGGTCTCCGTAGCAATGACAACCCCGTCAAGAATCTGTCGACCTGCCACAAATCCACTCTGTTCCTCTGAAATCAGCACTTTAAGCCACTTCTTCAATCTCTCAGCCAATAACTTAGAAATGATTTTGTAAGCCACATTGCAAAGAGAAATAGGCCGGAACTGAGATGACCTATCAGCCCCTTCACACTTGGGTATGAGAGCAATGAAGGTGGAATTCAGAGCACGAAGCATCTACTTATTCCTCTGGGATTCAAGGACAACCGCAAGAAGATCCAACTTTATGATATCCCAGAATTCCTGAAAAAATTCAATTGGGAAACCATCGGGACCAGGAGCTTTACCCTTCTTCATCTGAAACACAATCCCCTCCAGCTCATCAAGAGAGATATCTTTCATCAGATACTCATTCGCCTCCCTGGAGACCAACTGAGGAATACAAGAAAGAACCTGTGCTTCTTCAACAGAGCCCCCTCGAGAATCCTCCCTAAATAAAGTAGCAAAATACTGAGATGCCTCAGCAGAGATTTCCTGAAACGAGGCAAGACGTTCACCCCTATCATTCACCAAAAAAGGAATGGAATTACCATACCTCCTGTCCTTCACAGAATTGAAGAAGAAGGCGGTGTTTTTATCACCTTCCTGTAACCATTCAACCTGGGCCTTTTGCTTCCAATAGATTTCTTCCCGCAATTCAAATTCCTCAACCACTTTCAAAGTCTTAGCCTCCTCCCTTAGAAGATCCTCAGAGGCCCCATTCTCACGAATCAACTGTGTAATATTATTCAACTCCTCCTGGGCAGCAACCTTAGCATGAAAGATATTACCAAAACATCGCCGATTCCACCTTTTAAGCTGATATTTGACAAACTGAAGAAGCTTGGAGAATGTGTACATTGCCGTACCAAAAGTTGGTCTACCAATCCGCCACCACTCAGCCACAAGTTCATGAAGAGTAGGATCCCGTAACCACATAATCTGGAACTTGAATGAGGGAGAATGAGGCCTCCGAGCAGAGATAATGCTAAGCTTAATAGGCCAATGATCAGAGCCTCTCCAATCAAGAATTTCAGATCGAGTGGACCATAAGTCTCCAACCCAATAATAGGAAACCAAGAATCGATCAAGCCTCTTAGCAACACAACTCTCACCAATTCTCCTATTATTCCAAGTGAAGCAACCATTACTTGGCAGAACATCAATAAGATTTAATTCAGAAATGCTATCTCTGAATAACAAAGCAGAAGGCTCCAACCTAGGAATACCACCTCTTTTCTCAGACAACTCCACAATAGCATTAAAATCGCCAGCCATAACCCACGGATGGTAAGGAGCTAAGCTACGAACAAAACGAAGATGGGACCAAAGAAGTTGTTTACCCGAAAACTCCACAGGAGCATACACATTAGAGAGGAGAATACACTCACCAGTCTCATACCAAGAGGCGACTAGGGATATAGAGGATCTAGAGGACATCCACCAGAGAGGGAAAATCTTCCGAGGGTTCCAAAAACAAGCCACCCCTCTAGAAGCACCAAGAGCCCCCATACACTAGCATTCACCATATTTCCACAACTTAGGAGCCATGGCCAACATATTATCTACAAATAATTTAGTCTCCTGAAGAAAAAGAACATCCGGAGAATGATTCCTAACCAAATCACGAACAACTTTTTGTCGAGGGCCACTGTTCAAGCCCCTTACATTCCATGAGAGAACAATCATTTCTGGGGGCATGAAAAATGTGAATCCAGAGTCTTGACTGACCCTAACTCCACCAAAGTTTCCCCAGTTAATTTAATCTTCTCCATATCCTTCTTCCTTCCCAACTTGGAAGTCCTATCACTAATCCCTTTCTTCAGTTCAATTTGCTGAATACCCAAAAGAGGGGAGGCCAAAGAGCTCTTCCCCACAGTCTTGCCTCCTTTCAGGGGCAATGGGGAACCACCTCCACCATTCTTCGAAGCTCCAATAGAAGATTCTTGTTTAGTCTGGACAATCAATTGTTGATCCGTATCCATCTCTCCAACCCCAATCTCTTGCACAACCTGCATGGCCTCCAATGGTGGCCCATCCTGTCCTGTACCCAAAGTTCCCTGATCCAAGTTTAGCAACCCTGGATTCACTTCCCCCTGGCTGAGATCATCCAGCACCTCAAACCTATTAAAAGTTTCATCAACCTGCCTCTCCCTCAAGGTCCGCTTCTGGCCCCGATTCCTATTGCGAGCCTTGACAGGGACATAGCCATCATCTCCATTACAATCACCCGGAATAGGCTCCTTACCATTATCAGCCCTAGGTGGATTACGAGAAGGTTGAGAAGGTTGGGGCACCACAGGCTTAGCCCTAGGGCACCTACGCTGCAAGTGACCATATTCATGACAAAGACGACACCGAAAAGGTAGGGTTTCGTAATCTAGCTGTTGCACCCAAGTATATGATCTAGCACTCACTTCAATAGAATCTGGTAGTGGCTTGCTTAAATCAATTTCTACACAGATACGAGCAAAAGTCATTACCTTTTTATACTGTGTCTGTTGTGAAGACCCAACAGGTTTACCGAGCATTGAAGCCACCAAATGCAACACGTCATCTCACCAACACTCCACTGGAAACCACGGCAACCGAACCCAAATTGGGATCCGACTTGGTAGTGCCTCAGTCAGGTTGAAGCCAGCATGCCATGGCTTGATAAACAAACCCACCTGGTTATAAAAATAGGGGCCGCCCTCGAAGACTTTATTCCGATTTGCCATGCAATCAAAAGAGACCATAAAAAAGTTGTTCGCAAGGAGCCTAATCTCCATCTCCCCCTCTGGCATCCAAGTCCGCTGAGCCCAAGATTCCAAAAATTGCAGCGAGACTCTCAAACCCATGAACTTGCAATAAAAAGAGTGCCTTGAATAGTATTCAATATCATCTGCAAGCATTTCCATTAGGATAATCGACTTCGGTCGCTCTTTGCATCTTTCCAAACACCCATTAATCTTTGTTATTCGGGAACCACTAACCGATCCTAGATCATTCATCTCCATCGCTGAAGAAAACAACATATTATCAAAAACATTCACTCCATGCGCCGGAGGCTTCGAACCAACTACTGATCAGAAATCCAAATTGGGGCTAGCCCCAGATGTTTCCCCACCCTACATAGCAAAAAACAAGAACCCTAGCAGGCATGCAAACCCCCAGGACACGTTTGCAAGAAATGGAAAAAGACAAAACCCCAAGGGAAGGATCAAAACCCTTCAACCCACAAGCCACCCAAACAGCAGCAAGAAGGCCTCCAGAAAAGAAAAAAACCCACCACCACCACCCCGAAAGCTTCAAAAAAAAAAACCCCCCCACAATGCAGAAGCGAGCAACACACAGAGAACGAGCTAGGGCACGGTCGCCCTAGCTCGGCTTGCAGAGCACGCGAACGCCATCTTTTCCCTAAAAAATTTATATTTTACAATTACTCCTTTTTTCCAGGTATGATCAATAGTTAATATAGCCTTTTAGAGGTGTTATTTCAAAATACTTGGTGACTCTATCTTTCTGGTTTTCTAGATAAGATTTTATAGCCTATGAGAAGAATTTCACAAGATCAGGTTTTAGTTGTTTTCCAACTTTTCGAATGACTAAACATCTCTACCTTTCATGGGAACATGTCATATCATCCATCATATCATGAAAATAATGCTAATCCTCCATCTTATCAGCCATATCAGATCAGCCATGCTGCTCGTTTTAGCTCAAATTCCATGGTTTTTCAAGGAAACCAGCATGCATAGTACTCTTACCTCCCACCCACCCCTACTCATCCTTCATATCAGCATTTACATGTCTAAAATCAATCCCAAGAGGTAATAGATATGAAGTATAGCATGAGTGATATCAATGATACATTGTTAAAAGTCACAATGCAGCTAGAAGAGTTCAAGAGGCTACAAGAGTATCAGGAGCAGCAAGAAGAGATGGATTATCAGGCCTAGCTTCATGAGCAAGAATTGAAGGCATAAAGGATACAATTTGAACAAGATCTTGCAAGACAGATTGTAGCAAAAGAGGCACAGATGAAAGTATTTTCTTTCACAAATACAAAAGCAGGACATCTGGACAGTTGCATTCACTCTAGATCAGCCTCCTCAAAATAAGGTTAGTAGGTATCAAATTTCAAGTTTCAAAAATTCTAGTTTTGCTCAAGAATCTAGTTGCATTCAAAATCAGTCTATTAGTCCTCAATATCAATCACATCAAGTACCTGAATCAAACCATTAGGCTTTTGAACAAGTATGGCAGCCTTCTTGGACCAAACACCCTAATTATAAAATGCCAAATCTTATCAAAACTACCTCTCCCATACCAATCCAAAATCATGAAAGAGAAGAAGTAGTGATAAAACTTGAACCAATCAAGATTCTAGGTTTCAATCAAGAAAATCTAGATGTGGTGCATGATGTTTCTGCTATTTTTACTGTGTCCCCAGCTAAAAATAAGCATAATTCATACAAAGGAGATGCTTGTTCAAATTTGACACCAAATCCTTTGCATTTTGATTCATTTGAGAAGTTCTCTAAAGCTATTTACAAGATAAATGAAAGCAGGATACATATATTGGAAGGACAAAATCTTCAATTGCAAAGATAGGTTGCCCACATTTTGATGGAGAAAGCCCCATGTGAGAGGGAAGAACTGGTTTCTTTGTTTAATCAACTACTTGGTTTCATTAAACTAGATTCAGAAGAGCTCATACCATAGGCAAAAATAACATAACAGCAGGAAGATGCAAGTAATTGTGACAGTTTGCTGATTTACCAAGAACAAAATGAGGATAATCATGAGAACACTAGGAGTTTGGAGCTGGAATTGGATATTCTATCACCTATTCCTAAAAGCCTTCAAAAATCTGATAATTTTGATGAGTTATTAGCTATCCTAATGGAAGAAGGTGATTCATTAACCATAGAGGAGGAATTGATATGGCAGGACATCATGCAGGGTGAAATTTTTGAGCAGCATAGTGAGGAAACTCAAATAATTTTAGTGCTGGAATATTAGTTGGATGAGAGTGTGTTTTCAGATATTATAGAGGTTTTTTGTTCTAACATAGATAGTGATTTGATACCATGTGAATCAACAGTATGTGATCAGCCTATTCAAGACAAAGAGGTAGATATTAGTTCATTTCATTCATCTAAGCTAACTCTTTCAAGTCAGATTGATATTGCAAGTGATCATAGGGTAGCAGATCTAGATCAAGACACCATGGGTATCAACCAAAGATACATCATTGCAAAAGGATGCCCAATCAGGGATATAGTTGTCAGAGAGCTAAAGAAGCAGGTACAGATTGTTAATGTACCAACAGAGTAGTTTTTAGCCTCAAAACAACAAAATCAGATCATCTTTTACCCCATGACAGAGGTTTACATGATGAGGTTCAGTTGGTGAGTGACTTTGTCTACATTTTTTATGAAGCATTGCAGAAATTTATTGAGTACTTTCTTGTACTTCATCTAATTTAAAACATTCATAAGCATGTGAATCAGTGCCCCCTGTTGAGGGAGGGAAGTTATTTTAACCAAACAGTTAATGGATTCATTTGACCAGCATCTTTGGCTGATTAGAGTAGGGTAGAGTAGAATTCGGTTTAGTTTTTGATTTCCAAGAAGTGCTTTTACACATGTTGTTGGCTTTGTCTTAAGCAAGCCAGTTTAGTTTCAGTTTCAGTTTTTGTTGCTGTTGTAGTTTTTCTATCAGTTTGAGTTGCAGAAAGTTTTTCAAAGTTCAGGGCAGAAGAGACTCATGTGCCCAATGGAATTACAAGGCTACTGGTCCTAAGTTGTTTAACAAGAAAACACCCCTCAGAGGTCACTAGAAATGTTACTAAATTTTGTTCACACTAAATTTAGTTAGACCTATTTGCAGTTGTTTCAGGAGTAAAAGAAAACTTTTAAAGTTTTGCATTCAGTGAATATTTGATGTCTTGACAAAACAGAAATAATGATCAGTTGTCATGATAACCCAATAGTCCAATCAGGACTTTCAAATCATCATGACAAGTGAGTTAGATTGTCAAGAAATCAAACAGTCAAGGAAGGTAGTTGATCTAAACTATTTTTATCTTTCTTGTTTTCAATTATGATCATCTGAATATTTGGAACATACATTCATTTTAGTTACTTTATCCTATGCATTGATTGAAAAAGAAACATACATAAATCAGGTGCCTAAGGTAAATTAACTGATCGTGTTTAAAAGAAATGTTTAAATGTGTCCACACAAGCCGTGGGAGTGACTAAACTGAGCAATGTAGACATATGCAAGCTATAGATCTGATGATAAAAGAAATGAGAAAGAACACATGATAATATGAAATATCCATCATTGCCTAAAAGCAAGGTTGATGTCCTTTGTTGGTTGATGTACTTGTTGAGGGCTGATCTCATATCTTCATCTTCAACTCCAGTTGTATCAAGTGAACCTGCAAAAAATTTGGGAAAGCCCTGTTAGAGCTCTAGATATTTAACACTATCATATGCTTTTATCAACTAGACATACCAACTTGCCACATCATGCATTTCATATGAGGGAATCAAATTAGACGTGCCATAAATCAGAACATCATGAGGAAGATCAATCAACTCCATAAGGTATGTTTTTATGCTAACTTATTTGTTCACTGTGCAGGTATAGGAAAAGTAATGTTGCTGATTTGAAGACATTAAAACATGTGGAGAAAATGTGGCTCCCACAAGGGTTGAGCCTAGAACGTTTCCTTTTTCTATTCATTTGAAAAGGATATCAGAATAAAGGATAGGATGCATCATTCAAAGATATATCATGCATCACAAAATCAACTTGCAGAAAAGTGTGTCATCATGATCATGAAAAGGAGTAGTTGCTCCTATAAACTATGTTCACTTTGATAATAATTGATTAAATCAGATCAGGTATATTCATTTTGCCTCATAACAGATCACAAATGGATTAGTGTTTTAGAATCAAATTGATAGATTGCAGAATACAAAAATGTAGCTATGAAGAGGTACTTTTCTTTATTTTTATCATCATTGGAATGCCTTACTGCTGTCATATTTCATGCTACAGTCATCTAGATAGGTCAAACTGAAAATTAGACTTAAGACATCACAGAAGTATGTAAATGCAATAGAGGACATGCTTGTGATCAAACAAAGTATCAATTTGCAAAGACAATATCAAGCTAATCCCTATCTGTAGCTGTTCATAATGAAACATAACTCACAAATATAGGCATGAAATTAATTTGTCGATATTCTTGGTAAATAGGCCATTCATGATTGAGAGTTATATACATAATGAACACCTGCAGATTAGTGTGAACGGTTATGCATTAAATGTTTAGGGTTTAAATGATAGAATTAGATAATCAAGTGAAGGAGACAAGTACAGGTATGATCAAGTGATTACATATTACTGTATAGCCAAGGACATGTGTCAAACAAAGTCTCATATTCAAGACAAGAAAGAGTATACATGCTACAAGAGTTGTCTAATGTGAGGGAAATGATACATGTATTTATTTTCATCTCATATGATATTGTGCCTAATAAATATGCCATGAACAGTGGACAGGGGTGCTTGACAAAATGCATGCTACAGGAGTTCAAAGTACTCAGCCATAGGTATAAATGAAAGAAATATCAATAATGACTTTGAGTGTCAAAACCTTGTGGATGTGATTCTTAGGAACTATAGTTGAAGACAAATCAAGCAGCATGCATGATGTAATCTGACAATGATAGTCATAAGAAAAGAGCAAGAAGACAAGTGCAGATTACAAATTCAGATAACATCAAATACAGGTGGGAAACCATCCATGGCACACAAGATAAGAGCATCTGACAAGTGGTAGCCAAGCTAGAGGAACTATCTAAAGTACATGAATCAATTGGATGCAAAAAAGGATACCTAATATCAGGTATATGCCATATGGATGCACAAAAAGTAAAGTAAGAAGAATATAGATTCAACTTTTGGTAAGATCATATGTCATAAAGAGATACAACCATGCTTCAGTCCAATACATTTTGGGTATTCATAATGTCTTTCTGACAGTAACAATTGCAAAATAGAAAGAGTGATCAAGTTAAAATTGTCTAAAGAAGAGCTCAAATCTGCAGATTTGCCAATCCTGTATTGTGTTTTTGAAGCTATTGTTTCATGTTCTTGTATATACAGAGGAGAGGAGCAGTTAAAAGAAAAATGTCATGATTGTGCTTGAAAAGGTTTTGTTCTCAGAAACAGTACAAGTCTCATTGCATCTTTTAAAAGCTTTATGAAGAATGAAAGAAAGCTACAGGAATCAAGAAATGCCATGATTATGCCAAGGAAAGAAGCATGCATACAAAAGTTTGTAAAAAATTTAGTTTCTTTTCATATTTGATGATAAAGAGAAGTTACAGAATTTAAAATGGTACATGTTCGTGCCCCAGAAAAGAGATTTATGTATGAATAAAATTGAAACCCTAGTTACAAATTTTGAAACCCTAATACTTTTTGATAGCTACAGGAAAAGAGAAATACATAGAGAAGAAGATGCATGGCTATGACAGAGAAAATATATCTGTGCGAAAGATTGTAGTACCCATCTACAAATGTTAAAACCGTTGTTTCATTTTTTATACAGGCAAAATAAGTGTTACAGAATGGATCTAATGCCATAGCTGTGCTAAGAAAGAAAGCTTAGAGAGAGAAATTTCAAAACCCATCTCAATTTTTTACAAACCCTAGTGCCATTTTTACATTCATAGTGGAAAAACGAAAGAAAAGTCATATATAAGCATGGCCATGGCTAATAGCATTTATGTATACACAATTAATGAAAACCCTCAAGTTTTGTATTTACAGTGAGTAATACATACACAGGCATGGCCAAACCAGAGAATGGTTGTTTCTTCGAAAGCAAAAGGTTACCCACAGAAGATACAAAACCCTTGTCAAAAAATTAACATACTTGTCAAAAAATCAAGATACAGAAGCAAGAATAGATTGGTCGTGGCTCGCCAATTATTTTCTATGAAGAAGTGAAATACCCACTTAAAAAAATCTCAGAACCCTTGTCTTTTTCTAGTTACAGTGTCAAAGAAGATACATAAAAGATAGAACCAGGAAGGAAGCTCACCTCATAGTTGCAGAGCTATGGTAGGCTGCGGCCTTTTCTTTTATTTTATTTTCTCATAGAACAAATGCAAAGGACTAGAGAAAAAGACACAAGATCAAGAAAAAGTTTGTTAGAAAATGTAATGAATGTACAGTTTCATAGCTGCAGCTACTCAAAGAGAAAAAGCCATAGAAGATACATGAAATACCAGTATATGCCTGAAACAGATGGTCGCCTTCTTCTCTATATTCAAATTGCCCAACTTTTGACCAGAGAAGACCATATAAGGAGTAAAGAACCAGAGGAATATGCTTTAATAGTTCAAACCCTAGTCAGCCATGGTGAAGTTGTAGAGCCGAAACAAAAGAGAAGTGAAATGTAGAATGAAGTGATCTTTAGGGTTTCAACTTACTTTTGTTCGATGGAACCTTCTTTTCATTTTTTTTTTTGAATTAACAAAAGATAAATCAAGTGCCTTATCTGAATGCTCATGGTCAAGACCTTGTCTTGATAATTCCCTAGTCATCATAATTTGGAGGGGCTGACAAACACTTATGCATTTGATTTTAGTAGAGTCAAGGATCGACATCATCAAGAGGAAAGGCTTATGCCTTATAAATCTTTCAAACCTCTTATTTCCTATATGGTCGACATTGCCTCATGAAAAACCTGAACATGGTCAACGATGCCTTAAGTTGAAGATACCTTTGTCTCTTTGCAATATGGTAAAAGATCCCAAGATTCTTTTTTAAATCATGCATGGTAACCGAATATGGTCAGGGGCTTTTCATGCCTTATAATTTTTACATCAAAAGGTCAAAAGTAAAACATCATATGAGGACAAGATATGCATACAAGGTGGTAGACTTATGGATAAGGTTATATTTTGCATGGTGGAAATTATGTAGTAAGAAAATAATATTTGGATGAAGTGGATAGGGTATGAGCAAGGTGGAAGAGTGTATAAAGAAGGTGATTTATTTTACAAGGGTAAAGTGCTTTAAAGATTTAACCAAATGTATGCAGGACAAAAAGTGTAATGGCAAGAGCATGGATAAGGTAAAGTTTTACAAAAATGGCAGGATAAATGAAGACAACTATATTGTTTGCATGATAAATGAAGATAAAAGGCAGGGGAAATTCTTTTATGCCTTAAATTCCTTGGTGTTTCGAGTAATGATATATTTTCCCCCTTGGCAATGTAATGGAGCAATAAGGGTGAATTTTTGCCTTAGTGCATGTATCATGCAACTAGGGGATTTTTCTTGCATGGAGACATAAGGGGTTTTTGTTTCCTCTTAAAGTCCTATTTTTTTCTCAAATCATGCAAATTAGGCAAGTGTATTTGGAGAGATAAGGTATTTATTTTCTCTTTCATCATGCATGTTTTTACAACCAAAGCAATGTAAGTGAATAATAAAGTAATATTCTACAAATTACTTTATTATTTTTCACAAGTTGTAAAATCATGAAAAAATATAAATTGTAACTAATAGTAAAGTAATTATCCTAATTACTTTATTATCCACTCACATCAATTTTGCAAATGCAAAATCATACAAATTGATGAGTTGAGTTAACTGAGGCCATTTAGGGATTTTTTGCATGATTTGGGGAGCAATTTGATGGTTTTGGTCAACTTCTTGATCAAACATATGGAGAGGATCAACTTGGAGCTATTTTTGCTCAATTTGTGACGGTTTGGACCCTTATTTCTAGGGATTGCTTGGTTTACTTGTGGATCACTTTGAAGGACTTATTTTTAGAGGCAATTAGCTACAGTTCTACTTTTCGTCTCTCTTGAAGAGAGCAAGCTATATATTGTAAAGCAAAACTTAGGTTTTGGCTAGTTCTTGCCTTTTGCTCTTTACACTTTGAGAGAGAAGAGGGTTTTGTAACTCATTGATTATAGATTTTATAGAGATTATAGCAGGTTACAAGTTGCATTTTTTTTGTCTCTCATGCAATATTTCTCTTTATTTTCATTGAAATCAAGTTTTTGCCATTCCATTGATGCTACTTGTATGAATGATTTGATGAAATTTTATTGTGTTTAAATATAAAAACCTTTAAAATTATTGTCTGATTCTTACTTGCAAGTATTAAGCATATTGATATCATAGGTCTTAGGTTGTGTTATTGAAATCTTTTCTTTTATGTTGTGAAAATCCTTTTCCTTCATAAAGAAGATAATTTCCAACTTTCCTTAGAAACATTTTTGTGATTCTTGTGCCAAAGTTGGATTGTGTGGATAAGATTTCTGAAATTTATTGTGAACCACATTAGCATTTTTCCATCATTATTAGGTGCATCACCAAATTTTAGATTTTTATTACCTTAGAGATTCCTTTTCTACCATTTTCCAAACCAAATTCATAGATTCAAACTGAATATTTTAAGGGAACCAGCCCATAATCTGGAGGTTCAAACTCAATATAGGTCACCCACAGCCTGAGTTTGTCCCCATGTTTTGAAGGATCGCAGAGTTTCACAGCTTTGCATAAGGGTGCAATCCTTATCGACAATAAATATCAAGATCAAATTCTTGAATTTTGGCAATCCAATTGCCCCTTTTAATCCCAAATTCTTATTGTGACAGGATAGATTTCACTGTTGTATCTGGCACCAAAACAATAGTATGTGAATTTAGAATGTAAAACCTAAAATGCTTCACCGCTTTGACTACAGTATAAGCATGTTTCTCCATATTTGAGTACTTAAGTTCATGAGCCTTCAGTGGGCAACTCATAAATGAAATGGGAGATTCCACACTCTCTTCATTCTGCTAAACTAGAATCATTGAAAGTGTATGCTCTGAAGCATAACTATACATTATGAAACCTTTAGTGTAGTCAGGACAAACCAAAACTGGAGCATGGGCTATGGCCTTTTTAATGTCCTCAAAAGCTGCTTTGCCTTACGCACTCCAATGGAAAGTTGTCTTACCTTTCATCATATTAACAATATGACGAGTCTTCTCTGTGAATTCTGGAATGAACTTTCATAAGAAATTCACCTTCCCGAAGAAAGAATGAACTGCTATCTTACTAGCAGGCAAAGTAAGACCTTCGATAGATTTGTCTCTTTCTGAGTCAATTTTAGTACCTTCTTTGGACACAATGTGACCAAGAAGCTTACCTTCTGTAACCCCAAAAACTATCTTCTTAGGATTAAGAGAAATACCATTTTGCAACACTGTTCCAAGACTTGTCACAAATGGTAGGCATGATCTTGACGCTTTTTAGAGAAAATAGTCAAGTCATCAAGGTACACTACAATGAACTTCCCCATTTTATCTCTGAAAGCAAGGTCCATTGCTCTTTGGAAAGTAGCGCCAGCATTGATTAAACCAAATGGCATCCTGTGATATGCAAATGTGCCCCAAGGTGTTGTGAAAGCCGTCTTGTACTGATCTACTTCATTGACTTCTACTTGATTATAGCCTGAAAAATCATCTAACATAGACATCATCTCTAAACCAGTTACAATTTGTAACACTTGATCAATAATAGGAAGAGGGTAGTTATCTTTTAAATAATATTGATTAAGATTTATGAAATCTACACAAATATGGATTTCTCTGTTCTTCTTCCCTACAGGAACAATACTGGCAATCCAAGTAGAATGGTGAATAGGAAAGATTATACTAGCATTCAACATTTTTTGGATTTCAGAAAGAATAGTATTTGATATCTTGGGATTATACTACCTCTACTTTTGTTTGTGAGGCAACAATCCTACCTTGAGAGGAATCTCATGTTGGATCTCATTGGGTCTGAAAGACTTCATATCATCATATGAATACACCAACACATCAATGTAGTGGCGAAGAAGTGTAATGAACTTGAATTTCTCATCAACAGTGCAACATTTCCTAATGTTAACCATCTTGGGATCTGCCTTAGAACTTAGGTTCACTTGTTCAAATTCCATTGATGAATTTGAATCAAGTTGCTGCTGTTGTTTGATATATCTATCATGCTTGTCAAATAAATTTTCTAGAGAAACCAAACCTTTCGAAATCTTATTCCCTTTTAATTGAAGAATCTCGTCACCAGTATGTGAATCTACTTTAGAAACATATTCCCAAGGTGGAGAATCACTACCTTCAAAGTAGAGTTCATCAAAGCTATCTGTCTTCTCTAAGAAAGCTATGATCTGGTTATCACCATTGAAGACTTGCCAATGGTCAACATTATCAGGTACACTTGGTTAGAAGACCAACTCAATTGTGTACTTATCACCTTTAAAATCCTTGTGAGGGACCATAAGGGTGGTAGAGACGGCTAATGAATCAAAATGATCATTAAACTCTCTTGGTACCCCAGAGATGTTGAAAGCATCAAAACCTTCAATGCAATCCTGAACATGATTGTAGTAATGTCTTATCCTTTCATTCTTGGTTTGGTAAAGATTCCTTACCTGACAAACAACAAGCTCTGCATCACCTTGTGCGTGAAGATTTTTAATACCTTTAAAATGAGCAGCCTCCATTCCGAGTAACAATGACTCGTACTCAGCGGTGTCATTAGTATTGTCAAACTGTAGCTTATAGGAGAAAGGAAAAACATCACCTTGTGGAGATATTAGAACTATTCTAGCCCCATATCCAGTGGAAGAACAGCTACCATCAAATTCTAAAATCCAAATATCATTTGAATTTCCCACTTTGATATTTCTATGATCAGTAGATTCTTCGCTGGAATAAGAAGAAGGATCCTCTATCACCATACTCTCATCTGAAATTTCCTCTAAATTTTCTTCTAAGTCCTCATTTGAATTATCTAAATTTTCATCTGATGAACTAGAAGTGTTTTCAGTGGTCTAGAAATAATTACCCATCCCTGAAGACTCAAATAAAATTTAAGCTTTTAGATCTTCAATTTGAGTAACAATATATTTTGCTTCCTTTTCGGGAATCAATTTATACATGACACCTTTGACAGGTATCCTTGCCTCAGATAAATCCATGTTTAGTTCTCCTCCCACATCCTTACAAAAATTGCGTCCAAACAAAATACCATAAGAAGCTGGAACATCAGCAACTAAGACGGTCATCTTTATTCTTTTCTCTGGAAAAGCTGCGAATTGAAATTATGCATCCTTAATTTGGCCTAACAAAGGTACTTGCTTATTTTCCATTGAAAAGCATGTGCCGAAGGTCTTGGTCAAAGTAGGACTTAGAGCATCTGCCACCTTGGCAAGAATGACATTGTCGGAAGCTCCCGAGTCTATGATACAATTGCTTAATTTGTGACCATTGACTAATAGAGAAATGTAGAAGGGTTCTATTTTTCCTGGAGCAATGAGAGGAGTAGTAACTAGGTTCTTCTCTAAGAAAGCTATGATCTGGTTATCACCATTGAAGACTTGCCAATGGTCAACATTATCAGGTACACTTGGTTAGAAGACCAACTCAATTGTGTACTTATCACCTTTAAAATCCTTGTGAGGGACCATAAGGGTGGTAGAGATGGCTAATGAATCAAAATGATCATTAAACTCTCTTGGTACCCCAGAGATATTGAAAGCATCAAAACCTTCAATGCAATCCTGAACATGATTGCAGTAATGTCTTATCCTTTCATTCTTGGTTTGGTAAAGATTCCTTACCTGACAAACAACAAGCTCTGCATCACCTTGTGCGTGAAGATTTTTAATACCTTTAACATGAGCAGCCTCCATTCCGAGTAACAATGACTCGTACTCAGCGGTGTCATTAGTATTGTCAAACTGTAGCTTATAGGAGAAAGGAAAAACATCACCTTGTGGAGATATTAGAACTATTCTAGCCCCATATCTAGTGGAAGAACAGCTACCATCAAATTCTAAAATCCAAATATCATTTGAATTTCCCACTTTGATATTTCTATGATCAGTAGATTCTTCGCTGGAATAAGAAGAAGGATCCTCTATCACCATACTCTCATCTGAAATTTCCTCTAAATTTTCTTCTAAGTCCTCATTTGAATTATCTAAATTTTCATTTGATGAACTAGAAGTGTTTTCAGTGGTCTAGAAATAATTACCCATCCCTGAAGACTCAAATAAAATTTAAGCTTTTAGATCTTCAATTTGAGTAACAATATATTTTGCTTCCTTTTTGGGAATCAATTTATACATGACACCTTTGACAGGTATCCTTGCCTCAGATAAATCCATGTTTAGTTCTCCTCCCACATCCTTACAAAAATTGCGTCCAAACAAAATACCATAAGAAGCTGGAACATCAGCAACTAAGACAGTCATCTTTATTCTTTTCTCTGGAAAAGCTGCGAATTGAAATTATGCATCCTTAATTTGGCCTAACAAAGGTACTTGCTTATTTTCCATTGAAAAGCATGTGCCGAAGGTCTTGGTCAAAGTAGGACTTAGAGCATCTGCCACCTTGGCAAGAATGACATTGTCGGAAGCTCCCGAGTCTATGATACAATTGCTTAATTTGTGACCATTGACTAATAGAGAAATGTAGAAGGGTTCAATTTTTCCTGGAGCAATGAGAGGAGTAGTAACTAGGTTATTTTGGGTGGACCTATTCTTTGAGGAGTCATGAATAGTCTTGGAAGAATCTTACCCTGTAGGGGTAGTCTTTTTTTAACATACATAGCTAACCTTTCAAATTGATCAGGGTTATCTTGTAAATATTCTACCTCAGACATCTGGATTTTGGTTATCCTAGCATGGTCAATTATGTCAAAGAGCTGAAATGAATTAGACATAGAGGTAGGAAATCCTTCATTCTGGGGTTTAATTGGGGTAGTACTAGTATGAGGAATAGCAGTAGAAGAAGTAGGATTGTTAGAAGAACTTACTTGCTTATTGGCAGTCGGGTCCCTTGATTGAAAAGGTAATGGAGTTCTTCGTTTGGCAATTGAAATCACACGTTGAGGCTCTTCTCTTGACTTTCCTTTATCAGCCACTTGCTGATTTGTTTGGTTTTGAGACCTGGTGAAAACAACATACGCTCCACCATATACATCTTCTCTTTCTACTTCATCTTGATGGTTCAGGAACCCAATAGTAGAGTTGCTAGCTAATTCTTCTTCTACTTCCATAAAAAGATTAGCATTATTTTCCTATCCAAGTCAGGCTGGAAAGAATTACATGGAAGCTCCTCCAATTTATGCAAGAGACTAACATCACTTTGTTCACTTAGCTCCTTGGCGCTTTCCAAATCTTAGATCAAGTCTTTTAGAACATTACTTCGATAGACCAATGTTTCTTTAGTCTCCACATAAGAATCACGATTTCGAATAACACCAATTGATATCAAAGTATCTATCTTCAGCTTCTTTATTTTGGTCCACTTCTCGTAGCTTCCCTCCAGATATTTAATATCCTGAGAAATGATATCAACTAGGTTATCAAGTTCTGTTCTGATCTTCTCCATCCTGCTTGTCTTTTTAGCTGTCTCTGTTGGAAGAGACACTCCTTGCGCCAGCATATTTTTGAAATACTCTTCAACCAATTTACCTTTTAGGTGAGTCTTCTCTACCTTCTGAATGACAGGATCTTCTACAAAAATTACCTCCGATGCGATTGACTCAGATGTCAAAGTAATTTTCCTCACCACTACAGCCAACTGTTCTGCCATTGCCTTGTAGTGCTCTTTCATTTCCTTCTCATGAGCAAACTTCACGAGTAAGGAATTGAGTGTAGACTGGATATCAGCTTTGGCACTTTCATGAGTTATCTTCCCAAGTTCAATCCTGGAAATAGAATAGTCACTCATGCAGAAATTTTCCTTAGTTGCGTCTGATGGCGGATGTGCAATTTCCACATACTTATGACCCTTGTCCTCTATAAGCTGAGAAAGAGTCTTGGGTTTCTTTTGTGTCTTTTCTTTCACTGGCATTAGCTTCACAAAATCAAAGTCATCTGGAGAGATGGCTTGTTTCTTCCTCTTAGGTGTATATACTGAAAGCCATGGATTAAGCACTTATGTACTAACATTTGGATCAGAACCCATTGTTGATGTAGGAGGAACTGTACTCACACTTGTGGTAGTAATGATAGGAGGAGTATTAGTAAACAAAACACCTAGCACATCCACATTAGCAACTTGCTCAGCACCCAAAACAAAATGTTCAAAGATTGAAGAATCACCAATGTCATAATCTAGGGCGAGGACAAACTAGGAATTGTATCTGAGGAATGAAGAACATTATCAAAAGTAGCTTGAGGATTATAAAAAAATGTTCTTGAAGATGATGGTGACTTAGAAGATGGAATATTAATGGGTGAAACTGGGGTAGTATGAAGAACAAACAAAGGAGTCAAAATAGATACATTAGGTAGGGGAGAAGGGTTTTCAGTTTCTTTTGGCATATCCCTTTGTGGAGAGATGGGTGTATCCTGTAAACCTTCCTGACCATCTCCTTCTTCTTTATCATGTTCATCTCTTTTCTCCTCTAAAGACTTGTCTTCAATATCCATCTCCTTAGTGGCTTGCTCACCAACACTCTATTCTTCAACTTCCATTTCTTTAACCTCAGACTCTTTTTCTAAGACTTTGGTCTTTTTTCCTTTAGACAGAAATTTGATCCTTTGTTTGGAAGCCTTGGATGTGCTTAGAGTATCACTTTTATTCTTTGTTCTCAACTCAACCTTTTTCCCTGTTTTCTCTAAGACTTCTTCCTCAGATCCAGTTATGAAATCCTTCAAAGGAACACCATTGCTCTGAAGCCACAAATTTGTATTAGCTAGAATTGGCTCAAACCTATTCCTCAAAGAAGTTACCTCCTTCTTGGACCATTGTAAAATAGGCAAGGGTGAGTTAGCAATATTTTCATTGACATAGCTTAAACTGACAACTTCTTCATCATCCACCATATCCTCTGGAATATTAGCCAAACCTAGATATTCAATTAGATTCAGGGTCAACATGTTGTAGTCCAACTTTCTGGTCTCCTCTTCTGTTCTTAAATCAGCCCAGATATCTTCGACCATTGGCTCATGAAATTGAGTTTTTCTCTTTATTCTATCTTTCACTCCCCTATAATCAAAATGGAGTCTCTTTTTGAACATCTTCATAGCGACCATTTACATTTATGTTTCCATTGCCTTGGCCTTAGCAGCAGTTGCTACAGAATATCTACCAATCTCAATAGGAAACCTAAATCTAGGCTTTTTCAACTCCATCTATTTGTTATGAACAACAATCATTTGTCGACACAACTCCATCAGGACAAGTTTGTCAGAGGGGAATTTTGGAAGCATATAAGGATAACCTTGATAAAAGCCAACTCTTAGATATGTGAAAGTGGAGAATTGAAGAAACAAGCAACCATAACCATTCACCACTGCCCCACCTTCATCTAAGACTCTTCTTTGTTCCAACTATGGATCAAAAAGACACAAGAAAACATCAAAGAATGCATCATTCACCCTTCTGAAATGATGAATTCAGCCTTTCAAAGTGAGCTGAGAATAGTACTGATAAACCGGTACAACTCTCCTATCTCCATCAAATGTTAATCCTGGAAAACATCTCATAGAAGATGCTATATACACCAGATATGAAGTCATTTAGAACTTTGAAGTAGTTGACACCCTAGTTAGCTGCTCATGAACAACATTACTAATTTCTTCTCGCTAGAAGATAGTATGTTTACCCTTTAGTGTGATCTTGATGTATGGGTACATCCATTCATGAAAAGTTGAAGATGAAGATAGACCTCTAACTCTATTGAGAAGAGTTATTAGATCACTTACTTCCTCCACAAAGTCACTCCTGGGAAAACTCCTGGGCCATCTAGACAAATTTGGTCTAGTAGTCTTGAGCCACTTAGTGTTTATCACCCTTTTTGCCTTTTCTATATCTTTATCATACTCATGTTGAGCAATACCAAAATCCAGTTCTATAACATCTTTAGCTCCCGGACACATTAACATCTTATCTATGAATTCTAGATCAAGCCTCATGATGACATTGCTGTGAGCATCTACCACTGCCCTTGTATCTCTATTGTAGAAATGAGCAACTTGGAGAACAAACTCCGTATTGTGTGTAGCAACAGGGAATGAAGACACCAGATGAATGTTGCTTTTAACAATCTTTTGCATATAGGAACTAGGTTTATCTAACTTCATTCTTTCAACAAATTCAACCATATCTACATGGCCGATCTCTATATCCCGTATTTCATCGACATTTGATGTCACTAAAGTTACAGGAAAGACACCTTGATATTTGTATTTCATTGCTTTGGCTTTCTTTGGAGATGGATTAGTCATCTAGAAAGAAGACTCCTTCGGATAGATTGAAGACCTCGTCAACTTGCAGGAGAAACTGTAACAAGAAGTCATGACCTTGCAGTTAGGGGAAATACTGGTAATTTTGGGAAACTGCATGTTGATGATCATGATCACAAGAGTGAGCTTGAAAGAGATAAAGAGCAAGCGGGTCAAAAAAATGGAGGAAAACAAGCTCAAGATAGCAATTCAGAAAGTTCTCCAGAGTTAGAAAAGTTCAGGAGAGTGAATGCACGGGTGGCAAAATTTGTCACCCTTGCATGTTAAGGGGAGTTGCAAATGTTAGGGTGGCAAATTTTGCTGCTCCTTCATGTTAAGATAGAGCATTCAAATGAATGAGAGGCAAAATTGCTCACTTTCGCATGGAAAAGGTAACAGGTTTTGCAAAGTGTATGAGTGGTAAACATTACATCTTTTACATAAAAGGACCGTCAAGATCACCTATTTGAACAGAAAATTTTACCGACTCAACATATAATGGGAAGTTCAAAGTTTTTATGTTTAAGCGGTAAATTTTACCGCTATCCCATATTAGGCAAACATGTTTTGTGTAGGGGTGGCAAGTTTCGCTACCCTTACACGAAATAGGTATGTTAAGGATCATATGCATCGGTGACAGAAAAGACCACTGATACATCGGGTCTAAATGAGAAAAAGTCCTAAGTTTTTGAACATGAATTGAAATCCATTCATTCACAGGAAACTAGGTTTAAAAATTGGCAAAAATCACCAATAGAAAATGATGGTGAACATCTTATGCAATCACTAGGGTTTAGAAACGGTAAATAACAATCGACTCATACATATACAAAGACAATAACTTTTAAATGAAACAAAAACATTCATAAAAAAATGTAAGCAAACATTATCATTACACGCAAAACCCTAAAGGAAAACAAAAGCAAAAAAAAAGAAAAACCTGCCTGTAGAGGTAACGAAAACCCTAGGCGTGACCACAAGGAACAAATCTACCCACACCAGATGAATCAATAGTTTAATCAGCTTTAGAGGAGGTCAGATTTGTAGCATAGAAGGTTTTAAACAATAAGTAAATGAAAATAACAAACAAAAGTACTTAAAACGTTTTAAAAATCACATTAATCTCTGGCACGAGTGTCATTAATGCGACTCAAGTTCACTTGATTTGCCTAAGATTTGTTCAAGTGGTGAAATTCACCATCTCTGCATGTCAAAGGCACGACATGCATGGGCGGCAAAATTTGCCTCCCTTGCACAAAGTAGCAAAAAGACCAATATATTATGGCAGCAAAAATTACCGCTTAAACATAAACTTAGATAAAAAAAAATGCATGGGCGGTAAAATTCGCTGCCCCTGCATGCAACTCAAAAACTAAAATATGCAATGGTGGCGAAAATCCCTAACCATGCATGTTCACAAAAATTCCTCTAACTCTTCAAAAATGCAAAAGCCATTTAAACAACTTATGCAAACTTCAAGAAATCCAAATGAGAAAATACTCGAATAGATAATCAGGAGCGAGAGGGCTACGCATGAGAATGAGATGACTCGCCTCGATTTGCGAACTTAGAGTGTAGGCTACAAAACAGACAAGTTTCGTAGGGGTCATCCTACAAAATGAGTACAGCTGATTTTGAGGACAACAATTAGAAAAAGAGGATAAATTATGTGTTAATATTTGTATAATGATTGAGTTATTGGTACAATTTGTCAATAATATTTGAGAAAGAATATCATTTTATTTGGTGGTGGTTGTGTCCCTTTTTTATATCACTTCTAAAGGTCTCGTCCAAAGTGCACACAAGATTAGAAAGATGCAATATTGAATTCATATGAAGACACATACTTGTAAATTAACAGCTTAAAGATTGTGTGGAACCACAATAACAATAAAATAGAACATACATTCAAAATTTACACAACATTAAAAGTTTCTTTGTTCACATGATAATAATGATTACATCACTTAAGCCACCCTTATTCATGATGGGAAATGGGGCAGTTGAAACTGTCATGCCCAAGATGTTACACTTAAGAAAGAATCACAAATCTTATACTATTTTAATAATTCATTGCCAAAAGTTTAACTCTGGTTCAAAAATAGTAAAACCAAAAACACAAAATTTTGAACTGATATATAATATCCTACATGCATTGAACAAATTTGTGCATCTAACAATATTTTTGTATGAATCGTCATAAATGTTTATCAAAGGTTTAAACATTTCTTACACAACTAATCAAAACTACAATTGGCACAATACAATAGTCAATTGGCAAGATATAAAACTTTCATTACTTACAGTAAATGCTTTGATACTTCATGATATAATTCTCAAATGAGTGTGTAGATCAACCTAGGAAAGATTAATCATAGGATGCACATTATCAGAGTAGGACAACTAAGTTTACCTAAGCATTTTACAAATGATCGTAGTTCAGACAATTATAATGCAAGGACTATTTTATCCAAAGAGACTGAAAGTGAATCTATTTGTCAAACTTCTAATTTGATTGTTACTAAGTAAGAAATGAATCACACAACAACCTTTAACATAAATTTAATGTGCTCATCTATGATAACACTCCAATTTGTAAAGAAGGATAGCATAGTAAATATTTGGTATAGAATATAAACATACAACTACCTTCCTATAATTGCTAGATATATATATTTATCAATAATCCACCAAGTGGTAAACAATACTATTATATGTTCCACTCTTACCATAAATCTATTTCTAACTAACATCCCTTGAAGTTAACCTGATAATCAGAAGAACAACTCTAATGGTTTGGATAAATAAAATATAAATCCCAACATTAATTTAAGTGTAATAACTGGAATTAAAATGGTTGATTTGTACCTTTGGATTCCTTTGCTTTACCTTGCACCATATTTGAATAACTTTCCTTTCCTTGGTATCTTGTGTCCTTGAAAAGTCACATTTTCTACACACCAGATTAAAGAATTTTCCTTTTGAAAAGTCATGAAACAATCAGATGCCTAAAATACAATTAGGAAAGATCAAGACCTAAGGGCCAAAACTAATGCCTTGGGGGCTCATCCTAGATGGCCTTGCCTATGTATGTGCATCGTAGAGGCTTCGTAGTTTGGTAACTTGAACTAGCAACCAAAATTTTGACTTACTAAGAAAATCCATAAAGGAACAAAGACAACTCCATACTAGGTTCTTAACAAGATCAAGGCTCACTTATCAGAGCCAATAATCAAGTAGACAAGGGTACTTAGCACGAGATGATTTGTACAGGGTTTGGCATAACTTATTAAGGAGATCTAGCTCATAATCATTAATCATTTGATAACAAAATGCTCTAATCAATATTACATTTTGACTATGATACTGGGAACAAAACATTTAATATAAAATTATGCAATGCTTGAAACCATGCTCCTTTTCATGGCTATTGAAAAATAAGGAGGGAATAAAAGTGTTACACTAAATAAATTTTTTTTCCAAGAAATATCATTTCAAACATCAAAACTTTAACCTCTAGATTTTATTTTATACTCTCCACACACATGCCAACCTATCCTTGCAACACAACTAAATGCATGAAACCTTATTGATGAAGGAAAAAAGACAATCAATTTAATAATCAAAAGTACATAAAATAAAAGTAAGAGTAATCTATGATTATCGATGTTTAATCCATAAGAAAATAAATTAACATGGCAAAAGAAAATCTAATCACTTTTCATTATACAAATTTTAAGAGATCTTGAAAATAAAAGTAGACTTTCTTTCAATAATGAACATTCTCTACCAATTTTCCCAATTAAATTAAATTCATAATGATAGAATGAACTCTATATATAATTTCCAAGATCATAAATTTTCATGGTTAAAGCAAACCATCCATTATGTTTTATATTTTTTTTGAAAGACAACAAAATAATTTCTGGTTAAAAGTAGAATGAAACAATAGTTTTAGAAAAATCATACCTTTCTCATTTCTAAATGAAAATGAAAAATTAAAAATGTTGCAGAAAGACGAAACATATGGGAATAACACCAATAATGGAATCAAAGAGATTTACACACATGAAAAAGTTATTCATGCCATAAAGTAGACAATTAAAATAGTTTTCTGAGTGTGACAAAATGGTAATTTACACCAATGCATGAAATGGAATGATTAGATAGAAAATTTACACTATAAATGTAATAAGATCACCGCACCTAGAACTCTTACATTATTTCAAAAGAATAGATTTAGATGAATCAACATTTTTAATTGGATAAATTAAAAAAAAAGATGCACCAAGTAGATCGTGGCATGTATTTAGATCTCTTTTATTTTTGTGAGATTAAAGAAAACATTTGTGAGTTCAGTAGGAAGAGGTATAGATCAGCAACAAAAAGATTTCTAAAACTCAATCTTCTAAGCATGATCAAGGTGCCAAGAGAAAACTTAAAGAACAACCAAAGATACAAAACTAATTTTGATAAATAGAAGAAATTGAAAAAAATCTCATAACAAATTTGATGCTATAGGTGAAAAAATCTAAAAGCTTCAAGAACATCATCTTCACGAATGCAAGGATTCTCGGATTTAAGTATATGCATTCTAAATTTTGACACAACATTAGAAACAAATAAAATCAATTAGAAAACATTACAATATCTATTTAATCAAGGTAGATATTTCTCACAGAATCCTTATCCTAATTAAAAGATAAACAATTCCCTTTATAATAATTCTAATTGCACTCCAAATTTAACTAGGTTAAATTAAATTGTTGACTTATTAGTATATTTATAAATCTAAGATTTATATTAAACAATAATATGAAAATACATTTTTTTTAAACAAAAATAAAATAATAACTTCTAAATATGAAACTAAACAATAATTTCTAAGTTTACCATAAACTTCTAACTATTTTATTTTCCTATCTAAAAAGATATCAAATCCTATATTTAAAAATCATAAAATAGAAAGAAACTATAATACATATCCTAACTCCTTTTTTTTTACTCCATTTTCTAAATTTAGTCTCACTAAAAAATGGTAAATTTTCTTTTTGGATGAGAGTTTTTATTTCTTTCTTTTGTTTTTAAAAGAAATTAAAGGATTCCTAAATTAGTTAAGAGTTCACTTGCTATTATAATATTATAATTTATAGAAACAAATACTCTTATCCATAAAATAACTAATATGGGTTAATTATTACTCTAATAAAACAAAATTTAATATATCCTTATCCAAATATTTAAAGAAGATACTCATTTCATAGAAATAATTTTAAATAGAAATAAATTTAAAAAATTACATTCCAAAGGAAGCCTTCATTTGCTAAATTAATCATAAGATTTTTTGAAAGCAAATGAAAATATTTCTAATTTAATTGCCAACTCAATCATCTATTTTATTTTTTATGAAAATAAAATTCTTTTATCCTTAAAATAGATTCTAATGATTATTTACTCATATAATTAATTATAATTATTGCATTTATTGTTAAGTTAACAATCTTACAATTTACAATATATTAATTTATTTGCTACTAAATATTTAATTTAGTCTATCATATAGATAAATAAATATTGTATTAAAAATATATATATTATTTTTCACAAACATCACACACACTTATGAAAGACAAAGAGCATTTAATCACATGATTATCGAACAAGATAACATTACCTTAGCCAAGAATAGCTCTAAATATAACATTAAATTGAAAGATTTATTGGGTAAGTGCACAAAGATGAGGGACCAAAAGGGGGTCTTAAGATGCTACTTTTTTCTAAAATCAAGAAACATTGATGTTGGATGAGAAATTGAAGATAGTTACACTTAAAATTTGAAGATACAACAAAAATGAGAGTCATAGTGCTCCGAATCTAGTTTCTAAATTGGTGTTGTTTTTCTCAAAAAAACATAACATAGCGTCTAGTGTGCTCCCCCTAAAATGTTAACTTTTTTTAGTATTTCAAAAATTGCTTCAGTGAGAAATTAGCTAACAACATGTAGTTTATCCCTGATTTTTCTGATAAATTTTTCATGAATAATTGATTTTTTATTAATTTTCAAAGTGGACACATCTTGAAAAACATAAAATTGAGCGTGCTCCCCCCTAAAATTTTTGAAAACTAATCAAAAATCAAATTTGTTTTTTGAATACATGTAGAATGGAGTCTAGTTTCTAAATATGTAACTTATTTGAAATTTTGATGAACGATTAAAAAAAGTCAAAAATACTAGACACTGGTTTTTGATAAAAAAATAGATACACTAACAAAATAAATTAAAGATGAAACCCTTAACGTACTCAAAATGTGAAAAAAATTATATGGTTAAATAGCTAACAGAGAGCTTAAGATTATGGTGGTATTTTTTTGACTTTTCATTTAAAAAAGAGCAATCTTGATGAGGAGCACGCTCCAAATTATCTGAATTTTGTTAGAAACTGGAAAAACATGTCCTTGGATGACCTAAACACAGTCCAAACCTTTGGGTTGGAATCCCAAGGCAAATCCAAGCCTTAGGCTAGGTAATTACCAAGCCTAAGCATAATGTGAGCAAGTTATAACACACTCACATTATGTTGAGCTAAATGACTCCCTTCTTTCCTCTCTCCCTCCCCTCCTCTCTCTTTCTCACCTCTACTTCCTTCCTCTCTGTCTCACTCTCTACTTCCCTCCCCTCCCCACATCCTACCCTCTCTCACTCTCTACTTCCCTCCCCTCTCTACCTCCTACCATCTCTCACTCTCTACTTCCCTCCCCTCTCTACCTCCTACCCTCTTTCTCAGTCTCTGCTTCCCTCCCCTCTCTACCTCCTACCTTCTCTCTCACTCTCTTCTTCCCTCCCCTCTCTACCTCCTACCCTCTCTCTCACTCTCTACTTCCCTCCCCTCTCTACCTCCTACCCTCTTTTTGAGTCTCTGCTTCCCTGGCCTCTCTACCTCCTACCTTCTCTCTCACTCTCTTCTTCCCCCCTTCTCTACCTCCTACCCTCTCTATCACTCTCTACTTCCATCCCCTCTCTACTTCTTACCCTCTCTCACTCTCTTCTTCCCTCCCCTCTCTACCTCCTACACTCTCTCTCACTATCTTCTTCCCTCCCCTCTCTACCTCCTACCCTTTCTCACACTCTCGACTTCCCTCCCCTCTCTACCTCCTACCCTCTCTCTCACACTCTTCTTCCCTCCCCTCTCTACCTCCTACCCTCTCTCTCACTCTCTACTTCCCTCTCCTCTCTACCTCCTACCCTATCTCTCACTCTCTTCTTCCCTCCCCTCTCTATCTCCTACCCTCTCTCTAATTCTCTACTTACCTACCATCTCTACCTCATACCTTCTCTCTCACTCTATGCTTCCCTCCCCTCTCTACCTCCTACCCTCTCTCTCACTCTCTACTTCTCTCCCCTCTCTACCTCCTACCCTCTCTCACTCTCTACTTACCTCCCCTCTCTACCTCCTACTCTCTCTCACTCTCTTCTTCCCTCCCCTCTCTACCTCCTATCCTCTATCCCACTCTCTACTTCCCTCCTCTCTCTACCTCCTACCTCTCTCTCACTCTCTTCTTCCCTCCTCTCTCTACCTCCTACCTTCTCTCTCACTCTCTTCTTCCCTCCCCTCTACCTCCTACGCTCTCTATTAGTTTGTACTTCCCTTCCCTCTCTACCTCCTACTCTCTCTCTCACTCTGTTCTTCCCTCCCCTCTCTACCTCCTACCCTCTCTCCCACTCTCTACTTCCCTCCCCTCTCTACCTTGTACCTGTATACGCCTAAAAATGGCATGATTCAATCTAAATAAATATTCTTAATATTTATTCCCTTCTTATTTCCTTCTATCAATTAAATAAATATTCTAAGTTTATTTGACTGGTTCATTATCCCATAATTAAATAAAATCAATTTATTTAATTAAATTCAATAAATTCTTCTAATGTCTCACATAATTAAATAATCCTACATTATTTAATTAATCATAAATTTCTCTATCCTAAGTCCTAATTTCATAAATCCACCTCATCTTTCCACCTCACCTTTTGCCACCTCACCATGTTGCACATGTAATTAAATATTTTAAATATTTAATTAGCTAATATTCCCTCACCCACATGTCTTATTTATCCTCCAGTCAAAATTAGTTAACTCATCAATCAAATCTGTTAACTAATTAGTCATTTGAGTTCACTGGTCAATCAATTCTGTTGACTCCTTAATCAACCCAGTTAACTAATCAATCAATTCAGTCAACTCTCCAATCAATTCACTTAACTGATTGGTCAATTCTATTAACTCTTCAATCAATTCTGTTAACTCCCCTATTGCATGAGGAACCTGGGACACTTGTCCTCTTTCTATTCGTTGCACATTCCTCAACCATTCTCAACTATTGATCTTCTTGTTTCTTCTCAACTGTTGATCCTTATTCTTCTAAGTCTATAAATGGAACCTTATTCCTCCATTCTATTCATCCAAGCTATTCATATTGTTACTTTGCAGAAATTCACCAGCGTGCCTTTGGCACCCTTTTTACCATTCATTAGCTTGAGATCACATATTGGCTTTGGAGCTCATCTTCATTGCACATTTATCACCACAGCCATTCACTATCGACATTCTTGAAAACAACAAAGGAGTGCACTCTCTGAGGGCCTACTTCATACAAACAAGGATGATCTTTATAGGCAACAATAGAAGTTTCGATTCAAGGAAGGTTTGCATTGTGTTATTCATTGCTTCATTTTATTCAATCTTCTTAGTTTCACTATTCTATTAAGTTATGGGTATTTGATGTTGTTTATCGCATATTCATTGTTGATCCTATTTTACCCTAACATTTTTGGCACCCACCGTGATCTAACCCATATTATTTCTGAGTTTTTTTTGTTGAGTGTGTTTTGTCACAGCTTCAGGTGTGTTTTGTTACAAATCTGGAAATCAGCTTTCATACACAACCTCTTATGCTCAATCGGACCTCATCGTTGAGCTCGGGAGGCCTCACAAGTGAAAAATAACATATCATTTGCCCACTTTTATTTACTGAATTTTTTTTGAATTTTACACTTTTTTTTTACAAAAAAAAACAAAACAAAAGCAAAAGCAAAAAACAACAAACAAAATTTTAAGAAAATAAAACATAAAAAATAGTCATTTTTTGTTTTCAGTTTAAAAAAAAAAAAAAAAAACAAAAACACAGAAATTTTTTGTGTAAGAACAACAAACATTTTTTTTTAGATCATTTTTTTTTAATTATTAGATTGCAAAAAAAAAAAAAATTTGCATTGTGTTTTATTTATTTTTTTATTTTGAAATTTTCATTTTAGAAAAAAATAAAAAATAAAAAAAATTTACATAGAAAAAAACAACAAAAAAAATTACACAGCAAATACAAAAAAACAAAAACAGAAAATAAAACAAAAATTTAAAAAAAAAAGCAAATTTTGTAGGGCTGCGTGCCCTGCACACAGCCCCACCCAGGCCCCCGTGGTCTACCCTTTCCCCAAACCCTGTCCCTCTCTCCCCCCTCCCGATCCCTCCTCCCTTCGCCTGTGCTGCCGCCCGACACCTCCCCCGCCTGCACCCGCCGCCTATTGCGCCATCCGCCGCCCCTGCAGCCACCACCACCACCACACCTCCGCCCAGATCCCCTCTGTGCCGCCCGATACCTCCCCCACCTGCACCCGCCACCCCTGCAGCCACCAGCCATCACCCAACCTCCAGCCCTCTGCGCTTCCATCGCCCCTGCACAGCCCCTGCACAGTCCACCCACTCCTACACACACAACACATTAACAAAAAAATATATATATCAAACAATAAAAAAAAAACAAAAACAATTATAAAACAAACCAAAAATAAAAAAAATTTAGGGTTAGGGTAGATTTTTTAATTTTAATATTATAATTTAATTTTCTTTAAATTTTAATATTAGAATTCTTTTTTTTCTTTTATTTGTTTTTTTTAAATTTTTTTAAAAACAAATGTTCATGTAGGCAAAATAGGCGTATTTTTTTCCTGTTAGCATAACTTTTTGCAGGAGAATCGATTTTTTGCAAAATTAGTCATTGGAAAGGGGATTCGACAAACTTCGCAGTAGTGGAGGTATTTTTAGCCTATTTGATCAATTTCATCAGGTATAATCAGTCAAACCTCCCATTTGCTTGAAAACTTCAAACGATCATACCTTTCGCATTTTTTATCAAATTTTCATGGATTTTTTTTTAAACAGCATAAAATTTTTGTGTAGATTCTGATTTTTATATCTATTTTGCTGTCTAAAATCATATTTTCATGAAATTTTTTAGATTATGTGTTTTTCACCTAACCATTTGATTTACAAACTTCTTGATTCAATTTTTGTTTTTGTGGACTACAGGTGGATATCAAGAGATTACTAATCCAATTTGATGCAAAACGTCCACTGAAAACAATCATTTTTCACTAAGTGTTGAATAGGACTGATTTAGGCATTGTTCATACAACTTGCATACAATTCTCATCTAGTTTTAATTAGGAAGGAGTAACCCATTGTTCATTCAACTTGCATACAATTTTCATTTAGTTCTAATTAGGAAGGAGTAACCCATTGTTCATGCAACTTGCATACAATTTTAATCTAACTCTAATTAGGAAAGTAAAAATGCATACATGCAAATTTCACATAGTCCCTAACTAGGAAGAGAGTAATTGAACCATTGCTATATCTGCATATTGCTATCTTCTTTAGTTAGATCATTGTTATCTTACAAACAGGAATGAACATTGCTATGTCTTAACCACTTCAAACTTAACAACTGCGTGAGTACACAAGTAGAATAGCCCATTTAGTTTTTCTAATTTTAACTAGGTTGGATTAACCAGTGTATTCTGTGCTTGCGAATGACAATAGGTTTATGCTCTCCCCTTAACTGGGTGACCAAAGTGCCAGACTTGTTATTCTATTTGTTTAACCTTTAGAGGGGCATGCCCTTGGATGGACACTTGTCCAAGTGGGAATGACCTTGAGTGGTAACAGGCTAAAGCCCAGCCCTACCAAGCCACTTAAAATAAATTGTACTTGAGGTGAAAACCTCCTGCAACGAGTGCTGCTATGTTACATCGATGGCCAACCTCCCCCAAAACCCTCTAAGGCGTAACCCTTTGAGGCTGGGAGACTCCATAACAGAGAGTAGTGCCGCCACATGTGTAACCACTCGAACGGTTGCCCTCATTAAACACCTCTTGTTCTAGTGGCCAAAAACCCTTGTAATCTATTTCGAGCCTAGGATTTTGTACTTGCTTTTTTCTCTTAGTCCAAATAGAGTAAAAAAAAATCTCAAAAAAAAAAAAAAAAAACCATAAAAATATCTTTGTGTTTGTTGTGTCTTCTTGCCATAAATTCAGAAAATCATATCAAAAAGACCTTTTTTGCAACCAAAGCACCAAAAAACATTAGAAAAACCCAAAAAAATTGCAAAATTTTTTTTTTTGAGAAAACACCAGAGCGGCACATCTATTCCAGCACATGCGTAATAGTGAGTACTTCCGCGTCTTTTGCGAGAAAATTTTCCACCTTTCTAAGTACCCATTTCAGTCTTGTGTCAGTTTCTGTCAAGATGACAAACCAATTAGAAGCATTTGCTCAAAAACTCCAATATCTGCAATTGCAAATAAACTTAGGTCCCTCGCCCCAAGAGTGTATAGCAATTTCTCAACAAATCCAAGTCTTACAAGAAGAAATGGCAACCTTGCAAGCTGAACATGCCAGTACTAGCTACGCCTCGTCCCAAACTCATACATCTGTTTCCCATCTTAATGATGCTCATGAGAAGGCAAGCACCACCTTAAGTTGGAAACCCTATACCACTCCATCTACTAGTCCTCCTTCATCGTCTTCTAAGACCCATATCCCAAAGCATACCAGTCTTACACCAACACCGCCATCGAGTTCCCCAAGCTCTAAATGGGCAACCAAAAAAGCCTCAGATAATTTTTGGGAAAGATGTTTTCCAGATTCACATAGTAAAAGAAAAGCTTGGGAGAACTCTAAATTCACTCCTCCATTACCTCATTCATCTACCCATACACCTACGAAGGATGTGATCCAAGGGCTACTAGTGGAGAATCAACCATGTCCCCAAATTCCAGTCCTTGACCTTACAAAAGATGCTTCCAATAACATGTCAAATCCTACAACCCCTTCATGTGATCCTTAATTCCTTGAGCTTATCAAAGAGCCTCCTACCATGCACCAAAGTCAAGGTCCGTCGCACCTTCATGTTGTTGACCAAGATCCTATCCAAGAGTCTTCTACCTCCACTCCAATTCAAGCACATCAAGAGTTATGTCAAGAGCACACTTTAGAGCATGTGGAAACATCAACCCCTTGTCTAAATCAAGATCAAAGCATTCCCATTCAACCCTTACATAACCTCTATGTTTTCAATAATCCTATACCTATACATGAGCAAGAGATCTAATTTCAAACCATTCATAACCTATATCTCTTTTATGATCAAGATAATACCTTTGATGAAGAAGCTATCCATGAGCAACTTGATCCTATACATGAACAAGAGATCAAATTCCAACCTCTCCATGGCCTATATCCTTTCCATGATCAAGATATTATCGTTGATGAAGAACATATACAAGAGAACATTAATCCCACCATGCTAAATCCTATCTATGATCAAGATCCCATCTATGATGAAGAGCCTATCTATGATCAAGCAGACCATGATGATCCTCTAAGCCCACTTTATGCATTCCATGGTCCTGAGCTTATAACCCCATCTAGTCCTATCCAAGTTCCAACAACTTCCACTTCCCTTGATGAGACACTTGCCTCCCAAACAAGCGTAGAAGATCAAACAAAAATACTCCTTCGCCATCCGTTATCGACCATGCTATAAATCCCCCACCATATATCCTTGGTCTTACCACTTTCATTCATGAGTGTTCCTCCTTAGAACAGCAGCAACCATTATCCTCTATCTCACCTTCTACATGTAATAAAGAACTTGTGTCTAGTGTTCCACCTACACATAATCTCGTTGTCCAACGTATGAACTATCAAGGTAAAGGCTTAGGCCTTCACGAACAAGGTATTTTGGAGCCCGTCCGTGTCAATGTTCCTCCTCCTTCATATGGCCTTGGATACATACCCCAAGGTGAACAATCTCAAGATGTTGGTACTTCCTCCACTCCTCCAAAGTCCATGACTTTCCATCACAAACCCTATCATATCCCCAAAACATATGTCGCCATTCCACCTCCATCATCCTACAATTGTCAAAAGCATGTGACCATACACCTTCCACCATCCAATCTACCTCTGCTACTTCCAACTCCTAATATCCCTCCATGCATTTTACCACCACTTCTCCCAACACCTTATCCATCCATCTATGAATCCTCTATCAATCCCAATCATGGCCAACAAATGCAAATGTTGTCTAAACAAAGAGATTCCACCCACTCTACTTCCACCATCTCAAGAGAATTAACCAGCAAAAATTTTGATACCTCTACCCCTAAATTCAAAAATCCTAAGAGTCCTCATGACCTAAGATACAAAAGCCAAGAATCAAAGAAACATCCTTCTCAAGAGCTGCATACACCCACACACCTATACGCCAAGCTGAAAAAGGTGTGGGTCTACATCCAACAAATGATTACTCCAAAAGATACACAAAAGATGCATGCACCCAAACCCATACCTTCACAAGTACTATCTAAAAACAAAATGGTTTGGGTACCTAAGCAAAAAGCCCTCAAGTTACATGAGGCATCTACCTCTCAAGAATCTCAACCATCTACTTTCTCCCATTCCATCCATAAGTCTCAAATTCTTCCATCCCACATGACAAGCAACAATCAGAAACCTACTTAGTCTATGTGGATCCCTACATGCCTACATTATTCATCCACAAGCAAAAGTCTCTGTTGCTTCCTACACTACTTTCCCATCACCAGCTTCAATGTTTATCATGGTATGTGCAACCGTTGGTCATGATTCCCTTCCATTCCACAACCTTTTCATATACCTCCATCTCCCCTTCCTTCCACTATTATCCTACATATCTTCCTCATCCTTTTCCTATGGTCCATGCTTTTGCATAAACCTTCCCTCCATATTTTGCATCATAATCCACTATCTACCTACGCCATATCACTTTCATGCAATCCCCTACCAACATCTGTGAGAACACTTGACATTGTCCATGCGACAACATCCATCTAGTGGGACTGTCACCTTTCACGAAACTAGATCCCTGAGTCTCTCCCTTCCATATCCGTGTTTTCCTACCCAAATGTTTCAAAAAAAGAAAAAAAGAAATAAAAGAAAAAAGTAAAGAAAAATCGCTTCGTCTAGTGGTGAAAACCTGGCAAACAGGCGCCTTGGATAAGTACCATGATGAAAACCTGGCAAACAGGCGTCATGTGTAAGTTGATCTTCTATGTCACCTACACTTGGGGGCCCCTTTCATACCATTTCATACCATCAGCCTATCACTTTTCTCCTACCAGTTTCCTTTCATACCATTTCCTATCCTATCCTCTATCCATTACATACCTATACTGTCCCATCCATCCATCCAATCTTCCTTTCCTCTATTTTCTTTGGTCTTGATAAAGGTTGGAGGCACAATGTTGACAAATGTTTTAGATGTCTCTTGACATACCTTATCCCTCCAAACCATGCAAATCCTTCATTATCCTCTCATCCTCCTATCGTCATTAGCATTGTCATGAAAAATCCTACGTACTCTACCTACAATGGGGCATGTTATACTTATGCGACATAGACCTTGGAGATCACATCCTTGTTTCCTTCTATCCACTATTTCCCATCCTCATACCTACCTATTCCATTCTTTACTATCCATGCATCTACCTATCTGTGGTGTTTCCTTGTCATCAGTATTATTTGATCCATATCTGTTCCATATCGTGTCTTGTCTGATCCATATCTGTTCCATATTGTATCTTGTCTAATCCATATCTATTCCATATCTGATCCATGTCTATTCCATATCGTGTCTCATCTGATCCATATCTTAGGTCTGTTGGGGTTTACCCCGAACTACGTTGCCTCTGCGTCGTCACGTAGGCAAGGCCATTTAGCAATGAGCCCTTGAGGCACTAGGTCAGTCCCTTAGGGTCCGTCTCCCCAATAAGGATTGTGCAATCTTTTCACCAAACAAGCAAATGTAGGCAGAACCCGCGCTTCAAGCAGAAGTCTCGACTATGAACATCTTAACCTATCTAAAGCAAAGCAAATACCCAAGGTCGTCTAACTGATTCTATCTAAATTATGGCAAGAAAAACACATCTAAATGCAAGAATGTTTTGTGGATTGGAACCATGGTTAAGTTACATAGTCTTGATTTTTGTTATCATGTCTTTCTATGCTACTCAAGGATGTCAAAAGCTAGAGATGCTATGATGGGGGCATGATTATTTTCTTTGTTTGCTATCTGTGGATTAAGCTTTAGTAGTGTGACACCTTGTCTAAGGACATGATCGGCAAAAGATCATCGAGGACATCAAAGGTCAAACATGAATGGGGGCAATCCTTGTTTGTTGAAATGTAAGAAATACTCAGGTCATCTCAGTTCAATTATACCTCAATGCTTGTATCAACTTGCTAAATGAAAATCTATGTAAGCAGTACTCAGGTCATCTCGATTCAATTATACCTAGATGCTTGTATTAACTTACAACATTTTAGAAAAAGTACCAAAAAAAAAATGCCCAATGATGAAATAAAGCACTTCAAAATACTTGCACCGTCAAGATGTCAAAAGCAAAGCATCCATTATACATCCATTTATACATCCATACATCCATATCCCATGCAATAAAAGCTCCACAAAATGCAAAGTATCAATATTTACAAAAGCTTGTGAGTCCTTCTATCGAGTCTTTCTTCTATCAATCAGATTTCTATCTATCATCATATCTTTCATCCTTGCCTAGTCAGTCTGAGCAATGACCCAAATGCAAGGTCCATCCTTAATCCATACCAATCAAGTCAAGTCAATCTTGCACAAATGATCCAATCACAATTAGGGGTCTTGATCTTTGTCTGGTCGTAAACCAACTCGATCAGTTAATCAATCAATTGTCTTATACAGGATGTTGCATTGTCGAAATCAGACCAATACACGTGTCTTACATGACATGCTTCATTTCCTGAAACCAGACACTATCCTTCGTGTTTCTTTAGGGCTCTATCATTCCCTGCCATGACAACATGCCTACCGTGTTGGTCTAGGGATATATCATTCCCCGCCATGACAACACTATCATATATCATTATCAATTAATCAATTGGTTTATAGCTTGACAAGGGCAGTACCTTGTTTGTTCTTGTATCATTTGTGCATACTTGCTTACTTGCTTGTGTGTGGTATCATTCTATCTTGCATTGTGTATCATTCGGTTCTTTCTCCAACCAATTTCTTCACCCCAACCTAATTGTTCCCTTCGTCTTCGAGAGATTGTCCGTCTCACGTCCCTTCTGCCTCCTTCCCGTCCAATCTCCCGAGGGGGCATCCTATCGTCATTAAACCTGTACCAGGGGCAAACTGGGGCATGTATCACTATCAGACTATCAATTTCTTTGAAGCAATGTTGTAAACTGCATTGCATCAAAGAGGGACAAAATGTATATGCCTAAAAATGGCACGATTCAATCTAAATAAATATTCTTAATATTTATTCCCTTCTTATTTCCTTCTATCAATTAAATAAATATTCTAAGTTTATTTGATTAGTTCATTATTCCATAATTAAATAAAATCAATTTATTTAATTAAATTCAATAAATTCTTCTAATGTCTCACATAATTAAATAATCCTACATTATTTAATTAATCATAAATTCCTCTATCCTAAGTCCTAATTTCATAAATCCACCTTATCTTTCCACCTCACCTTTTGCCACCTCACCATGTTGCACATGTAATTAAATATTTTAAATATTTAATTAGCTAATATTCCCTCACCCACATGTCCTATTTATCCTCCAGTCAAAATTAGTTAACTCATCAATCAAATCTGTTAACTAATTAGTCATTTGAGTTCACTGGTCAATCAATTCTGTTGACTCCTCAATCAACCTAGTTAACTGATCAATCAATTCAGTCAACTCTCCAATCAATTCACTTAACTGATTGGTCAATTCTGTTAACTCTTCAATCAATTTTGTTAAATCCCATGTTGCATGAGGAAGCTGGGACACTTGTCCTCTTTCTATTCGTTGCACATTCCTCAACCATTCTCAACCATTGATCTTGTTTCTTCTCAACCGTTGATCCTCATTCTTCTGAGTCTATAATTGGAACCTTATTCCTCCATTCTATTCATCCAGGCTATTCGTATTGTTACTCTGCAGAAATTCACCAGTGTGCCTTTGGCACCCTTTTTACCATTCATTAGCTTGAGATCACATATTGGCTTTGGAGCTCATCTTCATTGCACATTTATCACCATAGCCATTCACTATCGACATTCTTGAAAACAACAAAGGAGTGCACTCTCTGAGGGCCTACTTCATACAAACAAGGACGATCTTGATAGGCAACAATAGAAGTTTCGATTCAAGGAAGGTTTGCATTGTGTTATTCATTGCTTCATTTTATTCAATCTTCATAGTTTCACTGTTCTATTGAGTTATGGGTATTTGATGTTGTTTATCGCATATTCATTGTTGATCCTATTTTACCCTAACAGTACCCTTTCTTACTCTCTACTTCCCTCCCCCTTCTACCTCCTACCCTCTCTCTCACTCTCTTCTTCCTTTCCCTTTCTACCTCCTACCCTCTCTCACTCTCTACTTCCCTCCAATCTCTACCTCCTACCCTCTCTCTCTCTCTCACTCTCTACTTCCCTCCCCTCTCTACCTCTCCTCATCATTCTTCCCATCCAATGAAATTTCATAAATTATCTTGTTTCCATTTCATCATCCCAATTTATATCCTCATCCCTCTTTCCATGTCCTAGTTTTCTTGTTTCCATGTTCTTTGTCGATAAGGGAGAGGGAGAGGGAGAAAGAGGGAGAGAGGATGGAGATGGAGGGGAGAGAGAGGGGAGAGATAGGGTGATAGGGAGAGAGAGAGAGGGTTGGTCGAGTTTATGAGTTTAGGGTTGCTTAAGTTTAGGGTTTAGGGGAATTATTTAGGGTTTAGGGGTTTAGGTTGCTCATATTTATGGTTTGTGGTTTAGGGGTTAGGATTTAGGGGCATTATTTAGGGTTTTGGGGTTTGGGGAGAGAGACACGTTTAGGATTGGTCAGGTTTAGGGGCATTATTTAGGTTTAATGAGTTTAGGGTTGCTCAAACCTTTAGGGGCATTATTTAAGGTTTATGAGTTTAGGGTTTAGAGGTTAGAGTTAAAGAGGATCTATCTATGGTTTAGGGGTTTAGCCTGGTTGCTCAAGTTTAGGGTTTAAGGGTCAGGGGCATTTTTTGAGGCTTATGAGTTTAGGGTTTCTCAAGTTTAGGGTTTAGGGGAATTATTTAGTGTTTAGGGGTTTAGGGTTGGTTAGTTTTGGGGTTTAGGGTTTAGGGTTGCTCAAGTTTAGGGTTTAGGGGTTAGGGTTTAGGGTTTAGAGAGATAGGGTGAGGGGATTGATAAAAATTGGGAGAGATACGGAGATAGAGGTTTAGGGTTGCTTCCAAGGTTTATGGTTTAGGGGTTTTGGGTTTAGGGGTTTAGTGTTTCTTAGTTTTAGTGTTTAGAGGTTAGGGGTTAGGGGTTAGGATTTAGGGGCATTATTTAGGGTTTAGGGTTTATGGTTTAGGGGTTAGGGGTTAAGGTTTAGAGGTTTAGGTTAGGGTTTAGAGAGAGAGGACCGATAGGGAGATATATAGGAGACTGAGGTTAGAGATAGGGAGATAGAGGGTGAGGGACATGGCCAGAGACATAGACAAAGAGATTGAGAGGTAGAGGGATGATAGAGACAAGGAGACGCGGGTTAGGGTTGATCGGGTTTAGGGTTTATGGGTTAGGAGTTTAGAGAGGGAGAGATAGGAAGATAGAGGGTGAGGGACATGGGAAGAGACATATGCAAATAGATTGAGAGGTAGAGGGCTGATAGAGACAAGGAGATAGGGTTTTAGGGTTGATCAGCTTTAGGGTTTAGGGGTTAGGAGTTTAGAGAGAGAGATAGGGAGATAGAGGGTGAGGGACATGGCCAGAGACATAGGCAGAGAGATTGAGAGGTAGAGGGATGATAGAAACAAGGAGATATGGGTTTAGGGTTGACTGGGTTTAGGGTTGATTAGGTTTAGGGTTTAGGGGTTAAGAGTTTAAAGAGGGAGATAAAGGGTGAGGGACATGGCCAGAGACATATGCAGAGAGATTGAGAGGTAGAGGGATGATAGAGACAAGGAGATAGGGGTTTAGGGTTGATCGAGTTTAGGGTTTAGGGGTTAGGAGTTTAGAGAGGGAGGGATAGGGAGATAGAGGGTGAGGGACATGGCCAGAGACATAGGTAGAGAGATTGAGAGGTAGAGGGATGATAGAGACAAGGAGATAGGGGTTTAGGGTTGATCTGATTTAGGGTTGATTAGGTTTAGGGTTTAGGGGTTATGAGTTTAGAGAGGGAGAGATAGGGAGAAAGAGGGTGAGGGACATGGCCAAAGACATAGGCAGAGAGATTGAGAGGTAGAGGGATGATAGAGACAATGAGATAGGGGTTTAGGGTTGATCAAGTTTAGGGTTTATGGGTTATGAGTTTAGAGAGGGAGAGATAGGGAGATGGAGGGTGAGGGACATGGCCAGAGACATAGGTAGAGAGATTGAGAGGTAGAGGGATGATAGAGACAAGGGGATAGAGGTTTAGGGTTGATCAGGTTTAGGGTTTAGGGGTTAGTAGTTTAGAGTGGGAGAGATAGGGAGATAAAGGTTCAGGGGCATTATTTAGGGTTTAGGGGTTTAGAGAGAGAGGGAGATAGATAGATAGATATATACTTATACATAAGGGTTTGCATAGATATATGTCTTATAGATATATACTTATAGATATGTACTTATAATATATACTTATACATAGAGAGAAAACACTAAATTTACTTGTTTGCATGCATGAAAGCTTAATGTTTTCATGCTTCCCAAAATGCGTTCACATTATGGGAAGCAAAAAAATGGGAAAAAACCATGTGGGATCCGTGATTCAGACCCCACACATGTCTGTTATTCCCTGCTTTTCACGCATGCTATCAGACAAGAAAATACTTTTTCATGTTGTTTGACATATTAAGAATCATTTTTTGATCAATCCACCACTTTTTTTGTTTTTTCAACGTAGAAGAATTGATTTTGCATGTTTTTGGACAAAATTTGATTATTTAAACTGAAAGTTTCATGTTTCATACTATTTCAAAGCTAATTACCATTGATATAGATTGAATTTGATGATATATGTTTGTTTTTTCCATAAATTTCACTAATCCTATTCTAGAGTTATATAGAATTCATAATCAAACTTGAGAAAAAGAACAATTTGAGGATTTTGAAGCCAAAATTTGGAGGATTGGTCAACTTGAATATCAAATTCTAAGGTATGTTCTTTATGTCCAATTCAATTCGCTTTATGTTCTTTAGAACACTCACAATCACTAAATGTGGAACTATCTAAGTTAAAAAAGTCATCATTATGTGTATTAATAGAATTAGAATCATTAAAATATGATATATATATATATATATATATATATATATATATATATATATATGATTTTTCTATATCTTGAATCAGTAATAGAATTTGTTGTATCTTGAATTTGAACTATGTCATCGATACCTCCTATAACAAAGTATTATCATCATTCTCTCTAATGTAACCAGTTGTATTAACATTTAAAATATAGTGCTATTTGTTAGTAATCATTTTGGTCAAAGGGTTTGAGCTTGGATGTTTGCAAGTTTTTCATTTAAACCCTAAATCTTTTGCCCATCGGTGTGAGTTCACTTGTGTTTTGGTGATTAGGTTGGTAGCAGTGGTGTGTTCATTACATCGCCAAGACTTTATCTATCGATGGCCGAGGTTGTTGTCATTCCGGTGAGGCTGGTCTGGCTGACAGAATGTGGTTTAAGGCTTTCATCGGGATGACTTGTGTCATAGGCGTAGCATTTTTTAGCCCTCCGATGTTTCTGGTCATACCGATGGGCATGTCATCGGTGTGTGTATTGCTATCGGTGAGGGAGTTTTTGGTTTCGCCGACGCTTGGGGTCTCGCCGATAGATGTAGCTTGTAAGTGCCATCGAGATGACTTGATGCATCAGATGGAGTGTGTAGAGTTGGGCCGACATGGGTACTCTGGCCGATGGGGCTATATCGGTGTAATGTGGTGTGGTCGGCGGGGAAGCTTTTTGTTGGGCCGATGGTTTTGGTCACGCTGATGTGTTATTTGGGTTGAAGCTTTCAGGAAGGTGACCATCGGCGTGAATTTTGTTATCGGCGTAGGAATTTTTGGATCCTCCGATGTGTTCGATCTGGCCGATGGGGTTCCCATCGGCATAAGTTGGTATATTGACAGAGCTTTTTTGAGTTTCACCGATAGAAGGGGGTCACCCCGATGGAGGATGCCATTGGAGTAACATCACTCATTGGTGCAGCGATTGATTTGTGCTCCGATGTGGTTTGTCTTGCCGACAGAGGGTGGTGTGCAGTTTTGAAGATGTCCATCGGCATAACATTGCATATCGGGCTAGCCGATGTAGGTCGTTCTGACGGTTTGTATCTGGCCGATGGATATTTGTATATCGGCAGGAGTTGTGAGATTAGAGATATATGATAGAGTTTGGCCGATGGTTGATGTCTTGCCGACAAGGGAGTATGAAGTGGTCATTGATGTGACAAGTGATATCAATGAAGGAGCTTTGTATCGCTCCGATGGTTAATGTCTTGCCAAAGACCTAGCAAGGGATGTTCATCGGTGAGATTAGTGTTGTCGGCAGGAGGGATTTTTGTGGTGCCGATGATGTAGGTCACACCGACGGAGATGCGAGATGGAGTGGTGACCGCTAGGGGTGGGTTCGTGGGTCGAGCGGGGCAAAACGCTAGACACTTAGTATGCTCACGGCCATGCTTTTAAAGTAACAAGGAAGTCTCTGAGGGGTGCATGTGGGACTAATGCTTCCTGCATTTTTGAAATATAAGCATAATACATTTTGGTGGGAAGTTTTCAGAGGCACAGTTGCTGCATTTTTTGATGGTTGCGGGTGGTTGAAGCCTTTAATGACAGTTGTGCAGAGGTGTGGGCGATGGCGTGAATGATCAAACTACCCGATCATGGATGAGGATTTCCAGGTGGCGGCGCAAGGCTCGAGGCCTCCCCTGTCTCTTCCCATACCTATTGCATTTACTTCTGATGAGTGCCATTCTTCTCATGAGTACTGTATCTGGCAAATTTTGAAGTTAACCTTGTAATTAATGTTGAGGACTTTCCTTGTTGTATTTAGCAGGAGGTGTTTCTCATTTTGTTGTTGTTGAAAACTAGACATATCTGGCTCTGTAATAAAATACAACTAGTTTTGGTTACTCTGTATAGGAGGTCTTGTGAGTTTATGTATCTCTTGTTGTATGTCTCATGCATGAATCTACTGATTTCATGATTGGTTTTATATGAGTAATGCTATATTTACATGTGTTTTGTTAATTCTGTCTCCAGTATTACATGTGTTCTTCTTCTGAATCTAGATATCTAAGGGGTGTCTAGTATTCTAGAATATAGAATTCTTGTATTGAATGCTTGATCTTTCAACTTCTGCTCAAGGGGTAGATTAAAGTGTTTTCAGGTTGAGTATTGGGAAGGGTATACTGCAATAGGGATGCCATAAGTAGAGATAACTTAACACTCTATATTGGGAGGTATCTGTAAGGCAGATATCACACAAATCCCCTTGAAATCCAGTTTTATTGTGTTCATGCTGATCATTCACAGGTGTATGTTTACCGACTCCAAGCCCTGGATAAGCACCAATCTAGCTCTGTGTTGAGGGTATACACCAGGTCTAGGTTTGCATCCAAACATCAAATCAAACCATTTCATCCTTCCACCTGTTAGTTGTAGGAGTAGGAGTAGGAAACACCTGCATGCTCTCATACCTAACCAGATATATGTGTCCAAGAATGTTGCCAACCTTTTGATTTGTTACACAAATCTTGGTCCATACATGAGAGTATTCTGCCTGTTGCTGTCAAGTTAAATCCTTATGTCATTGAGCTAGTCAAGGTCATATCTTTATCAAATAGGGACACCCCCCTTGGTGTGGCAGAACAAGAAGTGAAGGGGAGGAGCTCACACAACCTCTTGTATTTAGTTGGCTGAATCTGCCTGTGCATTAGAACTGGCAAACCCTAATGCTGATTCAGAAGAAAAAACCAACACTATTGATGCTACAAATCTGATATATATATTTGGTTCTCATATAGTAATGAGTTGTCACTATCATCCTCTTGGCCATTCAACTCATGCTCATCATTGGGACTAGGTGTTCCATCATACTCAATGTCTTCTTTACTGCCAATTGACTGATTTGTATTGATTGATTGTGATAATTCAACACTTTCAATGCTTACAAGGGTACACTGGATACTTAGCTTGTTTGTCATAATTGTCTTCATACTTAGTCAAAAGTTGTTGACCAAAACACATGAATCGTGTATGTATTTCTTCCTACACTACAACCAAAATCAAACTATGGCGTACGATAACAAAGACAAACTCTCAATTGCTTCTTATCACTTGTGATACCTCAAAACATTCTCTAGAACATATACATGTTCTCAATTGTCACTACATGCACTCCAACACAGCCACATGTGCCCTTGCACTACCATACATGCTCTAGCAACTCACTTAGCTCATTATGCAATAGTGAGTTCTTCACCAAGCATCTTGCAATTGCATGGTTACCACATAGGCTTCTATCACTATCTTATCAATTTATGATCAAACTCTTCAACAAGATCTTGAACAATCCACACATCTTAGTATGTAACAAGTTCAAGTCCTTAAAGGTCAATTGACCATACTGACCACATGACATAACCAATTTGTATCCTCAAGAGTTACTTCTAGAGAAGATCTATTTTTAATAAACACATTTGCTTGATATAAACATTCTATTTGTTATCATAAGAACTTCTTCCTTCGATATTCATTAGATCTTCTTCCTTCTCATTTTCTCATCATTATATTCTTCTTTAATAACCTATCTCACTATTTATCCTTCAATGATCTTGTGATTGCCCTTGCAATGCACCAATTTACTTATGAAAGTCGTAGGGTTTGATCATTTTTATTTTGGACTACTGTTTGAACAATGCCATGTGATATTCCTAAGGTTACAATGACTGTCCTATACATTTATGATTCCTAGAAAACCCCTCCTTTACACCTTGACAAGATATGAAATTATCTTCATAGGGTTTGATGTTCCTATTGACTGTCATGATAGTCCTAGTTGTGTTGATAGTCTATTTAAGGTGCTTGACAATTCTAATCTATATATAATCAATCCTTTTCATCATTGCCATCTCTTACCTTGTGATCCTAAGGAGTATCATACAATATAGGTGACCATGCATTGATATCCTCATAATCTTTCATTTGATATAGTAATAATTTATCTTGGAAACCTTGCACTAATGATCTACCTTCACCTTATTGATACCTATGAAAAAATATCAAAGATATTTGGACAAGGCATTATAAACAACTTCATGACAGTCATGGTTGATAGGATAGTGTTGAAACTCACAAAAGATTCTCCTTTACAAAGAGGTCATCATGAAAGAAAACTTTGCCATAAATTTTTGCACCTTGTTATTCTTCCCTAACCCTAACTCTGCTGAAAATCAAACTTGTAGAACCATACCAAGATAGTTGATAAAGGATAGGTTCTATTGTTATGAATTAGCTGTTATGAATCAACTGTTATGAATATGTTGTTATGAACTGGCTGTTATAAATCTGTTGTTATGAATTAGGATTTGTTGTTATGAACCAAATTATATATATAAGGATCTACTATTATGAATCAACACATGTGTACATACCAAATTATGCAAGGATAGGCTCTAATGAGGGTTGATAAAGGAAGAATAAGTTTTTTGTTAAAATCTGCCCAAACTCCTCTATTCTAAAAGAATTGTCTACCATTTTCATTATTAGGAATTGTCAAGAGTTGTTGCTTCTCCAATTTTAGCTTTTGTTGCAAAATCCCCCTCAAAGTTATAATTATCATTGTCTTATTCATCATGCTTATAGAAATCATCATCATGTCGAGGAAATGAGCAAAGAATCTAACACCAGAAGAGCGTGAAGCTAAAAATAGGAGGAAAAGAGAAAGAATGAGGCGAATTCGTGAAAGTAGGAAATTGTCGACCATACAAGAAGACATTCCACCATTGCCAATTGAAGAGGAACATGACACATCTAATGAAGCTAAGAGAGAGATGGAATTGGCGGCACAAAGGGAACAAATACAAAACCTCCATTCAATGAGGAAACTAAATCTCTAAATTGGAGGCACTCCATCATCCACAGGTCAAGTTGAAGGAACACTATCATTTTCTTCTCAAGTTGGTGGCATGCCATCATTCACACGTCAAGTTGAAGGTACACCATCTTCTCCATCTCAACTTCAAGCCTTTTCATCTTTTTCATCTCCAATTGAAGGTACGTCATCTATCCCATCTCAAGTATATATTGAAGAAATTCCTAATGTTGAGTCAACTTTACCATTGAAAACACCTCCTAGAATTTTGCATAGGAAGCCTATGTTTCTAATCAATATCGATGAGAATGTGTTGAAGCCCATGTAGGATCTAAGATTCCCAAGCACACTTGCCAAGGATATGCAAATAAGATATGAAAATCATTATTTGAGAATTTAAATGAAACCGAAAAATGTCAATTATTTGTTGAATTGATGAGGAATCTAAAATTTAGGCCCACTATGAAGATTCTTGGCCTAAGAACATCGGATGCCTCAAGTGAAAAATCAATTGTTAAGAATCTAATGAGTGCATATGAGAGTGTGGGTTCCAGCTCACACACCAAGGATAGTAATGTCACATGACATGTCATTACATCGACAATAGTAAGCCAACAAACAAAGAAAGCTCGCCTCATTAGAAAGACAAGTCAAGCATTGAAAATAAGTAGAAAAACTCTAATGAGAGCTGTTGGAAGACATGAAAGAGTTGAGGACCCAAACACCAATAAATTGTGGGCATTCTCTAGGAGACTCCCATGGAAAGACAAAGTTGTTGTTGAAGCCTTGAGATCCCTCATCGAAGAATTTTGGAAATATAACACAAGAATATCTCCTAATACAAGAGATGTTGTGAGAAGGAGAATTGGTTGTCGAAACCGTGAGCCACATCCAAAGCTTTTTTTGGATGTAACTCAAACATAAATTTTCAAGAGATTTCAAGAGATGTATCCTCAAATTAAAATTTGTCAAAGATATTTTAAAATGCTAAAACCTTTCTATGTCAAAATAAATCACACACACACACACTACTTGTTATAGATTACATATTGAATTTTCTAACCATTTTGATGTTTATCGGTCTATATGTTTAGATTTGTATACTAACAATGTTTTGTGGGATTGTGGCATACATGCTCCATCAACATCTTCAAGGGACTTCATATCAACAATTTTATGTAAAAGAGAGGAAGGTCAAATATTCTACAAGAAATTATGCTTGAATGGCACATGTCGGCATTGCGGTGGCTTGCAACGTATGCCAATATGTGAACATATGGAAAGCATACATGCAGTTGGAAATGAACTAGTAGAGTTTGGTAAGTATAAAATAGTGGCCTACAATACAAAATATGGTAAAGAAGCAAAGAGGTGTGATTTGGTTATTCAAAAGATTCCAGTGTATCATTTTATGTCTATATTTGATGACAGTATAGTGTATGAGTGTAATAAGTGAAATCAGAATGAAGATAATACTAATCTAATGCAAAAACAAGATTATACCTTCATGAAGACCTCACGAATCCATGCGGGAAGGAGATGCGCCATGTAGCTCCTCAAGATTGTTCCCGTGATTAGAGTGCAGATGTGGATTGCTCAAGTGCTCAACACAATGCAAGATGAGAGATAAGTTGATTCAGATGGAGATAGGGGATTGAGACAAGATTTTGGCAGAGGTTTGATAGGATTAGGAGATTGGGGACTAATTTTGACAGAGGTTTGATGCATGAATTGTCCTCCAAAATGGCTTAGGGAGGGGTCCTATTTATAGGATTTTGGAGATGAGGATGGAGGGTCAGGATTGATCTGGTTAGATCAAGGGCTAGGAATAAAAGTGAATCTTTTATTCCTAGGGATGAATTAAAAATTCCCATTTTGGGAAGAGTGGAGGTGAGAGGGAGACATCTGAATATTATATTCAGTGATTGGGAATGAGTGGGAGACATCTGAATTTTATATTCAGTGATTGGGAGTGAGTGGGAGACATCTGAATTTTATATTCAGTTTAGTGGATGAGTGGGGGACAAGGTTAATTAAGTGTTTTCTTAATTAACTTAAGCATGATTTAATCAGATAAATAGGATTTATTTCATTAACAAGGATTAGGGAAAATCATCTAAATGACTATTAGGAATATTCATTTAATTGATAGGATAGGATTGTAAGGTTAAATGGACAAATTAGGTGAATTAATTGATCACCAGGGATATGCAGATTGGGGAATGGATTAGTGCGAGATACAGAAAATTGGTTTGCAGAAGCAGTCCAATTTTAGGTGTCAACATTTACCCCTCTTTGAGATGGTGTTGCGGCTAAGCAACATCATTTCAAAGAAGTTAAAACATAGAGATGGGTTGGATAAAAAGGTTTTGGTTTGGAAGAATAGGGTTAGGTTTGGGGATAATTGGTAAGGTGATGCCCCCTCGAGAGGATAGGCGGGTTGTGAGAACACGGGTGTGCTCTCGAAATGGATGAAATAGATTGGTAGATGTGGTTAGAGGGTAGGTGGTGGGATGAAAGGATGATGATGTTCAGAGATGATTGGTGGATGATCATTGTGTTGAAACTGAATTTGAGCAATCCTAGGTTTGATATAGCAAAGTGGATATGCTCACCAAGGTATAGAAGACCAGGGTGATGATGTTTATCCAACATTTGCAAGGACTAGACACGTAGACAAAGGGATGATCTCATGCATGCCCAAGATAGTACAACCTTGTCTAGACGAGGGAAGGGGACTCATAGCATAAGCCCTTAGTACAAAAAGGTATGATGAACCTTAGATGCATAAGGAGATCAATATGCTAGAACCGACCCTATGATCAATCAAGATATGAATACTAGCTTGGAGGAATGAAACCAACCCACAAGCACGGCATACAAAAGCAAGACTATGCCCCATTCTAGATGTTCTCACCACATACCATGATATAGTAAGATCAAGGTAGCTTTGATGTGATCTTCGAATAGGACAAAAGATAAAAATCAAAAACCAAAAGACCAATGAACCAAACAAGTAACCATTGTATCTTTTGCCAAAATGGATGATGATGTGATAGATTCTGCCTATCGTAGGAAAGATATATCCTAAGGCAGGAATCAATTGATGATTTGATGATGTTGTAAAATTGGCTCAAGATGTGATGGTGACAAGTTGTGATTGATGTTGATTTGATAGTTGATGATTTTGATTAAGGACAATGCTTTGATAGTTGATGCGAAGCTTGGATCTTGTGTAAGCTTATTGATGATAGATGTGATGATGATGAGAGTGTGATGGATCAAGGTTTATTTGTGTGATGGATAGATTATTTTTGGAATTTTTGTGTTTTTCTATTGTTTTGGGATTTTATGATGTTTTGTGATGTTTTTGGATTTTTTGATTTTGTGATGTTTTTGGATTTTTTTGATTTTGTGATGTTTTTGGATTTTTTTGATTTTGTGATTTTTTTGTATTTTTTGATTTTGTGATGTTTTTGGATTTTTTTGATTTTGTGATTTTTTTGGATTTTTTTGATTTTGTGATGTTTTTGGATTTTTTTGATTTTGTGATTTTTTTGTATTTTTTGATTTTGTGATGTTTTTGGATTTTTTTGATTTTGTAGAAAGGGCATGATTTATTATGATGGTGTGCTGGTTGAATTTCAAAATTTTGAAGCAAATGATATTTATGGAAGCTGCAAGGAAGTGCCAATAACAGAGGACTTAAATGTTGATGATCAGGAGTGTAAGATGAGTAAAATCCATATTCTAAGAACACAACCAGAGATCTGTAAAGAGTGCATAGAGGACAGAGAAAGCTGTGAATTTATGCGTAAATTGGAATATAGAAATGAGGAGATTCATATACATCTTTTTCGAGGTAAAGAACCTCCTAGGTCCATTTTAGCTTCCTCTGGGTCTTTATCTGATGTTGAACGGCGCACATCAAAGAGGTCTCGAAAGACATCGACAAATGGTAGCTCAATTAACTTGAAAGTTTCGTGGTAGGTGAATGGACAAGCGATAGGGATGCATGTTAGATAGATGGAAGATAGGGATGAGGGATAGGATAGGTATGCATGATATATGGATGGGGGATTGCAGGATTTTGTCCAAGGGCTAGGTTGCAAGGAATCATATGCCCTAATGCCTAAAGAATTTTGCATGATGGGCTCATGTTTGAATGGGTGGACTTTGCATTAGATGGATGGAGGATATACTCAAAAGGGAGTATGCCAAGAGGTTTCCAAGGCTTGTTTTTGATATGTTGCCCCTTGTCTTTATCAAGATCTAAGGTGGGAGATATAGTGGAGAGAATGGATGGGGAATGATAGGATAAATAGGGGGTAGTGGATAAGAATATGATAGGATAAGGATAAGACAATGGATAAGATGTGCAAGGAGATGATGGATGTGGATGAAGGATACGGTTTTGCCCCCAAGTGTAGGGATGCAAAATGGATGGAGAAGGGATTACACATGATTCCCACAAGGGGTTTTCATCAAGGTACTTGCCCAAGGCACCACAAGGAGTGGTTTTCACCATTGGACAGATTTTTTTTCTTTACTATTTTTTATTTATTTTTTGATTTTTTTGGTTGTTTTGATTTTTTTGACTTTTTTTTGACTTTTTTGACTTTTTTGATGGAAGGGGGACTCTAGCGTCTATTTCCATAGCAAGGAGAAGATGGTCCCATGTTGGATAGTAGTATGGATGGTGATTGCATGGATGGTTGGAAGATAGGAGAAGATGGAATGGATGGTGGATAACGGATTATGATGTGGATTATGCAAAAGCATGGACCATAGGAATGTGATGGGGAAGATATGTAGGATAGTGAATGAGAGATGGAGAGATGGGGGTATGTGGGAATTGCAAGTGGTGGAGAGGAACTAAGACCAGTTGTGGCACACATCGTGATGTATTTGGAAGCTTGTACTTGGGATGTGGAGTTGGGAGTAATGGGGATCGGGATGGGAGATTTTTGGATGGTCAATTTGGGGTTTTAGGGACCCAAATAGACTTAGACTTTGGAGGATTTTTAGATGGGGAGCAGGATGTTTGGGATTTTGCGGTAGATTGGGATGTGGATGCCTCATTAGAGTTGAGTGATCTTTGTTTAGGGACCCACACCATTTTTGTTTTTGCTTTTTCTTGTGACGGTGTGGGATTGGATAGCCTTTTTGATTTTTCATTTTGATTGGAAGGGATAATATCCTTAGGCTTTTGTGCTTTATGAGTTGAGGCATTCAAATTTTTGAATCCCATGGATGTGGGAGAAAATTCATGTTTGAAAGATGTGTGCTTTTGTTGGTCTTGATTGGGAATTTTAGTGGGTTTATGGGTGGATTTATGGATAAATGGATGAGAAGATTTGAGTATGGGGATATTAGGAGTTGGTAGGATAGGAGGATAAGAGAATTTGTGGATAGGGATGTTGGGAGTTGGTAGGATAGGAGGTAGAGTGGATTTGATAGGGATCTTTGGAGTTGGAAGTAGTGGAGGTAAGGTTGACGGAGGGAGATGGATGGTCACATGCTTTTGCAAATGATAGGATGATGGAGGAGGGATGGCGACATACATTTTGGGAGTGCGATGAGATGCACCATGTTTGGGATTGAGTGAATGGAATTTGGAAGGTGGGTGGGTGGTATCAACTTGTGTAGATTGTTTGCCTTGAGATGCATAGCCAAGGCCATGTGAGGATGGATGGAATGTGGTGTGGATGGGCTCCAAAATGCCTTGTTCATGAAGGCCTAAGCCTTTGCCTTGATAATTCATAAGGTGGAGCATGCGAGATGCAATGGGATGTTTGGTGTTTTGGAAACAAGACAGGAATCCATTATTGGTTGGAGATAGATAGGTGGTGGATGGAAGTTGTTCGCCTCCTACAAGGGAGTCACCACGGATGAAAGTGCTTGTGCCAAGTGGATAAGGGGATGGATTTGGTATGGGATTGGTAGATGGAGGTAAAGGATTCATGGGGGATGGTAAATGGGTGGTAGAAGAAGGTGTGGAATCAATAAGTTGACCAATAGATGGGAGGGGATCGGGGATGGGATTAGATGGGATGGTTAGATCTTGATTAGGAGAAGAGGTTGATGTTTCAACATGCTTTGGATTTGTTTCTGGACATAGCTCATGTGCTTGCATGGAAGTGGAAGTGACTTGGATGGATATGATGGGTGCTTGGATGGATGTGATAGGGGTTTGGATGGATTCTGGAACATGTGTGCATGATGGTTCTTGAGTTATGATAGGAGATTGTTCAAGCAGTGCAGTGGATGTTGGATTGCATGAGGGTGTTTGATTCCTTGCTATTAGCCAATGGATGGCATCCTTCATGAGTGTATGTGTGGAAGAACAATATAATGGATGGATGATGATGGTGGATGGTGTAGAAATAGGATTGGGATTGGATAGGGGGGTGATGGGATTAGGTTGTGATGGTTCGTGGATGGGTTCAAGGATAGGTATGGGATTAGATGGTGAGGTTGGAGGGCACTCTAGATTGGTATATCCCTTGTCAAAGGTCATTAGATCTTGCCGAGGATGACTTGGACTCATTTGATTTATGTATAAGGGACCACTTGGACTTGCAGGTGCTTCTTGTTGCAAAGGTTGATTTGGGCTCACTAGTGCTTGTTGTGATGACACTTGGTTGTCTCGTGGATGGGCTTGGTGGTATATTGGAATGTTAGGATGAGAAGTTGGATAGTGTTGGGGTGAAGGTTGAGTTGTTGATGTGGCATGGACATGATAGGTGGATGAATTAGGTTGGTATGAAGGAAGTTGATATGAGGTTGAAGGTTGGTATGAGGGTGATGGAGGTTGATATGATGGAAGTTCATATGAGGTTGAAGATGGTGTTTGGACTTCTTGTTGTGATATGAGTTGTTGTTGATGTTGGTGAATGTGTTGATGTGATGAGGATGGAGCGGTTGCATAGGATAGTGATTGTTGTGATATAGATTGGTATAGATAAGGGTTGTGATGAGTTGATAACAGGTTGATATGACATTTGGAGGAATTAGGTTGGTATGAAGTGGGATAAGTGGGTGCAGAATTGGTTTGATGTGTAGAGGAATATGATGGGATAGGTGCTAGATATGATGGTTGTTTGACTTTGCAAGTTGCCAAGAGGTGTTGGATTGTTTCCAAGAGGTATTGGATGTGTGAGGATTGGCTTGTTTGACCTATTTGAATCAAATATTGAATGCTTTGAAAGGTTCGATGCTCTAGAGGGGATTGGCTTGCATGTATTTGGTGAAGCATATGAAGGAGCTGTTCGAAGTCCTCTAAGGTTGCCATGATGTCACACACGTGGTTGAATCGTAAGTCCTTTTGGCAAGTGCTTGGTTATGATGATGAGTGGATTTGAAATATGGTTGGAAGATTATGGATTGATGTTGGTTGGATTTTGGATTTGATTTGAATGAGGGGGGATTAGAATGATGTTGGTGAATTGGATTAGGATAAGATTAGATTGAATGATTTGGATGATGATGTGGATAAGGTAGGTGATTAGGATGAAGGTGATTAGAATGAAGGTGACTAGGATGTGAGTAGGATTGATGATGGATGACTTGGATGTGATTAGGATTGAGGTGATTAAGAATGGGTGATTGGATTTGAAATGTGATGAAAGACTTGTTTTATGTGTTTGATGTTTAGTTTGATTTGACAATGTTTAGCAAATGATCACATATAAAAACAAGAATCACTCACACAAGACACAAGCAATTTTGAATTTTGAATTGGAAGAATCTGATAATTATTAAACAAGCACACTTGCAAAACAAATCAACATGCCCTAATGCCTAGTTTGATGTAAGGTATGGCCAATTAGGTTTGGTCAATGTTTAGACGAGGTTGACTAAAGATTTGAAACTAAAATCCTGTCACATAGCCGGGAGAAGGGGGTAACCCACCATTCACCTTCACTTCCCAAAGGTAGAAAGTTCTTTGGGGCTTAGCTGAGAGTGACAGGATTCTAATTTCAAAGAGGGTGTCTTTCGATTTAGCCTCGGATGAGGTCGTCCCTAGGGGTGATGAAATCCCCTAGCAGGCCTCCTAGGATAGGGTAAACAAAAGCAAATCAGGTGAGGTGTTTTTGATCTCCAAGATCACCTTGTGGTGCGAGGAGAGAGCATACGCACACCCACGTGATTTACACTCATAGTTGATTAATTGACCCTTAAAAAATGAAATGTGAAGAAAAACACATCAAACAATGGTTCTTTTTAGCCCAATTTCAAGGTGTGATTGAAGACACTGATGGATTTTAAGCCTGATTTCAATGTGTGATTGAAGACAATGTTCATTATTAAAGGCCCAAATTGAAATGTGTGATGAAAACAAGATTATGAGATAAAGGATGAAATGAAGGCACCTAATAAAATCACTATCCAAATTGATGTGTTTTCTGCTCATGATGTTGCTTCCGTCCTGAATGCGCACCTACAAGTCACGAAAATGAAAATAGAGCAAGTAGACTTCCAAGAGGATTATGATGCAAAAAAGGAGAATCTAAGGAAATTTGATGAGAGATGAACTAATACAAGTAAAATAAGTGCATAAACAGATTATTCAAGAGATGCTATGCAATTTGAAAAAAAAAATCATCAAAATTTGATAAAAATTGCAACAGATATGACGATTTGAAGTTTGAATGTAAGTTTGACTTTGACTAAGAAAAATGGCAGGAAAAAGGTACATTCACCTGATGAAAACCTCACAACTATGATGTGCTTAGAGTCCTCTTTCCGAAGAGTCCTTGTTTGCACAATTTCACCTCCGTATGCGAAAGTTATGCCTGTTTGAAAAAAATAGCCTCCTTCAGTGTATAGAAGGCACTAGAGGTGGGCTTGACTGTGAGTAATAACTGCTAGTGGTTAAGAACATCTGGTCACATGCTACGGTTAGCCGGTTGGTGATTAGGGTTTTCCTGGTAGGTTTTGTTTGGAAAAGGCCCCTGGTCGCTAATATGAACAGGGGCTAGGACCTGGCAAAAATAAAATAAAATAAATATTCCTTGCACCGGTGATTAGGGTTTGGTATAGGGTTTGTTTTGTTTTTTTTTTGTTGGTTGTTTGACAGGGGTCACTAGGTGGGAGGCGGTGTGGGAGATGTTGGTGTTGCAAGGAGGAAGCGGTGGTGAAGGAGGTGGTAAGTGGTGGCGACAGGGATGCAGGCAGAGGCAGGGGCTGTGTGGGAGCTGTGAGGAGTGGTGAGGAGATGGGAGGTCAGGGAGCTGGTGGTTGCATGGAGTTTGGCGGAGAATGGTGGCTCTGCGGGGAGGAGGCAACGGGGAGAATGGAGGTCGGGAGGCCGGGAGGTGTTGGTGATGGGCGGTGAGCGACTGGAGAACTGGGGGGTGCTGGGTGGAGCGACGGCTGGGGTGGCAGGAGGTAGGTCGGGAGTTTAACAGGTGGGTGGCGACGGGTGGTGGCCGGGTGGTAAAACGATGGCGAAAACAGTGGTTTGAAGCGATGGTCGGGGCTTGGAAGACCTTAAACCTTCAGTAAATCAACCATTAACCTACAAACGAACAATGTTAACTTGCAAACAACGCTATCATGAAAGATTTAAACTGCCACAGACCAGAGATGAATAGCCCAGGGGTCGTGGGATCCGTACGGTACAGATCCGTATGGTAGGGCCTAGGGCCCCTAAAAAATTTTCAAAAAATATATTGAATTTTATAGACAAAATTCATGGAATCGACGTCCTGATCTCGAAAATGAGGTCGATTTTCACCCCGGACACAACCTGCAACAGCTCACCCACAAAACTTGCAAAACATGCCACAAAGAGGGTTAGAAAACAAAGATTCTGACAATAAAACCTTCAAAAAATGATGATTAGATTCAAGACCGGGTGTGCCAAATGTGATAAGTGAAATCAGAATGAAGATAATACTAATCTAATGCAAAAACAAGATTATACCTTCATGAAGACCTCACGAATCCATGCAAGAAGGAGATGCGCCATGTAGCTCCTCAAGATTGTTCCTGTGATTAGAGTGTAGATGTGGATTGCTCAAGTGCTCAACACAATGCAAGATGAGAGATAAGTTGATTTAGATGGAGGTAGGGGATTGAGACAAGATTTTGGCAGAGGTTTGATAGGATTAGGAGATTGGGGACTGATTTTGACAGACGTTTGATGCATGAATTGTCCTCCAAAATGGCTTAGGGAGGGGTCCTATTTATAGGATTTTGGAGATGAGGATGGAGGGTCAGGATTGATCTGGTCAGATCAAGGGCTAGGAATAAAAGTGAATCTTTGATTCCTAGGGATGAATTAAAAATTCCCATTTTGGGAAGAGTGGAGGTGAGTGGGAGACATCTGATATTATATTCAGTGATTGGGAATGAGTGGGAGACATCTGAATTTTATATTCAGTGATTGGGAGTGAGTGGGAGATATCTAAATTTTATATTCAGTTTAGTGGATGAGTGGGGGACAAGGTTAATTAAGTGTTTTCTTAATTAACTTATGCATGATTTAATTAGATAAATATGATTTATCTCATTAACAAGGATTAGGGAAAATCATCTAAATGACTATTATGAATATTCATTTAATTGATAGGATAGGATTGTAAGGTTAAATGGACTAATTAGGTGAATTAATTGATCAACAGGGATATGCAGATTGGGGGAATGGATTAGTGCGAGATACAGAAAATTGGTTTGCAGAAGCAGTCCAATTTTAGGTGTCTACAATGAGTATGCAAGACTTACCCATAGAGCTCGATGGTTGGACATACAATTCAAGTTATGTAAGGACATGTTTCCACTAGGTACCATCATTTCAGTTGTTCACTTTGTAGAGAAATACACACTACAACAATAGAATGAGGTGCAATCACAATAGTACAACTCTACGCAGGTTGCTATATTTGTGCAAATAGCATTCATTCATGTAGAAGATAGTACAGAGGATGACATGAAGATATTGAGGGAATATCATTTTTATATTAGTGATAATCAGACACATTCTATAAAATTTGTGCAAGGTTGCTTTCAGATGTTCTACCGTGATTTGGCCAACAGGAGCATATCATTTCGTCAGCATATCATATGGTCAGATAATTGTGCATCACAATTTAAGAATGTGCGGATGTTCTATTAATTAAGCAGGATGCATACGATGAATGGTGTTCAACATATGTGGAATTTTTGTGAGGCCGGACATGGAAAGGGGGAGCATGATGGTGCAGGAGCATGTATCAAAAGAGCATTAACACGAGAAGATGTGAAGTACAAAGACAATGTAAAGTTGACAGATGTGAGATCTATTGTTGAATGGTGTAACACTATAATAGGTCCAAGTAATGAAGGTAAGTCTACAGTTCGTAGATATTTTTGGTTGGTTGATGATACTAACATTGAAAAATATGAGGACTGTTGTACATTGACAGGATTGAGTGAGCTACACTATTTCAGAAGATCTAATGCAAGTTCATGGAGTATTCATACATGACGGATGGCATGCTTTTGTTTTTCATGTACATATGAAGCTTGGTATGATTGTGAGTCAAAGGAGTGGGTTGATGATTGGTGTACAAGAGGCCTAAGCCTGATTGACATGTATCGTCCACCGATAGCACTACAAATGACAGAGATTGAATCATCAGTTGATTTTGACCATGTTTCAGATCTAGTTCAACTAGGTATTATCAACATTCAAATATAATATAATTTAATATGCTATCTTATTTTGTTGTTTTTCTTGTATTGTTGACTATATTCATCGAACTGAATGCATGTATCAATGTAGGGCATGTTTATGTAATTATTGCAGCTGAAGACAATGAAGAAGGAATGGATTATTATTTGTGTCATTGTGCTGAGGCTAAAAACAAATTAAATGCCCCTTTTATAGATGGAGAAAACATCAAGTATCCTTACTGGAACATGGATTAGAAGGTACCTAGTGAAGAAGTCTGATGTGTGGTTGTTCAAGGACTTTGACACACATACCTGAAGATTCTTCATTACTCTAACCTTGGTGTGGCATCAAACATTCATTTGATCAAATATGGGGGTAGACCATTGAACAAGACCTTGTGGAAGGTTCGTGAGTCTGATCATGAGGCAATACTCAACACAATAAAGAGTAGAGCAGACCCTGATGGTTCATTGGATTGAATTGGTGGAATGACATAAAGGTATGTTATTTTTCTTGGCTATCCTTATTTCACCTTGTATATTTTAGCTACTCATTTTAGCTAAATAGTGCAATTGCACTTGCATGTAGGATTTTAATATGATGGAGGTAGGCATAATCCTTATGAAGTTGCCTTTGGAAGGAAAGTAAGGCAGGTTTTCATGATTATTTCATGATGATATGTCCTTTACTTTCTATTTCATAATGAGTTTTAATGATGTTACTATGAGTTTTAATTCATTTTAATGATGTTACTATTTCATAATGAGTCTTAATGAGTTTTAATGACAAATAATTGATTGTAGTGGTAATGGAAGCCTCAATTGATGCCCTATAAGACATTGGATCAACTGAGAATACCTTTATAGTATTGAATTTTCATCTACCAGAAAGGTATTATGATTGAATTTTTACATTCGGCATCTCCTGGGGCCAAACGGATGGTGCCAACGCATCCGAGTGGGTGGGTAAATGCTAGGGGGGATGTCTTTTTTATGGCAAAGCCTCATGGTTGTTCTTGGCTATATCAAACCCAAACAATCTCTCAAGAGCCCTCAGAAAAAAAAGTGACAAACTTTGGATGGACTGTTCCATCAAACTGTGACACCTCGGAACATCTTCTTTGCATGTATAGGTGGGTGTCAAGTCCACCTACAAACACCTACCTCCATTTTTGCTAAATCAATTTTCTTTGCCTATGGTGGCAAGGAACGCATTATTCAAAAATGCTTTAGTTTCATGCAGTGGAAAGGTGCTAGGAGTGACATTTTGCATTCCATAGGTCGTGGGCTCAAACGGACTTTGCCAACGCATCAGGTTGGGTAGGTAAATTCCAAGGGAGGTCTCATTTTGTGTTCCAAGCACTCCAGTCATTTGGGGCAACAGGCTACCAGCAAAGTCCCTTAAGATCCCTAAGACCAAAAATTTGCCAAACTATGATGGAGCAGTTCTCAGAATTTGTGGCATTTGGGAACATTTTGTTTGGACCTACAGGTGCGGGCGGGGCCATCCATAATAACCTCTCTCAGTTTTGGTCAACTCCAATCCGTTTGACCATGTCAAAATCAAATGCATTCTTGCAAAATGCTTCAGTTTCATGTAGTGGAAAGGTACTAGGAGTGACATTTTGCATTCCATAGCTCGTGGGGCCAAACAAACTTCGCCAATGCATTGGGGTGGGTAGGCAAATGCCAGGGGAGGTCTCATTTCATGTTCCAAGTGTCCCAATCATTCGGAGCAACAGGCTACCGACAAAGTCACTTAAGATCCTAGGACCAAAAACTACCAAACTTTGACCGAGCAGTTCTTAGAATTTGTGGTAGTTGGGAATGTTCCATTTGGACCTACAAGTGCATGTGGGGTCTGTCCACAATAACCTCTCTCAGTTTTGGTCAACTCCAGTCCATTTGACCGTGCCGAAATCAAATGCAATTTTGTAAAATGCTTCAGTTTCATATAGTGGAAAGGTGCTAGGAGTGACATTTTGCATTCCATAGCTCATGGGGTCAAACTGACTATGCCAACATGTCCTGGTGGGTAGGTAAATTCTAGGAGAGGTCTCGTTTCATGTGCCAAGTATCTCAGTCGTTCTAGGCTGCAAGCTACTGGCAATGTTGAAAGGTGCTAGCAGTGACATTTTGCATTCCATAGCTCATGGGGCTGAACGGACTTCACCAACACGTCAGGGTGGGCAAGTAAATGCTAGGGAAGGTCTTGTTTCATGTGAGAAGTTCCCCCGCCATTCAGAGCAGCAGGCTACTAGCAAAGTCCCTTAAGATCCCTAAGACCAAAAAGCTACCAAACTTTGATGGAGTAGTTCTCAGAATACGTGGTAGTTGGGAACATTCTGTTTGGACCAACAGGTACATGTGGAGTCTATCGCAATAATCTCTCTCAGTTTTGGTCAACTCCAGTCCATTTAACCATGTCGAAATCAAATGCATTCTTGCAAAATGCTTCAATTACATGCAGTGGAAAGGTGCTAGGAGTGACATTTTGCATTCCATAGGTCGTGGCACTAAATGGACTTTGCCAACGCATTGGGGTGGATGGGTAAATGCCAGGGAAGGTCTTGATTCGTGTGCTAAGGGTCCAAATCATTTAGGGCAACAGACTATCGATAAAGTCACTTAAGATCCTAAGACCAAAAACTACCAAACTTTGATGGAGTAGTTCTTAGAATTCATGGTAGCTGGGAACATTCTGTTTGGACCTAAAGGTGCATGTGGGCTCCATCCACAATAACCTCTCTCAATTTTGGTCAACTCTGGTCTGTTTGACCATGTTGAAATAAAATGCAATCTTGCAAAATGCTTCAGTTTCATGCAACACAACATTGCCAGGTGCCATATTTTTTGTTATGCTCGTTGTGGGGCTAAACCAACTGCGCCAACATGTTGGGTTGGGTGGGTTAATGTTAGGGGAGGTCTTGTTTCATGTGCCAAGTGTCCCAGTCATTCTGGGTTGTACGCTACGGACAAAGTAGAAAGTTGCTAAGACTAAAATTTTGTATTCCACAAGTCATGGGGATGAACCGACTATGCCAACATATCTAGGTGGGTGGGTAAATGCTAGGGGAGGTCTCATTTTGTGTGCCAAGTGTCTCAGTCATTCCAAGCTGTAAGCTACCAACAAAGTTGAAAGGTGCTAGGAGTGACATTTTGCATTCCATAGGTCATGGGGCCAAACGGACTTTGCCAACACATTGGGGTGGGCAGGTAAATGCTAAGGGTAGTCTTGTTTTGTGTGCCAAGGGTCCCAATCATTCAGGGCAATAGGCTAAAGACAAAGTCCCCTAAGATCCCTAAGACCAAAAAACTGCCAAACTTTGACAGAGCAGTTCTCAGAATTCATGGTCACTGGGAACGTTCTGTTTAGACCTACAGGTGTACATGGGGTCCTTCCATAATAACCTCTCTCAGTTTTGGTCAACCCCAGTCTATTTTACCATTGCCAAAATCAAATGTATTCTTGCAAAATGCTTCAGTTTCATGCAGTACAACTTTTCCAGGTGCTATATTTTTTTATTTGCTCAGTGTGAGGCCGAAATGACTACGTCAACCCATTGGGGTGGGTGGGTAAATGTTAGGGGAGGTCTCATTTCGTGTGCCAAGCATCCCAGTCGTTCTGGCCTGCAAGCTACCGACAAAGTGACTTTGTAAGTAGCTTACATCTCAGAATGACTGGGACCCTTGGCACACAAAACGAGACCTCCCTTGGCATTTACTCGCCCACCCTGACACATTGGCGAAGTCCATTTGGCCCCACGAACTATGGAATGCAAAATGTCACTCCTAGCACCTTTCAACTTTATCGGTAGCTTGCATCCTAAAATGGCTAAGACACTTGGCACACGAAATGAGACCTCCCCTAGCATTTGTTGAAATTAAGGAACACTGAGAGAGGGGGGTGAATTAGTGTTCTACAAAACTTGTTATTATTTTCCTTTATTAGTTTACCACATACATTCAAAAGAAAGAAGCATGAACATAAGAACAACAACAATAAGATCATCACACATGAACATCGGGATTTTTACGTGGAAACCCGGTTAAGGGAAAAACCATGGTGGGGGTTAACCCACAAGATTTTATTCTCTGTTAAAAGGATTACAAATGGGAAGACACATGCCTTCAGGCACACTGCCTAGAGCTCACTACTCAAAGGAGGCCCACTGCCTACACAAAAATTCTATATACATACTTCCGCTTATGTACAAACAATCACCAAAAATGTTTTTCAACAGTGCCAATTCACTATCCCAACTATTCTTTATGATATCCAACACTGAAATATGACCGCTGAACAAGAATGCCTGAGATTCTGCCTTCTATACATCAGTAGGATCACCTGTTAGAGTAGCAGCTTGTGCTTATGTCAGTGCATTAAACATTGTTTCTAACTTAGGGCAAATGAGACATTGGATTTCACACATCCTTGTCACAATGTTCTCCTTTTCTTTCTCAAATTTCTTTATTTCATCAGTCAAGCCAATTACTTGGCATTCTTGACTTGCTCCTGATATTGTCAGAGGATCAAATGATTGACATACTTTAGACAATTTTTGCTCAGTCTCCTTTATTTTCTTCTCAATGTCCTCTACTATTGTTGACCAAGACAAAAAAAATTTGTATGTATCTCCTCCTTCAGTGAGGGCATTTTGAATGCTCTTTACACTAGTATTCAATACATTCCTATCATTGTTGATCATCCTTTTCAATTCATTAAATCATTTATCATTGAATTCATTCCGAACTTTTACTTCGGCTGATTTTTTAAAAGACTCAAAATGAGTACTTACAAAATTTATCAGGCTCTTCAACTGACTGGAGGGGGATGCTGATGAATCCTTCTGAAATGAAGGCATGATTTTCTCCAAAATGTCTGATGCAAGACCAAGCAGCTCACTATCTTCTATATGGAACTTCAAAATTTCCTCTCTGGCCTTAGCTTGTGCAAAAGAGGCCAACTTCATCTTCTGTATTGGTGATAGGGTATCAAAATTGATTGGACCTTGTATTATATCTAGATCTTCTGCAACTAGTTTGTCTTTCTCCAAAATTTCTTTCACTACTTCTACAGTGTGGGCATGCCCAATGTGATGTTTTAGTTTTATGCTCATTAGGGCCTACATCTTCTTCCTTTCCGGAGTCAACCACATTGTCTTGCTCATCATTTTCATTCTTTTTCTCTGCTTTTTCCTTCTTTGCATCATCATTAGAGGCATCTTTTCTTTTATCTATCTCAGAAATGTCTTCTGCATTAATTTCTAGAGGATTTTGTGTATCCTCAGTAGTAGTATTATCAAATTCCTCAACATCTGGAATGGAAGAATCAATTCCATCATCAGTTTCCTTTTCTTGATCTTCCTTCATCATCTCTTCATCTTCTTTATTCACTATTTCTTCTTTCAGAATGGAGACATCATCTACTTTAGTTTGTTGCTCATTCTTTTGCAACTCATCATCATTCAGAATTGATGTGTCATTAGTATCAGTAGGTTCTTCTGTAACCACATAAAACTTGTTCTTGTCCAGTGCTTCCTTTAGAATTTGTTCTATTTCTTTAACAACTTCATCAATGTCTCCAATCATCATCTTATTCATTCTTTTCTTGCTTCTGAATTCATTCTTAACTTCTTTGAAAATTTTATCAGCTTCCTTTCTAGAGATTACAGGACACAGACTGGATAATACATGTTCCCTTAGCTCCAAATCTTTTGCTTTGGTAGCTTCTTTTCTTATTTCTAGAATGTCTCTTAAACTCTTAGGAACTTCTAACATAATCTCCACTAGTGCTCTGTTGAATACATTCAAGTATTTTACAGTAGCATCCTCCAAAATTCTCTAATCAGCATCACTGTAATGATTATAAAATTTAGTTATTTGCTTTAGGTTTCCATCTACAGTGATTGATTTAACGATGCCTTCCATAGGAGTAGTTTTCTCAACATTAGCCTCTGTCTTATGTCTTTTACTTGGCTTTTTGCTTCTGGAAGGCTTCTCCTTAGACTCTTTAACCTCATCATCTAAATTAGTTTCTTCTTCATCCTCTTTCACCACACTGACATATGTTCTTTTGCTCTTTACCTTTGTCCTTTTTCCTTCCTTACTGGTAGGTTTTTCTTCATATTTTTCTACAACAGGAGAAGGTGATGCACTGAGGATTGAACTAGAACTCCTAGTAGTCCTTGGCTTAGAAGTGGATTCCACCGGAACACTCCCTTGTTCTCTATCCTGCTTCTCCTTCTTGGCTTTCTCTATCCTTTCCCTATCTTGTCTTACTACTTTTGTTATGCCAATGCTTTCTGTATACATTTCAACTTGTCTTTGAATCTTTCTTTTAGATTTAGGTCTTCAAAGTTCAACATGCAGTTTTAGATTAAGCTCATCATATGTCCCAAATCTTTTAACTGTGGTGTCCTTTGATTTGCTCAGAAGGTGTTGAGCATACATATCCAATACTTGCTCATCAACTTCATACCCCATGGGCATGATCCACACAGTTCTTGGTTCAACTACTTCCATTAAACACTGATCTGTATCCACCATGAAGCAAATTGTGTCCTTGTATTTTTCTACCACAGATTTAGGGATTCTTTCCCTTGCTTGCATCATATTCTGGTGTTACGTTAGAAAATGTCCCCTTGTGGGCTTTTCCCTCATAAGGTTTAGCTCCCGGGTCTTTTAAGTGCATTTAGGACATTTTAGTTCATATTTTGGCATCCCGATGGAATGAGACCTGGGTTTCATGGCAAATGGGACCTAGGGGGACCCCTTGAGTTGTACCCTGCCCAAAATAGGGGGGGGTGACTTGAGCACCCACGCCCTAGTCCTGCCCTATTTTGGGGCAGCCCCAATTTCTGGGTGTTAGTTTATGACCGTTATTTGGTTATTTTGCCGACACGGTAAAGTTTGAATTTTAATTTCTTAGTGGGAGTGCTTGTAGATGCATATATAAGCATGTGTAGGCATTCATTTGTAAACTAGATTTATATTAGATAGCAATTGTGATGTTCATGCACTCCTAAGGTGATTTAAGGCTTTCTATTTTGCTACAAGAGCAGACTTGTGTGTTTTGTGTGTTGATATTTGCAGATTTGATTATCAATTCCTTCATGGCATGAAGAGCATCTTCCTCTATGAAAGCTTCACTGCAAGGTGAAATATCATTGTGTTTTCTATCATTATTTCATTTGGATTTGGCCTATTGTCACAAGGGCATGCTCTCTCTATCTGAAAAAGGTGTTTGGAAGACTTAAGTGTCCTTCTGGGGCTTGACTGAGGCAAGCTTCTAAACACCACAACCCCCAAACCAAGTTTTCATGAGTGCAGGTTACAGGTTGAGGAGTTGGACTGAGTGAAGTTGCAGAAGAGCATATTGGAGTATTTGAAGTGCAGAAAAGGAAGAAAAAATGCCCCCTAGACTAGGGCACCCGCTCCCTAGTCCCTGAAGTTTCGTGTTGGGAAAATCTCTGATACAGAAGATTCATGTTGTAGATCTTGTTGCTAGATCCGGATAGAAAATAGGATCTTGGACTTGGGTGCCCACTCTAGTGTCCCCAACTATTGTGCTTTGGAACCCCAAAAATAGGTACTTTGTAATTCTGTATTTTACTCCCATCTGCAAGAGGATTTTCTGTAATTCATTAATTTATTGTCGTATTTGCATAATTAGGGTTTTAATGGTCAATTGAGCATAGGAGAAGGAAAAATTGATAATTAATTCCCTGATCCAAGTTTCCCTACATCTGAAAGTGACTCTAGGGTATGATAGTGCTCGCCACTCGACCCTAGATCCTTCAATGTTTAGTGGAGAGGCAGATTTTAACATCTAAACAACAAAAGATTAACAAAATCCAATTTTACCCTAAACATCTGGAAATTCTTGAAATATCCCCAAAGAACAGTCCTTTGGGCATTAGAGTCACCAATACTGTGCAGATGTTCTCTTATTTGTATAGCAATAGGCTTATCACTGGTCCAACACATGCTTTTCTTTCCGGGTAACTCATTCATGAAATAGAAGAATAGACACAATACCAACGTACCATATTTGAAAGTGTTCTTATCCTTCTTAACTTTATTCAAATTTTCCATCAGCTGGTTTTGTAGTAGTTCACACAGGTCATAGTTAGCATTTTCTCTTAACATCTGATAAGCTGCATAGATAGCTATACCGGATACATAATTCCCCTTGCTGGAATGATATATCTTGTATCCAGTCACCATTGATGTAAATTTGGCATCCGAATCGATTATATCATCTATTGTCATTGCCCTCTTATCAAACTTTGATTTGGTAGCTTTAGTTACAGTCTGATTCTTCACTGATTTTAGCATTAGCAGTCCACTAGATGAGTTCAATCTTGTCACGACCTTGATGGCATCCTTGGTGATCTTGAAGGGTTTCATCAACCACAAGAATTCAACATGCATCTGACTCAGTACATACCGAACCCACTCATATTCACCGAAAGATAGGAATCCAATAACCTGAATGAGATATTTGACTTGCAGCACCTTGTACTCAGGTTTAAGGCCATGAATCTCATCCCTCAGATGATTCTTGAACAAATCTACTAAGTTCAAATCCCCATACTCATCTATGCTTACATGGATATAAGCCCTAATATCTTCAACGTGCAGCACACCTTGCGGAACATTTGAAAATGCACCTAATGGATCGACCTCTATAGATTTGTATGGATGCTTCTTGAATTTGGGTTGGGGCCTTTCAGTAATATCAACAACCAATGGGGTAACCATATCCAGAGATTGCAAATTCAGAGAATTTCACAGAGAATACCTTGTTTCATTGGTTAGGGTTAGCTGTCGAATTCACTTTTCACACTTCAAATCTTTGAAATCTCAGCTCAAGCGCTCTTCTCCTTGTTCTCTTCAAATGCAAAGTGATTCAAATGTTGGGTAAGTGACCTTTTATGCTCTGGAAAAACTTAATTTGCCATTGTAATAAATACTTTTCCCTAATACATTTGGTTACATTATTTCTGCATACAGTCAATCTTCAATTGCTCCGCAATCAATCGCATTAGCTTCTTTACTTCCAGAATTTACTTCAACAGATCTGCAATAAGCTTCTTTATCTTCATTCATCATGCCAGATTCAGGCACCTACTTACTGGCAGGGGAATTAGATTTTCAATGTAGTTCCCCCTGAGCCAGAGCTCTAATTTTAATTCCCGGAGGAATTATCAGCACCGGATTCCTGTGCAGACCCATCACTATTAATCATTACACTTTTCTTCACCCATGTCTTGTTCATTTCATTCTAGACTTCATTCACATCTACTTTGCCCTTGCCTTTATCTTGTCTCTGCTCATTTTGGTTTTTGTTTACCGAACCTTTTCTATCACCATTCCTGCTTCTGCAGAATCTTGCAATATGACCGAATCTGTTGCAATTATAGCACACAACATTTCTTTGCTCATTTACTTGATTTCCTCTTGATCTACACTGATTAGGCATGTGACAAAATCTATTGCATGCAAAACATTTTCCATGGAAAGAATTGACATTTCCTCTATTGTTAGAGTTATTTATCATCATACTTCTATATTCATTGGATTTATGATGATATCGTTTACAATTGAAGCATTGACCGGAGAAGGATGGACCACTTTGATTCACTCTACTTCTGCACTGAGTATCTCTATGACCAAACTTATTGCAATTGAAACAATTTCCATTGAAGGATGGATACCTCTGAGCATTAGGATGTCTTACTGGAGGTCTTCTAGGTCCGTTTCTCTGATTCTTTGATGCAGAATTTCTTTGACCAGATCCAGAGATTTCACCTTTCTCATATCCAAGACCATGCTTATCATTTGCCTTCTTCTGACTATCAAACAACACCTCAAGTTTAGCTGAGCTTATCTTGAACTTCTCTTTGTATTCATTTGCAGCTTCTAGGTCATGTTTGAGAATGATAATTTCCTTTTCAAGTTCTTCCTCATTATCCCTAGATTCTTGTAGGTCAAACTCTAGATGGCCAATTATTGTATCCAATTTACAACACTCTTCTATTCTTTCTTTCAAATACTGACTCAGGTTTTCTTCATTCTTCTTTCTTTCCTCAATTTCCTTGGTTAGCCTCATCACCCTAGATTTCATCTCATGCTTTAGGACAACAACTTCTTTTGCCAGTTTTTCACATTCCTTTGACTTCTCCTTTAGAGCCTCACCCATGTCATTGTCTTCCTTTTGATTTGCTAACTATTGAAGTAGCTCCTTCCTCTTTTCCATAGACTTGCTTAGTTTCCCTTTTAAAGTTTCAATGAAATCCTCGGCATCTTTAAGGTTCTCTTGTAGTTCTTTGACTTCTGCTCTGGACTGATCAAGATATTCTAAAGTAGTTTGAAGTTGTTCATTGATGCCATACTTGAATGAACCCATTGAACCACCTTCCCAAATCTTCCTCAAGATGTCAAACTTTTTCCAAGGAGCCTTGCTCTGATACCAATTGTTGAAATTAAGGAACACTGAGAGGGGGGGTGAATTAGTGTTCTACAAAACTTGTTATTATTTTCCTTTATTAGTTTACCACATACATTCAAAAGAAAGAAGCATGAACATAAAAACAACAACAATAAGATCATCACACATGAACACTAGGATTTTTACATGGAAACCCGGTTAAGGGAAAAACCACGGTGGGGGTTAACCCACAAGATTTTATTCTCTATTAAAAGAATTACAAATGGGAAGACACATGCCTTCAGGCACACTGCCCAGAGCTCACTTTTCAAAGTAGGCTCACTACCTACAAGAATGATTACAAGATTTTATAGAATATTTGAACTGATGAGTTGCATCTAACCATACAAAGTTACAGTTCTGATTAGGTACAATATACCGATTTCACACACTTCATCTTTCTCTGCCCTGTTTCACTGTTCTACCATGATTCAAACTTAGATCTCCTTGCTTGCTTCGCATTTGATTCTGCCTTTCTTCACACCTCATCCAATATATTTACACACTCACACATCAAAATTCTTGAATCCATTGATCTTATATATCCGCTTCATGAGATTTAATCAACTATAGTTGGCTTCAAGAAAACTTAGAACCTTTTTCAAGAACACTGTTCTGTCGGCTGAATCCATGGACAAATATTAATGTGGACCAAAACTTATGTATTCAAGTAATCATACATGTTAGCCAATACCATTGGATCTCATAAATTACTCAACCAACAACATCTCTTCATCCGCACAAGGATCAAACACTAGGTCAGCTTGTTCTTTACCGGACTGCACTGTCCATCCAGAACCTGATACTCAGATGCTTGAACCTTCAATCCCTTCATCACCGGAGGCTAAATCTTTGGATTTAGGTAGCCTTGACATCCCTTATGATTCCCTTAGATCTGCAGCACAATATGATTTCTTGTGGATAAATGCAAATGAAAATGTTGAACCTTGTCATATCCTCTGTTCCTATTTATCCGGACTTAGACAAATCTGTAATCTGACTTCCGGTATGATCAGATGATGTAATGCGGATGTGTAGGATAGATTCAGTTGCCATCAATGACAACCCCTGACATGCCTAGTAGTGTCTCTTGACAACAGCATTTACTCACCCACCCAAACATGTTGGTGCATTAAATTTGACCCCACGAGCTATGGAATGCAAAATTTTAGTCTTAGCTCAACTTTCTAATTTGTCAATAGATTACAGCCTGGAATGAATGGAACCCTTGGCACATGAAACAAGACATCCCCTGGCATTTACCTACCGACCTCGATGCATTGGTGAAGTCTGTTCGGCCCCATGAGCTATGGAATGCAAAATACCACTCCTAGCACCTTTCCACTACATGAGATTGAAGCATTTTGCAAGAATGCATTTGATTTCGGCATGGTCAAACAGACTGGAGTTGACCAAAACTGAGAGAGATTATTGTCAACAGACCCCACATGCACCTGTAGGTCCAAACTGAACATTCCCTACTGCCACGAATTCGAAGAACTGCTCCATCATAGTTTGGCAATTTTTTGGTCTTAGGGATCTTAAGGGACTTTGTTGATAGTCTGTTGCCCCGAACGACTGGGGCTCTTAGCACACCAAAAAAGACCATGCCTTACATTTACCCACCCACCTCGACGTGTTGGCAAAGTTCATTCATCCCCATGAGCTATGGAATGCAAAATGTCACTCCTAGCACCTTTCCACTACATGGAACTAAAGCATTTTGTAAGAATGCATTTGATTTCGGCACGGTCAAATAGACTAGAATTGACCGAGACTGAGAGAGGTTATTGTTGATGGACCCCATGTACACCTGTAGGTCCAAATGGAACATTCCCAACTACCACAAATTCTAAGAACTGCCTCATCATAGTTTGGTAGTTGTTTGGGCTTAGGGATCTTAAGGGACTTTGTCGGTAGCATGCTGCTTTGAATGACTGGGGTGCTTGGCACACGAAATGAGATCTCCCTTGGCATTTACCCACCCACCCCAACATTTTGGTGAATTTGTTCGACCACATGACTTATGGAATGCAAAATGTCACTCCTAGCACCTTTCCACTGCATGAAACTGAAGCATTTTGCAAGAATACATTTGATTTTGGCACGGTCAAATGAACTGGAGTTGACCAAAATTGAGAGAGGTTATTGTGGAAGGACCCCACATGCACCTATAGGTCCAAACAAAATGTTCCCATCTACCATGAATTATGAGAACTGTTCCATCATAATTTGGCAGGTTTTTGGTCTTAGGAATCTTAAGGGACTTTGTCAGTAGCCTACTGCCCAGAACGACTGGGATGCTTGGCACACAAAATTGAATAGGAAGTGCAAATTCTAGCTCATGGTCCTCTTCTTTTAGAAATTCAAGGTAATGCATAGTTAGCCATGCATTCTTTAATTCCAGAGACACATCGTACCACGCATCATCAGAAGATTTAAACTCTAGTTGTCCTAGTTCCTTATTTTCCACCGCCATTGCTCATGCAAATCTTTCTATAGATATTAGACCATTTAATGAAGCCTTAGAAGTGTTCTAGGTTAGATATTTTTCTAAATAACTTAAACCATAATGGAATGACAGAATTATATATGGTGTTCTCATTGCCCTGGGGATTCAATCAAGTAGTCCTTAGGTTGATATGACCGTTCTAAGCTTAACATATGATTGCCACCATTTGCATATAACTGTACATTTATAAAATGAGTGTTCTAAGATCTTTATAACAACCTTCTCTATTTTGTTGGGACATCACTATCCTAATATGTGTTGACAGTGCTAAAATGTGAATAATGGTATGATGAATAGTAAATACTCTTAGGACCTTGATGACTATCCTAGCAATCATATGACTAGTTTTTTAATTGCTAGATCCCCCCAAATGGAAGCTTTTCTCGTCATATAACAATCTCACCCTCATATTAGATTGTCGTAGTAACATCGCAGCGTGGCATTTGACTATCCCATTATGTCAATGAAGTGGCTTTAATGCATTACTAATGTAAACTTGCAACATTCCTTCTACATACCCTTGGAATGAGATACAAAACAATAATCTTTTCTAATAAGGACAGTTTTCTGTACCTAGGACTAAATTGACATGTGATTTGGCTCACCATTACAGTCCACACTGTCATATGGTTGTTACCTTACATGATATGTGAGTGAGTTTTGATTATCATGAATATCCTTTTCTTGATGAGCAAGTGACTACGTTTGGTAGAAGACTTTAATGATGTGATAATAGTCCCAAAGCTAATAGATTGCCTTCTTGCTTATGACTGTCACATTCTTGACTTTAAGAGTAATTCATGATTGCATGTGTGTCCATAAGTGTACTATGTCATAGTTAGTTTATTAGCCTTGCTAGGGTTGTCTTTATGTGGGAATGACATGCTTGACTTGATGGGGTTGTCTTCCCTTCTTAATTTAGGATTTCTACTCTCTTATTACCAACACAACTGTCTCTTCATTATGATAGACCTCTTCTTTCTCTCTTCTACACTTCCTACTTGTAGGCCTCACATTCATAATGCCAGGGTATAAGTATCCTCTAGGAAGACAATAATGCCTTTGATACATGATAGTCAACTTAGGGTTGCCTTTGATCTTTGTATGACAAACACTTAATTAATTCTAGCTACTTGTAGTACCTCTAAGCATCTCCTATAATATCACCATGTTCATGGTCATTACCATGTGTCCTCCAACAATAATACAACTGTACCTACACTATAATAAATACTTAGAATGACATACCTACAATTATGCAGTTGTGAGTTTTCCTTCAAAATGGCTTGAGGTTGGAAAATAGTAGCATTAGATTTATGTAAGTTTCCATGCTAAAATGCAACACCTAAAACTCATTGCTACCTTCTATAGCTCACTACAATTGTTTTCTATTCTACCAGATAACTATCAACATAAACCTAGAACAAAGTCCATCAACTTCTTTCATGAGAAACCTTACTAGGAACTTTATGTAGGTGAATAGTGCACCAAAGTTCCAATAGTAAAATTAAAAGTTTTAAAATACTGAATTGCTTAGAATTAGAAGATGAAGTTTTCTAGGAATTTAGAAGGTCGTGTAAGTTGATTTGTTTGATTTTGGACAAAGGGGCAACCTAGTCCTTATCTAACACCTATGCTAGTAGCCTAGTCCACTAGGGAACAACCTAGTCTAGATAGTTTCTATAGGTATAAAAAATTATAAGAGGTCAAGAATAGTATGTGCAAGATTCTATTAGATGTAAAATTGTCAACATGTAGTGGAAGATGTGAAACCAACTAAAAACTGGAAGCAAGTCATAAAAGCCTTTATAAGAAATAATGAAAAATAAAGTAAATGGACAGTCATAGGAGGCTAGTCAAGGACTACCATAGTTTTAGGGGCAGTTATGGAGTCATTTCTTGTTTGAAACGCTCATCAAGATGGTATTATATGTAGATATAGGATATCTTTAGTTATGCATACCTAAAAGGACATGTTGTAGTGCCAAAAATGTCACCATGATGCAAGAGATGATTTTGATGTCATACATCTTAAGGCTTAAACTATTGATCAAAAGTCCTAGCATGAACTCAAGTTTTCAAAAGGACTTCATCACTAGTCTTGGATCACATCTGGAGACCTAAAGTTGACTACCATTATTGCAAATAGGGTATGGACAACCTTCAAATCATAAAGGATATAGGAATTTTGTCAGATGTTGTAATTGCAACTGCCCTTGTAGACATGTACGCAAAGTGTGGAAGCATAGACAAGGCACGTGGACTGTTTTCAATAGAACACCTCAAAGCATAAAGGATATAGGATTTTTTGTCATATGTTGTAACTGTAGCTGCCCTTGTAGACATGTATGCAAACTATGGAAGCATAGACAAGGCATTTCGAATGTTTGATAGAACACCTCAAAGCATAAAGGATATAGGATTTTTTGTCATGTGTTGTAATTACAATTGCCCTTGTAGACATGTATGCAAACTGTGGAAGCATAAAGTATATCAAAATTTTGTTAGATGTTGTATCAGCACTTGCCCTTGTAGACATGTATGCAAAGTGTGGAAGCATATACAAGGCACGTGGACTATTTGACCTAACACCTCAAAGCATAATGGATACCAGAATTTTGTCAAATATTGTATTTGTAGTTGCCGTTATAGACATGTATGTAAAGTGTGGAAGCATAGACAGGGCATGCCAATTGTTTGACCTAACACCTGAAAGAGATGTTCTATCATGGAATGCAATGATTGCAAGATATGCAAAAAATGGATTTGTTGAAAAGGCTTTAGAAACTTCAAGCAAATGCAATTGGCATGTGTAAAGCCAAATTCCACAACCTTTGCCAGCATCCTCCAAATTAGGATCATTGGAACATGGTATGGACAACCATCAAAGCATAAAGGATATAGGAATTTTGCTAGATGTTGTAATTGTAGCTACCCTTGTAGACATGTATGCAAAGTGTGGAAGCATAGACAAGGCACGTGGAATATTTGACCTAACACCTCAAAACATAAAGGATACCAGAATTTTGTTAGATATTATATTTGTAGCTACCCTTGTAGACATGCAAAGTGTGGAAGCATAGACAAGGCATGTCAATTGTTTTCAGACCTAACACCTCAAAGAGATGTCCTGTCATGGAATGCAATGATTGCAAGATATGCAGAAAATGGATTTGTTGAAAAGGCTTTAGAAACTTTCAAGTGAATGAAATTGGCACGTGTAAAGCTAAATTCCACAACCTTTGCCAACATCTTCCCTATCTCTACCAAATTAGGATCTTTGGAATAGGGTATGGACAACCATCAAAGCATAAAGGATATAGGAATTTTGTCAGATGTTGTAATTGCAGCTGCCCTTGTAGACATGTATGCCAAGTGTGGAAGCATAAACAATGCATGTGGATTGTTTGACCTAACACTCAACTAGCACCCTCCCTATCTATACCAAAATAGGATCTTTGGAACAACGTATGGACAACCATCAAAGCATAAAGGATATATGATTTTTGTCACATGTTGTAATTGTAGCTTCCCTTGTAGACATGTATGCAAAGTGTGGAAGCATAGACAAGGCACGTGGATTGTTTGATAGAACACCACAAAGAGATGTTCTCTCATGGGATGTAATGATTGCAAGATATGCAAAAAATGGATTTGTTGAAAAGACTTTAGAAACTTCCAAGAAAATCCAATTAACATGTGTAAATCCAAATTCCACAACCTTTTCCAACATCCTCCCTATCTGTACCAAAATAGGATCTTTGGAACAACGTATGGACAACCATCAAAGCATAAAGGATATAGGAATTTTGTCACATGTTGTAATTGCAGATACCCTTGTAGACATGTATGCAAAGTGTGGAAGCATAGACAAGGCACATGGACTATTTGATACAACACCACAAAGAGATGTCCTCTCATGGGATGCAATGATTGCAACATATGCAAAACATGGATTTGTTGAAAAGACTTTAGAAACTTTCAAGTAAATGCAATTGGCACATGTAAAGCCAAATTCCACAACCTTTGCCAGCATCCTCCCTATCTCTACCAAAATAGGATCTTTGGAACAATGTATGGAGAACCATAAAAGCATAAAGGATATAGGAATTTTGTCACATGTTGTAATTGCAGCTGCCCTTGTAGACATGTATGCAAAGTGTGGAAGCATAGATAAGGCACATGGACTGTTTGATACAACACCACAAAGAGATGTCCTCTCATGGAATGCAATGATTGCAAGATATGCAAAAAATGGATTTGTTAAAAAGACTTTAGAAACTTTCAAGCAAATGCAATTAGCACATGTAAAGCCAAATTCCACAACCTTTGCCAGCATCCTTCCTATCTCTACAAAAATGTAGCTGCCCTTATAGACATGTATGCAAAGTGTGGAAGCATAGACAAGGTACGTGAATTGTTTGACATGATGCCTTGAAATGAAATGTCATTTCATTTCATGGAATGTTTACAAGATATGCAAAAAATGGATTTTTTTGATAAGGCTTTATAAACTTTCAAGAAAATATAATTGGCAGGTGTAAAGCCAAATTCCACAACCTTAGCCAGTATCCTCCTTGCCTATGCCAAAATGGACATCCATCAAAGGATAAAAGATATGGGAATTTTGTTAGATGTTGTAGTTGCAACTGCCCTCAAAGATATGTATGCAAAGTGTGTAAGCATAGACAAGGCATGTGAACAGTTTGGCATGATGCCTCAAAGAAATGTTGCCTCATGGAATGCAATGATTGCAAGATATGAACAAAATGGATTTTTTGATAAGGCTTTAGAAACTTTCAAGCAAATGCAATTGGTAGGTGTAAAGCCAAATTCCAAAACCTTAGAAATGGTATCTTTGGAACATGGTATAGACATCCATCAAAGCATAAATGATATAGGAATTTTGTCAAATGTTGTAGTTGCAACTACCCTACAAGACATGTATGCAAAGTGTGGAAGCATATACAAGGAATGTGAACTATTTGAAATGATGCCTCAAAGAAATGTTGTCTTATGGAATGAAATGATTGCAAGACATGCATGAAATCAATTTTTCATAAGGCTTTAAAAACTTTCACAAATGAACAAAAGAAAATTTCAACCAAATGTAATTGGCAAGTCTAAAACCAAATTGCACAACCTTATCCAACATCCTCCTTGCCTATGCCAAAATGGGATATGGGGAACATGGTGTGGACAACCATCAAAGCATAAAGGATATAGGAATTTTGTCATATATTGTATTTGCAGCTACTCTTGTAGATATGTATGGAAAGTGTGGAAGAATAGACAAGGCGCATGAACTGTTTGACATGATGCCTCAAAGAAATGCACAATCTCATGGAATGCAATGATTGCAAGATATGCACAAAATGGATTATTTGAAAATGATTTATAAACTTTCAAGCAAATGCAATTGGCGCATGTAAAACCAAATTCCTATAATGATAATTGATCATCATATTAAATATTTAATATAAACTGTCATATACATAATGTCATGAACATAACATCTAGTCTATATATAAAGCCATATAGGCATGTCCAAACAAAGCCATACAGGCATATACAAAAATATACATCAGTAACATACAAAAGTATGTATACAAAGCCATCTAGGCATACAAAAAATGTCCCAAAAACTAGTTTCCTATGGACTTTCATCAAATAATCTGTGGCCTTTTCTTGACCGTGAAGATGGAGAGCCAATTCGTGACTCATCCTCTCTATATCATCGAGTAGACCTCCTCGAAAGACATTCATGCAGCTCCACCTGTTAATACAATCAAACAATATAAACATTAATATAGAAAACATGAAATATATAACATCACATATGTAATCAAACAGTTACCGCTATCTGATGATCATTCTCAATCATCTTTTCTCTCTCTTCATCTGTAGTTGGACGGGCTGGAGTTGTGACCTCCTGTGAGAAACATCAAGAAGCAAAATTGGCTAAACATAAATATCATTTATGTACATCAAATGACATGAGATAAAACAAGAAATACAAAATTATGACATTTTCATTTTATTAGCTCATACCTTGGTCAAAGGATTTGAAGACATCATGGCTGCAGCAATGCCTACCTGCGCTGACTCACAAAGATGAGGAGGAGTCTCCATAATTAGCATCTAAAAATAGAGTTCAAGATTATTTGACCAAAATAAATACATAACATTATTTAAATGCATAATGATTAGAAATGGTTAAATTTACCTTCGTATAAGTGGGTTTTCATACAGGGGACCAAGGAAACCATGGAGGTGCCGGTGAAGCTCCCTATTGAAATCATCAAATTGTCACAAAATACTATTACCATTGATATATGTACAATAATTATGATCATGTGATAAATTACATACCTGCTGACTTGACCTCCTCTCATAGCCCACCAATGGATGGCTAACGGAGGCAGGATGAAGACTCTAACCCTAGAATTTCATTGTGCAGACAATTACATACATTATTTTTGACTTATAATATAGATAGTCATATAAAATTAATTACAAATTTCAAATAAGAATATATTAAATCAAAATGAAACTTGTAAAAAATTACCTGAGAGTCAATACCAAATGTACACTGTAAGACATCATCGGTGAGAACAGTTTCATCCAATATGGATATGTCCATCATTGGATGTTGCCCCTGCGTTGCAGCATCCTACCGAGAGTCCTACCATGAGTCCTGTGTCCCATATTCACACAGGGTCCCACATGAACTACACAAATGTGGGGACAAATGATGCCTACTTCTCTCACCCTCATTGGCCTGGGTAAGATCGTCAGTGTGTTATGCTAGAGACTACATGAGAGTAGTTAATGAATGTAATGTCTCCACCTCAACACTCACCTTCAAATTCGAAGGGAGTGACACACGTTCTGGCCTCAACAGGGGTCTAGGTACATGGTTTTCATCTTGTTGAGCCCCCTCTCTATCTTGGGTAGAGCCACCACCTCTTCCCTGGAACTCTTGAATGTCAAAATAATTGGGAATCTTCTTGAGGATGAACTCACAATCGAGTTTCCTCAAGAAATATTGTGGCACCGGATTGTTGTTGCATGGGCGCTCATCGAAGACCATGTACCATCTATCCCAAAAGTTTTGGGATATATTTGGATTCCTACACCAATGAATAGGGAATTGTTTGCAAGTTTCTTCTAATCTTTGGCCAGTTTTAGGATTAATAAAGTGTGTACATAATTGAGATTTTGTAATTTTTTCATTCTTCACTTGTTCATAAGACAATTTATCGGCATAGTATTGCCAACACCTCTCCCTATAGTCTTGAGGTGATTTGTTTTGTCATCGATTCAGTGTGGGAAACAATCTCCTCTAATGACTTCATAAGTGCTCTCCTAGGATCGGTGCTTGCACTTAGATTATTTAGCATTTCATTAAGAGTTTGAAGATGTCTTTTGTTTTCTTCTATTTTTCCTAAGTAGTTTTCTTGAGTATCCCTTACATTGTGAGGACATGAAGGTGGGTTTTGAGGGTTTGGAGGGTTTTGGGGGTTGTTTTGATCCTCCTCAGCTGGATTTGTGTTTTCTCTTACCTCATTAACTATAAATGCAATATAAAAATTAATCAAACATTACAAAAGTTAAAAATTCTTTTCAAACTAACAAAAATTAATCAAACCCTACCTTCTTCGGCTGCTAGACCCTCGACATTTGCTTCTTGATGTCTTCCAAAGTGGGTTCAGCGAGGCGGCATCATGAAAAAGTTGATTTCTCTCTTGCACTTTCTTTGTTTGACCTTCCTTTAACGTATTCGCACTATTTTGTTTCTTTTTCTTTTTTCTGAAAAAGGTGTGAGAATTGGTATATCTGGTGGTACTTTGTATGGGAGAGCCGCTCCTTTCAGAATTTTCACACCCAACACTCAAGCTGACATCTCTGCCTCCCTTAAAATAATGAATTTACTTGTTTCTTTTTTTCCTTAATTTATTCATTTTCAGATTATAAATTATGGACTTTGAGAGGATTAATAGATGTGCTCTGCAATATTCTGTTGTCTATCTTTTATTGTACATCACTTATTTCTACACAGCTTTACAAGCACAAATCTCCTTGCAAACTAAATTTAAAATTGTCCTGCACATTGGGTGGTGTGAAAACAAAAATTCCAGTGGTCTGATACCACTATCAAATTAGTATTGAAAAATAAAATAAATTGGTATGGTTTTCTTTATTTAAAATATTGAGAATTTATTTATATTTATCAGGCAATGAAGAAATATAAAATAAAACTACTCAAAGCTATTAAAATTGAATGCTTAAGTAAGATTAATATTTATATTTTATGTTTAGTTGGTGATTACTTTTTGTCAATTGTTATATCAGTAATAACCCAGTTCAATAGCCAAACAATCAATTTTACATCTCATTTATAACAAAAAAATGGTAAATATTTGTCCTATTTTGATTGGCTAAAATTGTTCTTTGATAGTTGAATTAGATAATATTTAAAAATAGCTCTTTGATAATCTTAACTTCACTTCTCTCTCTGAAACAAAACAATAACATTTGCTCTCATTTGAATTCTGTAAAGGCAAGATGAAAGCTAAATAGTCCAAGAGCATTTTTTAGAATAGGCAACTACTACGCAAGACACTGGGGGGGGTTGAATCAGTGTCTTATAAAATAGACTTGTTTTTTGCAACACCTAATTAACTTTTACCAAATGTGAACTTCAACCTTGAATGGTGAAAGCAAGACATTCATTTAAGAACCAAGATGAACTATCAAACCAACTTGTGAGCATGAAAAGACAGTGTGAACTATGAGGAATCATTTGAACAATTCATCAAGACAAACAATAGAGGCAGATTGTTACTTCATTGGACTGAGATAAGTATCAAAGTATTATGCATTTGTACTGATTTACTATGAGCATCATATAACAGTTAAATTATGAAATAATGAACAAAAACTCATGAGCAGAACAAGTAACCATAACACAGAGATTGTCCTGAGTGGAAAACCCTCTGGGGCATAAAAACTGCTCAAAAAATGCCTCACTGGCTTATTTAATGAATCTCACTGATTACAGGCCTCATTGGCTACAAAATGCCTCATTGGCTACACAAAATGCCTCACTGGCAAAGGTCATTTCTTGTCTCACTGAATTGACCTTTCAATACATGTTTCAATCATGAAGAAAAAACAAATACAGAGGGACACTCTGTTTCACTAATCCTCAATCTCTGATCTAATATCAATGATAATGCATTCAGTCATCTATCCTCAACATTACATCAGGTGTATACACAACCACACACAATTTTTGTTCAAAGCCCTTTTTATACATTTCACAATGTCTTCCTCTTCTCATGAAACAGTTTGAAGAGAACGGTTTTCATAAAACTATTTCAAGTAATAACTGAACATTAAAGCACAGTTTAGGATCATAATCATAATTGACCCATAAATCAAACCTCTATGCATAAATCAATATAGTGTTAATGAATCATGGTTCTGACAGACAAATATAATATGGTTGAGAGAGCATTAGATCTTAACCCATATTGTCAATGTTCGAATAGGTGCCACATAAGCACTAGGGTTACTCAAACAATGTTTAAAAACAATACTAATCATTTCACCAGTAACTGTCAAACAAATGTAACAATAGTAAATCTTAACAGAAACACTATTAGCCCATTGACAAACTGCACACATATCCTGAAACAGAAACCCTCAACCAAAAACACAACTTCAATATTAACTTTCAAAAGCCTTAAGATCTTGCTTAAGAAAATGAAATAAAACATAACCAAGAATAATATTAAGGAGCGATAACACCTGAAACTCATGAACAAATCACCAAACTATGTCATGCCCTCAAACTATGAGAACCACCATAACTAACAACGGCCACACTCCTCAAGTTCACTTCTAGCTTTGTCACTTCAACAATACAATGACTTTTGAAGATGCTCAATTCAACTTCCATGATTACTAGCATTGAATCTGTTGGCAAGAGACACTGTGTGGCTTCATTGGTGTTGTCATTGATGGCAACAAAGTCCTTCTCACACATTCGCAGGACATGATGTGTCTTTACCGAAAGTCAGATTGAAAAAGTGTTGTGGTCTAGTAAGCAAGAATAGAGTAGGCAACAAGGTCAGACAGTCAGGTCTGGATCTCTCAGAGGAGGTATCTCAGTAAAGTGCAGATTTGGAGAAGTCAAGAGGAGTACCTTGACTGATAGATTCCAAGGATTTAGCCTTCGATGATAGAAAAGTTTAAAGATATGAGCACTTGAGTGTTGGGTTCCTGTTTGACAAAGTAGACAGAGGAAGAACTGACCGGCATAGCATCAGACCTAAATCCGGATGAGATATTGATGGTGATTAAGTTAATTGAGGTATCATTCATGATTGGCCGACATGATTGATGACTTCTATAAGCATCTCCTTGATCTGCATCACTTGATATGCACGGATTTAGCCGACAAATCAGAGTTTGGGAAAATATTGACTATTCCGGATGCCGACTAGAAAAATGTTGAAATCACTTGTGCGGATATATATATATATATATATATATACTAGATGGTTTTAGATATGAATGTGTGTGTTATGTGTTTTCGTTGTGCAAAGAAAAGTAGAGGAGCAGAATAATAGTAGGAATACAGGTCCGGTATGTGACAGGATAGCAGCACCAAAGAAGAGGAAGAATGAAGTGTAGTAGATCAGTATATTGAGCCTAACCGGAACTGAATCTCAGCATGTTTGGATGCTTCTCATCAGTTCAAGTATCTAGTTTTCTTGTATAATCTATTGTAGGCAGTGAGCCTCTTCTGAGCAGTGTGCTCAGGCAGTGAGCCCTAATTGGCAAGTGCCATTTTGTATTTATATTCTTCTAACAGAGGATACAATCTTGGGTTAATCACCCCGTGGTTTTCTCCCTTAACAGGGTTTCCACGTCAAAAATATTGTGTCATGTGTATTTTCATTTCATGGTTATGTTTGCTTATTTGAATTAATGCTGCATTAATTATTAAGAAAGTTCAGAAAGCTGAAATAATTAAGATAACTGATTCACCCCCCTCTCAGTTATCAACAATTGGTATCAGAGCTAAGTTCCTCTGAAAAGAGCCTAAAAGCTTGAGGAAGATCTGGGAACTAAAATGGATGTGTATGGTATGAGGGAGCAACTTCAGTCTGCCCTAGACGATCTTGAGCAATCAAACTCTGAAGTCAGAGAATTGAAGGAAAGACTCAAACATGCTGATGATTTCATAAATGAACTAAAAGGGAAACTGAGTATCTCTATGAAAAAGAGAAAAGATCTACTTCAGCAATTGGGAAGTCAAAGTGAAGACAATGGTACAAATGAAGATCTGAAGGAGAAAACCAAGTTATGTGAAAAATTATCAAAAGAGGTCATTATGGTAAGACATGAAATGGAATCAGGAGTTATGAAATTCACCCAAGAAATTGAAGAGAAAAGAAAAACTGAAGATGATCTAAAGCAATCCCTCAAGGAGAAGTCAGAAGACTGCCACAAAATGGATAGAATAATCAGGCATCTAGAATATGATCTTGAAGATGCTAGAGATAATGAAGAAAAACTTGAGGATCAAATTGACACTCTTAAAAAGGATCTTCAAACAGCAAATGAATACAAAGAGAAATTCAAGATAAGTTCTGCTCAACTTGAAGTTCTTCTTGAAAGCCAAAAGAGGGTAGATGACAAGTGTGGCTTGGGATATGAGAAAGGTGAAAGCTCCGAATCCAGTCAGAAGAATCTTGGATCAGAAAATCCAAGGAACAAGCCAAGAAGACCTCCAGTAAGGCAACCTAATGCTCAAAGATATCCATCCTTCAATGGATACTGCCACAACTACAATATCTTTGGTCATAAAGCTAATTAGTGCAGAAAGAGAATAAATCAGACTAATACATCCTTCTCTGGACAGTGTTTCAACTGCAAAATGTATGGTCACAAATCTCAAGAATGTAGAAATATACAAATGAACAATTCATTCAATGGTAGATGCTTTGCATGCAATAGAATGGGACATATGGCTAATCAATGCAGATCAAGAGGATTTCATTCAAATAAGCAAAGAAATGTTGTTTGCCACAATTGCAATAGATCTGGTCATATTGCCAAATTCTGTAAAAGCAAGAACCAGGATAAAAGGGGTCTGGTGCATCATAATCAGAATCAAGACAAAGGAAAAGGAAAAGTAAATGTGGATGAAGTTAAAAGTGAGATGAACAAAATTTGGGTGAAGAGAAGTACAGAAAATGTAGAGGATGGATCCGCACCAGAATCTGGTGCTAATATTTCTTCCGGAAATTAAAAAAAATGAGCTCTGGCTCAAGGGGAGACACAAGAAAAAACATTTTTCCCCCAGCCAGTTAATTGGTGCTGGAATTGGCACAAGGAGAGTTGCGGTTTAAAGGATTCTCAGAGAAACATCTAAATAAACTGTGGTTAAGATTTGGAAGATCCGCAAGATGTTTAGAACAAGATCGTTTCGGTTCATCAAGTCATCCGAATAAGGAAAGCAAGGCAAACCGGAATGACTTAAGTTGAGCATTTATTGAAGCTTGGTATTAGGGTTTGCGGAGCAATATAAGGGTTTTTCTTATTAAACATTTGTTCATTCTGCATTCAAGAAGAAGCGAAAAGGAGCTCTGCAACAAATTTCCTCAAACCCATCAAAGATCATCTGTAGAAGTCGATTCATCTAGCAATCGAGCTAGCTCACTTTGTAAAACCTAGAAGTGCAAAAGGTATTTTCTGTTCTTAAATATCTCTCTGCAAATCTTTGAAAGATGGGCACTCCGAATGTGGTGAAGATTTCTGATAGGCCACGCCCTAAATTTAAGAAGCATCCATATAAATCCCTAGAAGTTGATCCCCTAGGTGCCTTTTCAAGCATTCCACATGGGGTTCTACATGTAGAAGATGTTAGGGCATATATTCACACGAGTATTGAAGAATTTGGGGAATCTAAGCTGGTCGATATCTATCACAAGCATTTGATAGATGACTCATTCAAACTCAAAACCCAGTATAAAGCTATCTGGGACAAACATTTTGCACAATGCATTCATTTCCCTTATTTTCTAGAAGATGAATGGGTCCGGTATATCTTGAGCAGAATCATGACAACTTCATGTGGTTGAGCAGGCCGTTTAAGATCACTAAGGATGCCATTAGGGTAGTAACCAGATTACACTCAACCGGTGGAATGCCTACACTCAAATCTGTCAAAAACCAAATTGTCAGTGAGGCTACTGGATCGAAGTTTGATAAAAGAGAAATGACTATTGAGGATATCACAGATCTGGATATCATGTTTGCATCAATGATAATTGGGTATAAGATATATCACTCCAGCAGGGAGAATTCGGTATCTGGAACTGCTATATATACAACTTATGAAATGTTGAGGAAGAATGTAGACTATGATCTTTGTGAGCTCCTTCTGAACCAACTCTTGGAGAATCTGCAGAAGATAAACAAGGATAAGAAGAACTCTTTCAAATACGGTGGTTTGATACTCTGCCTATTCTTTTATTACATGAATGAGCTTCCCAAATCCAGTGGCTGGGTATGGCAGAATGATAGACCAGTAGCCATTCAAATCAGAGATTATATACATGGGCTTGGTGATGCCAAGGCACAAAATACAGCTCTCTAGGGCTATTTCAAGAATTTTTAGAGCATGATGCAAGCAAGAGAGAGAATCCCCCAATCTTTAGTTGAAAAATATAAAGATACAATATGCTTTATGGTAGAAACTGATCAGTGCCTAATGGAGGCAGTGGAACCAAGAACAGTATGGATCATGCCTATGGGGTATGAAGTGGATGAGAAAATTGTGGAGCTGCATGTTCAACACATGCTAAGTCAGCCAAAGGATCCTAAGGTAGAAAGGTTTGGAACCTTTGAAGAGTTGAGTGTGAAAATCCATGTGGAGCTACGTCAACCAAAAATGAAGAGAAAAGTGAGAAAAGAAGTTGAGAACATTGCCAAAAGTTATGGGATTTCAAAAGAGGCACTTGATGCCAGCAAAGAAAAGATGGAAAGGGTAGAAAAAGGAAAGAAAGAAGCAGAAAAAGAAAGTGCTCCGGTAGAAGCTTCCTCCCGGACCAAATCCTCTAAGAGCTCTGCATCTGTCGCTGCAAAGAGCTCAAAGGCATCCAAACCGAAAGCAAAATCATCCAGTAAAACTGAAAAGAGAACAAAGACAAAGGAAACAAGGTCTTACATTAGTCATAAGGATGATGAAGAGACTGAATCTGATGAAGAGATCAAGAAGATGAAGAAAAAGAAGAAAGTATCCAGTGAAACCAAGGAGGTAGAGACATAAGAGTTTGTTGAAAAGCCCACTCTATCATTAAATGATGTGGTCAAAGTAGTTATTGTGGATGGGAACCTGCAACCAATAACAGAATTTTATGACGCATATAATGATGCAGATAAAAAAATCTTGGAGGAAGCCACAGTCAAATACTTGAACATATACAATAAAGCATTTATTGAAATAATTTCTCTAATTCCTAAAAGTTTAGAGAAGGAACTTGATATGAGAAAATAAAATACCAAGGCTAAGGACTTAGAGATTAGAGATCAGATAGCTATCTAGCTCTATCCCTCAATTACTCCAAAACAAATGGATATGATCTTCAAAGATTGCAAGGATGAGTTTTGGAGTAAGGCTAGAATGAATCAGCTCATGCTTGGAGAAACTGATAAGGTGGCAAAAGAAACAGAGGAAATCTTCCAGAATGCCTTCAAAAGATTCAATATTCTTGTTGTAGAGGATTTAGGTGATGATCCCTCAGGAATAGATAACAAAGAAGAATTTACTGAGAAAATGTCAGAAGAGGCAAAGGAGACAGGTGAAGAAAAAGAAGCAAATATCTCTCATCTGGTTTTTCCTGCAGATTTCAGATCTAAAGGAGAAGAAAGAGTAATTAGTCAAGAAGTAGAGGAGAAGCAAAAAGATGTCAGTAGTAAGGCTGCAGAAGAAGAGAATACTCCAACAGAAAAGGCCACAGATGATAGTGGTAAGGCTGCAAAAGGGGACAAAACCCTATCACCGGCAAGAGACACAGCAGAAGCAATAGAAGAATTCTTAACCAAGGAGATGATGAAATTTGATGAACCGGAACTTCTTCAAGGACCACTCAATTCTGACTCCCTCTCCCCTGTTCAAACCATAAAGCTAGCATCCTTTACTTCGACAAAAGCAAAAGAAAAACTAATAAAGTCTCACATGGAGGATTGTAAAATCATAGACATTGCATCCGGTGTACTGGAAAAGATCATGCCATCTTTTCAGAAGGATCCTTAGCCTCCTCATCCGGTAATCTCAAATCTCTAGTAAATAGTGTTAGCACACATTTTGATTCATTAGAGAAGTCAGCAGAAAATAAGGTCTGGAAAGAGTTTTTGGTAAAAAGATTATCAAAAGTACAAGGGTTAATAACCAATGATAGGAGAGTTATGAATATTGGGTTAAAGAGCTTAGAAAATGCTCTCAAAGATGGCGGAGATATTTACAAATTTTGTTTATCCTAGCCTAAAGTGACCAAGGACATTGAGAAGAAGGTAAAAGAGCAAGAGGATAAACTATTAAGTTTATCTCAAAGTTTTGATCCTCTATCCTCCTCCATAGTAAATCAAGAGTGTCAGACTATTGCAGTCATAAATGAAATGAAGAAGCTTGAGAAGGAGAAGAAAAATAGAATGAGTAGGTTGAATGAACTTAGAAGAATAATTATCCCTAAGTTAGAGGCCATGCATGAGGCCCTAAATGATGCTTAAACCACATACCGGACTAGTGATCTGACAGATTTGAAGAGGGCAGAAGCTTTTGCATTCCTATTGAGTGGTCACATCTCAATTTTAGACAGGATGAAGCAGAGTTGGGCAACACAAGTTGTACAATTAAAGAACACTTTTGCAGATATACTAAAGTATATGTAAAGTATAACTGGATAATATACTTATGCGACTAAGTATAGATTGAGTTTTGAAAATTTTGGTGTGTGGATCCCACCCTTTGCCATTGATGTCAAAGGGGGAGTGAGGAGCAGTGAAAAATGTGGACTCCAGCTAAGGGGGAGCTCCGGTATAGTGTACAATAGAACAGGGCATCAACCAAGGGGGAGTGTTGTATAACACTTAGCCATTTTTCACTAAGTGTTGCCATCAATGCCAAAGGGGGAGATTGTTGGCAAGAGACACTGTGTGACTTCATTGGTGTTGTCATTGATGGAAACAAAGTCCTTCTCACACATCCATAGGACATGATGTGTCTTTATCGAAAGTCAGATTGAAAAAGTGTTGTGGTCCGGTAAGCAAGAACAGAGCAGGCAGCAAGGTCAGACAGTCAGGTCTAGATCTCTCAGAGGAGGTATCTCAGTAAAGTACGGATTTGGGGAAGTCAAGAGGAGTACCTTGACCAATAGATTCCAAGGATTTAGCCTTTGATGATAGAAGAGTCTAAAGATATGAGCACTTGAGTGTTGGGTTCCTGTTTGATAGAGTAGACAGAGGAAGAACTAACCGGTAGAGCATCAGACCTAGATCCAGATGAGATATTGATGGTGATTAAGTTTCTTGAGGTATCATTCATGATTGGCCGACATGATTGATGACTTCTATAAGCATCTCCTTGATCCGCATCACTTGGTATGCACGGATTCAGCTGACAGATCAGAGTTTGGGAAAATATTGACTATTCCAGATGCCAACTAGAAAAATGTTGAAATTGCTTGTGTGGATATATATATACCAGATGGTTTTAGATATGAATGTGTGTGTTATGTGCTTTTGTTGTACGAAGAAAAGTAGAGGAGCAGAATAATAGTAGGAATATAGGTCTGGTATGTGATAGGACAACAGCACCAAAGAAGAGGAAGAATGAAGTGTAGTAGATCAGTATATTGAGCCTAACCGGAACTAAATCTTAGCATGTTTGGATGCTTCTCATCAGTTCAAGTATCTAGTTTTCTTGTATAATCTATTGTAGGCAGTAAGCCTCTTCTGAGCAGTGTGCTCGGGCAGTGAGCCCTAATTGGCAAGTGTCATTTTGTATTTCTATTCTTCTAACAGAGGATACAATCTTGGGTTAATCACCCCGTGGTTTTCTCCCTTAACAGGTTTTCCATGTCAAAAATATTGTGTCATGTGTATTTCCATTTCATGGTTATGTTTGTTTATTTGAATTAATGTTGCATTAATTATTAAGAAAGTTTAGAAAGCTGAAATAATTAAGATAATTGATTCACCCCCCTCTCAGTTATCAACAGAATTCCATGATGATAACCAAACCCTCGTGGAGAAGAGACAACAGAATGATGAAATGAAATGTTTATTGCAATATTCATGCCTTTTGAGTTGATTAACTGGATGTGCTGGTGTGCCCTAAAAAGGGCTCAAAAAATAAAACACTACCTTTACCTCTTACTGTTGTCAAAACCTTTTTGGTAGGTTACACAAGAAACTCGAAGCTTCTATGTGATAACATTTCATCCCTTTTGCAAAGTAAAAACATTTAACTTGACTTTGCCTTTATCAAAATGCTTAAATAATTTCATTCGGGGGCCACATTAAAATAAAGTTTGTCACTCTAAAATTGCACATAATGCCACATAATAATAAACATCAAGACTTTGACTATTTATGCAATGTTCTCAACGTGTTATGCTATGCCAAGTCAACCACTGTGAATACCAACTGAGCCAACAAATTATGTGTCATGAATATGCCAACAAATCATGTTTCATCCAAAATGAACCATATGAGTTTGTCGCCATAACTGAAACAAGGTGATGCCATAGAACTGAAACAAGATGCCAATTGTATGCTCATGTATGTCAAAATCAAAGTCACCATGAATAGAAACTATACATATACCAAAGTCACCGTCAAATGCCAAGTCATTGTCAAATGCCACATTGTCAAGCTACCATGGCCAATCATATCCAATCAAGAGAGATTGTGTCTTTGACATCAAGGACAACAATTGAGGACAACAACCACGATCATAATTTGGGTACAGTTGTAGAACGTTTTTACCAAATACAATATATATCATTTAATGACATGAATTTTTAGAAAAATATTTTCATAAATTGAAGGAAAAACTAAAATTTAATGGAAAATTGAAATTAAAAATACATAACTACACCACATCTAAACAAACTTCATGTTATAGAATGGTGAATATCGGAGAGCAATGGTGGAAGCATTAGCATTGAAGATTTTATAGTACTTTGTCAGGATTAGAATTTTTGTGCTGAGCCCAAAACTCTATTAACCCTTAATTAAAACCCCACAAAATAATGCAGAAACTCATCACAAAACCCCATTGTTAATTTTTGTTCTACATACCCTAACTGCTTTTGGTAACTCTACATCAAATTAAATGCCTAACAGTAAATATCACATTAGAAAACCATGGTGGTCACTCATGGTGAGGATTTCTTTATAGATGCACTAAAAGTACAGACACAAATTGCACGACATTAAAACCATCAGCCAAATTTCACCGAATCTTCAGTCTTCACCATTGAGCATGTGCTTGTTTAATAGGTGGTAGGCACCACATTTAAAGTCTTTTACCAAGGATGATGTGCATTTTGTCTGTGTTTATGACAGTTGGAGGATGCAAACCCATGCAAAACACTTCAATAATAATAATGAAAACGGACAATTGTTATTAGTTAAATTATGCTACCCACTAATTCAACTAGTGGTTGACAATCAAGTAACACATATACGCTTATCAGAATAGCGAGGACAAGCCCAAGATGGAAGTGCATAACCTGGAGATTGAGGCTGAGGGTTCTGAGGAAGGTCTGGATGGCAGTGAAGACAAGAAAGATGAGGAGTATGTCATACCTCAAAGTAAGACTAGGGTTCCGTCGAATAGAAGGTTGACCAGACTAGCTGCTAAACCTACCTCTGTGTGTAAGGAGCAAGTGATTTTTGCAAAATTAGAAGACTGTGAGAAGAACCCGGATGGTGAGGTCAAGACTAATAACCAAGAGGAGACTATGGTTGTTGAGACTGAGGATGATAGCCTGAGTAATTTCCCTGAACTAAACATTTAGGGGTCAGAGACAGATAGCTCTGAGAAAATGAAATAGGACACTGGTAAGACCAACAAGGGTAAGAAGAAAACCAAAAAAAGCAAAGAGACCAAGGACATCAACAACAGGATGACGAAGATGGGAAGAAATTCATGATCCTGGCAAGGTTCACCTCCAAAGTGATGCACAGGTCTACGATGACTCTGGCTGTCCTATAGGACATTGAGCTCACCAGACATGGTATGAAGGACAAGGAGCTGAAAGAGTATGAGGATATGTATCAATTTCTTACCAAGAACTAGGAACAACTCTTCAATTAACCCAGGGGGCTTTTCTTTGTTTTCATGTTTAGTTTATTGTTTGTCTACTAGTGAACTGTTGTTTCTGCATTTTTTGTTGTTGATGGTTTCTTTTTACTGTGATGGTCTCTTTTTGTTGACTCTCTAAGCATGCCCGTGGGGCTACTATGTAATGGGCTCAGTGCCCTTGTTTTGCAGCTTATATTATCAAAAACAAATATACACTTATCCAGACCTATTCCAAAACAAACTTTAACAGTCAAAAATAACTCACATCAAACTACAAACTACATGTTGTGATGTCTTTTTCTATCCAGGTTCTACATTCATTTCAATTTTTTTTCTAGGACAGACATTGACAGAGAATGAAATGTTCATTGTTCAGAAAGTGTCACGATACTAAGGGATGATCACACATGGCCTGCTTCCTGAATTTCATCTCCGCCTCAGACTACACTAAAACCCTGCATTTAGTCTGTCTTGAAAAACCAGTGGGGACAAACTGTTCCACTTTTATTATTTCACCAATATCTTCTACTCATATTATTGGATTCACTATTTTACAGGCTGGCTGCTAGGTTTTGATTTATGTATATATTATATACAACATAATCTTCATCTTCCACACCAAAGTATTTTACTTGTCAAATTTTCTCAATCCTAGTCGATTTGTTCATTTACATTTGCTTTGTTTTTCAATTCTGCAATGACAAGGAGCAAGGGAAACCCCCAAGTCTTGCTTGTGAAGAACATGATCAGAGCCCTTTGTAGGCTTGCCAATGCCCATAAATCAGTTGCATCTTTTCTGTCTCCAAAGAGTAGAAAGTATTTCAGCTCTAAGGATAAGACCATGACAAGATCATGTGGCTCCCTCCCCAAAGATGTCCCCAAGGGCAGTGTGTGTTGGTAGCGAACATAGTAGGTTTATCATCCTAACTAAGTATTTGAATCATTCTCTATTTAGGGCATTATTGGATAAGGCTAAGGAAGAGTATGGATTTGATCACCAAATGGGACTCACCATTCCTTGTGAGTGAGTTGCTTTCTAGTATCTGACATCCATGTTGGGGAGAAAGGATCCAGCACTCACAGATATGAAGCTGGATGAACTCATTGACTTTCCTAACCAAAAAGAGATACTCATACAGTGACATTGCAAGGCATGGACTGATTTTATCTTAGATGCCAGGTCTGGGTGTCTTTGGTGTGCCAAGGGTAGAGGGGACTTGCAGCCTGCTTCAGTATTCCACCCATGTTGTCAGCAGGGCTTTTTGAGTATGCAATTGAAGACAACATCTTTGATTAAGAGAGGAGATGTTCGGCTTTCAACAAGAGGAAAGAGGATCATGTTGAGTCTGAGGATGTTTTGCCTAAAGTTGATTTCTGAAAATCAACGGGCTTGAGAATGAGTACAATGTTTTATGAAATGATTGAGCATTTTGCATTTGGCCAAGCTAAGTAAGGGCTCCAATTTTATATAGAATTACACACATAATTGGCTATAACAACTACAGTTATCTGTACTTTGGTTTCCTCTTATTTTACAATCTCTCAATTAAACTTGGTTTGTTCTCACTTTCAATTTACTTATGTTACAGAGTCTCTAATGCGGTTACATAATGTATTCTCTTAAGAATACAGTAATTGACCTCAAACTGTGCTGCATGAATGCTGCAAAATTATTCCCTCTCAGAAACTGTACACCATGTTCATGAAGTGTAGTTTGATGGCCAGTTGTGGTAATCAAGACTAGTGGAAAAGATAAGAGAAGATGAAGCAGAGACACTAATTAAAAAATAAGTACATAGAATAAACAAAAAAAATATCGAGATAAGAGACATTACATTGAATTTGAAGATCTTTTATAATATATATGTTTTTCTTGCAGAAACCCTGGTCATGCTAGTATTGGAGGTGTTGGGTGAACTAGTTCTAGGACTGTTGAGTTTATCTTTTCTATTTATAAGGGTTGGTATACTAATAATGTGATGGAGGCTATTGCCATTTTATGTGCTGTGGAGCGCGGTTGTGTTCTTGGGTGGAGACGGTGTTGCAAGTATGGGCCTAACCGGTGTTGTCATTGATGTCAACATACTCCTGTTGCATTGATGAAAAGGATTGGATGAGCTAAGTGCTAAGGATATTGAGAAAATTAGTCCTAATCAGGAACAAAGAAGAACAGTGAAGATAGTAAGGTAAAGATCCAAGATAAGATGACTATCAGAGGATGCGATTCAAAGGGTTTGTAGATATGAGTCTTAAGATGATCTAGTAAAGATTTTAGAGGTCCGAATGAAGATCTAAAGGAGTTGTGGCCGCTCAAGTAAAATTGGTTTCGGCAGGTGTTCAGAGGTGACAGAGTGACACAGATAGGTCCGGTGAGATCCAGAAATGCATTATTCTATTCTGTGGATTTGAGGGAGTGTTGAGGAAGTCTTTGTGAAGTGTCAACTTGATTGGTTTGTGGTTTGAAGGTCTGCAAGCATCTATTCCTTTGTGACTGTGATAACAGATTATGTTCTTGAGGTTCTAAATGAAGGAGAGAAGGATTTCAGTAAGTAGATGAAGTGTGGATGTTCTTGGTGATTCAGGCAATCTTGTGGAGGTCTTCGGATCGTGTCTAGTTCGTGTTGGTGGTCCGCATTAGAGTTGGAGCTCATAATTGAAGAATAACTTCTGGATGATGGTGTTCTTCCTAAAGACTGGCCGACCGGATGTATTACACATCTTGTGGATGTTCTTCTAGATGTTTGCCCACTTAGATGATTATTCCTAAGTTGATGCCTTGTATAAATAAGGAGTTGTAAAGTCATTTCAAAGGGTGTCGTGTGGAGATGTGAGTGTGGTAGCGAGGAAGAGAGCGAAAGACAGAGCAGAAGTATTGGGCTTAAATGGAACTGATTCAAGCATGGTGAAGATGTTATTCTCCAGTTCAAGTATGTGATACTTATCATTTTGTAGATAGTGTGTCTCTTGTAGGTAGTGAGTTTCTTGTGAGCAGTGTGCTCAGACAGTGATCCCTAATTGGCATGTGCCATTTTGTTCTTTCTATTCTTCTAACAGAGAATACAATCTTGGGTTAATCACCTCGTGGTTTTTCCCTTAACGAGGTTTTCCACATCAAAATCTTGGTGTCTTATGTGTTGATGTGTTTCTGCTCTTGATTTAATGCATTATGTTTCCATGATTGATTTATTGATATGTTGCTAAATCACTAAGAGGATTTAAGTGTGTAATTGGAAAGAAAGTTTTTACAACTGATTTACCTCCCCTCTTAGTTGTCTGTCCTAAATCTAACAATTGGTAATAGAGCTAAGTTCCTCTAAAAGAGCTTAACCGCTTGAGGAGATCCAGGATGTCATCCTACAAGAAGGATAGTCTGAAGTTTGATGGAACCAATTTGAATCTTTGGAAAAGTCACATGAAATGTCACTTGCAATTTATGGGAATGCAGTACTGGACCATGGCTACAAGAAAGTATACACCTCCATAGGGTGGTCCGAAGGCCCCAAATGAAATCACAAATGCTGAAAACAATCTACGGACTATAGAAGCTCTTCTAAGTGCATTGTCTAATTTAGAGCTGACAAATGTTGTTGACCTAAAACTGCTTTTAAGATTTGGGAAAAACTAGAAACTCTACATGAAGGAGACAAGTATGTCAAATGTGCAAGGCTACAAAGTCTGAAAGGAAAATTCAAAAATCTGAAGATGAGAGAAGATGAAAACATCACTACTTTTATGCCAAGAGTAAATGAGCTTGTTTGTGGAATTAGATGTGTTGGTGGAGTCTTGGATGAAGATGAGATTGTTGGCAAAATTCTCAGATCCCTTCCTGCTTCTTATAAAATCAAGGTTGTTGCCATTGAAGAATTCAGAGCCCATACAACTGTCACAAGAGATCAATTGGCTGGTAAATTGGCTGCATTTGAAATGACTGAGTTTGGAGATGCCCCCCAAGACTGAATCAACATTCAAAGCCAGTGCTTCTGTAAAAGGAAAACAAAGGTTTGATCTGGGAGAGAACTCTTCAAGGAAACTATCATGGTATGAAAAATCAAGAAAAGACTTGGAAGAAGAAGAAATTGAAACTGCTCAGCTTGAAGCCCTTATTGCAAAAAGAATACCAAGAGGATCCAGTAAGTATGAAGGGAAATTGCCTTTTAAGTGTTTTAACTGCAACAAGATTAGTCATTTTGCCTCAAAGTGTTCGGAAAGATTTTCAAGGCCAAATCCTAACAGATCAAGGTTCCAAAAGAATTGTTACTATGTTCATGAAGAGGATGATAATGGAGGAGTAACAGATGATGAATCAGAGATAGGAAACAAATCCAGAAGTGATTGGGTGTTTATTGCCATGAAGGAAGAAGATCCAATGCCCTCTAAATCTGTCAATCATAAAGTTGTAGAAAGAGCTCTGGCTGCCCAAGTTGAAGAAAAGGATGATTGAGTCATTGATAGTGGATGCTCTCACCATGACATGTGACAAAAATAAGTTCTTAGATTTGGAAAGGTATGAAGGAGGAGTGGTAAAGTTTGGTGATAATTCTGCTGGAAAAATCAGAGGAGAGGAACTATTTCTTTTGATGGAAAGAACAAAACTAGTAATGTACTATATGTTGAAGGATTGAAGCACAATCTACTCAGTGTTGGACAGTTGGTGGACAAAGGCTATGATCTTCAATTCAAGAATGGAAAATGCAAGATCTTTGAAAGTTCCAAAACAGAGATTGCATCTGGTACTCAGACAAAAGGTAATATCTTCCATTTAGTTGGTACCGGTAAAAGTTGTCTATTTGTGCAAATTGATCAAAGTTGGCTATGGCATAGGAGGATGTGTCATGTGAATTTTGATAATATCATTAAGATAAGCAACACTCAGGCTATAAAAGATCTTCCAAAACTGGTGAAACCTACAAATAGTTTGTGCAAAGAATGTCAGTTGGGAAAACAAAGCAGAGTCTCATTTAAAAGCAAAGAACAATCTTCTACCAGAATATTGGACTTGGTTCATACTGATCTATGTGGTCTAGCAAGAATCAGGAGTGTGCAAGGTGATAGATACTTCATGTTATTAATTGATGACTCCTCCCGGATGATGTGGGTAACTTTTCTGAAAGAGAAATCATAAGCTTTTGAGAAATTCAAAATATTTAAGGCTATGGTAGAGAATGAAACTGGATTAAAATTAAAGTGTCTGAGGTCTGATAGAGGTGGAGAATTTACATTCGATGAGTTCATAGAATTCTGTGAGAAACATGGAATAAAGAGACAGTTGTCTGCTCCTAGACTCCACAATAGAATGGAGTAGTGGAGAGAAAGAACCGGACCATCCAGGAAGAATCTAGGACAATGATGATGGAAGCAAATGTTCCTTAGATCTATTGGAGAGAAGCTGTCAGCACTGCAGTCTATACTATCAATCGAGTTCAAATCAGAAGCAATACCGGTAAGACTCCTTATGAACTTTGGTTTGGCATCACTCCTACTGTGAGGTATTTTAGAGTCTTTGGTAGCAAATGTTACATCAAAAGAGATGAAGATCTAGGCAAGTTTGATGCTAGAAGTGATGAAGGAATATTCTTGGGTTACTCTACTCAAAGTAAAGCATACCGGTGTTATAACAAGAGACTAAGAAAGATTGTAGAAAGTACAAATGTGAAGGTTGATGAAGGAATTGAAAAACCCTCAAGGTTTTATGAATATGATGAAGATGATCAGAATGGTGTTCTGATTCAAGAAGCCCAAGCCCCTTCTGCAATTTAGATTCAAACTGATCTGGTAAATCAGGAAGAAGAGATGAGTTTCAATGAGCCTAATCAAGAATTAGAAGTGCAAGAAACTCCCAAAGTTTCCAGGTATGTAAGACTGAACCACTCTGAAGATCAAATCATAGGTGATAAAAGAAAAGGTGTACAAACAAGAAGGAGAATTGCCCAAGATTTAGATGAGTATTGTCTGATTTCAAAGATTGAACCTAAGACAGTAAATGAAGCTTGCAATGATGAAAGCTAGACTAAAGCAATGGAGGAAGAGCTGATGCAAATTGAGAAAAATCACACTTGGGATCTTGTTCCCAGACCTAGAAACAAGAATGTGATGGGAACAAAATGGGTCTTCTAGAACAAACTGAATAAAGTTGGTGAAGTAATCAGAAATAAAGCTAGATTGGTCTGCAAGGGTTACTCTCAAATAGAAGGAATTGATTTTGAAGAAACTTTTGCTCCGGTGGCAAGAATTGAAGTAGTCAGATTATTTCTTGCTTTTGCTGCCTTCAAGGACTTCAAAACATATCAGATGGATGTTAAGCCTACCTTCCTGAATGGTGACTTGGAAGAAGCAGTATACATTGAGCAATCGGATGGATTTCAATTGTTTGATCACGGTGATATGGTCTGTAAGTTGAAGAAAGCTCTGTATGGACTAAAGCAAGCCCCAAGAGCTTGGTATGAAAGATTGGATAAGCATCTTTTGAAGATTGGTTTCAACAACGGTACTGCTGATAGTAATTTGTATTTCAAAATTGATCATGAAAACATCTTGATTGTTGAAGTATTTGTTGATGATATCATTTTTGGAGGAAGAGATAGTATGTGTAAAACTTTTGCAAATCAAATGAAAAGTGAATTTGAGATGTCCATGCTTGGGGAAATAAATTTCTTCTTGGGTCTACAAATCACTCAAACAAAGAAAGGAATCTTCATTTATTAGACCAAATATGTGAAAGAATTGTTGAAGAAATTTGGGATGGAAGACTCAAAACCAATGAATACTCTCATGGCAATCGGATGTAAATTGGGCAAAGATGATGACTCTCCTAAGGTTGATCAGAAAAAGTATAGGTCAATGATTGGAGGATTGTTGTATCTCACTCAAACTAGACCTGACATTATGAATGTTGTGGGTCTTGTTGCTAGATTTCAAGTTGATCCTAGAGAACCTCATGTCATGGCAATCAAGAGGATTTTCAGATATCTAAAAAGAACAATTAAGTATAGATTGTGGTATTCCAGAGATTATGATTTCTCTCTTCATGCATATACAGATACGGATTGGGCAGGAGATGTGGATGATCGGAAGAGTACTAGTGGTGGAGCATTCTTTTTGGGGAAGAGATTGGTTTCTTGGCTGAGTAAGAAACAAGAGGCAATATCTCTGTCCACTGCAGAAGCAAAATATATTGCAGTAGTAGGTAGTTGCACTCAAGTTTTGTGGATGAAGCAAATTCTAAGAGACATCAGAGTGGAGTATGAGGAACCTATCACAATCTGCTGTGATAATTCAAGTGCAATAAATATATCTAAGAATCAGGTGTTGCATTCAAAGACTAAGCATATATCTATCAAGTTTCACTTTCTGACAGAGCAAGTGAACAAGAATGAAGTCAGATTGGAGTTTGTGCCTTCCAAGGATTAGATTGCAGATATCTTTACTAAACCTCTACCTAAGGACTTTTTTGAGTATCTCAGGGAGAAGTTAGGGGTTATTACCCCTCCGATGATGAACTAAGGTGCACTGATGTGCATCAGTCTGGTGGATATCACAGTCATATCTTGTGGACCGGATTGATGATGGGGAGCTGCTACTCAGGGGGAGCAGCTGGTATGATTCTGAAATGGTGGAATTGCAAGTATGTGCCCTTTGCCATTGATGTCAAAGGGGGAGAGAAGACATGTGAAAAACAAGTGGTGGTTGATCAAAGGGGGATCAGTAAAGAAAGAGAAGACAAGTGAACGGTTGTTGGTGATAGGGGGAGTTGTGTCAGTAAAGAAAAGTTCTTGTCTTGATGGTTAAAATAGTTTTTTACATCATATGTTGCCATTAATGACAAAGGGGGAGATTGTTGCAAGTATGGGCCTAACCGGTGTTGTCATTGATGTCAACATACTCCTGTTGCATTGATGAAAAGGATTGGATGAGCTGAGTGCTGAGGATATTAAGAAAATTAGTCCTAATCAGGAACAAAGAAGAACAATGAAGATAGTAAGGTAAAGATCCAAGATAAGATGACTATCAGAGGATGCAGTTCAAAGGGTTTGTAGATATGAGTCTTAAGATGATCCAGTAAAGATTTCAAAGGTCTGCATGAAGATCTGAAAGAGTTGTGGCCACTCAAGTAAAACCGGTTCCGACAGGTGTTCAGAAGTGACAGAGTGACACAGATAGGTCCAGTGAGATCCATAAATGCATTATCCTATTCTGTGGATTTGAGGGAGTGTTGAGGAAGTCTTTGTGAAGTGTCAATTCGATTGGTTTGTGGTTTGAAGGTCCACAAGCATCTATTCCTTTGTGACAGTGATGACAGACTGTGTTCTTGAGGTTCCAGATGAAGGAGAGAAGGATTTCAGTAAGTAGATGAAGTGTGGATGTTCTTGGTGATTTAGGCAATCTTGTGGAGGTCTTCAGATCATGTCCAGTTCATGTTGGTGGTCCGCATTGGAGTTGGAGATCGCAATTGAAGAATAACTTCCAGATGATGGTGTTCTTCCTGAAGACTGGTCGACCAGATGTATTACACATCTTGCAGATGTTCTTGTAGATGTTTGCCTTAGATGATTATTCCTAAGTTGATGCCTTGTATAAATAAGGAGTTGTAAATTCATTTCAAAGGGTGTCGTGTGGAGATGTGAGTGTGGTAGCGAGGAAGAGAGTGAAAGGTAGAGCAAAAGTATTGGGCTTAAATGGAACTGATTCAAGCATGGTGAAGATGCTATTCTCTAGTTCAAGTATGTGATACTTATCATTTTGTAGATAGTGTGTCTCTTGTAGGCAATGAGCCTCTTGTGAATAGTGTGCTCAGGCAGTGAGCCCTAATTGGCATGTGCCATTTTGTTCTTTCTATTCTTCTAACAGAGAATACAATCTTGGGTTAATCACCCTGTGGTTTTTCCCTTAACTAGGTTTTCCACATCAAAATCTTGGTGTCTTATGTGTTGATGTGTTTCTGCTCTTGATTTAATGCATTATGTTTCCATGATTGATTTATTGATATGCTGCTAAATCACTAAGAGGATTTAAGTGTGTAATTGGAAAGAAAGTTTTTACAACTGATTCACCCCCCTCTCAGTTGTCTGTCCTGAATCTAATAGACAGATCATTTGTGAATCTGATTCTCAGGTGGTGGTGGCTTTGTTGAAGAGGCAACAATTAGAGAATATCAGTTGGCATTTGGCGGTTATTATAAAATAGATTCTTAATCTGTGTGCTTCTTTGGATTCTGTTTCTTTCTATCATATTCCTAGAGAATGGAATGGGGTTGTAGATTGTTTGGCTAAATGGGCTTCTGATCATTTGCATAATTGGAATATTGTGGAAAGGGGTTAATTACCCCCAGATTTGTCTCAAAAGTTGGACCAATTAGTGGAGTTAGACAGGGGTGTGTAATGCCCTTGCTTTGTATTGTTCTTTTTCTAGTTTGAATAAATTTTTACCCCTGTTTTAGTAAAAAAAAGTAAATTATATTTTAAATTTAGCTAGTGTTTTGGGAGTGTATTAGTATTTAATTATTTAGTTTTTTAGTTAATATTCACTGATTCATATTTTATGAGTAGTGGTTTACATGAACCCATCTTTCATGATGTAATGAGTGTTAAGTGGACTATTCTTGATCATAAGAGATGGATTTTATTAACATGAAATATGGTTTATAAAAATTAACTCACAAACTATGCAGTTACATTCCAACAAAACATCATATATTTTATTATTTTTAACATTGTCTGATAAGTTTTTTAAAATAAAGAATACTTTATATTTTCAAAAAAGGAATTGTACATATTGTCTTTCATGGCACAATGTGATGGTTAAACTGTGGCATTGTAATCCTTGCCACCAAGGTTCAAACCTGCACTAGGCCGAGGAGCTTGTGGGCCTTGCATCTTCGTAGGGCCCCGCTGGTGGGTTTGAACCACTAACATTAATACAACATTCATGCCAAAGGATGAGGTCCCCATATCATGACCTCACCAATTCATAACTCCAATAAAAAATATTTACTAATAAAAATAAAATAAAATTATTATACATATAAATGCATTTTGGTAACCTTGAATAGTCCAGCTTGGTTTGAGCAGCCTCTTTTACCACTTAAAAGACTGTCCAGGATGGAATTAAAAAGAGTGGTAATTTCAATCCTTTGGGGACCAAAAATAATTCTCTACTGGAAAAGGATTCTATGAACCATAATAGAAAGATGACCAATCACCACTGTTAGGAAAAACAAAGTCTAGAAAAAGACATCCATATGAATAGTGCTATAGTCAGTTATTACATCAATTTATAATTTAATCAATCACAAACCAAGAACTAAAAGGAAAAAAAGAAGGCAGGCTCTATTTTAGTTTAACTGTCCCTGATCTGGGAGTACCTGTTCAACATTTTGTTATTTTGAATTACCGTATAATAAGCTTCAAATATCTTTTAAGTAAAAGGCTTTTTTTTTTTCAATTGCTATATATTCAGAATATTAAGCCTGTTTCCTTTTAAATTCTGCAAAAGCAAGAAGTGTTTTTGAGCACATCACAAAAGAGTTTTGTAAGTTTATCCACTCTACTTAAATATCATCCATTTCAATGGTTAAACAATCAATAGTAATTTTACATCTCATCTACACCAAAAGTAAATATTTATCCTATTTTCACTATTAAAGTGGATGATATTTAAGAGTAGCCAAATTTCTAAAAGAAAAATATAAAAAATGAGATGGAAATGTTAAGCAAACTATTTGAATTAATGGGAAGTTTTTCATAGGCCAATATACAGAACAATTGAGCAAGACCTGTAAGAGTCAGAATGTATGACATTTAATGGCACCCATTCAGGGGAAAATAATTTATCTGAAGTAAACAAACTAAAAGAGGTTATCTAAGAAAATATTAAAAGTTTTGAAATGTATCCAGTCATGATGCACCCAGAATTTTATATAGGTATATTGGCCATTGTAATTATTTTATTTTTATTTCTAATTAAATTTTAAATTGGTTGGTTGAGTTTAATTGAAGAGAATGAGGATGTATTATTTAATTATGCCATCCATCAAGGTTCAAATCTTTTGTAAGTATGATTTGTTGATAATTGAGAAGGGGGGGTGAATCAGTTATCCTAATTGTTTCTTCTTTTGAACTTTCTTATTAATCAAAGCAGCTTTGAATTAAACAAACAAACATTATCATGAAATGAGAAACACATGACACAGTATTTTTGACGTGGAAACCCGGTTAAGGGAGAAAACCACGGGGTGATTAACCCAAAGATTATTCTGTTAAAAGAATAAGGAGTTACAAAAATGGCACTTGCCAATTAGGGCTCACTGCCCGAGCACACTGCTCACAAAGAGGCCCACTGCCTACAAGGAGACACACTGTCTACAAAGAATGTTATATAATACTTGAACTGATTGGAAGCACCTACATATGCTGGGGTTCAGTTCCGGTTAGGCTCAGTACACTGATCTGCTGCACTTCATCTTTCCTTTGTTCTTTATTCTCCTATCTTTTCACATACCGGATCTTTCTTACTACTTCTGCTCTGCTCTGTACTTATTCGCATACAGTATCACACTAAACACACACTTCACAACTAAATCCATCCTCTATATATATCCACACAAGTAATTTCATCACTTTTCTAGTCGGCATCCGGAACAGTCTAGTTTCTTACAAACTCTGTTCTGTCGGCTGAATCCTTGCTTACCAAGCAATGCGGATCAAGCATATACTTGTAGATATCATTAGTCATGTTGGCCAAACATGATTCATGCCTTCACAACCTTTACCATCAACAGTAACATATCCGGAAAAGATTCTGATGCTCTGTCAGTCAGTTCTTCCTTCTGTTCTCATTGTCTTTCAGGAATCTGGTACTCAGCTATTCATATCTTTTCCTTTGTCCATCACCGGAGGCTAAATCCTTGGAATACACTACTCAAGGTAGTCCTCTTGACTTCCCCAAATCCGCACTACACCAAAACACTTCCTCTGAGAGGTCCGGACCAATCTGTCGGACCTTGCCACATGCTCTGTTCTTGTTCACCGGACCACAACAGTTCTTCATCCTAACTTCCGGTAGAGGCACACCATGACTTGCGGATATGTGGGATGACCTTTGTTGCCATCAATGACAACAACCATGAATCCATATAGTGTCTCTTGCCAACATGATTAAGCCAAGTTTAATTTGTAGGTGACTTTGATAGATTAGATTCCCTACTTATAGTACCTTAATAAAAAAAAGACTTCTAATCAAAAGATGACTTGTAATTTAAATATATATTCTCTTATAATATTATAATCATGTAACGACAAGAAATGTATGCAATCCCATTAGTTTCACTTTTCATTAATAGTCATTCCCGAGAAAATTCTAACTCACAAAACATAAATATGAAACAAATTATGTTGATAAAATACCAATTAATAGCGACTAATAACCACCAGGCCAAGTAGTTGCAGTCAAAGAATCATTGGGAAGCATCTGTTAAAACAATGGAACAACAAAAAGAAAAAGAACAATAAATAATCACACAGTGCAAAGCTATTTAACATGGTTCACCATATGTATGGCTACATCCACAAAGCAGAGGAAAACTCTTTTATTTATGTGTTCTCAGATATGTTTACATCAGCATATACTTATGCTTATATAGATTACAATATCCGTGAGGAGATAAGATAGAAGGAGCCGAACAACAAAGAGTCACTGCAAAAGGACAAGAGGTGACTGTTGGGTTTCATATTCAACAATCTCCCACTTAAAAACCAATGACTACTGCAAACGTTCAGAGCTATTCCCCTACTTTAAGCCTATTGTCAGAGTTTGACAATGCCGAGAGAAGCACGACAGAATTCAAACTTCTCTCGAGGTACAACCTTGGTCAATGCATTAGCCGGATTGATCTTGGTGTCGATCTTTTGAACTTGCAACTTGCCTTCTTCAATCATGCTACGGATGAAATGATACCTCAGCTCAATGTGTTTGGTTCTATTGTGAAATGCCACATTCTTGGCCAAATGAATAACGCTATTACTATCACAAAAGAGTGTGAAAGCTTGCTGTTTGGAACCCAATTTAGTAAACAAACGCTGCAACCAAACCATTTCTTTTGCTCCTTCAGTGAGGGCAATGTACTCAGCCTCAGTAGTAGAAAGAGCAACTACTTGTTGCAATCTAGAGACCCAGCTGATAGCTGCCCCAGCAAAAGTGAAAACATAACCTGATGTAGACCTTCTTTTATCCAAGTCACTCGCCATATTAGAGTCAACGAAGCCTTGTAGCTGTGCAACTTTCCCACCAAAGCATAAGACATAATCTAAAGTGCCTTTTAGATACCTCAATATCCACTTCACAGCTTCCCAATGAGTTTTTCTGGGATTACTCATGAACCGGCTCACAACTCCCACTGCTTGGGAAATATCAGGACGGGTGCATATCATTGCATACATAAGACTTCCCACGGCTGAAGAATATGGAATGTTCTTCATGTAGTCTTGTTCTTCTTGTGTCTTGGGGCACAATGCTAAAGATAAGTGAAAATGATTAGCAAGTGGAGTGCTAACTGGCTTAGCACTTCTCATATTGAATCTGTCCAAAACTTTTTCAATATATTTTTGCTAAGACAATCTGATTTCTTTCTTCTTTCTATCCCGAATGATGGTCATGCCAAGAATCTTCTTTGCTGCCCCGAGGTCCTTCATTGCAAATTGGTTTCCCAAGAGTTTCTTTAAATCAGCAATGACTCTCATGTTAGTGCCGGTAATGAGCATGTCGTCAACATAGAGTAGCAATAAAACAAATTCACCACTTGGCAAGACCTTGTAGTATAGACATGGATCAGATTCAGAACGTATGAACTTATTTTCCATCATGAAGTTATCAAACTTGATGTACCACTGCCTTGGGGTTTGTTTCAGCCTGTATAAACTCCTCCTTAATCTGTAAAACAGATTTTCATGCCCTTGCTTGACAAAACCTTCTGGCTGATCATGTACAATTCCTCTTCTATGTCACCATGGAGAAATGTGGTTTTGACATCGAGTTGCTCAAGCTCAAGGTCATAAATTGCTGTCAAACCCAAAATGGCTCGAATTGTGTTCATCCTCACGACTGGTGAGAAAATCTCATTAAAGTCTACTCCCTTTTGTTGATCATATCCTTTCACAACAAGTCTGGCCCTGTAGCGTTTTGTGCTTCCTTCTTCCTCTTTGATTCTATAGACCCACTGATTCTTCAAAGCTTTGCGATCAGGTGGAAGCTAGACCAGATCCCATGTATGGTTTGCCATTAGTGACTCCATTTCATCCTTCATTGTAGCCATCCACTTCTCACTGTCTCTATCATTGCAAGCCTCTTGAAATGTATTTGGTTCTGATAGGTCAGCAACGAGCGATTGATAATCATCAAATTTTGGAGGAGGTTTCCTCTCCCTAGTAGACCTCCTTAATGGAGGAATTTGATCTTAAATTCTACCTTGTGCAATGCTCTGTTTAATTTCAACATTCCTCTATTTTTTATTGTCACTGCCTTGTATTTCTTTATTTCCCCTCTGAATTTCCTGCAACTCTCTTACTGCTGACGATTCCCTTACTAGCTGTGTAGCATTCCAAACAGGCTACATTGGAAAAACTTTGACAATCTTTTTAAAACTTTCATCCTCTTCCTAACCATCTGGCATGGAGAACGGAGAAGAGAAATGTGGTAAAGAAAAGTCTCTCATATTCTTTTGAGACTCTTGACCATCTTGCTGAGTCCGCGGGTGAGAGAAACCAAGCAGGTGATTTGTGCGCTGACCATGAGACTGTGATGATAAGACATTTTGTGGTGCATTTGCACCAAAGTCATAACAGGAGGTTCGAGTGTTTGATATCCCAGTGTGTTGACTGTATGACTCTGTATTTCTTTGAATTGACAGTGATGGAGTATATATAGGCTACGTGGCATCCAAAGAAATGGTCATTGAATTGTTGGGAGGCAGCGTATGTGGTGTGACCCCAGTGCGTGGGCCTATACATTCCTCAGCCCGCGTGGATATAACTATATCTTTAGCGCTCTTATGACGTGAGCCAAGGATTCTTACGCCACAATTGTTATTATCCACCAGGCTTTCCTCCATGTTGTGTGGTAGATGTATAACCTGAGGCTGTGTGGGAATAACACTCATTTCATAGGTGTTTGATGGAAGATATGAGCCTGAGCACTCATCAACATTAGCAGAAAGTGAACCAAAATTAAGTGGTGGAGGATGCAGGGCTCCCACTTCATCTAATATTTGAACTATGCCTTGTGTAGATGACTGAGAAATGCCTCCGGCTGCTGGTGACATATGTGAAGACTACGAATTACACCCACTGAAACTATCATCCAACGAAATATATTCTTTTGTAGATGTCCTCTATTCTTGCAAGGCAAGAAACACTTTTTCATTGAAGATCACATCATGGCTATGAATGATTTGCTTTGCAACAGGATCCCACAATCTGAAACCGTATTGCTCTTCCCCATAACCAACGAAGATGCATTGTTTGGATTTGAAATCTAATTTTGTTCGCTTTTCTTTTGGAATGTGAGTGAACGCCTCACAGCCAAATACTTGAAGGTGATTGTAGGAGATCTTCCTTTCAAACCACTCTTCTTCCGAAATGTCAAAGTCTAGTTTAGTGGAAGGATTTTAGTTGATCAAATAAACCGTCATGTTAACTGCCTCAGCCCAGAATTCTTTACTCAAACCAGCATTAGAGAGCATGCTACGTGCCCTCTCTAGAATCATGTGATTCATCCTTTCGGCTGCACCATTTTCTTGAGGTGTAAATGGTACAACCTTAATGCACTGAATGCCGTTATCTGCACAATAAGCATCAAAATCTAGAGAGCAAAACTCCCCCCCATTGTCAGTTTTAAGACATTTAATTTTGCTCCCATTTTGATTTTCAGCAACAGCCTTAAAAATTTTGAATTTTGCAAACACTTCTAATTTTTTGTTGAGCATATAGACCCAAAGTTTACGGGTGCAATCATCTAAAAAAGTTACAAAATAGTTTGCTCCTCCAATGGAGGTTACCTCTGTGGGATTGAAGACATCCGAATGCATGAGTTCCAAGGGTCTTGACTTCTTGTCGTGTCCGGTTTTGGAGAAGTTGGCCCGCCTTTGTTTCCCGTAAATGTAATGCTCACATAGTTCTAAATCTGCTGATTGTAAACCAAAAAGTTGGCCTCTTTTGAGCAATACTTCCATTCCCTTTTTGCTCATGTGGCCAAGTCTCCTATGCCATAGTTCTGTCTCGCTGTCAACTACGACCATCACCGCTCCCACTTCAGCGGTACATTCGAGCACATAAAGAGATCTTGATTTACTACCTTTTGCAACAACTAAAGGGGCTTTAGTTACTTTCCAAATGTTGGAAGAGAAAGTGATGCTGCAGCCTTGCGCATCAAGTTGTCCAGCTGAGATCAAGTTCCTCTTAAGTTTAGGAACATGTCTTACATCATTTAGTAGCCACTTGCTTCCATTCTTTAGTTGTAGCAATATGTCGCCTTTGTCGACTATCTCGCATGGCTCATTGTCTCTGAGATAAACTTTGCCAAATTTTCCTTCTTGATATGTTTGGAAGGCATCCCGGTTTGAAGTTGCATGAAAGAAGGCACCAGAGTCTAAAATCGATGAGTTGGCTTCAGCTTCACTTGCTGCCAAGACAAGAGCTCCTCTATCATCTTCAAGAGTCATGTTAATCTCATTTTCTTTCAGTTGTTTTTGGGCTTTCTTGTAACACAAACAATCCTTCTTGACATGTCCATCTTTTCCACAAAACCAACAACCTTCTTTCCATCCTCTTGACTTTGATCTCTTCGCTGATTTAGATCTTCTCCTATTTTGTTTTCCTCTATCTTGGGTTCTTCCCCTATTGCCTAGAACCAAGGCTTCACCGGATATTTTATTTTGTCCTCTCCTCATGTCTTCATTGAGGAGGGTGGCAGCGACATCGTCAAATCTTAACATTGCTTTCTTTTCCTTGTCTTCAGATCCTCTTCTCCCAGGTGCTGAATTGTTGATCGTCATCACAACATTATCCTAGCTGTCAGGAAGTGAGCACAGGAGTAGGATAGCCCTCATTTCATCATCAAAATTGATTTTTACAGAAGCAAGTTGGATGATTGCAATGTTAAATTCGTTCAAGTAATTTGAAAATCCTATTCCCTCTTTCATTTTCAGATTGAATAACTTCTTTAGCAAGAAGACCCTATTAGTTGCGGATGTTGTCTCATACATGTCGCAAAGCTTGTCCCAAATATGTTTTGCTGAAGTTTCTGTTGCAACATTAAATAAGACGTTGCTGGACAGCGAGAGGATAATTGAAGCAATTGCTTTTTGATCCATCACATTCCATTCGTCATCTGTCATCTTCTCAGGTTTTGTTGATTTTCCTTTCAACGTGATAGCTAGATCTTTTTGGATTAGTAGGGCACGAATTTGCAGCTTCCAAAGTCCAAAATTTTGCCCCAAAAACTTCTCTATTCTCCACTTGTCTACTTCTTCCATTTCTTCGAAATTCATCACGAATTTCTCAACCAGCTCCTTAACCGAGCTCTGATACCAATTGTTAAAACAATGGGACAACGAAAAGCAAAAGAACAATAAACAATCACACAGTGCAAAGCTATTTAATGTGGTTCACCATATGTATGGCTACATCCACAAAGCAGGGGAAAACTCTTTTATTTATGTGTTCTCAGATATGTTTACAGCAGCATATACTTATGCTTATATAGATTACAATATCTGTGAGGAGATAAGATAGAAGGAGCCGAACAATGAAGAGTCACCACAAAAGGACAAGAGGTGACCATTGGGTTTCATATTCAACAGCATCCACCATCCTTATATAAAGCAGTGGGGAATTTATGAGTGGCCTTGTCAACAAAAGGAGCACGTCATGCGACCATATCCTTTTCAGTCAAATCTCTGCATTCATATTGACTGAAAATGAAATGTTGATTTGTCTGCAAGTGACCCCACACCCACGCAAGCTTCACATGCTTGTGCTTCCTAGATTTGATGTCACAATGACTAGGATGCCACTATTGAAAGCAATATGTGCAAAATCTAGAAGGACAATGAGTACGATTTTTCCTGTTTCACTAGCTCTAAGATTCTTTATCATATTATATCATCCTTTTGATGGTGGGTTGTTACTTTTACATACCATATATACACAACGTGCTCTTCTCCTTACCCACTAAAGCATTCTTTCTTCTCAAAGCATCTCATTCGTAATTGGGTTACAGCCTTAAGCTTGTAAATTGATTCCAATTTCTAGTTTAGAATTTTACAATGGCAAGGAGAAAGGGAAATCCCCAAGTCATACTAACGAAGCACATAATGAGAGCCCTCTCTAGGTTTGTCAATGCCCATAAGGCAGTTGGGAATGGTCTTTCTGAAAGGAGAAGAAGGTATTTCACCTTTGAAGATAAGTTCATGGGCACATTATGTGGTGCCCTCCCCTCAGATGTCCCCAAGGGCCACTGTGCAGTGTATGTTGGTAGTGAGCGCTCTAGGTTTATCATCCCCACTATGTACTTGAATCATTCTCTGTTTCGGGCACTGCTGGATAAGGCCAAGGAAGAGTATGGGTTTGATCACCAGATGGGGCTCATCATTCCTTGTGAGGAGGTTGCTTTCCAGTATCTAACATCCATGTTAGGCAAAAAGGATATAAGTGATGGTGATAGGTTGTCATTTGATGTCAAAAGTGTGTTCAGTTGTTGATGTTGCAGATTTGGCAGGATGTGTTCTCATACTCAAGGATGTGTTTGGTGATGTTTCAAGATGGATGGATACTGCTAGATATACTTATATCTAGATCAATTTGGTTACATATTGATTCTTTCTCTTTGTCATTCAGGGTAATGCAGATGCTTGGTTGATCACTTGGGTCAAATACAGATGTCATTCAGGGTAATGCAGATGCTTGGTGGGTTTCAGATCTACCATAGATGGAGATGGTTACTTGACAGGTTGATTAGTGCTTCATGTATCATGCTCATGTTGTAGTTCACATCATGCCTAATGAGGTCATAACAGGTTGTTTAGATCAGATGTGTGGTCATGAAGAATAACTCAGAGATCAGAACATAAGGTTGGTTGTGCTCAAGATAAGACTTATGATGTGATCTTCATTCTTGGTTTACTTGTTGCAAAGATTGTTGTCATGCTACCTTGATAGAAGAAGCAAGGTGTTCATAAGATGACATATTTGTGAAGTCAGTTTATGGTCATATATTCTCCATGCTTCAAGTCTGATTTGAGAAAGGGTTTATGATGTAATGGGATAGCAAGGTCTCCTCATGTTTAAAGTCCTTCACATAAGTATCTTTATACTTCTTGTTGTTGTCCTAGAATGTCCTTTTAGTTGATGAAGAATACTTCCTCTATGTTGAATGATGAGATCAGTAAGTAAAATATTAAAGTTAATATTTGTCAAAGAAGAAAAGAAACCTAAAATTAGGTTGTAGTTCTAAAAGTTTAAAGCCCTGAAATGTTTTTTTAAACATCCTAATTTGAGCCCTCTCTGCCCATTATCTTGCAATATTGCTTTTGTTATATTAGGATGTTGACCTTTTGAGCAGGTCATATGCCACTTAAGTGGCAAAAAGAAAGGGTTGAGCTACATGGGCAACCGGCCCTCTTCCCTAGCAATACCGATACTCCAAGTTTCTTTTTAAAAGTTTGAGCGGCTAAAACTAATCAACGGTCTTATTTTAAAAGAAAAGTGGGCGCGATTGTGAGATCAATGGATAGCATTTGAAATGAGAGATCAAACCATGTCTTGAACTTTGAAGTTCATTTGACCGTCTTCATGCTTTTTGAACAACAGATAAGGTTGTTTTTAAAGCTAATTTTTAGCTATTAAAATGGAAAGTTTTATTCTTATCTTCGGTGTAATAGTGAAGAGTTTAAGAAGTTTCTTTTAAAGATTTTATTTCTTTCCAAAATTCCCTCGTGGCAGATGGAGAAAAAGGTTTCCTTTCTAACTTTTGTTTGAAAAGATTTTTATGGCTTTAATGCCTTATTTTTTGGACCGAGCATGAAAGGGCAGATTAATTCAAGATTTTTTTTGTGGTCATTGAAGAATTTTTTTTGGTGCTTTTTAAATTGAATTTTCTATGCAGGGTAAAATTCATGAAAGATTTTTTTTGTGATTTAATTTACTCTTCCAGATTGAGAAGAAGAAAAAGCTCAATGGTTTTGTATGTAAAAAAACTTGGAAGTTTTTAAGAGATTTATTTTCATAGATGAGAATATGGAAGGTTTGGAGATTTTGAAGGATCATGAAGATGTTTTTATAAAAGAAGAAAATTGTAGAAGATGAAGCATTTTGACAGGAGCAAATTAATTTATTGTTTTCTTGTAGATGAAAAATATTTTGCAGATTGAAATATTTTGTAATTGTGGAGATAAAGATTTTTTATTTGCAGAGGAAGATGAAAAAGACAGATTGGAAGAATATCAGAGTTATTTTTGTTTTAAGATGAAAGTGTTCAGAGATTTTATTTTCTCCTACAGGGCACTGAAATATCAGAGAAAATGAAAGGTCAAGTTTGTAATTTTTGCAGATGTCAAGGGTCAGAAAAATGTGTTTTTGCAGAGAAGTGAAATTTCAGAAGTCTTGTTGTTTATAATTGCAAAATTTGTGTGATCAGATGTAGGAGAAATTTATGAAGGAATGTGAAAGGTTCCAAGGCAGTGAAAAGACATTCAACTTGTATAAATTTGTTTTCCAGGTGCATTGATGGATGAATTAAGAAGGATAGAGATGAAACATACAGTGTTGTGAAGTGTTGAATGGATTAGAATACAGATTTGATATGCAGTGTTGTTGAATGGATTAGAATACATGATTGACATGCAGTGTTGATTGGATCAGAATAAAGGATTATTGAGTGTATCCGGATGTCAGATTGAATAGAATGGGTATTTGACAGACATATAATTGTATTGAATGGAAACAGAGTATCCCTCTGATTTGGTTTATAACTTCTATTGGTGATTTGGTTTGCCAGTGAGGCATTGTATTAGCCAGTGAGGCTTATAGGTCAGTGTGACCTTGATATTTGTCAGTGAGACAATTTGTATTGCCAGTGAGGCATATTTTTCAGTTAAGCCAGTGAGGCAATTCTGGAGTGGTTTTTCTACCCCTGGAGGGTTTTCCACTCATGCAATTCTTGTGTCTTGATCTTCTTTCTGTGGTTGTATGTTTTACTCATGAGTTTTTGTTTTCCATTCTCAGTTATGTGCACATGTATTTGAGAAATCAATGATAGCTCTCTCTCCTTGTACTCTGCAAGTTAAAGTTTTTAAAAAGATTAGAAATTTCACACAACACTGATTCACCCCCCCTCTCAGTGTTGCCTTGACTCCTACAATAAGACTCAACAATATCAAACTAGACGAACTCTTTGACTTCCCTTCTTCAAGAGAGACAGATCTCATACTCTAGGCACTGGGGAATATAGACTCCCACTGCTTATATGCCAACTCTGAGGGGCCTCTATTTCTGCCAGGGTTGCTGATGTTTTATAATGCACCAATCTGCCAGGAGGCTGGAGATGGTTGAGGGAAAAACAGAGGCTAAACAGATAACAAGCCATACTATATATAATTTTGGATAGCCCACCTAATTGCCATTGTTGTGCTTAATCATAAGGCATTATCTATATGACTTTTAGAAACAAGATTAAAAATCAATAGAATTCATCAATTGAGTGATACATGGTATTTTAACACTATATTCTTTAATAGACATAAAATTTCCAGAGTCCATAATGATTGTAGTTTAGTGTTATAGGATTATTGTGTGCGAGTTTTTTCCTCAACGTTTCGGATCACACTCCATGATCCATCATCGAGAGAATATAGAGCAGGAGAAGAGAAAAATATTCTTGTTCTTTCATAATCTTTCCCATGATGTAGTTAGATCTGTTAAAAGATTGTTTTCTCTCCTTTTGCAAATGAACTTGTAATTCTGAGGTCTTTTCTAAAGTATTCCCAAGCATAAAGTATTTGTAGATGTTGATTGACTGCTTTTGTCATTTCTACCATTTGTCAGGTTTACTATTACAAAGAAACATTGTTACAGAGACAATTTTTCTCAATCTTGACATTTTATTCACATAACAGTATCATTAAATAGAATTGCCATTCATTGTACACTGTATGTGTTGAAAATGCACAAGCTAAAACTTTACTGCAATTTTCTTCAGAATTATGTATAATTCTTTAATAGAAAAGTCTAATATCATTATAACAAGTGCTTTTGAGTTTAACTGTGTATCTTTTTTCATCAATATATTCAAATATTCTCCTTCAAAAAAGTTTAGTGCACTACCAACATGAATTTAGCAAAATTGAAATGTTGTACTTCTTTGAGAGTAGCAGAAAGGATGTCCGTGTTAGGAAATAAGGTTTACATTTAATAAATTAGGTTTAAATTAGACCGTTACAAGGGAAAAATAAGACTTTATAAGCCATTGTAAGGAATCACAACAAATGAAATTATAAAGTTCCTCTTTAATTTTATTTGCAATGTAAACTTTTAATATGACTTTTCAATTTTGTTGTTTACCATTATTTAACAATGGTATCATAGCGTTGTATTCTATCCTGTGAAGCGTCACTGTGGTGGAAGACATGATTGTTGCAGGTTGCTGCTATGCTTAGAGGAGATTTTTTTTTGAATGCTGCATGTGAAGGAAAGGAGGATAAGGAGACGTGAGAAGGGCACACTTTCTTCCCTACCATGTTTTTGGAAGGACAGACTTTTTTGAAGGCGCTGTTGCAAATTCCAGCAAGGGTTTTGAATAAGAAATTCCATTTTTTTTTATGTGCTGTTAGGAGTTTTTAATGACTATTGAAGTCTTAGGCCACTGAAATTTCAAGTCAATTAAATAAGATGTGTGCTGCTATGAGTTTGACGCCACTGCTGTTTGATCTCTTCACCATTTTTGAAAAAAGAAATATAGAAGCATAGACAAGGCTGTGCTGAGGATGAAATTGGTAGAAATCTTGGTTAAAGATACATTACAAGGTATGTTCTGGCCTCTCTATTGCCTATCACAGAAAAGTTAATATTGGTTTTTATTATATAAAAACAATGAAGTGATAAGTGATTAGGTTAATTTTATTTAAATAGAAAAATCATATATTATTTCAAAGTTTGAGGGTCATGAATTTCATACATGGCAAATCAAAGTGCAATTAGTTTTGATAGAAAAAGATCTGTGGGATATTGTCAATGGAAGTATTAAAAACCACAAGATGCAGATGAAGCATTAAAATGGGTAGCAAAAGATCGTAAAGCTACAACAGTGATTGGCCTTGAGTTATCTGATGCATATTTACATCATATTGATTTGACAAAAACCTCAAACCAAATATGGACAGGCCTTAATTCTTTATTTGGTTCACAAGCCTCAAGTGCTAAAATAGGAATGAAACAAAAACTTTTTGGTTTGAAAATGAAACAAGGAGATAACATTGTTCAACACATTAGTACATTCTATTCCCTCCTTAATCAACTTGCTGGTATAAAATGTATAGTTGATAATGATGATGCCAAAGCTATCTTACTAAATAGCATGCCTTCAAGTTATGACAATATTGTGTTTACTTTAAACAAACTGAATCTGAGCTCGAGCTTAGAAAATGTGATTTCTTACTTAATTGATGAAGAGAAAAAAGTCATTAAAACTCATTCAAACACTGAGGACATTGCTTTATTTGTCAAAAGGAAAACTAATGTTTCAAGAGGAAAGAATAGTTTCAAATGCTACTATTGTAATAAAAAAGGACACATTCTAGTGAACTGCATTCAACGTGCCAAAGATTTTATTGATGGCACTTGGTAAACACAAACAATGCTTTAATTGCTAATGAAACCGAGGGAGAAAAATGTAATCTTGCAATATATGATCGAGAATCTCCTCATATTGACAGTGAAGATGAATATCTTCTTTAAGAATTAAGCAGGATCTATTATTGGAGGATGGATGTATTGGAGGAAGGAGGATCTTCATCATCCTGAGCTAGCTTCTCACTCAGGGATGATTCATTGCATGAGAAGCACCAGTGTTTATCTATTGTTGTATGTGTGTGTGGTATCTGTGGACAGTTGAGTGTGTCTCACTTCATAGAGTTGTTGTTTGTGTGTGGTATATGTGGACAGTTGAGTGTGTCTCACTTCACAGGTTAATGAGTTGGCACTAAGTAATCAGACATTTACCTAGACAGAGAAGTTTAGGTCAATGTTGATGGAATGGTTTTAACATTTACTTAGACAAAAAAATTTAAGTCGATGTCGATGCAGAGTTGGACATCTACCTAGACAGTGGAGTTTGGGTCAATGCAAAGTTGGAAATTTTCCTAGACAGTGGAGTTTGGGCCGATGCAGAGTGGACATTTGCCTAGATAGAGAAGTTTAGGCTGATGCAGAGTTGGTTAATCAGATATTTACCTAGACAGGAGAGTTTAGGTTGATACTGATATAGTATTTCTTTTGTTTTTCTCTTTTGTAATGTAAACCTTAAAGGGGGTTGTTAGGAAATAAGGTACACATTTAATAAATTAGGTTTAGATTAGTTGTTAGTTTTTGGGAAGTTATTCCCATAGGCAATTACAAGGGGAAAATAAGGCTTTATAAGCCATTGTAAGGAATGTAAAATTGCAAAAAATGAAATTATAAAGTCCCTCTTTAATTTTATTTGCAATGTAAACTTTTAATATGACTTTTTAGTTTTGTTGTTGTTGCAAGTATGTGCCTAATCGGTGTTGTCATTGATGTCAACATATTCTTTTTTTTATTGGTGTCAACTGTATCTTGTTCTATTACTTGTTTAGAAGACTTGTATATTGAGGATATTGAGAAAATTAGCCCCTCTGGAAGAAACTAGTGAGCTACAGAGAAGTGCAGTATAGACAGTGAGTTGTATGCTGAAGAATAGTTTAGTAAACTGCTCCGTATTGATTTCTTCTTGAAGATTGTGGTCTACAGATTGGAAGTAAGTTAGAGGTATGTCTGAGGATGCTACATTCTAGGTTTAAGCCATCCACATGAAGATCTGAGTAAGTTGTGTTCATCAGAGTGAAACCTACCTTTTATGTAAGTTCAGTTGGGACAAGAAGAAAGTATCCTACTTCGCATTCCTCCACAATAAAGTATTTGGCTCTGTGGTTCTAGAGGGAAGTCTGGGATGATGACAAGTGCCTATATTTGCAATGGTTTGTGGTTTGTGGTCTGCAAGCTATCATTCTTTTATAACAGTTGAAGATAGTGTTAGTTTTAGGGCACACAACTGAGAGGGGGGGTGAATCAGTTGTGCAAAACTTTCTTTCCACTTAAACACTTAATTCCACTTTGTAATTCAGCAGCTTAACAATAAATCAATCATGGAAACATAATGTAACAAATCAAGAGCAGTAACACATCAACACATGAGACACCAAGATTTTGACGTGGAAAACCTGGTTAAGGGAAAAACCACAATGTGATTAACCCAAGAATGTATTCTCTGTTAGAAGAATAGAAAGAACAAAATGGCACACTGCTCACAGGAGGCTCACTGCCTACAAGAGACACATTATCTACAAAGAAATAAGTATCACCTACTTGAATTGGAAAATAGCATCTTCACCATGCTTGAATTAGTTCCATTAAGCTCAGTACTTTTGCCCTGCCTTTTCTCTCCTCCTCGCTACCACACACTCATGCCAACAAGCACACCCTTGAAATGACTTCGTAATCCTTTATTTATACAAGACATCAACTTAGGAACAATCATCTAAGTTAGTAAACATCCGCAAGATGTATAACTCATCTGGTTGGCCAGTCTCAGGAAGAACACCAACATCCGAAAGTTACTCTTCAATTGCGGGCTCCAACTCTAATGCAGATCATCAACACGAAGTGGACACGATCCAAAGACTTCCACAAGCTTGCCTGAATCACCACGAACATCCACACCTCATCTGCTCACTAAAATCCTTCTTTCCTTCATCCAGAACGTCAAAAACACAGGTTGTCATCATTGTCATAAAGGAATAGATGCTTGTGGATCTTCAAACCATGAACCAATCTAGTTGACACTTCACAGAGACATCCTCATCACTCCCTCAAATCCATAGAATAGGATAATGCATTTCCGGATCTCACTGGACCAATCTGTCTCACTCTGTCACCACTAAACACCTGCTAGAACCGGTTTAACTTGATCAGCCACAACTTCTTCATATCTTCATGCGGACCTCTGAAATCTCTATTGGATCATCTTAAGACACAAATCTACCAACCCTTTAATCTGCATCCTATCTTGAACTTTTACCTTACTGTCTTCCCTGTTCTTCTTTGTTCCTGATTGAGACTAATTTTCTCAATATCCTCAGCACATAGCTCATCCAATCCTTATCATTAATGTAACAAGAGTATGTTGACATCAATGACAACACCAGTTAGGCCCATACTTGCAACAATCTCCCCCTTTGTCATTGATGGCAACATATTATGTGAAAAACTGTTTTGACCATCAAGACAAGAACTTCTCCTTACTGACACAACTCCCCCTAACAGTAGCAACCATTCACATGTCTTCTCTTCCTTTACTGCCCCTCTTTGATCAGCAACCACTTGGTTTTTTTTTTTCACATGTCTTCTCTCCCCCTTTGACATCAATGGCAAAGGGCACATACTTGCAAATCTACCACTTCAGAAACATACCTGTTGCTCCCCCTGAGTAGCTGCTCCCCATCATCAATACAGATCATAAGATATGATTGTGATATCCACCAGACTGATGCACAACAATGCACCTTAGTTCATCACCAAAGGGGCAATAACCCCTAACTTCTCCCTGAGATACTCAAAAGAGTCTTTAGGTAGAGGTTTGGTAAAGATGTCTGCAATCTGATCCTTGGAAGGCACAAACTCCAATCTGACTTCATTCTTGTTCACTTGCTCTCTCAAAAAGTGAAACTTGATGGATATATGCTTAGTCTTTGAATGCAGCACCGGATTCTTAGATATATTTATTGCACTTGATTTATCACAGAAGATTGTGATAGGTTCCTCATACTCCACTTTGATATCTCTTAGCATCTGCTTCATCCACAAAACTTGAGTGCAACTACTTACTGCTGCAATATATTATGCTTCAGTTGTAGACAGAGATATTGCCTCTTGTTTCTTGCTTAGCCAAGAAACCAATCTCTTCCCCAAAAAGAATGCTCCACCACTGGTACTCTTCTGGTCATCCACATCTCTTGCCCAATCCGCATCTATGTATGCATGAAGAGAGAAATCATGATCTCTAGGATACCACAAACCATACTCAACTGTCCCTTTTAGATATCTAAAAATCCTTTTGAAGACCCATTTTGTTCCAATCACATTCTTGTTTCTAGGTCTAAGAACTAGATCCCAAGTGTGATTTTTCTCTATTTGTACCAGCTCTTCCTCCATTGCTTTAGTCCAGTTTTCATCATTACAGGCTTCATCGATTGTCTTAGGTTCAATCTTTGAAATCAAACAATACTCTTCTGAATCTTGAACAATTCTCCTTATGGTTTGTACTCCTTTTCTTTTATCACCTATGATCTGATCTTCATAGTGGTTCATTCTTACATACCTAGGAACTTTGGGAATTTCTTGCACTTTTGATTCTTTATTAGGCTCATTGAAACTCATTTCTTCTTCCTGGTTTACCAGATTAGTTTGAATCTGACTAACAGATGAGGCTTGGGCTCCTTGAGTCAGAACACCATTCTGATCATCTTCATCATATTCATAAAACCTTGAGGGTTTCTCAATTCCCTCATCAACCTTCACATTTGTACTTTCTATCATCTTTCTCAATCTTTTTTTATAACAATGGTATGCTTTGCTTTGAGTAGAGTAACCCAAGAATATTCCTTCATCACTTCTAGCATCAAACTTTCCTAGATCTTCATCTCTTTTAATGTAACATTTGCTACCAAAAACTCTGAAATATCTCACAGTAGGAGTGATGCCAAACCAAAGTTCATAAGGAGTCTTACTAGTATTGCTTCTGATTTGAACTCGATTGAGAGTATAGACTGCAGTGCTGACAGCTTCTCTCCAATAGATGTGAGGAACATTTGCTTCCATCATCATGGTCCTAGAAGCTTCCTGGATGGTCTGGTTCTTCCTCTCCACTACTCCATTCTACTGTGGAGTCCTAGGAGCAGACAACTGTCTCTTTATTCCATGCTTTTCACAGAACTCTAAGAATTCACCGGATGTGAATTCTCCACCTCTATCAAACCTCAGACATTTCAATTTTAATCTGGTTTCATTCTCTACCATAGCCTTGAATATTTTGAATTTCTCAAAAGCTTCTGATTTCTCTTTCAGAAAAGTTACCCACATCATCTGGGAATAGTCATCAATTAGTAACATGAAGTATCTATCACCTTGTATACTCCTGATTCTTTCCAGACCACAAAGATCAGTATGAACTAAGTCCAATAATCTGGTAGAAGATAGTTCTTTATTCTTGAATGTGACTCTGCTCAGCTTACCCAACTGACATTCTTTGCACAAGCTATTAGCAGTTTTCACCAATTATGGAAGATCTCTTACAGCCTGAGTATTGCTTATCTTGATGATATTATCAAAATTCACATGACACATTCTCCTATGCCATAACCAACTCTGATCAACTTGAAAAAATAAGCAACTTTTACCAGTACCAACCAAGTGGAAGATATTACCTTTAGTTTGGGTACCAGATGCAATCTCTGTTCTAGAGCTTTCGAAGATCTTGCATTTTCCATCTTTGAACTGGAGATCATAGCCTTTGTCCACCAATTGTCCAACACTGAGAAGATTGTGCTTCAATCCTTCAACATACAATACATTACCGGTTTTGTTTCTTCCATCAAAATAAATAGTTCCTCTACCTCTGATTCTACCATTTGTGTTATCACCAAACTTTACTCCTCCTCCTTCATACCTTTCCAAATCTACAAACTTATTTTTGTCACCTGTCATATGGTGAGAGCATCCACTGTCAATGACCCAATCATCCTTCTCTTCGATTTGGGCAGCCAAAGCTCTTTCCACAGTCTTATGATTAGCAGATACAGAGGACATTAGATCTTCTTCCTTGATGGCAATGAACACCCATTCATTTCTGGATTTGTTTCTTGTCTCTGATTCATCATCTATTACTCCTTCATTGTCATTATCTTCATGTACATAGTAATAGTTCTTTGGGAACCTTGGCTCGTTACGATTTTGCCTTGAAAACCTTTCCAGACACCTTGAGGAAAAATGACCAATCTTATTGCAGTTAAAGCACTTAAAAGGTAATTTTCCTTCATACTTACCGGATCCTCTTGGCAGCCTCTTTGCAATAAGGGCTTCAAGTTGAGCAGTTTCTACTTCTTCTTCTAGGTCTTTTCTTGCTTTTTCATACCATGATATTTTCCTTGATGAGTTCTCTCCTGGATTAAACCTCTATTTACCTTTTACAGAGGCACTGGCTTTGAATCCAGATTCAGTCTTGGGGGGGTCATCTCCAAACTCTATCATTTCAAATGCAACCAATTTCCCAGCCAATTGATCTCTTGTGACAGTTGTATGGGCTCTGAATTCTTCAATGGAAGCAGCCTTGATTTTGTAAGAAGCAGACAGGGATCTGAGAATCTCGCCAACAATCTCATTTTCATCCAAGACTCCACAAGCATTTCTGATTCCACAAACCAGCTCATTCACACTTGGCATAAAAGTAGTAATATTTTCATCATCTCTCATCTTCAGATTTTCAAATTTGCCTTTTAGACTCTGTAACCTTGCACATTTAACATACTGGTCTCCTTCATGCAAAAGTTCCAATTTTTTCCAAATCTCAAAGGCAGTTGGTAGTTCAATAACATTTGAGAGTTCTGAATTAGATAATGCACTTAGAAGAGCCTCTATAGTCTACAGATTATTTTTAGCATCTGTGATTTCATTTAGGGTTCTTGGACCACCCTGTGGAGGTACATACTGTATTGTAATCATGGTCCAGTACGCCATTACCATACACTGCAAGTGACATTTCATGTGACCTTTCCAAAGAGAGAAACTGGTTCCATCAAACTTCAGACTATCCTTCTTGTAAGATGACATCCTGGATCTCCTCAAGTGGTTAAGCTCCTTTCAGAGAAACTTGGCTTTGATACCAATTGTTAGTTTTAGGGCACACAACTGAGAGGGGGGGTGAATCAGTTGTGCAAAACTTTCTTTCTACTTAAACACTTAATTCCACTTTGTAATTCAGCAGCTTAACAATAAATTAATCATGGAAACATAATGTAACAAATCAAGAGCAGTAACACATCAACACATGAGACACCAAGATTTTGACGTGGAAAACCAAGTTAAGGGAAAAACCACGAGGTGATTAACCCAAGAATGTATTCTCTGTTAGAAGAATAGAAAGAACAAAATGGCACATGCCAATTAGGGCTCACTGCCTGAGCACACTGCTCACAGGAGGCTCACTGCCTACAAGAGACACATTGTCTACAAAGAAATAAGTATCACCTACTTGAACTGGAAAATAGTATCTTCACCATGTTTGAATCAGTTCCATTAAGCTTAGTACTTCTGCTCTGCCTTTTTCTCTCCTCCTCGCTACCACACACTCATGCCAACAAGCACACCCTTGAAATGACTTCGCAATCCTTTATTTATACAAGACATCAACTTAGGAACAATCATCTAAGTCAGCAAACATCCACAAGAACATCCGCAAGATGTATAACTCATCCGGTTAGCCAGTCTTAGGAAGAACACCAACATCTGGAAGTTACTCTTCAATTGCAACCTTTAACTCTAATGCAGATCATCAACACGAAATGGACACGATCCAAAGACTTCCACAAGCTTTCCTGAATCACCATGAATATGCACACCTCATCTGCTCACTGAAATCCTTCTTTCCTTCATCTGGAACGTCAAGAACGCAGATTGTCATCACTGTCATAAAGGAATAGATGCTTGCAGACCTTCAAACCACGAACCAATCTAGTTGACACTTCATAGAGACGTCCTCATCACTCCCTCAAATCTGCAGAATAGGATAATGCATTTCCGGATCTCACCAGACCAATCTGTCTCACTCTGTCACCACTGAACACCTATCGAAACCAGTTTAACTTGATTGGCCACAACTTCTTCATATCTTCATGCGGACCTCTGAAATCTCTATTGGATCATCTTAAGACACAAATCTACCAACCCTTTAATCCGCATCCTCTGATCCTCATCCTATCTTGAACCTTTACCTTACTATCTTCCCTGTTCTTCTTTGTTCCTGATTGAGACTAATTTTCTCAATATCCTCAGCACACAGCTCATCCAATCCTTATCATTAATGTAACATGAGTATGTTGAAATTAGTGACAACACCAGTTAGGCCCATACTTGCAACAAATAGTGAGGTTCATGTGTTCCAGTGAGAAGATTCCTATGGATAAAGTGGTTGTGGTTTGTACGGTTGCTCTTGATGATTATAGCGTGCTTGTGGATGTCTCCTAATCATGTTCCTATCTGGACTTTGGTCCGCATTAAGAAATTGAGATGGTGTGTGAAGATTGTTCTCAGATAATGTAGCGTGTAACCAGTCTTGGCTGACCTTGTTAATCCCAGTAATTGCAGAGATCTCTAGAAGATTGAGGAAGCATGTTGTGGCATGGAAGATTATGTTTGAGTCCCAGCTAAGGCATGACATGATCTACGTTTCATTCCCTTTGCATAATGTTGCAATAGGTCAGGACCTATTTTGTAAATGTTTGTAATACTGACCTTGGAGGTTTTTTCCAATGGTTGATGATTGTGATGCCGACCTTGATGATCATTCCAAGGTTGATGTAGTGTATAAATACTTGTAGTTGAGTCATGGAAAAAGTGTCCTTGAGCAAAAATGAGAATATATTAAGAAAGGTCCAAAAGGCAGAGCAGAGAAGGGGGCAGAGGAAAGAAGAGGAAGAGAAGAGTAGAGGAAGAGCAGAGCAAAGGAAAGGAAGAGCAAGGAAATCATTATACTTTAGTTAGAGAAAGGTGTTGATCATGGCAGTGAATAGGGTTTAATAGCCCTTATTGTAATCTTGCTAGGTTTAGGGTTGAGGCAGTGAGCCTACTAGACCTAGTTGTTCTTCATGGTAGTAAGCCAGTATGTTTAGGCCTGTGGAGTGACCAAGCCTGAACATCATTATTTCAAGATTGCAATATATATTAACAGTTAATCCTCTCTGTGGTTTTTCCCCACCTTGGGGTTTTTCACATAAATCTGGTGTCTCATGTGTTTGATGTTGTATATGTGGTTAAGTTTTTGATTTCATGCACTCATTGTTAAATCATAATAATTGTGATTAAGTGATGAATGTTTAATTGCAGAAAGTGTTTAAGTTTTTGTGACAACTGATTCACCCCCCTCTCAGTTGTCTGGTGCATATCAACAGTTGTTTGCCATTATTTAACAGTCTAAACAATGAGGATGACAATGTTTCAAGAAAATTGGGCAATGATCCCATGGAGGGGTTTTGATTAGAATTTTAGCAATCTTTTCTAGCCATTTATTCCATAGATTTTTATTTAATTTTTTTTGGAAACTTCAAGTAGATTTGAAACAAAAATTAGATGTGAATTTATAAATATTACATTAAAATGGGCAATCAAAGCCTTTGAGGGTGATAAAGATGGGAAAGTTCTTTTGCCATTATATCTCTTCTATCTCTTCTAGTGTGCCTCATGGGTGTTAAGCCTAGAGAAATCTTAGCATCCATACTATTCTAATAATGTAGGAGCCTATTCAAATCTAGGGTACTTTTGTTATTAAAAACATATGGAAAGCTTGGGAGACTATTAAGCCAAGGCTTGTATGGAATGGAAATAACTTTAGGACTAGTTTGTCCATTGATCAATAATCTCTTTGGTGGTCTTGTGTGATCACTTGCTAGGATAAGTCTCTAGCAAAAGTTTCTTGGGTGAGTGCTTTAATTTTTTTTAACAAAGTTACCAAAACACTCCCAGATCTTTTTTGAAGAATCACCAAAAGTCTTCTTTCTTGGCTTGAAGCCAAAACGAATTATACACTCACCAACCAAGATTTTGAGTCTTTTTAGACTTATTGTTTCTATTCCCAAGGAAATGTTCTACAAAATTGGGGTTAGGTGTTTTAATCTATAGTGGAAAGAATGGACATGGTAACCTAATATACCATTTTGCAACTATAAATCTCACAAATAATACATATGACTTTCACCTCATTTGCATATGGTGCAAAAGGTCAACAATAGATGGACTCTCTAATCTTCATCTAGCACATAACATCATAATTTTTAGACTATTTGGATGACCATTAGTGTGTCGTATACAAGGGTCTTCCTATTGTTCCAAACTGGTTCACCTGGGAATCTCCAACCTCTTTTGCTCATTTTGTGGGCATCTAGAAATACTTAGACATCTCTTTTGATTTTGTCTTAGAGCTCAAACAACCTAGAATTAAATTGACGATCCTTGTAAGTACTCAAATTGTATTAAGGGGTAGGTGCACAAAGATAACAGACCAAAAGGGGGTCTTAAGATGCCACTTTTTTTTCTAAAATCAGGAAAGACTGATGTTGGATGAGAAATTGAAGATAGTTACACTCAAAATTTGAAGATACAACAAAAACAAGAGTCGTAATGCTCCAAATCTAGTTTCTAAACTACTATTTTTTTTCAAAAATGGTTGAGATTAAGAGGTTTAGAAAGGGGGAGCACACAAATTGGTCCTATTTTTATTAAAAAAACATAACATAGTGTTTGATGTGCTCCCCCTAAAATGTTAACTTTTTTTTAGTATTTCAAAAATTGCTTCAGTGAGAAATTTTTTGGAATTGTTCTGGACAACTGAGGGGGGGAGGGGGTGAATCAGTTGTCACACAATTTAAACTTTTCTACCTTTAATCTTCTTTTACAACTTCTAATCAAATTAATGATATAAACATTAAAGCATGAATCAATGACACATGAGCAAAAGCATAAACAACACACTTGACACCAAGATTTTTGATGTGGAAACCCAATTAAGGGAAAAACCATGGTGGGGGTTAACCCACAAAGATTATACTCTGTTAAAAGTATTACAAAGGGAATGCACATGCATTCGGGCTCACTGCCTAGAGCACACTACTCAAAAAGAAGGCTCACTGCCTACAGAAACAAGATTACAATGAATTTGAACTGATAATTAGCATCTATTAATGTAGGGCTTCAGTTCTGGTTAAGCATAAAATATTGACTTGATATACTTCATCTTCACTTCTGCTCTGCTTACTATTCTGCTAACATCTGAACCTTAGATCTATGCCCTTGTCACACTTACTCCATAGTCACATCACCACCACACACCAAATCATTCAAATCCATCGACTATATATATCTACATCTAGATCTTCAACCACTTTTCAGTTGGCTTCAAGAACACTTAGAACTTTATTGAAAATTCTGCTCTGTCGGCTAAATCCATGTACACTTGTAACGCGGACCAAAACTTGCATTCACAAATCATTAATTAGGTCGGCTACTATCACTAATCATCACAACTTGTCCAACCAACAACTTCCATACATCTAGAACCAAGATCAATTACAAGGTTGGCCTGTTCTTCTTCTGCCTGGTCTGTCAAACTGTTAACCCGATACTCAGATTCTAATAACTATTGAATCCTTTATCACCAGAGACCAAAACTATGGATTTAGATTATCCTAACAATGCTTATGATTTCCTCAGATCTACAGCAAACTCTAATCTATCCCTGGGGAGATCCAGACCAAGAAACCAGACCCTGTCACACACTCTATTCTTGACTTCCTAGACTTATACAAATCTTCAATCTGATTTCTGGTATGGGCAAATTATGCAATTTGGATGTGTAGTATAGACTTAGTTTCCATTAATGACAACACTTTCCATGCCTAGAAGTGTCTCTTGTCAACAATCTCCCCCTTTGGCATTGATGGCAACACTTAGTGAAAATTGACTAAGTGTCAGAATAACTCCCCCTTTGCTTGTGCTCCATCCTGATGTTCACACTGCTTTTCGGTGCTCCACCTTTGCCAGATTCCTCATTTTTCACTGCTCTTCACTCTCCCTTTGACATCAATGGCAAAGGGTGGAATCCGCAATCACTAATTATGCAAAAATTCTGTATATACGGCTGCATATGTATAAACAATCCATATGTTATATTTACATATATTTAAGGATATCTACCAAAGTAATTTTTAACTGTACAACAAAAACAAGAGTCGTAATGCTCCAAATCTAGTTTCTAAACTACTATGTTTTTTCAAAAATGGTTGAGATTAAGAGGTTTAGAAATGGGGAGCACACAAATTGGTCCTATTTTTATTAAAAAAACATAACACAGTGTTTGATGTGCTCCCCCTAAAATGTTAACTTTTTTTTAGTATTTCAAAAATTGCTTCAGTGAGAAATTTTTTGGAATTGTTCTGGACAACTGAGGGGGGGAGGGGGTGAATCAGTTGTCACACAATTTAAACTTTTCTACCTTTAATCTTCTTTTACAACTTCTAATCAAATTAATGATATAAACATTAAAGCATGAATAAATGACACATGAGCAAAAACATAAACAACACACTTGACACCAAGATTTTTGATGTGGAAACCCAATTAAGGGAAAAACCATGGTGGGGGTTAACCCACAAAGATTATACTCTGTTAAAAGTATTACAAAGGGAATGCACATGAATTCGGGCTCACTGCCTAGAGCTCACTACTCAAAAAGAAGGCTCACTGCCTATAGAAACAAGATTACAATGAATTTGAACTGATAATTAGCATCTATTAATGTAGGGATTCAGTTCTGGTTAAGCACAAAATATTGACTTGATATACTTCATCTTCACTTCTGCTCTGCTTACTATTCTGCTAACATCTGAACCTTAGATCTATGCCCTTGTCACACTTACTCCATAGTCACATCACCACCACACACCAAATCATTCAAATCCATCGACTATATATATCTGCATCTAGATCTTCAACCACTTTTCAGTTGGCTTCAAGAACACTTAGAACTTTATTGAAAATTCTGCTCTGTCGGCTAAATCCATGTACACTTGTAACGCGGACCAAAACTTGCATTCACAAATCATTAATCAGGTCGGCTACTATCACTAATCATCACAACTTGTCCAACCAACAACTTCCATACATCTAGAACCAAGATCAATTACAAGGTTGGCCTGTTCTTCTTCTGCCTGGTCTGTCAAACTGTTAACCTGATACTCAGATTCTAATAACTATTGAATCCTTTATCACCAGAGACCAAAACTATGGATTTAGATTATCCTAACAATGCTTATGATTTCCTCAGATCTACAGCAAACTCTAATCTATCCCTGGGGAGATCTAGACCAAGAAACCAGACCCTGTCACACACTCTATTCTTGACTTCCTAGACTTATACAAATCTTCAATCTGATTTCTGGGATGGGCAAATTATGCAATTTGGATGTGTAGTATAGACTTAGTTTCCATTAATGACAACACTTGCCATGCCTAGAAGTGTCTCTTGTCAACAATCTCCCCCTTTGGCATTGATGGCAACACTTAGTGAAAATTGACTAAGTGTCAGAATAACTCCCCCTTTGCTTGTGCTCCATCCTGATGTTCACACTGCTTTTCGGTGCTCCACCTTTGCCAGATTCCTCATTTTTCACTGCTCTTCACTCTCCCTTTGACATCAATGGCAAAGGGTGGAATCCGCAATCACTAATTATGCAAAAATTCTGTATATACGGCTGCATATGTATAAACAATCCATATGTTATATTTACATATATTTAAGGATATCTACCAAAGTAATTTTTAACTGTACAAATTCAATGGCCCAACTTCTCTTCATACCATCCAAAATTGAAATGTGTCCACTCAATAGAAATGCATAAGTTTCTATTTTCCTTAGATCTAAGGGATCACTTGCCCGGGTAGTACTTTGGGCCTCTGACAAAGTGTTGAACATTGTTTCCAACTTAGGGGTAATCAGTCCCTGGAGCTCACCCATTCTTTCCATAATATTCTTCTTTTCTTTGATAAGCTTTCTTATTTCATTTGTCAGGCTAATTGCTTGACATTCTTGGCTCATCGGAGATCTTGTTAAAGGATCAAAACTTTGAGATAGGTCTAGCAAATTTTTCTCCTGCTCCTTATCTTTTTCTCAATATCCTCTACTATTTTGCGTCATGAAAAACAAAACTTATATACATCACCACCATCCTTAAGAGCATTTTCAATACTCTTTATGCCAATATCGAGTGTTTTTCTATCATTATCTATAAGGCCTTTTAGTTCACTAAACCTCTTATCCAAAAATTCTTTTTGGACCTTTACTTCAGCTGACTTCTCAGAAGACTCAAAATTTGTATTTACAGAATGCACAAGATTTTTCAAATTATCAGAAGGAGAATCAGATGTATTTTTCTAATATGTGGGCATGATCTTCTCTAGTATTCCAGATGCTAGGCCTATTGACTCACTATTTTCTAAGTGAGACTTCAGTATTTTCTCCCTTGCCTTGGCCTGTGTGAATGACGATATCTTTAGTATTTGGTCCAGAGAGAGTGTTCAAATTTATTGGTCCTTGTATCAATTCCAGCTCATCTAACTCTAGCATCTCCTTGCTGAGAAAACTCTGCACTACATCCACAGTGTCTCTTGCCACACTTGCTATTTCAGTTTCCTTCCCTTGTGCTTTGTCAGCGACAGTAACCAGACTGTCTTGCTTTGGTGCATTAGCTCCATCTCCTTTTGCTAGTTCTTCTTTTCCCTTTACCTTTGCCTTTTCCTCTTCCTTCTCTTTCTCTTTTTCTCCTTCTTTCTCTTGGTTCTTTCCAGAGTCATTAGTAGCAGGAGGATCCGAAGGATCATGGCCAACATTTGCTTCTTCTATCAATACTTCCTCTTATGTTTGCACTTCCTCTTCTAGACCAGAGGAGTCTAGAGTTTCAATCTGTTGCTTATTCTTCTTTAATCCTTCAACATCCATGTTTGAGGACTCAATCTCTACATTTACCTCCTCTGCAACAGGAAGATTGTGCTTTTTCAAAGCACTCCGAAGAATCTCTTTGGTTTCCTTTGCAATCTTGTCTGTCTCCCCAAGCGTAAGCTTATTCATTCATTTTTTACTTCGGAACTAATCCTTGGCTTCTTTGAATATCAAATTCATTTGCTTCAAAGTAATTTGAGGGCATAATTGTATTAATATTTGTTCTCGGATCTCAAGATCCTTTCTTTTTGCATTCTCTTTTCTGAATTCCAAAATTTTTTCAAGGCTTTTTGGTATCAATGAACATATCTCAATAAAGCCTTGTTGTAGATATTCAAATATCTTACCATTGCTTCCTCAAGTACTTATTTGTCAACATCACTATAGTCATCATAGAATTCTGTCATTGGAGCCAAGTTTCCATCTACAATAACTGATTTAATGATGTCATCTACTGAAAGAGTAGGCTTCTCTACATATTCCTGTGTCTTTTGCCTCTTGCTTTCCCTTTTGCTTCCAGAGGGCATCTCCTTGGATATCTTGGCCACTGTGGCCTCTAGTTCTTTGATCTCAATGTCAAAATCTGTATCTTCTTCTTCTTCTCTTGTACTTTCATAGGTCCGGAATGCTTTTGTTTTCTTTCTTTTCTCCCTTTTTCTAGATGATTTTGATTCTAGTTTTGCAGTCTTAGGAGGAACAGGGGGCAGCAGTAGAACTCCTAGTTGCTCTTGTTTTGGTAGAGGTCTCTACCGGAGCACCTCCTTATTTCTTTTCTTGCTTTTCTTTCTCAATTTTCTCTAACCTCTCCCTATTTTCCCTCACTGCTTTTGTTATACCTATGCTCTCTGCATATGCTTCAACTTGCTTATTCACTTTTCTTTTTGTTTCTAGTTCCTGAAGTTCAACATGGATCTTTATGTTCAGTTCTTCAAAAGTGCCAAACCTTTCTACCTTAGTTTCCTTAGGTTGGTTCAAAAAATGTTGAGCATACAGATCCAATACATCTTCCTCAACCTCATATCCCATGGGCATAATCCACACAATCCTTGGTTCCATTGCCTCCATCAAACACTGATCTGTGTCTATCATGAAACAGATTATATCCTTATATTTTTCAACTATTGTTTTGGGAATCCTTTCCCTAGAGTGCGTCATGTTCTAAAAGTTCTTAAAAAAGCCCCAGAGTGTAATTCTTTGGGCTTTTACATCACCAAGGTTATACAAATAGTCTCTAATTTGTAGTGCTACAGGTTTATCATTTGTCCAGATTAAGCCTCTTGATTCTGGTAATTCATTCATAAAATAGAAGAATAAGCATATGACCAACATACCATATTTGAAGGAGTTCTTGTCTTTCTTTATCTTTTGCAGATTCTCCATCAGTTGGTTCAGCAACAACTCACACAAAGCATAGTCCACATTCTCCTTTAGCATCTGATATGCAGCATAGATGGCTGTTTCGGAGACTGAACTCTCCCTGCTGGAGTGGTAAATCTTATAGCCAATTACCATTGAGGCAAACTTGACATCTAGACCAGTGATGTCATTGATGGTCATAGCTCTCTTATAATACTTCGATCCTGTGACTTCAGTTACAGTTTGATTCTTCACTGACTTTAATGTAGGCAGTCCACTGGTTGAGTGCAATCCAGTTACATCCCTAATGGCATCCTTGGTGATCTTAAAAGGTTTCATCATACATATGAAGTTATCATGCATTCTGCTCAGTACATACTGGACCCATTCATCCTCTTCAAAGGTTAGAAAATGAATGACTTGTGCAAAATGTTTATCTTCCAATGTTTTGAACTTAGGTTTGATGTCATAATTCTTATTCCTCAGATGGGTGTCAAATATATCCAACAATTTTGAGTTCACAAATTCCTCAATGTTTTCCTGTATGTAAACCCTAATATCTTCCACATGTAGAACTTTGTATGGAACATAAGAAAAAGCACCTAGCGGATCAACATCTACAGACTTGTATGGATGTTTCTTGAATTTTGGACGTGACCTCTCAATAACATTTACAACCAATGGAGTAGCTATCTTCAATAATGAAATTTGGAAAACTTTACAGAAAAATACATCTTTCATGGTTTAGGGTTTCGCCTTGAGTTGTCGGATGGTATTCTTGCTTGAATTTGATCTTCACTTTTTGGTTCTCTGCAAGTTCTTTCTCACAATTCACTCTTCTTCTTCGTTCTTGAATGCAAACTGTTTCAAATGATGAGTGAAAAACCTTTTATGCCTCTGCAAAACCTAATTTGCTATTGTAATAAATACATTGCCCTAACTTCATCCGATTACACTATTTCTTAACAGTTCTACATGAATCATTCTGCAAATTTCCATATCAGCATCTTTTCTTCTGGAAATCCTTCCAAATTTTCTGAATCAATTCAAAATATCTTCTCTCACTGTGCCATATCCAGGAATCCACTTACTGGCTAGGGAAGTTTGATTTTCAATGCATCTCCCCCTGAGCCAAAGCTCCAAATTTAATTCTCGGAGGAATTATCAGCACCAGATTCCAATGTGGATTCATTACTATTGTTCTCAATTGTTTTCTTGACCCATATTTTTCTCATTTCATTCTGGATCTCATTCACATCAATTTTTCTTTTGCCTTTATCTTGTCTCTGCTCATCCAGTTTTCTATTTACCACACCTCCTCTTTCATTAATCCTAGTTTTGCAAAATCTTGCAATATGACTAGATTTATTGCAATTAAAGCACACAACATTTCTTTGCTTGTACACTTGATTTCCTCTTGATCTACACTGATTATCCATATGTCCAAATCCATTGCAAGCAAAATAATAGCCATTGAAAGAGTTGCCATTTCCTCTATTATTAGAGTTATTTATTATCATACTTCTGCATTCATTTGATCTATGACCATACCTTTTACGCTTGAAGCATTGTCTAGAGAGGGATGAACCATTTTGATTTGCTCTACTTCTGCACTAAGTAGCTTTATGACCAAATTTATTGCAATTGAAACAATTTCCATTGAAGGATGGATATCTTTGAGCATTAGGCTATCTTACCGGAGGTCTTCTAGGTCTATTTCTTCCATTCCTTGTTTGGAAGTTTCTTTGTTCAGATTCAGAGCTTTCACCTTTCTCATATCCAAGACCATGCTTGTCATCAGCCTTTTTCTGACCTTCAAGTAGTGCTTCAAATTTAGCTGAGTTTATCTTGAACTTCTCCTTGTATTCATTTGCAACTTCTAGGTCATGTCTGAGAGTGACAATTTACCTCTCAAGTTCTCTCTCATTGTTTCTACTTTCTTGTAAATTAGACTCTAGAAGGCCAGCTATTCCGTCTAACCTACAACATTCTTTAGTTCTTTCTTTTAGATTTTGATTCAGATCTTCTTCAGTTTTCTTCCTATCTTCAATTTCCTTCGTTAGCCTCATCACCCCAGATTCCATCTCATATTTTAATACAATAAATTCTTTAGTTAACTTCTCACATTCTTTTGTCTTCTCTTTCAGGGACTTATCCTTGTTATTGTCTTCATAATGATTTCCCAGTTGAAGAGGTTGCTCCTTCCTTTTTTCATTGGATTTACTCAATTTTTCTTTTAAAATTTCAATGAAGTATTCAGCATTTTTAAGGTTTTCTTATAGCTCACTAACTTCTGCTCTAGACTTATCAAGATCTTCTAAAGAGAGATTAAGTTGTCCTTGAAGGTTGTATTCATCCATTTTACTATCTTCCCAGATCTTCCTCAAGCTGTTAAACTTTTTCAAAGGAACCTCACTCTGATACCAGTTGTTGGAATTGGTCTGGACAACTGAGAGGGGGGGTGAATCAATTGTCACACAATTTAAACTTTTCTGCCTTTAATATTCTTTTACAACTTCTAATCAAATTAATGATATAAACATTAAAGTATGAATCCATGACACATGAGCAGAAACATAAACAACACACTTGACACCAATATTTTTGACGTGGAAACTTGGTTAAGGGAAAAACTACAGTGGGGGTTAACCCACAAAGATTATACTCTGTTAAAAGTATTACAAAGGGAATGCACATGCATTCGGGCTCACTGCCCAGAGTTCACTACTCAAAAAGAAGGCTCATTGCCTACAGTAGGCTCACTGCCTATAGAAACAATATTACAGTGAATTTAAACTGATAATTAGCATCTATTAATGTAGGGATTCAGTTCCAGTTAAGCACAAAATACTGACTTGATACACTTCATCTTCACTTGTGCTCTGCTTACTGTTCTACTAACATCTGAACCTTAGATCTCTGCCCTTTTCACACCTATTCCATAGTCGCATCACCACCACACACCAAATCATTCAAATCCATCAGCTATATATATCCACATCCAGATCATCAAACACTTTTCAGCTAGCTTCAAGAACACTTAGAACTTTATTGAAAACTCTGCTATGTCAGCTAAATCCATGTACACTTGTAATGCGGACCAAAACTTGCCCTCGCAAATCATTAATCAGGTCGGCTACTATCAATGATCATCACAACTTGTCCGACCAACAACTTCCATACATCTAGAACCAAGATCAATTACAAGGTTAGCCTGTTCTTCTTCTGCCTAGTCTGTCAAACTGTTAACCTGATATTTAGATGCTAATAACTATTGAATCCTTCATCACTGGAGACCAAAACTATGGATTTAGATTATCCTAACAATGCTTATGACTTCCTTGAATCCGCAGCAAACTCTAATCTACCCTCGAGGAGATCCAGACCAAGAAACTGGACCCTGTCACACACTATGTTCTTGACTTCCCAGACTTATACAAATCTTCAATCTGATTTCTGGTATGGGCAAATTATGCAATTGGATGTGTAGTATAGACTTAGTTGCCATCAATGACAACACTTGTCATGCCTAGCAATGTCTCTTGCCAACAAAATTAGCTAACACCATGTAGATTATCCTTAATTTTTCTGATAATTTTTCATGAATAATTGATTTTTTAGTAATTTTCAAAGTGGTCACATCCTGAAAAATAGAAAATTGAGCATACTTTCCCCTAAAATTTTTGAAAACTAATTGATTTTTTTTAATACATGTATAATGGAATCTAGTTTCTAAAAATGTAACTTATTTGAAATTTTGATGAATGGTTAAAAAAAGTCAAAAATACTAGACACTAGTTTTTGACAAAAAATGGATACACTAACAAAAGAAATTAAAGATGCAACCCTTAACATACTCAAAACGTGAAATAAATTATATGGTTGGATAACTAACAAAGAGCTTAAGATTATGGTGGTATTTTTTTGACTTTTCATTGAAAAAAGTGCAATCCTGATGGGGAGCACGCTCCAGATTATGTGGTTTTTGTTAGAATCTATAAAAACACATTCTTGGACATCCTAAACACAGTCCAAGCCTTTGGGTTGGAAGCCCAAGGCAAATCCAAGCCTTAGGCTTGGTAATTTCCAAGCTAAAACATAATGCACTAGCATTATGTGAATTCACATAACGCGAGCATGTTATAATGTGCTTGCATTATGTGCATTCACATAACACTAGTGCGTTATGGTGAACTAAAACATCTCTCTCTAAACCCTAAACCCGAGCAACCCTAAACCTCTATCTCCCTATCTCTCCCTAATCTCCATATCTATATCATCCCTCTACCTCTCAATCTCTCTACCTATGTCTCTGGCCATGTCCCTTACTCTCTATCTCCCTATCTCTCCCCTCGGTCTCCTCTATATCTCCCTATCGGTCCTCTCTCTCTAAACCTCTAAACCTTAACACCTAAATAATGCTCCTAACCCTTAAATACTAAACCCTAAACTTGATCAACCCTAAACCCCAAACCCCTAAACCCTAAATCTCTATCTGCCTATTTCTCCCCTATCTCCTTATCTCTATCGTCTCTCTACCTCCCAATCTCTCTCCCTATGTCTTTGGAAATGTCCCTCACTCTCTATCTCCCTATCTCTCCCCTCTATCTCCTCTATCTCTTGGGCAATACCTATATGTCCCCTCTTTATATCTCACTCTAAATCTGAGCAACCCTAAACCCCTAAACCCTAAGTAATTCCCCTAAACCCTAACCCCTAATCCCTAAACCCTAAACTTGAGCAATGCTAAACTCATAAACCCTGAGTAATGCCCCTAAACCTGAGCCTCTCTCTCTCTCTCTCTCTCTCTCTCTCTCTCTCTCTCTCTCTCCCAAAACCCCAAAACCTCTATCTCCCTATCTTTATCATCCCTCTACCTCTCAATCTCTATCCCTATCTCTTTGAACATCTTGCTCACTCTTTATCTCCCTATCTCTCCCTTCTATCTCCTCTATCTCTCCCTATCTGTCTGCTCTCTCTACCTATTTATCTATCCCTATCTCTTGCCTCTCTCTCCCCTATCATTCCTCTATCTCCCTATCTCTCCCCTCTATCTCTCCTTCTCCCTTATTGATGAAGGAAATGAAAACAAGAAAATTAGGACTCTCTCTCTATCACCCTATCTCTCCTCTTCATCTCCACCCTCTCACCCTCTTCCTCCCTCTCCCTCTCCCTTATCGACAAAGCAAATGGAAAAAAGAATACTAGGACATGCAAAGAGGGATGAGGATATAAATTAGGAGGATGAAATTTAAATAAGATAAAACTAAAGTTCATTGGATGGAAAGAATGATGGGGTGAGAGGTGGAGATTAGTAAAATAGGGAAAAATTGGTCGGATCTAAAGGGAAATTGGAAAGGCAAATAAAAACTAAGAAAACTAGGAGGTATATAGGTCAAAGAGAGAGAGAGGGAGAGGGAGTTGTGCTTTTGCAAAACACTCTAGCGTTATGGCTCAGTATTACCAAGCCTAAAACATGAGCGCATTATAACATGCTCGCATTTTAGGCTCGGTAATACTGAGCCATAATGCTAGCGCATTATAATGTACTTGCGTTATGACTTGGATGGACTAAAAAGTCATGTGGCAACTTTTTCGTCCCTCATCTTTGTGCATATACCCTAAGCCAATATGTTGGTCCTATGATGATGTTGTTATGTCATTAATTATGTTCCTACTTGGATTAGCACAATTTCACTAAGTTTAGCTCCTACCTTTTAGTGTCCCTTACCCCTTTCATCATTGGACCTATCTAAACCCTGATTGACGACATATCCGTTCAAGGAAAAGTCTCATTTCAAAGTAATTACTGACCAAACCTAGAAAGAAACTATGGATTCTAGGGATTTAGGACACCCTTAAGCATAATACAAAGCTAAATTTGGGGGCTGGACTTGGGCACTAGCACCCTAGTCTTGCCCTAAATATCAGGATTACAAATTTAATTTTGGTATTATCTTTTGTCGTGTGCTTTGTGTTTCTGAATTCAAAATTTATTTCCCACATGTTGTCAGCCCTTTATTTCGATTTATTTCATTTCTAAGGTTGGATATTTAAAGAGAACTCAAAATCTTTTGAACACACACAATTATTATGCAAGCTTATTATGCCAAAATTCTTCTACAAGTGCTATTCAAGGTCTGCAAAGTGTTGAAGCTCATTGAAGATTTGGATCTTTGCTATCTTGGAGATATGTTGTGAAGATTGGGAATTAAAATCTTGAGTCTATCTTACTCTTCCTAGGGTTTGTGAAACTTTTTGTACAATCGAGATAAGGGTTGAAGCCTCCGACTTGAGTTTTGGAGTCCTTCGCGAATATGGCTGCCTCGTCATCTTGTTCTACAATTCTTCATTGATATCATCTCCTTGAGGTGAAGTTGTTTTCTTGAGTGAAACATTGTGTGGATCTATTCCTTTATGCTTGAGTCATTTAGGATCTTGCAATTGTTTATGCTTACACTTATGCTTTATGAGCACACACATCTACATCTTTTGACATCGGTTGTCGTTGAGGTAGAAATACCAAAGATTGGGTTTGACTGAGGCAAACTCCTATATAGCTACAACATACCTTCTCCTTCTTTTGTTTGTGCAGGTCAGATTTGAGAAGATCTGATGGAAACGAGCAGAGAGAAAAAAGGTATTACAGTCATAGTTGCTACAGAAGTTACATATTCATCTTTGGATAAGTGCAAGGACAATTTTGAGGGCGTCCAAGTCCATTAGAACCTTATATCTAGGATCTGGAACCTTCAGTAAAGGCTCAGACACCTGGTACAAAAATTTTTGTGATAGGAAAACTTATAGGATGAATTCGGGAGCACCCAAGTCTTCCAGGCCCTTAAACTTTAGGTGCACAGGATCTAATATCTCATGTCTGTATTCCTATACTCAGTCATTTTTTTGCTTCCAGAATCAGTCTGTCTAAGCAAGTTTCATAACTAGGGATTGGCTTGATAATAGCTAACTTTAGGGTTTGTAAAAACCTAGTTCAGACATCTTTTCATATACAGTAGCAGAGGAATAAGATACCTATAGCTTGACCCTTCCATAGTGGTTGAGGCCGGTTCATATTTTGAATGTTAGTGTATGAAAAGGGAGGTTTGACCTAGTGGAGCATGCTAATCATTCTTCTCCTTTTCACACTAAACATTTTGGTGAACCCATGTTTAAAGAATTTACATCCTTAAATAGTATATGTAATTGTATTTGTTGTTCTAATTTAGATTTAGATTGCAAATCTCCTTTCATTCATAGTGTATGTTTTACATTTTGAGTGATATATCTATCTTTACATTGAAAGAACACAAATCGAGATTTTGTCACTACTTGCATAGTGATCTTAGTTTCATTCTTGCAAAGTATATTATATCTTGTTTCATTCTTGCAAGAGATGGGATGATGATGTAGGCATGCAGTAGCTAAGATGGAGGATTAGGGACGAGAGGAGATGGAGGTAGCAAGCTCAAATGAGGATGATGAGAGTGGAATTAGACCGCCATCAGGTGGTAATAGGGTTACGGCATGCGAGAGCATAGGCTCAGACATATCAGGTACAGCTGCAGGCTAGAGCATAGGAAGGTGATGGGCAGGATGATGGTAGTCTTGTGAGGGTGACTTGTGAGAGGGATGCAGCTGTGCAGCAGGTGCAACTAGTTATAGCTAAGAGGGATACAACTTTACAATAGATATAGGCTATTAGAGCTGAGAGAGATGCGGCGATACAACAGGTGCAGCTGGTGAGGGTTGAGAGAGACACGGCTGTGCAGCAGTTACAGGCTATGACAGTTAAGTGAGATAGAGTAGTTGCTGCATTGGGGATAGATGGGGCCACGATGTATCTGGCTAAACAGTTGACTCAAGCACATGGTGAGTTGAGGAGAGCATAGGGTGAGGTTGAGTACTACAGGGGTTTGTACCATTAAGCAGTGCTTGCAGAGCAGAGATAGCCGAGTTATAGGAGCAAGTCAGGGGCTTTAGCTTCATGGAGGACAAGTGGATCATGATCTGTGGCTTCAGTTATGGGACTTCCTAGAGATGGCAGGACAAGTACAGGACCCAGTCGTGGAGGAAAGGGCGAGGGAGCTACCAGTAGTCACTAGGGCTACCTTTTTTTTGTTGTATATTATTGTATCATGATGAGGCCTATGAGCTAGTTGTACATACATTCTTTTATCGCTTATGGAAAATGCATGTTGTATTTGTAGACACTTGTATATTGACACATGTGATATATATATGATGGCTTTGGTTCTATGATGTTGTAATGATCATGGATGCACTTATGGTATTATGATGGTTATGCATTTTTGTATTTTCATGATCGATATGGATGTTTATGCAAATGGTAATAATGGAAATGTATCATGCTAATGATAATGAGGTTATTATGATAATACAAATATATAGATGGTAATGATGGTAATATGGGCGTATGCATGTCTAACACACTTGTTTTGCAGGACAAGGAATGTGGACAAGAAAGATGGGGGAAGAGAATGATCTTGGTTGAGGACTATAAAGGCGTATGATGGAATGGATAAATGAGATGGCAACTTTTAAAGTAATTGCTCAAAAGTAAAGAAATGCAATCCTTATGTTTGATATAGCATATGGATGTTATGCACCAGGGTATAGAAGACCAAGGTGTCGAGATATCCAATGCAAAACTAGCATACTACAACCTTGTCTAAACACATGAGGTCAAGATGCTGAACCAACACACACAAGATATGAATAGCAGCTAGTGTTCCAAGATGGAGTTTGACACTACAAGCAATGGTTTGAACTTATCTCCACTACACATAGTGACACCTTGTTGGTTATATGTATGGAGCTAGTCTTGACATAGAATAGTCCCTAAATGCATAAGAGAATGTTTAGCTTCTCAGATGCTAGAGATATTGATATGTAAGATGCTAATCCCAACACGTACAAGATAGCAATACGCATAGGAAGAGAATAAAATCATTCCTCAGACACAGCATACGAAAGCAATATGACCATGCCCCATTCCTTACTTCATTGCAACATATTAAGATATGATAGATCAAGGAAGTCTTGATTAGGCATAGGAAAGAGACAAAAGATATTGTCATCATGTTCTCTTGCCAAATTTAAGTGCTCTTATATGGGTTTAAGTTGGCGCCTTGTTGAGAGGAAAGCTGCATCTTGTTAAAGGATGAAAGTTGATAAAATGTTATAGCAAATGTTGGCTTAAGGCATGCAGACGAATAGCTTCTGGCTTATTGCTGATTGGTTAAAGTGCTTGAGCTTTCTCTAATACACAGTCTGCTACTTGCTTGAGCTAGTCAAAGAGAAGAATATGGAAGATGAAAGAAGATGAAGATGGGGTGCATTGTTAGTGCTTGCGTATTGGATACTTCCTTCGTATTCTAGACTGCCTACATACCTTGTGTCCACAGGATCAAAGCACGTTACAAAGGTGATGAGACATGATGAATATGTAGTTATGGGCTTTATTGATGATGTAAGAGATGAAAGATAGAAGAAAGGGAGATGAAAGATCAAGGGATGATTATAAGAATGGTGAAAGATGGACGATGGAAGAGGGGCTATTGTCTTCACCTAAATTAGAGTGCTTCCTTCGAATCTCAGATTGCCTACATACCCTGTATCCACAGGATCAAGGCTTTGAACGATAGAAATGAGATGTAGTTCTTGTTTTTTGTGCTAATGGTTGACGTCAAATGTTCAACTTTATTGCTTGGATGTTTTTGGGATGTTTTTTTTTAATTTTTAATTTATTTTTTGGATTTTGCTATATTGGTTGCGGTTGGGTGATTGCTGAATTTTGGTCCTGGTTGCAGATGTTTGCCATGTTTGAAGTTGGATATTTGTTGTGTTTAGAAGTTGGATGTTTGCTGTGTTTATAAGCTAGAGCTATCGGTATCCACTTCCAAATAAGGCTCAACAAGTGCCCCCAGTGTGGGATGATGATTATTAGGAAAATGCTACGATGTATGCGTTCATGCGGATAGTATGCTAAGGTGCCAAATGAGATCTTTACCCCAACAAAGTCCAAACTGTGAAAGCTAGCATGACAGAGGCAAGGCGGGAAGGCTTTTATTATGGATGGATAAGGGATAATGGGCTAATGATGTTTGTATAGGGTGAATAGGTGGATTATGATGTGCATTATGTAGGTAACATGGTGGATGGTTCTATAAAATGTTGTGATCAAACAAACTAAGCAAATGATGGAAGCTGGTCTCTAAACATAGCACCTGTTTGCCAGGTTTTCACTATGGTACTTATCCAAGGTGCCTGTTTACCAGGTTTTCACTAGAGGATGAATTATTTATCTTGTACTTTTTTTTTATGAGATATGCCGAGGTTCATGGGTAGAACTTCTTAAGATGAATGCTCTTGACTGGTTCATCCAAGGGAATACCTTTGGGTGTTGAGAGAGTGTATGCCCTCGATCCATACACTGATGTGATGACAAAAGGACCAAGCCAATTAGGTTCAAAATTGCCTTGTTTCTCACGATGTTGTCGATTTCTTTGATTTTCTTTAAGGACAAGATCTCCAACTTGAAATCTTTGTTCTCTGATCTTCTTGTTGTAGCTACGGCATAGACGGTTTTGATAGACTTGGAGATGGTTGAGTGCTATAAGATGTCATTCATCTAATAGCTCAAGATCATGGAGTCTGGATACTCTATATTCTTCATCTGAAATAGTATGTTGTAAAGATACTCGCAGTGAGGGGATCTCAACCTCAATAGGTAAGATAGCTTCAGTACCATACACTAGAGCATAAGGTGTAGCGCCACTGGGAATTCTAATACTTGTTCTATAAGCCCATAATGTAGGATTAAATTGTAGATTCCAATCACAGCCAGCTTCATTGACTGTCTTTTTGAGGATCTTGATAATTGTTTTGTTAGAAGCCTCGGCTTGACCATTACTTTGGGGATAGTAAGGTGTAGGGAATCTATGTTGGATATGGAACTTGTTGCAAAGATATCTAACCTCTTGGTTCTTGAAGGGATGACCATTATCAATGGCTTGGGGAACTCCATAATAGCAGATGATATAGTGTAGGATAAACTTGGATATTTGCTTGCCAGTAATATATGTCATTGGTATTGCTTCCACCCATTTTGTGAAATACTCAGTGGCGGTGATAATAAACTTATGGCCATTTGATGAGGTGGGATGGATTTTACCTATGAGATCAAGTCCCCATTGCAAGAATGGCCAAGGAGTGGTGATAGGCTGGAGTTCATGTGTTGGTGCATGTATTAGATCCCCATGTTTCTGACACTATAGACATCTCTTTGCAAATTGTTATGCATCTTTTGCCATAGTTGGCCAATAGTATCCAGCTCGTAGAAGTTTCTTAACAAGGCCAGGGCCAGCAGAATGCGATCCGCAGACACCTTCGTGTACATTACGTAAGGTAATGTTTGCTTCCTTAGAATCAAGACATCTAAGAAGGATACCATCAAGACTCTAATAATATAGGGTGTCTCCTAGGATAGTGTAGCGAGAGGCTCAACAAATAAAAGTTTTTCGTTGGGTATTGGATAGTTGAAATGGTAAAGTTTGAGTGCGGAGATACTCGTTTATATCCTCGTACAAAGGCAAATTGGGACCAACAATCTCATATATAAGCTTAGACTGCAGTACTTCAAATGCTAGGATCAGGAGTTGTTCAACTAGAAACTCACACTTATGTGCTTTGGAAGGCATGTCTAGAAGAGATCCAATCATAGCCATGGCATCTGCTGCTTTGTTTTGTAATCTTGGAATTTGTTCAAAGGTGATAGTGTCAAAGTATTTCTTGAAATCATTGACCATTACCTTGTATGAAAGGAGCTTCTCATCTTTTGTTTGATACTCATCTAAGACCTATCTGATAACCAATTGAGAGTCACTAAAGACCTATAGTTGTTTGATAGCCCATTGTACTACCATGTGTAATGCTATAATTAAAGCTTCATATTTTGCTATGTTGTTGGTACATGGAAATGCAATTTTGTAAGACTTCAGGATGCGATCTCCTTGAGGGGTGACAAACAATATCCTTGCTCCTGATCCATGTTGTGTATAAGATCCATCAAAGTATAGTTGCCACAATGTTGGTGGAGTTAGATTGAACAATTCTTCATCAGGGAACTCTGGACGTATTAGATGAATATCTGTGATAGGTGATGTGGCTAACTGATCAGCGATGACTTGTCCTTTTATGGCCTTTCAATCCACATATTGTATGTCAAATTCACTTAAGATCATAACCCATTTTGCTAGTCTTCCTGTGAGGATTGCTTTGGAGAGAAGATATTTGAGTGGATCAACGTTAGTTATGAGCTTTGTTGTTTGGTTCAACATATAATGTCACAACTTTTGGGAAGCAAACACCAATGCTAAACATGCTTTTTCCATAGATGAATAATTAAGTTCATATCCTACAAGAGTTCTGTTGATGTAGTAAATGGCTTGCTCTTTTCTTGAATCATCATGCTAAGCTAAGAGGGTACCCAATGTTGCGGTTGTTGAAGAGATATAGAGTAATAATGGGCGCTCAAGTATGGGAGGTACTAACACAGGAGGTGTTGCTAGATATTCTTTTATTTTGTCGAAGGCTTGTTGGCATTTTTCATCCAACTTAAAAGGTTTACCCTTGCGGAGGAGATGTTGAAAAGGATGACATTTGTCTACAAGTTGTGAGATAAACCTACGAATGGATTGTAACCTTCCTTGTAGACTATAAAGTTGCTTCAAATTTGATGGTGGAGGCATTTCCATGATAGATTTTACTTTGTTAGGATCTACTTCAATTCCGTGTTGAAATACAATCTATCCCAATAGTTTACCAGATGTTACACCAAATACACATTTCTTTGGATTTAGCCTAACTTGATATTTCTCTAATCGATCAAAGATCTATGCTAGTACCTGTAGATGTGCTTCTCTTGTTTTGGATTTTCCTAGAATATCATCAACATAGTCTTCCATGATAATGTGGAAAAGGTCATGGAAAATAACTGTCATAGCTCGTTGATAGGTAGCTCCCGCATTCTTAAGACCAAAAGGTATTACAACCCAGTAGTATGTACCCCATGGACAAATGAATGATGTCTTGCCTTGATCTTCTTCTGCTATTCTGATTTGGTTACATCCTGAGAATCCGTCCATCAAGGATAGCATTTCATGTCCAGCTGTGAGATCTACAATGTTGTTTATGCTTGGTAGAGGAAAGTCATCCTTAGGGCATGCTTTGTTAAGATCTCCAAAGTCTGTGCAACAACAAATTCATCTATTAGGTTTTTCTACAGTTACCAAGTTTGAAACCCATTTTGGATAATCAATAGGCTTTATGAACTTTGCTTCTAACAGCTTCTGAATCTCTACCTTAACCAAAAGAGCTATTTGTGGATGCATTTTGCACAATTTTTGCTTGACAGGTTTTGCATTAGGAGATACTGCTAGATGAAGTACTATGAGTGATGGATCTAGACTTGGCATGTCGGCATACGCCCATACGAAATTGATAGCTCTTTTTAGGAAGAATATTGTGAAATTTCTTCTTTCTTGCTCTGATAGTGATGCTGCCAAAAAAGTGATCTTTGGATTCTGTTATGTGCCCAAGTTCATGTCTTGAGATTTTTCAACTAGCACTGTTGATTTTTCTTGATAGTCCATGTTGACAAGAAGATCAAATCCCCCATCCTTAGGCACCTTAGAGAGGTTTTCACCCTTGGATATGTCCTTTATTTTTACTTTTTCACAGTCAAGAGGTGCCTTTTAGTTTTCACCTAGTGACCTATCTTTTTTTATTCTATTTATTTCACTTTTGCGACTAAAGGATTTGATACTTCTGCCAAAATATGCTAGTTTAGGGAGATCCATCACGAAGTCTGCTTTGTGATCACCCAATGGAATGCCTTGTCATAAGCCCATGAATTCGGCAATAGCTTCATCATTTTCAAATGTGTCCAATATCGGTGCCCCCTGTTGGTCCCAATCAATGAGGTCAGGATATATGAGTGAAAGGGTAACAGTCGACGGGTTTTGGCTAGATAAGGTAGCGAAGATCATGAAGATAGAGGTTTCTTGAAAAAGGTCTGTGATATGAAGGGAAGAGTCATCGATGATATCCAAATTAGAAGTCTCTCCTACCGAAGAAGGTCCAGCTTCCATGTCAAAAATACACTTAATGTCCTTGGAAGGCCGTACCTCCGGCTGATAGCCAAGGCCTTGCTTATTAAGCTTCTTAGACACAACGACGAGTTCAATAGGTCCTTGTTCCTATTATCCCAATCTGCCATGTCCTTTGTAACCCATGTTTTTAATAATACATAACCCATTGTTATATCGTTCCACTTCAAGTTGTACTTGGTCATTCTCATCAAAGAATATCCAAGAGTTAATTCCATCAATGTCTTCATCATCGAGAAATCCACCCTTAATGAACACTGTTGGTGGGGCTTTTATGACAATTGTGGATGAAGATGACTTGGATGTGGAAGGTTTGCCATGAGATTTGGGAGATAAGGGAAGAGTTCCAACACAACAAGAGTCTTGCAATGTGTACTCACCCGGACCATGTTTAGTGTACTTGATATAGAGATTTGGAGTGGATTGGCTAGATGATGGCTTGAGTAGGGCGGACGGGTCGACATAGGATGAAGATGGATAGGCTTTGATGTTGATAGGAATACGGTTAGGGCTTTGATATTTAGCTTGAAAAGCCTGACAAAACTCAAATGGATTAGGATCGGCATAGATAACGACTTCAACACCATTATGGGGAAATTTGATACATTGATGTTATGTGGAAGGAATAGCTTTGAGGGCATGGATCCATGGATAGCCAAGGATGATGTTATATGGAAGGTCAATAACAAGGACTTGACAACGGGTGTCAGTAGTGACATGACCAACTTGGATAGGCAAATGGATAATTCCTTCAGTATCTCTCTCAGCATCACCATATGCTTTGATAGTAATAACCTTGGAAGTGTTAACGTCTTTCTCAGAGTATCCCAATTATTTTATTAGTTTTAAGGAACATATATTAAGACCAGCTCCACCATCCACTAAGATTCGTTTGATATGGTGTTGGTTTACAAACACTTCTATGTGGAGGGATTTGTTATGTGATGGGTGTATGGATGGTCAGAGATCTTTGTCAGAGAGAGTGAGATGGCAAGGGGTTGTAATGCTAGCTACCATAGATTGGAATTGTGTGGTATCGATATCGTTGGGCACCGAAGATTCTTGCAATGCTTTGTCAAGGATAGCTTTGTGGGCGGGGGATATGTGAAGCAATTCTAGGATAGAAATATGTGCAGGTGTTTTGTCAAGGTGATCAAGGATATTATAGCCAAAAGACAGTCGAGGAGGGTTGACAGGTGCCCCTTGAATGGTAACATGGCCTCATTGAGTAGTTATAGCACAATCGGGTGCTTTGCCTTGGATTGTAATGGTAGAGATGTGAGCATGGTCAATGCGGCCAATCGTGGATGATTCATAGGTGTACTGGATGGCATTCCCGGTATGGGGCTTACTTGTCTTGTCATGAGATGGAAGTGGATTCTTGAAAGCATCTACGTCATAGTTCGATGTTGATTGTTGGGTTGGTTGTGATGCTAGCAATGTGATTTTTATTAAACCTTGATCAATGCAATCTTGAATGACATGTTTTAAGTGCATGCAACCATTGGTTTTGTGTCCTTTGACTCTGTGATATTCACAATATTCATTTTCTTTGTACCAAGGAGCTTTAAAGACCAATTTGCCATTGGGTGGAGCTTTAGGCAATATGATATCTCCCGCTTGGAGAAGTTTTCAAAAGACAACCTCCATGGGTTCCCCTAAGGGAGTAAATGGTCATCGAAGATTTGAAGTTTGTCTTTGTCAAGTTTGTTGGAAAGGTTGGTTTGTTGTAGATGCGGCTTGGATGTTGATATGAGCTTTTACTGTTTGGATATTCTTTGCATCTACAACATCGTCATTGACAATATTCTTATTTTTGTTCCAAAAGCGGGATCTATCATTTGACGATTGGGGATTTCTTTGTTGTCTCTAAAAATCTTGATAGCGCCCTTAGCAATTAAAGCACGTTCGATGGTGGCTCCTTTAGATATAAGTTTGTCAAAGGTGGTAGCACTTTGCAATTGTAGTTGAAATGACAGCTCGGGATGGAGGTTTTGGACAAAGATGTCAAGCTGTTGTTTCTCAGGTATTTTCCATGATAGTTTGCTAGCCATGTTACACCATCGTTTTGTGAATGAGGAAAAATCTTCACCATTGTGTTGTTTGTTGTTGACAAGGTCATTCATGTTCACTTCATGTTCAATGTTAAAGGCGAAATGAGATTGAAATTTATTGGCTAGTTCCGCAAAAGTCTTAATTCCTAGAGGTAAGTGAGAGAACCATTCAAGAGCTTGCCCCACTAAGCTTCAGGGAAATAGTCTCAAGAGATATGTATCATCTTGAGTGACATCAAGACATGCAACATAAAATGCTCTAAGATGGTCATCCAGATTTCCTTTCCCTTTGTATTTGTCAAATTGAGGGATTTCAAAATGTGGCGGAAAAGGTGTCATATGAAGTGACTTGTCAAATGGATAGCACATATATCTCCCAAGGAAAATGGCTTTTTGTTTTGTCCTACCGCTTTGTTAATCATTTGTTCAACATCCGCTTGAGATAAGTACTATTGTTGAAAAGGGGGTTGATGGTTTGGAGGTGAAGTGTAATATTGCATATATTGTGGTTGGTGTTGTAGAATGTAGATGGGCATGACCGTTTGTTGAGGTTGTGTGCTCACATTATATATTGAAGGATTGGTATGTGACACATATGTGTTGGAGGATTGCTATCCTTAAGACACAAGTGGTTGTTGGGTATATTGCGATGGATTTCTCCAAGAGTTTGCATCACATGGGAGGTAGCAGATGGATTGATGTTGGTCGATGGTTATGGATTCCGAGTTGGATTATAGTAGGTGATGGAAGGATTGGTGGATGCGGAAGAAGGATGGATAGTTGGGTTTGTGTTGTAGACAACATGAGGAATGGTAGATAAACATGGATGAACATTTGGGTTTGTGTTTTGGACAATATGAGGATTGGTATGCGACATGTGTTGGGTGACAATGGGTGATCCTTGGGTTGCATAAGATAGATTGACGGTTTGTGAAGGATTATATAGAGGTGGAGAGGGTGAAGTAAGTTGATTAACATAAGAGACCGCGGCATTAGGATATGCTTGTGATATAGTAGGTAGGTCACTCGTGTCAATGAGACTAACATTGGGATTATATGGTATATGAGACAGATTCGTGGAAATAGCAGTGACCATGGTAGAGGTACTAGGGATATGAGCGTGGGGTATAGTTTCCACATGTGATGCAATAAGAGTAGGAATGTGCAATGGCTATGAAATTTGGGCTATTGGAATGGTTTGTGATCCTTGGGGCACTTGTGAAGTTGGTATGGCTTGTGAAACTTACGGAGTTTGCAGTTGCAACACATGGACAACTTGTGAGATTTGAAGCATAGATACGGTCATGGTAGATGCGGGGGTGTGTTTTGAAACATGGAAAGGTGGAAAGCTTAATTTTTGTGATTGGAAAGGAAGCATCTCAGTTGGTGTTAGCAAAGGTTCTACGGTATACTCCTTGTGTGGTGGGCTTGATGGTGCAACAATATGCAATGAGGGAGATGGGTTGGAAGGTGGATGAGATTGAATAGACATGTCATGAAATAGTGCGGCTATGGTTGATAGTCCCTTTGCAAAAATAATGGGAGTATTTGGATCTTGTTTGCAGATGGAAGATAAGTTAAAATCACTTAGTAACTTGGCTCCCATGTGGGCTAATTGCAAAAAGTGACAGTCTGGATCAGATAGGATGAGTTTCTCGGTTTGGTCCCATATGTGTGTAGCTCTAAATTCAGATAAGTCTTCTTGGGATTTCTCTTCATAGGTCTTAGAAAATGTTGGAGGTTGTACTTGTTGTGAGGACGATGGTCCAACAGTGTATCCTTCGGGCACAAACATGTAAGAAGGCATACCTGTTGTAAATTGAGTCGAGTCTTTAAGGGGCATTGACCAGGATTGTTGCATTTTGGCTTCTATCTTAGCTCTCAATTTTTCTTCCATTTTAGCTCTATATTGGCTCCTAGTTTGAGGCATGATGGTTGATGTTGAAAGTTGGACTTGGCTTGTTGAGACCCAAAAGGTGATGGTTGGTTGATTGTTTGTTTGTTGGTTTGTTTGGTTGCTTGGTTGCTTGGTTAAACTTCCCTAGAGGATATCTCACACACTCAAGGGAAAAGTTGGTTGATGTTGCTAGGGCTAAACAAAGCCAAAAGGTGATGTTTTACTGTTGTTGGGTTGATTGTTTGATGTTTGGTTTGCTGGTTTGGGGTCTCAAGAGGATGGAAAGTTCACAAAGTCCAATTGTTTGGTATGCTCAAGGTCATAAACAAAGTTCAGGTGTCTGCAGATGATCAGAGGAAGGTCTGAAAGTTGGTGTTGAAGGTAAGCAGTCTAGAAATGTAGCTAATTTGGCTAGGTTGCTAGGATTTGCTGATATTTAGCCAGAGGCAATAGGTAATAGCTCAAATGTGACTCAGAAAAGGCCAAAAGTGACTAACAATAGCTTGGAAGCGGTCTGAATTCAGTTTAGGTGACAGGATACAGTAATAACCAGAGGCGAGTAGTTTTGGTTCAAAGGTAATTTTCTGTTAGTCAAAGGTGATTCAGTTTAAATCAGAAGCGAGCAACTATTGTTCAAAGGTGATTTGGTTTAAGCAAGAGGCGGATAACTACTGTTTAAAGGTGATTTGAATGTTGTAAGTGGGTAGTTAAGGCTGAAAAGTAGTCTGTATCTGTCAGAGGATAGAGTTTAAATGATGTTTTTGACAAGAAAATAGTGATTTCAGTCACTCACACTCATAATAATCACAAACTTGTACAACCTAGGCTAAGAAAGGACTGTATTTGTTGAGTCCCCTAGCCGTGTTTATTCAAAGCGGATAGCTTCAAGATCTTGGTAGCACCGGCTCCTCTCCATAGCACACACTTCTCACGTATACCAAGATCTAGGTTTCCCAAGGCTCGTCCCCCCACCGAACCTTAGGATTGTCCTTGCTATCTCTACTAAGAACCACGTGAATTGGGGCAGCTTCAAAGGTCCCTCCTTTTGCGTCAACAAATAGAGGGTTTTTGGTTACTACACAAAGTTGCTAATAAGGGCATCAATTTGGGTGGCTATACATGTAGCAGTGCTACTCTCTATTATGGAGTCTCCTAGCCTTCAAGGGTTATGCCTTGGAGGGTTTTGGGGGAGGTTGGCTATTGGTATAACACAACAACACCCATTGTTTGTTTCTTTTGACACAAACACTTTTCTTATATAGCGGTTCGGAAGTACTTGACTTTAGCCCATTACTGCTTGGGTCGTACCCCTTCTCACACTGGGAAGGCAGGCCCTCTAAAGATAATAACAAGTTCTCATCTACCCAAGATCCATTTGATAGGCAAGGGGAGAGGATACTTTTGCTATTAAATTTGGGTTACAAACATGCACATTTAAGAAATCAAGAAAGATAAAGCAAGCACTGAACAAATAATGATTCTTTTTAAGCACCAAGCCCAAATGTTCTTAATTTAGTGATAAATCAAAAGTCTTGGACCAATCGGGGCTGCAACAGATATGTTAGTAGTTTCATAACCTCCTTTTCTTGGACAATCGATAAGATGATGCACAAATAACTAATTAGTAGCCAAGAAAACTAAACTGCAAATGATAAAAATTAAAAGCGACACAATTACCAAAGGCGGTCCGCTATTGATCAAAAGCGATCTGGATTTGGTTGAAAGTGGAATGTTGTTACTCAGGAGCGAGGCTGATAAACCCAAATGTGAAATGATAAGCTCAAAAGCAATGCGAAATGATAAGGCTCAGAAGCGATGCAAAAAATCAATAGGCGACTGATTATGGCTCATAAGCGACTCAGATCTGTAAAAAATAAGATATAAATAGAAAAAACCCTAATTTGTAGAAGGCGATCTAGACAGCTAAAGTGATCACTGTTAGGTTAAAAACGATGCAAATCATGACATAAGTGACCACTGTTAGCACAAAAGTGCTATAAAAAAGATTGTAAGTGACTACTGTTCACTCATAAGTGACCCAAAAAATGCTGAAAGCATCTGGTTTCGGCTTGAAAGCGATGCATATGTTAAGGAAGCGATTGGTTTTTGCTCAGAAGCGACTGAAACTTGCTGTAAGCACTCAGAAAATCTGATCTTCACAAAAAACAACTTCAAACAACAAAGTTAATCAAGGACATGGGTCCCACCGGGCGTGCCAAAATGTGATTGGTAAAAATCAGGTCAGTAAGATCAAGCATTACAAATGAAACCCTAATCCTACAATCATCAAGGAATTGAATCCAAATGAAATCAAAAGCATGCAATTCAAGAACAATGGCACCTAGATTGTATGATTCCTTGTAGGAGATGTGGATTTCTTCTTCAACAATGAACAATTATGAAGATCAAAGCTGCCATGATGGATTGATGATAATGATAATAAGCTCAATGGATTCTAAAATGCTCAATATGCTCAAGATGATTATGTAGACGCTATGAGAATGCTGGATATCTTGTAGGTGGGAATGAGAGGGTGTTTATATAGAACTCAACCAAAATCAATCAACGATAGAGATTTGGTGGCTATGTGAATGGCTAGGATGAATTGATAGTCATAAGTGAATGTGTAGATGACAAGTGGAGGAAAGATAGGGCTTATGTGTGACCATGTACATAAAAAGTACTACATGTTAAAGATATTAAATAAAAGATGTAGTACCACATATCTTTTTAAATAAAAGAGGCACACATGTTGGCTCATGAAGATAAATGATAAGAGGAATTAATTAAATAAATAGTGAGATTATGAAAGAAATTTTAATTAAATAAATAAAATTTATTTAATTAAAATAGATAGAATGAAGATAACTAAATAATTAAAGATTATTTAATTATAGATTAGAAGAAAATAGAAGAAATAGATAATGAATTAATTAAATAAATATAAATTTATTTAATTAATAGAAGAAATAGGTGTTTGCTCAAGTGTGTTAGACAAATGCAGATGCTAGGTAATGCAATATTTGATACTAATGATAATTAGGTCAATTTTGGGTGTCTACTATATATATATAGGGGGTGCCAGCTTGGCTGTCAAGGGATGTGGCAAAATTTTTTTTTACGACTTAGACACTGCTGACATGGACCCATCGCTCAACATCGCCCTACCCACCATCGGTCCCTCTCCCTTACATAGGTTTCCTATACATAAGTTTCGTATCTAGATATAGTTTCCTATACTAGGTTGTCACATACTATACCCACCATATGTCATATGTCACATACTAAAGAGCCCCAGACCTGGTATAGAATTTACATCAACCTAATTAGATGTATGCTTTGTTTGTTCTTCAATTAAAGTGACTGTAAATATTGACCCCTCTCCCTTACAGCCAACTGTGATAGTCCTAGTTGATAGGTTCCTTCATGCATTTAGATATGGTTTTTGAAGCCATCTATTTCACAGATTATTCATGCTATATTATAGTTTTCTTTGACCATTAATTATAGTTTAGACTAGTTCATATGGGGAGACTTGATATACCTAAAGCATTTTCAGTGTTAAGTTATGTTGCAATTATCCACAAATCAGTTTGATATGTAGACTACACCATAGCTTAACCGAAAATGCCTTTGGATAATCAAGTCTCCCAAATGCTACTACCTCATACTATCTTAGGTTTCTTCATGTTTAACTTTAGGTATTTGAATGGTTTCTTCATGTAGTCAAGTTCCCTAGTAGAATGTAGTCCTATTTGATAGGTTCCTTCATGCATTTAGATTTGGTTTTTGAAGCCATTTATTTCAAAACTTATTCATGGGTATAGGAGTTGACCAAAGTAAGGCCAGGTGTACTATGCTTAATTAGATGTATGCTTTGTTTGTTCTTCAATTACTATAACATGTATGGTAACCATTTATGAAACAATATTATGAAACATTTACATAACTTGAAATAACAGTATGATAGAAATATTTCAAACCCTTTCTTGTATCATACTGCTCTTTCAAGTTATTTCATATTGTTGTTTTAAGATTTATCTATATCATACTGTTGTTTCACGTTTATATATATATATATATATATATATATATATATATATATATATATATATATATATATATATATATTTGTATCATTATGTTGATTGAGGAAGGGTTTAACATGATAAGTCAAGTGTTTATAAGAGGTAGAATTGGGGATATGATAGTATACCATCGATTGCTTGTTTCATTGCACACATACCCTTGATCATTTGCAATCAACTCAATTAGATGCATGGTTAGTTTGTTCTTCAATTACAATCACTCTTACATGTATGGATTTGTTGTTTCAGTTTATATCATTCTTTTAATTGTAAGAGTTAGAATTGTATGTTGTTTACTAATCACTGAGTTGGTTCAATACAGAGGAAGAATAAAGTGACAACAAATTCCATGTGACCTGTAACAAAGCAACCTCTAACAAAGCAGAGGCGGACAAATGTGCCTGCACACAAGAGAGGTGTGCATCTACCACATAGCAATGAGGAGGACGTAGTGATTCCTCTTCAACAACCAACTGAATCTATACACCAAGTTAAACCATCTGTAACAACTAAAAAGGTTGTAGTGCGGCGGGAACGAACCATAGATGACATGGAACATGCCCTTGAAGGTGTTGAACACAACAGCATGTCAACAAGAGGGGCAGCCAAAAAGTGTGGTCTTCCAACTACAACATTATCAAATTGGGTGGGTGGTGTCACCACTACAAAAAGGAAAGGGCCCCCAATAGTCCTAAATGATGAGGAAGAGGCATTGGTTGTCCAATGGTGCAAGGAGATGACTGCAATTGGCCACGGTTTGGAGATTGTCAATCTCAAAGCAGAAGTGGCCCAAATATGCCAAACGAGGCCTAATCCCTTCAAAGATGGCCTTCCCGGCAAGTCTTGGTGGACGAGGTTCAAAAGAAGGCATCCTGATCTGTGTTTGAGAATAGCCCAAGGGCAAGATAGAGACCGTGCTGTGAATCTTAGGTCTGAAGTTGTAACTCCATTCTACGAAGCATTGGAGAAGACATACGCAGTCAGGAATTATGGACCCCAAAGGATTTGGAACTGCGACGAGACAAGGCTGCAAGCTGGGTAGAATGGTAATATGAAGGTGCTTGCCAAAAAGGGTAATAGAAGTGTTGCATATATCATCCCTAAGAGTTGGGAGTGGATCACAATTTTGGCATGTGTAAAGGTTGCAGGTCAGAAAATTCCAGGCTTGTACTTGTTCAAAAGCAAATATCATGTGCACAACTACATAGCCAACTATGAGCCAGGAGCATTAATGGTTGTTTAGTCTCATGCATGGATGACCAAAGAGCTTTTTGTGAAATGGTTGAGATTTGTTTCTATGCAAGTACCTGGGGGTTGCTCGCCCAGCCATAAACACCTCCTCATATTTGATGGCCATGGCAGTCATGTAGCCTTTTCTACCATTTTCGAAGCAAGGGAACTTGGTATTGACTTGTTTACCCTACTAGCCCACACATCACAGAGGCTGGAGACTCTTGATGTGAGTGTTTTCTCCTCTTTCAAATCTCATTTCAAAAAGGAAAGAATAGAATGGACTAGTAGACATCCAAATTTGGAGATAAGAAGGGCAGAATTGGCTACACTTGGCAGCCTAGCTTTTCAAAAGGCTTTAATAGTTTCAAACATAACAGCTAGGTTCAAGAGGACATGTATTTGGCTTCTTTATCCAAATGCATTAGACAATGACATGAGGGTTAGTGTGACTTTTCAGTTTGCTACCCCCGAGGAAGCATCAGCTGTTGAAAACATTCTAAGCCTATCTAGCAATGGTTTGCTAGTGAATGAGGGTGATTGTACAGATGGAACAATAGTACTTAGAGACCACCAAAGCCCACTTGAAGCAACCGAATATGCAAGCCACCGAAGTCCTCCACAAAATTTAAGTTTTTTAGACCAATAATCACCACCAACAATAGTTTTGGGAGAGCTAAATAGTATTGGAGACATTTCTCTTTTCCTACCAACTCCACCTGAGGTGCCCTCCTGGTTGTTAGAGGGTTCTGCTAATCTTGGTTGTGATCTTCATGTGGACATAGAGCAAAGTCTTACAATGCCATCTCCACCACACATCATGGGTCCAAATAGTATAGTTCATTTCTATATTGATTGGGGAGGTAATGAAGTTGATCAGTTAGGAGATGAATTGGATGATACAACTATTGAGGAGTAGGAAACAAATAACGAGGATTTGATGGAGCCTTTGGGAGGCCAAACAACTTCACAAATCTCAAAATTCTTGAAGCTACCAGTTTATGTAGGCAAATACAAGTCTAATAAGGTAGCTAACTGTGGGATTAAACTGTTAAGAGGATCCCAACTCCTGATCGCTGATGACTACATTGCCTTGCTAACTGAGCAAGAGGATAGGAAGAAGGAACTCCTAGAACTGAAAAAGAGGAAGAAAGAACAAAATGAAGAGCGCAGGATAGAAAGGATTGCAACATTGGAGGTCAAGACTCTAATAAGAATTGAAAAGGAAAAGCAACGAGTAGCAGTAGAGGTTGAAAAGGAAAAGCAACGAGCAGTAGTAGAGGTTGAAAAAGAGCTATAAAAGAAGGAGAAGGAGAAAAAAAAGGAGTAGCAAAAGATAGTAAAGGAAGCTGCAAAAAGAGAAAAATAATTGGAGAAGGCATGAAAAGAGGCTACAAGGGAAAGGCGACTCAGCAACCCTCTAAATCCCTTGCTTGACCATCATAGGATATTCATAGATTTTGTATCTATTCAATGTCCCCAATATTGTCCATCACCTACCCAAAGTATTAGCCAACCATTACAGAGTTGGAGTCCTTCTAATTCACAGTCCTATTTGTTGATAACTGAGAGGGGGGTGAATTAGTTATCTTAATTATTTCAGCTTTGTGAACTTTCTTAACAATTAATGTAGCATCAATTCAAATAAGCAAAAATAACCATGAAATGGAAATACACATGACACTATATTTTTGACGTGGAAACCTTGTTAAGGGAGAAAACCATGGGGTGATTAACCCAAGATTGAATTCTCTGTTAGAAGAATAGAAATACAGAATGGCACTTGCCAATTAGGGCTTACTGCCCGAGCTCACTGCTCACAAGAGGCTTACTGCCTACAAGAGACTCACTGTCTACAAGTTGTAAGAAGAATAACAAGATCCTTGAACTAATGAGAAGCATCCACATATGCTAAGGTTCAGTTCCGGTTAGGCTCAATACACTGATCTGCTGCACTTCATCCTTCCTCTTCTTTGGTGTTGTTGACCTGTCACATACCGGACCTGTCTTACTTCTTTCACACTATTCTTCATCTTTTTCGCACACCACAACACAACTTTTTCCTTCATACCAAAATCAATCTGGTATATATATATATCTGCACCAAGGATTTCATCCACTTTCTAGTCAGCATCCAGAATAGTCAATATTTATCCAAATTCTGATCTGTCGGCTGAATCCTTACTTATCAAGTGATGTGTATCAAGGAGATGCTTATAGAAGTCATTTAACATGTCAACCAAGCATGGATGATACCTTAAGAACCGTGATCACCATTAACAACTGATCCGGATTGAGGTCTGATACTCTGTCAGTCAGTTCTTCTTCTGTCAACTCTGCCAAACCAGACCTCAATACTTAGATGCTCATGTCTCTTCACTCTTTCATCACCGGAGGCTCAATCCATGGAATCTATCAGTCAATGTATTCCTCTTGACTTCCCCAAGTCCGCACTTTACAAAGATACTTCCTCTAAGAGTATCTAGACCTGATTGTCAAACCTTGCTGCATACTCTGTTCTTGCTTACCGGACCAAAGTATCCTTCAATCTGACTTCCGGTAAAGATACATCATGTCCTGTGGATGTGTGGAATGTTCTTTGTTGCCATCAATGACAACACCAATGAAGCCACACAGTGTCTTTTGCCAACAATCTCCCCCTTTGGCATTGATGGCAACACTTAGTGAAAAATAACTAAGTGTTATACTAAACTCCCCCTTGGTTGATGCTCTGTTCTATTGTACACTTTGCCAGAGCTCCCCCTTAGCTGGAGTCCACATTTTTCACTGTTCTTCACTTCCCCTCTGACATCAATGGCAAAGGGTAGGGTCCGCACACCAAAATTTTCAAAAAAAATAATCTATACTTAGTCGCATAAGTATATATACATGCTATACTTACATATACTGAAGTATATCTGTAAAAGATGTCTTCAACTGGGCAAATTTTGTTGCCCAACTCTATTTCATCTTGTCCAAATGCTTCTACCCTCTTAAGATCTGTCGGATCACTAGTTCAGGCTGTGGTCTGGGCATCAGTTAGGGCCTCTAGTTTAGGGATATTCATCCCTCTAAGTTCACCCATCCTGCTTAATATGTTCTTCCTCTCCTTCTCAAGTTTCTTAATCTCATTCATGACTATAATAGTTTGACATTCCTGGTTTGTTATGGATACAGTGAGAGGATCAAAATTCTAAGAGATGCTTGACAGTTTATCCTCTTGTTCTTTCACTTTCTTCTCAATATCCTTTGTTGATTTAGTCCAAGATATACAAAATTTATATACTTCTCCTCCATCCTTAAGAGCATTTTATAAGCTCTTTATCCCAATATCCATATTTCTCCTATCATTGGTTATAAAGCCTTGTAACTCGGAGAATCTCTTATCCAAAAACTCTTTTCTGACTTTCTCTTCTACTACTTTCTCTAAAGAATCAAAATGTGTATTAATAGAATTTACAAGAGACTTTAGATTACCGGATGTGGATGCTGTAGGATCCTTTTGGAAGGATGGCATGATCTTTTCCAGTACACCGGATGTAGTTTCTAAGAGCTCATAGACTTCAGCATTTTTTCTTTTGCCTTTGCTTGAGTGAAGGAAGCTAGTTTCATGGTTTGGACCGGAGAGAGGGAATCAAAATTGAATGGACCTTGAAGCAATTTCGGTTCATCAAATTCCATCATTTCTTTGGTTAAGAACTCTTTGACTACTTTTGCTGTGTCTCTTACCGCAGATAGAATTTTCTCTCCTCCTGCATCCTTACCACTATCATCTGTGGGCTTCTCTGTTGGAGTTTTCTCTCCTACTGCAGCCTTGCTACTGTCATCTTCTTTCTCTTTTGCTTCTTGACTGATCTTCTCTTGTACTCTTTCTTTTTCTTTGAATCTAGAGTCTATAGGGGAAACTAGAGGAGAGATGTTTGCTTGATTATGGATCTCTTCTTCCGGAGTAGAGGAATCTAAGTCCTTACCTTTTTGTTCACTTGTCTCCTTTACCTCTTCGACCACTGTCTCAGTAGATTTTTCTTTGTCGTCCATGGCAGAGGGTTCATCACTTATGTCCTCTATGATAGGAATGTTGAATCTTTTGTAGGCATTTTAGAGGATTTCTTCAGTTTCTTTAGCTATTTTGTTAGTTTCTCCAAGCATAAGCTGATTCATTCTAGCTTTGCTCCAGAACTCATCCTTGCAATCTTTGAAAATCATATTCATTTGTTTCTGAGTGATTAAGGGATAGAGCTGAATAGCTATTTGTTCCCTGATCTCAAGGTCCTTGGCCTTGGCATTGTTCTTCCTGATTTCTAGTTCTTTCTCTAGGCTCTTTGGAATTAGAGATATAATCTCAATGAATGCTTTATTATAAATGTTAAGGTACCTGACTGTGGCTTCTTGCAAGATCTTCTGATCAGCCTCACTGTAGTCGTCATAAAATCCAGTCATTGGTTTCAAGTTCCCATCCACGGTGACTGATTTGATTACATCATCAATGGACAGAGTGGGCCTTTCAACAAACTCTTCTGCCATCTCTTCCTTGTCTTCACCAGTAGAGGGTTCACTAGATACTTTCTTCTTTTTCCTCATTTTCATTACCTCCTCATCTGATTTTGTCTCTTCTTCATCCTTTTGGCTTGTGTAAGACCTTGTTGCCTTTTTCTTGGTTCTCTTCTCTCCTTTTCCAAATGATTTTGCTTCCGGTTTTGTTGCCTTTGAGCTCTTTGCAGTGGAGGGTGCAGAGGTCTTAGAGGATCTGGTCCAGGAGGGGACTTCCATTGGAGTACCTTCTTTTTCTGCTTTTTCTTTTTCTTTCTCTGCCCTTTCTGTCTTTTCTCTATTTGCATCAAGTGCTTCTTTTGAAATTCCATGCCTCTTGGCAAGCTCTTCTACTTCCCTCCTCACTTTTCTTTTTATTTCTGGTTGTCTTAACTCCACGTGGATCTTCACACTTAATTCTTCAAAGGTTCCAAACCTTTCTGCCTTGGAATCCTTGGGCTGACTTAGCATGTGCTGAACATGCAGCTCCACAATTTTCTCATCCACTTCATACCCCATAGGCATGATCCACACTGTTCTTGGTTCCACTGCCTCCATTAGGCACTGATCAGTTTCTACCATAAAGCATATTGTATCTTTATATTTTTCAACTAAAGATTGGGGGATTCTCTCTCTTGCTTGCATCATGCTCTAAAAATTCTTGAAATAGCCCCAGAGAGCTGTATTCTGTGCCTTGGCATCACCAAGCCCATGTATATAATCTCTGATTTGAATGGATACTAGTCTATCATTCTGCCATACCCAGCCACTGGATCTGGGAAGCTCATTCATGTAATAAAAGAATAGGCAGAGTATCAAACCACCGTATTTGAAAGAGTTCTTCTTATCCTTCTTTATCTTCTGCAGATTCTCCAAGAGTTAGCTCAAAAGGAGCTCACAAAGATCATAGTCTCCATTCTTCCTCAACATTTCATAAGCAGTATATATAGCAGTTCTAGATATTGAATTCTCCCTGCTGGAGTGATATATCTTATATCCAATTATCATTGATACAAACTTGATATCCGGATCTGTGATATCCTCAATAGTCATTGCTCTTTTATCAAACTTTGATCTGGTAGCCTCACTGACAATATGGTTTTTGACAGATTTGAGTGTAGGTATTCCACCGGTTGAGTGTAATCCGATTACTACCCTAATGGCATCCTTAGTGATCTTCAATGGCCTGCTCAACCACATGAAGTTGTCATGCATTCTACTCAAGATATACCGGACCCATTCATCTTCCGGAAAACAAGGGAAATGAATGCATTGTACAAATGTTTGTCTCGGATAGCTTTATACTGGGTTTTGAGTTCGAATGAGTCATCTATCAAATGCTAGTGATAGATATCGACCAGTTTAGATTCCCCAAATTCTTCAATACTCTCATGAATATATGCCCTAACATCTTCTACATGCAGAACCCCATGTGGAATGCTTGAAAAGGCGCCTAGGGGATCAACTTCTAGGGATTTATGTGGATGCTTCTTAAATTTAGGGTGAGGCCTATCAGAAATCTTCACCACATTCAGAGTAGCCATCTTTCAAAGATTTGTAGAGAGATATTTAAGAACGGAAAATACCTTTTACGCTTCTAGGTTTTACGGAGTGATCTGGATCGATTGCTGGATGAATCGACTTCTACAGAAGATCTTTGATGGGCTTGAGGAAATTTGTTGCAGAGCTCCTTTTCACTTCTTCTTGAATGCAGAATGAACAAATGTTTAATACGAAAAACCCTTATATTGCTCCGCAAACCCTAATACCATGCTGCAATAAATGCTCAACTTAAGTCATTCTAGTTTGCCTTGTTTTCCTTATTCGGATGACTTGATGAACCAAAACAATCTTGTTCTAAACATCTTGCGGATCTTCCATATCTTAACCATAGTTTATTTGGATGTTTCTCTGAGAATCCTTTAATCCACAACTCTCCTTGTGCCAATTCCAGCACCAATTAACTGGCTGGGGGAAAAAATGTTTTTCCTTGTGTCTCCCCCTGAGCCAGAGCTCATTTTTTAATTTCCGGAAGGAATATCAGCACCAGATTCTGGTGTGGATCCATCCTCTACATTTTATGTACTTCTCTTCACCCAAATTTTGTTCATCTCACTTTTAACTTCATCCGTATTTACTTTTCCTTTTCCTTTGTCTTGATTCTGATTATGATGCACCAGACCCCTTTTGTCCTAGTTTCTTGCTTCTACAGAATTTGGCAATATGACCAGATCTATTGTAATTGTGGCAAACAACATTTCTTTACATATTTGAATAAAATCCTCTTGATCTACATTGATTATCCATATGTCCCATTCTATTGCATGCAAAGAATCTACCATTGAATGAATTGTTCATTTGCATATTTCTACATTCATGAGATTTGTGACCATACCTTTTGTAGTTGAAACACTGTCCGGAGAAGGATGTATTAGTCTAATTTATTCTCTTTCTGCACTGACTACCTTTATGACCAAAGTTATTGTAGTTGTGGTAGTATCCATTGAAGGATGGATATCTTTGAGTATTAGGTTGCCTTACCGGAGGTCTTCTAGGCCTGTTCCTTGGATTTTCTGATCCAAAATTCTTCTGACCGGATCTGGAGCTTTCACCTTTCTCATATCCCAAGCCACGCTTGTCATCTACCTTCTTTTGGATTTCAAGAAGAACTTCAAGTTGAGCAGAACTTATCTTGAATTTCTCTTTGTATTCATTGCTGTTTGAAGATCCTTTTTAAGAGTGTCAGTTTGATCCTCAAGTTTTTCTTCATTATCTCTAGCATCTTCAAGATCAGATTCTAGATGCCTAATTATTCTATCCATTTTGTGGCAGTCTTCTGAATTCTCCTTGAGGGATTGTCTTAGATCATCTTCAAATTTTCTTTTCTCTTCAATTTCTTGGGTGAATTTCATAACTGCTGATTCCATTTCATGTCTTACCATAATGACCTATTTTGATAACTTTTCACATAACTTGGTTTTCTCCTTCAGATCTTCGTTTGTACCATTGTCTTCATTTTGACTAGCCAATTGCTGGAGTAGATCTTTTCTCTTTTTCACAGAGATACTCAGTTTTCCTTTTAGTTCATTATGAAATCATCAACCTGTTTGAGTCTTTCCTTCAATTCACTGACTTCAGAGTTTGATTGCTCAAGATCATCTAGGGCAGATTGAAGTTGCTCCCTCAAACCATACACATCCATTTTAGTTCCCAGATCTTCCTCAAGTTGTTAGGCTCCTTTTGGAGGAACTTAGCTCTGATACTAATTGTTGATAACTGAGAGGGGGGGTGAATCAGTTATCTTAATTATTTCAGCTTTGTGAACTTTCTTAACAATTAATGCAGCATCAATTCAAATAAGCAAAAATAACCATGAAATGGAAATACACATGACACAATATTTTTGATGTGGAAACCCTGTTAAGGGAGAAAACCACGGGGTGATTAACCCAAGATTGAATTCTCTGTTAGAAGAATAGAAATACAGAATGGCACTTGCCAATTAGGGTTTACTACCCGAGCACACTGCTCACAAGAGGCTCACTGTCTACAAGTTGTAAGAAGAATAATAAGATCCTTGAACTGATGAGAAGCATCCACATATGCTGAGGTTCAGTTCCGGTTAGGCTCAATACACTGATCTGCTGCACTTCATCCTTCCTCTTCTTTGGTGCTATTGACCTGTCACATACCGGACCTGTCTTACTTCTTTCACACTATTCTTCAGCTTTTCTGTACACCACAACACCCAACTTTTTCCTTCATACCAAAATCAATCTGGTATATATATATCTGCACCAAGGATTTCATCCACTTTCTAGTCAGCATCCAGAATAGTCAATATTTATCCAAATTCTAATCTGTCAGCTGAATCCTTACTTATCAAGTGATGCGTATCAAGGAGATGCTTATAGAAGTCATCTAACATGTTGACCAAGCATGGATGATACCTTAAGAACCTTGATCACCATTAACAACTCATCCGGATTGAGGTCTGATACTCTGTCGGTCAGTTCTTCTTCTGTCAACTCTGCCAAACCGGACCTCAATACTTAGATGCTCATGTCTCTTCACTCTTTCATCATCAGAGGCTCAATCCCTGGAATCTATCAGTCAATGTATTCCTCTTGACATCCCCAAGTCTGCACTTTACAAAGATACTTCCTCTAAGAGTATCCGGACCTGACTGTCAGACCTTGTTGCATACTCTGTTCTTGCTTACCGGACCAAAGTATCCTTCAATCCGACTTCCGGTAAAGATACATCATGTCTTACGGATGTGTGGAATGTTCTTTGTTGCCATCAATGACAACACCAATGAAGCCACACAGTGTCTTTTGCCAACACTATCCACCCTCACCTACCCCAAGCATAACTCAACCAGATCAATTTTCAAATTTCAATTTTCCTACCTTTTTTGATTGATTAGAATGTTATGTGTGAACTTTTTTGTCTTGAAGGCGTGAAGGTTTTGAAGGTTTTGTCATGAAGGTTTTGAACTTTTTTGCTTGAATGTTTGTATCTTGAAACAACAGTATGATTTGAATACAAACAACATATTCCATCATGTTACAATCAATGACTGTTAGTGTTACTTTACTTGAAGAGCCAACAAGGCATACATCTAATAATGTTGTATCAGAAAGAGTTAGCCATTATCACAGTTAGCAGTAAGGGAGAGGGGCCGATAATTACAGTCACTATAATTGAAAAACAAAAAAAACATACATCTAATTAAGTTGAATGTAATAAATATATCTGTTTCTATCTATCTCTACAATATATATAAATGTATATATACATATCCTTATGTATATACATATGCATATGCATATGCATATGCTTATGCATATATGCAATATGCATATGATATGCATATATATATATATGCATCTGCATATGCATATATATATGCATCTGCATATTGCGCGCGCGCACACACACACACATATATATTTGCATGAAAACCAGTGATATACATTGATATACAGTGAAAGGAGTCTTAAGTTAATAGGAATGAGCCCTTCATTTGCAATAAGGGTGAAAGTAATTGAAGAACAAACTAACCATGCATCTGAATAAGTTGATTTCAAATGATCAAGGGTGTGTGTGCAATGAAACAAAAAATGCATGGTATACTATCACATCCCCAATTCTAACTCTTACAATTAAAAGAATGATACAAATTGAAACAAAAAATTCATACATGTAAGAGTGATTGTAATTGAAGAAAAAACTAACCATGCATCTTATTAAGTTGTTTGCAAATGATCAAGGGTGTGTGTGCAATGAAAAAAAATGCATGTTATACTATCACATCCCCAATTCTACCTCTTACAAAACAAAAATATTGATACAAACTGAAACAACAAATTCATACATGTAAGAGTGAGTGTAATTGAAGAACATACTAACCATGCATGTAATTGAGTTGATTGCAAATGATCAAGGGTGTGTATGCAATGAAACAAAAAATGCATGTTATACTATCATATCCCCAATTCTAATTGTTAGAAAAAAAAGAATGATACAAACTGAAACAACAAATTCATAAATGTAAGAGTGAGAAATTGAAGAACAAACTAACCATGCATGTAATTGAGTTGATTGCAAATGATCAAGGGTGTGTGTGAGATGAATCAAAAAATGCTTGTTATACTGTCATATCCCCAATTTTAACTGTTAGAAAAAAAAGAATGATACAAACTAAAACAACAAATTCATACATGTAAGAGTGAGAGTAATTGAAGAACAAAATAACCATACATGTAATTGAGTTGATTGCAAATGATCAAGGGTGTGTGTGAGATGAATTAAAAAATGCATGTTATATTGTCATATTCCCAATTCTAACTGTTAGAAAAAAAAGAATGATACAAACTGAAACAACAAATTCATACATGTAAGAGTGAGAGTATTGGAACACTATCATACACTCCATAGTTGAGGGTGCCATGCACCTATCTTTTGGCCGAGTATGTATGTATGTATGTATGTATTTATGTATGATTGGTTTCCATACATACATACATACATCATAGTAAAATTTAATGTATGTATGTTACATATGAATGCCATATGTGTGTATGTATGTATGTATGTATGTATGTATGTGTGTATACGATACATACATATTAGTATAATGTTTATTAATATATTAATTTGTTAAATATTATATTAATATGTTATTATTAAGAATAATTTAATGTTATGTCAATTAAAGAACTAAAATGATTATGAAATTGACGAAATTTATAGAAATAATTTGTTAAATATCCTGCTTAAAATGATTACCAAATTGACCATAAAAATCCTATATATGCATATGAACTATTCACAAGAATTCAACCATTCCGATTGAGACGATTCTTCTATAGACAAGGCTGAGAGGATGATGGGGGGTTGGAATTGTTGAGCGAGGGGTTCATGACAGTGGTGCAAATAGTCGGCAAAAGTATAGGTGCATGAAACTCTTAACAGTCAATCTGTTGAAACCCTTCAATGGTATGTATATGTATACACACAGTCGGCCAAAGTATAGGTGCATGAAACCCTTAACAGACAATGCAGTATGTAAAAAGTGTTTAATAGCTTCGAATACTATCACTATACATATACAACTTGCAGAGGTACATAAATGAAAAGAAAGGGCTATATTATGGCCGACTGTGTGTATATGTGTGTACATACACAAATACATTTGCATATACACACACACAGTCGGCCATATATAATCATATATATATCTACATACTCACATATACACACAGTCGACCAAAACATAGGTGCAATATTGCTACAAAATAACATTTGTTCACCATTTCTCTGAGTATATTTATATTATATATACACAGAAGTGGCCATGATAAAGCTACAATAAAGTGTCATTAAATGAGCATATCATTACTTGTACACTGAAGCTATTTACACAAAAAAAGATTGAATGAAAAAATGAAAAAAATCTCAGAATGGGTAGTTTCTGCCTGTGTGAGGTTGGAACACAACCTCACATGTGTAACCAGAAGGTAAATGGTTTCCTTATGCCAAATGTGGTGTTGATAAACACCAAAAGCTTGAGAAATGTATCACTAGTATTCACCCATGGCCTCACCACTGTTAGCCTCCATCCGAACTAGGACTGGTCCTCAATGCAATCGCTCCAAATGCAAATTGTTCTCATGAATGGAGTATTCCTAAAGCTAAAACAAGACTAAGTGAATGGTGCGCATGCCGAGGTGGTAGGCATTAAGATCATCGGTGGTAGGATGTTGGGCAGTTAATGCACATTAATTGGTAGTAAAATGAGCTAGTATTTGCGTGATGCCAACCCACGAAGGGACCCTACACATGTCCAATATTGGTTGATGACACATTTTAGCAATTTTTTGGCAGTTTTTGAAAAACGCATCGTAAACATTAATAAATGTGCTTAAAAAATGCCAGGAAAAAAATGGGGGGGGTGCCAGCTCGACTGTCAAGGGACGTGGCAAAAAAAATAATCCGACTCGGACGCTGCTGACATGGACCCCTTGCTCAACATCGCCCTACCCACCATTGGTCTCTCTCCCTTATATTCCAATTTTTCCTCCCTTTTCTATCTAAGAGTAGGGGAAAGGGGCCAGTAGCCACCCAACCTAACTTTGCGCGACGTTCATAGTTCCAGTCAATAGGTTGCCAACGCCGTGTGGAAAACACTCATACTAACGTGCCTATAGGTCAATAGTCTGCCATAGCCGTGTGGAAGTATTGAATGCCCCCAAAGACTTTCAAACGGGAAAGACTGATAAGACTTGTCAACTGTCAGACAGACAACATTGTGTGGTCGAGATCCTTTCAATCTCCCTCAGGGAACGGCGTAATTATTGCAATTGAGGGGAGGTCTTGCATCATCATAATTAACTCTTGTGGTTGCAACGTGCATGGTACTCTGCGTTTCTTCCAAGCGGTTTCCTATGCAAACACAGGTCCTTCTTATCTTTATCTCAACTCCCTCTCCTCTTACAAATACTCCGCATTTCACCTGCTCAGCAACAAGCTTGCTTTCATTGCTTTATTTTAGTTCAATCTAATTTCATGGCATCTACTTCTGTTGAGATTACAAATGCTTTTGAACAAGTTGCATCTACTTTTGGTAGATCCAGAATGCCACACAAAAAGCTGCCCTACAATGTGTTTATTAATCATCGTGGCCATGATGTCAAACACACACTCACAGCCACTCTCTACAAAACCCTCACTGCCATGGGATTGAGGGTTTCTCTTAATAAAGAAGAGCTTCAATTTGGGGATTTCTTGCCTACAGAAATAGAAGAGGCAATGCGCAGTGCATCGCTTCATATAGCTATATTTTCCCAAACTTATGCACAATCCCCATGGTGTTTGGCCGAGCTTTCATTTATGCTCAAAACTGGCACCCCAATTGTTCCTGTTTTCTACCATGTTCAACCTGATGATGTCCGATATGCAAAAGGAGTCTATGCTGATTCATTTTCCTGGCATCAAGAAAATGGTAGACAGACCTTAGAAAAGCTTGAGGAGTGGAAGAATGCGCTCAAGAATATTTCATATAATCTCGGTGCCATTATTCATAATGAAGAGTGAGTACCAAATACTCTGTTTCTAGCACCTATCTTAAATTATCAATCATCTTCTGCATTTGGTGTATTTTTTTATCTCTTTATTTTTGGTACACGTCATGTTAAGCTATTTTTGTTCTGTTTTGTTTTGTTGTTGTTGTATATGTTTAGTGACGAGGGGGACCTGCTCAAGAATATTGTTAGTTGTGTTTTGAAAGTAATAAAAATGTGCCATTTGTGGTTGCCGCCCATCCCATTGGTTTGGATGATGCACTCATAGACTTTGAAAGGACAACGCTTCAATCTGCAGAAACCCATGGCCCTGTGCAAATTGTGGGAATGTAGGGCATGGGGGGCTCTGGCAAAACCACATTTGCCAAACATTTATATAAAAATAAATCCAAAAGTATGGAAAAGTCTAGTTTTCTATTAGATGTTAGAGACATTGCTTCCAAAAGTGTGTTGCATAATAAACAGAAAAAACTTCTAGAGGACCTTGGTCTCCGAGGAGTCTCAATTGAGAATATTGAAGAAGGGAAGGGGATTCTTGCTAGCCATTTGAGATCTGTTCAGGTGCTCATCATTCTGGATGATGTAGATAATGTAGACCAACTGGATGCTCTAGTGCCCAAAAAAGATAATCTTAGAGGCTTTAACGATATACTTTTCAGGAGTGGAATCCTTACCAGAATCAGCTAGTCAACTAATTAATCTTCAAAGGCTTCATGTACGGTGGTGCTCGCTCAGTAATTTGGATCTCAGGGCAGGGTTGTTTCCTTGTTTAAAAGAATAAGCATTTTCATTGAAACAAGAATCTACCACTTGGTCTTGAAGCAGAGAAACACAAAATTGTTCATTCACTATTACCCTAGATGAGGGTTTTGACAGTCTACAACAGTTTTTGGAAAAATGACCACAACTTGCTAATTTCTACATGAAATTGAATGGTACAAGATGCAATGGAAAGTAGATTCAACATTCTTTCACCTCAGGTTGATCTCAAGCCCTGAAACGTCCGTACCAGGCCGTACTGTTCAATGGAACAGAAAAAAATAGTTAATTTTCATAAAAATGGGGTAGTTTGCATTATAACTTCACCAAATGATGTTCCCCCCCTTTGTTCGAGTCTTTAGAGGCCTTTTTAAAATTATTACAATCAAAATTAACCACCCAAATATCCACAACTATCTTTTGAATGCCAATGACCCTTCAACTTCCTCTAAAGACCACTTTTTCAACATTTTTATGCAACATGTTTTGACAATTTTGGCAATATCCTATCCTAAGACCCTTGATGACCTCAATACAACATAAATGGTCTCAAATAGACCTTATTCCAATAAAACATGACTTATTACATCACAATATCAACTTGTCACTACCTTACATGACACCAAGTGATTCAACTTTGACCAATTTGTTAGGTGCTCCTGCACCATTGATGATGACCATTTGGATAGTGGTTCTACTATGTGTTGGCCAATATGTGATGTCGGTATGCAACATGTGGGTAGATGCTAGATTAGTTGATGGAGCACTTGGTACTATGAAGAATATAGTTTATTGTCAAGGTACTTGACCACCAAAGTTGCCATTGTGTGAGTGTGCCTTGGGATGTTAACAACCCAAAGTTTGTCCCTCTTTCACCTATTACAAGAGGCAATCTACACAAATCTAATGCAGGAGCATCCATTTTCTCAAGAGTTTTGGTTTGCGTTGTCTCATTTTTGGTTTGCTTTCGGGTCTTTGCACCCAATTTTTTTTTGCTTGTTTGGTGTGTTTGTTGGTTTTTCTTTGTAGCTCCAAAAACTTGAGGCTTATTGTTCAACTTTTCCCTAAAATCATATGAACATTTGACATAGAGCTATTGTATAAGAGTTGGAAGAATGATAAAGGCGGTTAGGTTTTGTTTCTGTGGGAGGGAGTTAGTTTGTCCACAGTGGAGAGGTAGTTCCCAGGACAGGAAAGTCATTGGACAACAGGGAGTTAGTTTGTCCACAGTGGAGAGGTAGTTTCAAGGATAGGAAAGTCATTGGACAACAATCTTTGAACAGTAACCATGAGGTAAACTAGAAAAAAAAAGGGTAAAAGTAGAGGGTAGATAAAGAGATTGCAGAGGAAGATTGTGTTAATACAATGAAGGGACAATTTAAGTAGCAAGAGAAGGCTCGGGTCTAGGATGAAATCAGTCCCTCTATCTTATTTATAACCATATACATGCTTGTAATAGAGTAGTGGTAGAGAGACACCATTATTCTGGGTGTTGAAAAAACCCTCCACGAGGGCAGAAAGTGAAATCTTCTGATGTTATTTTGTTTTTCTAGACCATATAATTAAGCTATTTTCATTGGAAGGAACCATTTTTTAATGTAGTTTTAATCTCTAAGTAATAAAGATATGAATGGTTACCAATGTGTGAAAAATGGTAAAAGTAGAGGGCAGATAAAGAGATTGTAGAGGAAGATTGCGTTACTACAATGAAGGGACAATTTAAATAGCAAGAGAAGGCTCGGGTCTAGGATGAAATTAGTCCCTCTATCTTATTTATAACCATCTACATGCTTGTAATAGAGTAGTGGCAGAGAGACCATTATTCTGGGTGTTGAAAAAACCCTCCATGAGGGCAGAAAGTGAAATCTTTTGATGTTATTTTGTTTTTCCATTACCATATAATTAAGCTATTTTCATTGGAAGGAACCATTTTTTATGTAGTTTTAATCTCTGAGTAATAAAGATATGAATGATAACCAATGTATGAAATGTTGTAACAAGTATTCATCTCCATTTAGAAAATATACATGATATATAATCATTGCTGCCACTATTTTTATGACAGAAAGAAGCCAACGTCGGAAGATAGGCATTGATAAAATTGTTTCAAAGGGGCAGAAAGAACTTGAACTGGGAGTGAATTAGGTCCCCAAAGTGACCATGCTGAATTGTTCTCAGTTTTGATCTATCTTAAATGGTTTATTATGTCCTATGTATTCTCAAATTCCTCTTCAACTAGTGCTTATTAGGTGGAAGAAAAGACCATTAGCTAAACCATTGTGAGTTATGATAGACTGAAAAGACACCGATAGGGATTGTTCTTTTTGTTGAGTTTGGATCAATTAAACTCAGAAGTCTTTGTATTGTTTGTGTAAGCCCCATTTGATCTGATTTGCTGACTGTCCCAAGAGGATAGTGTGCTCTAAATCAGTTGCCCACTCAAACAGAGTGGAGTATTGAACTATAGTACTAAGGTGAGTACCACTACCACCATTTTTGGTATCAAACCCAAGTTCTGATTGGGCAGAGGAAGAGATAGAACAAGAGAAGATTGGGCAAGATGCCACCCAGAAGAATGCCAAGAGGAGGAGGTCGAGGAGGTATCAGAAGAGGCATAGATGAAGGGGTTCTTGAGTTGTTGCAGAACCTAATAGCAAGAATAGATGCCATGGAGCAGGCACAGAGGAGAGGAATACCCGTTGGAGATGTGAGTGAGAACGAAGAAGAGGAGCAGCAAGCCAAAGGAGAGGTGGTTCAAGAAGAAGAACGCCATGGAGTTGAGATGAGACTACTGAGAGTCGTAATGGGGGTTGGAACCAAGCCCAAGATAGAGGTTCCCACCTACTTAGGAAGCCTCAATGGAGAGGACCTTATTGATTGGATCAATGAGCTTGACAAGTATTTTGAGTATGAAGAAGTGGCAAAGGAGAAAAGAGTCAAGTTTGCCTGTACAAGACTCAAAGGCCACACTGCTATGTGGCGGGATTACGTTTAGTGAGAAAGAAGAAAGAAGAACAAGGAGAAGATAACTTCTTGGGATAGGATGGTTGCCAAACTAAACTTGCCAAATTTCTTCCAGGAGACTATCAGACTAATCTGTTCAAAAGGTTAAAAAATCTAAAGAAGAAAGAGATGAGTGTGAAGGAATATACGGAAGAGTTCTACAAATTGGTAATTAGATCAGGCCATAGTGAAGAAGATATGGAGAAGGTTGCTAGGTACCTTAATGGATTGAGATACAGTTTGCGAGATGAGTTGAGTCTTGTGTCCCCTAGAACTCTTGAGGAAGCATATCAGTTTGCCATTAAGGTAGAGGAGAAGCTTATGAGAAAGCAAAACCAACAAGGAAGAGGTAGAGGAAGAGGAGCTAGAGGAAGACGACACCATTCTAATAGGGGAGAACAACACCATCAAGGTGGAGAGGCCAACACTTCTAGTGGACAAAACAATCCAGAGAGAGGAGGTTTCCAAAATAGAGGAGGAATACCATTTGGAAGAAGAGGATACCAAGGAAGAGGAAGAGGTTTCGTTGGTAAATGTTTTAAGTGTAACAAGTATGGCCACAAAGGTTGGGAATGTTCTGAGTTTCCACAACAAGGCCACAACAAGGCCTGAGAGAAGTAATCAAGTTGTGGAAGTAGAGCAAGAGAGTGTGGGATCACCTTCTCATCTCTTAGAAGAACTTGAGACAGGAGAGTTCTTGCTACTCAAAAGAGTATTGTTGAATCCATAAAATGAGAGTCAAGAACCTGTACAAAGGAGAGACTTATTCAAAACCAATTGCAAGGCTAAAGGTAGGTGCTGCAAATTTATTATAGATAGTGATAGTACTAATAATCTTGTGTCAATTGAAATGGTGGACAAACTAGGTCTTACTAGAATCAAACATCCTAGCCCATATCAAGTTTCTTGGCTGCAAAAAGGGCATCAGTTATTAGTAGATGAGCAAGCTTCAATAGAGTTTCAAATAGGTAGTTATAAGGATAATATTATGTGTGACATTATGCCCATGGATGTTTGCCATGTGCTTCTTGGTAGGCCATGACAATTTGACAGGAAAGCAATACATGATGATAGAAATAACACTTACACTTTTAAGAAGGATGGTAAAGAACACACATTGCTACCTTTGAAAGGAGAAGTCGACAATAAGAGCAGCACTGGTAGCAAGGTTATGTTGGTGAGTGGCAAAGAATTTTTACATGATTTGAAGAAGGAAGAAGTGAGTTATGCATTAGTACTAACAATCTACACACTTGTTGATTCCCTTGATTTAGCTTTGTTTGCTCTACCTTTTTATACTATATGAGACCGGTTATATTTAGAAATACCTTTGAAGGATTGTTGTTATGTCACAATGAAACATAATAGGTCAAGTCTACAACCATGGGGTTGATGTCGTGCCTACAGATGGCAAAGCAATAAAAGATATTGTCATAGATAAATTCTGCAAGTCTATGTGGGATGGTACTCTAGGGAGAAAGAAGAAATATTACCTTGAGGTGTTTAACCCCACTTGTGATCATTGACAAAAAAGCGTACATTGGGGCAGATATCCCTTGGAGAGCTAAGATTTTGATTGGTTAGTTTAGAACTAAATCTCATCGACTTCAATGTGAAACGGGAAGGTGGAAGAATCCTAAAGAAACTTGGGAAGAGAGAGTGTGTGATTTCTGCACTTCTAGGGTAGTGGAATCAGAAAAACACTTTATTTTGGAGTGTGATACTTACATGGACATTAGGGAAAAATATACGAGCATTCTGACAATGGTTTCTTGGCATGGTCTGTTTATGGAGGGGTCATTTGATAAGGTCGGAGAGCTCATTATATCTTTGAACAAAAGAAGAACTGAAAGGCAGAAACAAATTTATCAAGTTTGAGTGTCTCATATGCTATTTTAACCTCGTGAAAGTTAAAAGTTATTCTATTCTATTCTATAAGCCCCATCACCCCTCAAAATTTCTCACATCATAATTTCATTTTTGTGATTGCTTTTGGAAGACAACTGGCCCCTCTCCCTTACTACTTTTCAAAGATTGGGTTTATGTTCTGAATCTCAACAAGAAAATGAGGTATCTGTTTGTGTTTGCAATGAGCAGCGACGTTCATAGTTCCGTGTGGAAGTATTGAATGCCCCCAAAGACTTTCGAACGTGAAAGACTGATAAGACTTGTCAACAGTCAGACAGCCAACATTGTGTGGTCGAGATCCATTCAATCTCCCTCAGGGAACGGCGTAATTATTGCAATTGAGGTGAGGTCTTGCATCATCATAATTGACTCTTGTGGTTGCAACGTGCACGGCACTCCTTTGGGATACTTCTGGGTTTCTTCCAAGTGGTTTCCTATGCAAACACAGGCCCTTCTTATCTTTATCTCGACTCCCTCTCCTCTTACACATACTCCGCACTTCACCTGCTCAGCAACAAGCCTGCTTTCATTGCTTTGTTTCAGTTCAATCTAATTTCATGGCATCTACGTTTGTTGAGATTACAAATGCTTTTGAACAAGTTGCATCTACTTCTGGTAGATCCACAATGCCACACAGAAAGCTGCCCTACGATGTGTTTATTAATCATCGTGGCCCCAATGTCAAACACACACTCGCAGCCACTCTCTACAAAACCCTCACTGCCATGGGATTGAGGGTTTTTCTTGATAAAGAAGAGCTTCAATTTGGGGATTTCTTGCCTACAAAAATAGAAGAGGCAATGCGCAGTGCGTCGCTTCATATAGCTATATTTTCCCAAACTTATGCACAATCCCCATGGTGTTTGGACGAGCTTTCATTTATGCTCAAAACTGGCACCCCAATTGTTCCTGTTTTCTACCATGTTCAACCTGATGATGTCCGATATGCAAAAGGAGTCTATGCTGATGCATTTTCCCAGCATCAAGAAAAGGGTAGACAGACCTTAGAAAAGCTTGAAGAGTGGAAGAATACACTCAAGAATATTTCATATAATCTCGGTGCCATTATTCATAATGAAGAGTGAGTACCAAATACTCTGTTTCCAGCACCTATCTTAAATTATCAATCATCTTCTACATTTGGTGTATTTTTTTCTCTTTTTATTTTTGGTACACATGTCATGTTAAGCTATTTTTGTTCTGTTTTGTTTTGTTGTTGTTGTATATGTTTAGTGACGAGGGGGACCTGCTCAAGAATATTGTTAATTGTGTTTTGAAAGTAATTAAAAATCTCTGGTTTGCTCTTGCATCCTTTTGTAATAATCTTTGTATTCAGGAATATCAGAAGTCGTAACCATTCGGCCACCAGCCTCCGTCGCTATTCTTCTAGATCTTCTCCTTCATACTCGTACTCGTACTCTCTATGTGTTTGAAAGTCTGTGAAAGTTTGTTTAAAATTGGTATTAGAGCCTCTTCTGAGTCCTAGGATAGGAAATCTGCCGTTTATCTAATTCTTAGTCATAGATCTGAAAAGTTTACTAAGAAGCGAAGAACGTCTCGTTCTGTAGGGTTTCACTTCGGTGTTTGGATTTGAGAATTTATACCCATTATTCATTTGTTGTTAAGGGTTTCAGTTATCTCTCCTGTCAAACCCCTGTAAGTTCTCTCAGTATCATCCATCTTTTCATCTGTAAACAGAATGGTAGAATTTCAAGGATTTTCTCATCCTGCTACAGGAATCAAAAGGGTTTATGATGTTTATTCTGAAGCGAGCGATGATGCAGATATTTTTGGAGAAGCAGCTATTGACTCTGGTTATGATAATTCTGATTATGATTATTCTGGTGATAACAGTTGTTGTTATGATGAGTCCATTAGTACTAGTGACGAAGAGATCTCAGTCTGTTCTACTGAGTCTTGTTCTTGTAAACCTACTGTATCTTGTGCTTGTAAACCTCCTGTATCATGTTTTTGTACACCTCCTACTATGTGCCTATTCCCTTCTTCTGTTGACCACACCTCCTCTTTTCCCTCTATCCATCTTGTTCAGCCATTAACACCAGATGTGCCTTTAATCCATAAGGTTTTTCTGTTCAAAGTCTTTTGTTTATATCTCTTTATGTATACTTTATTGCCTGTATTATCTTTCCAGAAAACACTCGTTCAAAGTGTGAAGTATCCTGTTTCTGCTATGTTACCTATCATCTGTACAACTATCTGTGGTATTTCTCATTTTTATACTACCTTTCTTGATCTTGGATCTTCTGTAAGTCTCTGTAAAAATTATGTCCTCCCTTTTTCCTTCTGGTATTCTCAGTTGCTTAGAATTAAGAATTTCGGTACTTGTTATGATCTTAGACAAGTAACACACTCCATCATCTTGACCATAAAAACTTACTCCATCCCGTGTAAATTATGGCAGTCTAATGATATCCCTTGTGATATTTTGTTAGGAAGAGATGTCTTACAACATTTCTTTCCCCTCACTGTTTATTCTGACCATATTATGTTAACTTTTCATGGCATCCTTGACATCATTCCTTTCTTATATCCTCCTCCTATGCTCCCATCTGTCTATATGATTGCACAGTTTGATTCCAATGGAATTCTTCTGTCTGTCGATCCAGCTGCTACTGCTTTACGTCGCATCAAGGATCTTCCCTCCGAATGCCAGCGATTAATTCTTGAGAAATATTTGTATTCTCATGATTATCCTGCCATTCTGAATGATCATTATGCATGGGACAATCTTTCTGTTGATCCTGATAACAAGGAAATTATAGTCTGGACTTCTGCGGTTACACGGAGCAACCTGGTCCTGATCAAAGCATTCGCTAGGAAATATAAACTGATCACTGTTAATATCAGTTGCCGGGCTATTATACAGGATTTTCCATTTGGGGTCTATTCTTATGACACCTTCATCTAGCTCTTGAATCCTTATGCAAGACCCTCAATCGTTGCTTTTCTATATTCTTAAACCTAATCTTATAAAATCATCTTTGAAGTGCAAGAAAAATTATACACATAATTTTTTTATAGATGTTATGTTGCTCTGTGTAAGAAACCTTGAGTATATGCATTTTGTAACTTTAGGATTTATTATTTGATTAGTAATTATTATTTTGAAGTCATGTAATGATAGACATTTCTTCGGAATGACTATTTATTCCATCAATATTCCCCTAGCCTAAATACACATTCCTTCTTTGGAAAACTTGAAGAAGAAACCATTATGCTAAACTTAATGATATATGTCAACACTTCTAACATAGCCTGGAATTATAGAATTGTTGAATAGCACTATGTTACATCACAATACATCTATCCTATATTCCAATCTATACAAAACTATATGTGTTAACATAGCACCATGGTATCTCAAAGAGCCAATAACTACACTAAGAACCTTGTCTATGTATCCTTCAACATGTGCAATGTCTCACAAACTTATGTTGCAATGTCTCTTCAAGCAAATTTTGTGTACCCTATGCACACCCTATACCATAGTCATCTTTGTACCTAATCTATTATTTGGAAAAAAATAGTAACACACTCATGAACATTGAATCACACGAACACTTTGGAATAACTTTCAAACTTTGTGCATGTTTGTCACTCCAATCATGCATGGCTTTGAATCCCCTGGCACATCTTTGTGCACACCTAATATAGATGTATGCATATATAATTTGTAGGTGCTATAATTCCTCTACAACAATGGTTTATGCATACATCGTTTACATGTCTAAATGCTTGGCATAATTGTTAAATCTACACATTAATTTGCTTCATAGTAATATATTGTGAATGCTATGCAAAGTTGGGAAACTAATATACCAAATGGAAGTTGAAGTGAGAGGTATTTGAGTACTAGTTAATGTAAGAAAATAAAACTAGCAATCACACTTAATGTGCAATGGGTATGTCGATAGATATTTACATGCATTGTCAATGTTTCCAACGAGTTGTAAGATTTTTATGATGCCTTTAACTATCTTGGCTATGATGTATGATAAGTTTGATGGGTTTTTCTTCCTACTAAGAAATATCTTCTCCGAACAACAATATGGATTAAGTGGAGCTACAAAGTTATTGAATGCACTTAAGAATTGCTTGAATAATATGTAGTGTTGGTGAACATTTTTTTAATGCACTCTCATAACCTTCCCTTATAAAGTTTTAGATCAAATTGTAAACAATTTGATTTCTATCTCTTTCTATGTTTTGATGCATATGGGGATGATGTTATATCTACTAAAAAGAATGAAAAAAAACTTATATTAAACATAATGCATTTAAGAATGCTCAATGTTGCACCATTGCATCTATAGAGACAAGCAACACATTGCAATGTCTATGATAAAAATAAAAGAAATTGGGTGAAAGCAAGAAGTTGAGTATGGATTTCGCAGAAGTCTCCCGCAGATGGAAAATGCCACTTGGAATGGGTACTCGTTTTGAAAATAATGGGTGCTTGTTTAGGAACGGGAGCTCGAGCCAAAACGGGTGCCCGTTATGAAATGGGCTCTCATTTACAATTGGGCACCCAAAGCTAAACGAGCACCCGTTATAGAACGGGTGCTCGTAAATGAGATGGGTACCCATTTTTTAAAAGTATATATTTTTTAAAAATAGACCTGCAACTTCATTTTAACAGCTACAGTCCGCATAAAAGCAGAGAGGACGACTCCAAGAATGGGTACTTAGATCGGCCGTCCCCACCACCCACCTCCAGAATGTCCCTACCTCCTCCAGATTGACTATCGACTGTCCCAGGTTGGTTGTCCATCATTTTCTATTGTTTTTCACTACTTTTTGCTTTTTTTGTTGTTTTTTGTTGTTTTTACAATGTTAAACTGTATATGTTAAACCCTAAATTGAAAACAAGTGCTAAACCCTAATTCATAAACTGTAAACCTTAATTCATAAACCGTAAACCCTAATTCACAAACATTGAACCCTAATTCATAAACTAGGGTTTCATGAACTAAATTGACCTATTATAAAACCTAAATGACTTATTAAACATAAACCTAAAACCTAGAAGTCACTTTATTATGTTTAAAACTTTAATTTAAACATATGGACATCTATATATAATATTTGTGAACAATTATGGCCACATGACAATCCCTCCATGAACTACCTGGTTTGATAGAACTTTTAGGGTTTCTTTTATATAGGCTTAACAATAAACCTTTAGGAATGATATTTTAAAATAATTTGAAATTGTCTAGGGGAGAGGACCTAGTAGTTGAGCACCCTAACTTCACGCCTCTCAAAATCATATGTGGTGATTTTGAATCACTCCAAAAATTTTACAGTAGCTTACTTGGCAAGGCCCCTGCTTATAAATAAGGTTTCAGGGCCACATCATCAAATATGATGCCACATCAACATGCTTTTTGTTGAGGTGTCAAATAGTTCCCCAAAAAATGGTTGATCAATAGGTGTGCATTAAGTCATGTTTTGTTGGTGGGCTGATGTGGCATCACATGATTGGTTAAAGTCATTGAATTATTAGTACTAATAGTACAACACTAACAAGCTTAAAGTCATAATTACTAGTACTAAACTTTTAAAAATATTGGGCCTCAAATGCACATATACTATCTCACCTATTGGGTCTTTTCCCCTATATAGACCTTGAACTAGTTATACACTATAGGATTATTATTATAGTCTTCATGGCTTTCAATGTTCATGATGAGTCTCATAGTCCTAATTTAACTATTTGTAAAACTCTTTTAATGAAGCTAAAAACCTACAAATTAGACACAACAAGACCCTAATATCTTTTTGTAGACCTAACCTAAATGACTTATTAAACCTAAACCTAAAACCTAGAAGTCACTTTATTATGTTTAAATCCTTAATTTAAACATATCCATATATCTATGACAACTTGAGGCTTAACAAAGGGGTAAAGGAGACAACAACAATGAAAAAAAATTAAAATAATGTTGAGTGTACATATGATGGGTTCAAAGATTGGATAAAATAAAACACTTAGGAAGTATTTAAACATGGATTGGGAACAAAATAGGAAATGGTAACATGGCTAGATGGAATGACATTTAGGCTATACAATAAACTTTAAGGAATGATATTTCAAAAGATCATTTCAAATTGTCTATATAGTTCTTGAACTACTCATACACTACAGACCTAAATTCTTCTAGTCTTCATGGATTTCAATGTTCTTGATGAGTCTCATAGTCCTAATTTAACCATTTGTAATTTACTCTTTTCATTCAAAGATAAAAATCTACAAATTAGACACGACATGACCCTAATATCTTTTTGTAGACCTAACCTAAATGACTTATTAAACCTAAACCTAAAACATATCTAATTCACTTTATTATGTTTAAATCTTTAATTAAAACATATCCATCTATCTATGACAACTTGAGGCTTAACAAAGGGGACAACAACAATGGAAAAAATAAAATAATGTTGAGTACATGTAGGACATGAGTTCAAAGATATAATAAAATAAAACACAGTTTAGGAAGGATAAACATGGATTAGGAACAAAATAGGAAATGGTAACATGGCTAGATGGAATGACATTTAGGCTATACAATAAAATTTTAGGAATGATATTTCAAAAGATCATTTGAAATTGTCTCTATGTAGACCTTGAACTAGTTATACACTATCTACTAAATTCTTCTAGTCTTCATGGATTTCAATGTCCCTGATGAGTCTCATATTAGTCCTAATTTAACCATTTGTAAAACTCTTTTCTTTCAAAGCTAAAAACCTACAAATTAGACATGATAGGACCATAATATCTTTTTGTAGACCTAACCTAAATGACTTATTAAACCTAAACCTAAAAGCTATATAAGTCACTTTATTATGTTTAAATATTTTTAATTAAAACATAACCATCTATCTATGACAACTTGAGGTTTAAAACAAAGGGGACAACAACAATGGAAAAAATAAAATAATGTTGAGTGCATAGGACATGGGTTCAAAGATTGAATAAAATAAAACACAATTTAGGAAGGATAAACATGGATTAGGAACAAAATAGGAAATGGTAACATGGCTAGATGGAATGACATTTAGGCTATACAATAAACTTTTATAACGAATTATTCTTAAACATAAATTTTGATTCATGTCATAATTCTTAAACATAAATTTTGATAATTTATATTTTAGATAACTTTTAATTTTTTCTTGGAAAGGGTCACTTGGTAGAATGCACATGTATATGTTAAATTATGTAAAATTAATTTGTTTTAATGTATTACTTTTGATTATATAGGTAAAACAGGGTTTGAAGGGCCCCCGAAACCCTTTACAAAAAGAAGCAGACTGAGAATAGTAAGCCAACCAACTACTAACTAAAATCTACATAAACTAATAAAGCATAGAAAAACATAGAAAAAAAAGAACAACCCAAACTAAGTCATTTTCTTTAAGGTTTCTGCTGCTTCAAGTTCCTGCTCGTAGAATTTCTCATGCAGTTTGGTGAAATTCATCAACTCTTTTTTCTCCTCTTCAAATTGTTTCTTTCTGCTTCCCCTCATGCGAGTTGAAGGGCCACCTATATCCTCCACAACCACCTATTTACCTTTTTCTTTAGTACCTTCCTCTTTGTCCTACACGCCAGAGTCATCCACATTCAGAATGTCTTCAGCTCCGGAGTCTTTAAACTGATCTTTTTTTACTTCTTTGAGTTTCTCAATCAACATCTTCATACCCTTTAAACTATTCTAAATGGTTAACTTACTTATCTACATCATCTTCTCAAGATTGTTATTGACTTCCATTAATTTTTCCTCTAGGTACTGGATTCTCATGCCAAACTCTTCCCTCATCCTCAACACTTCCCGCTCAATTTCTTCCAACTTAGGGATGGCTTCCCAATTCTGGAATATCAATTTGTCCTGTTCCACTGAGGTATCACCTCCTTTCGCCAGGTTTTCCTACATTAGCTACAGTTTAATGCTAATTCTGTTGATTTCAACAAATAACCATTTATTCATTTTGTGTTGGGAGTTGACCGTATTTTTGACCAGCCCAAATGCCTCCTCCACTTCATCTCTATTTTTAGCCTTAGCCATTGAATCATCAAATTCCTCAAGGAGATTTTGAGAAGGGTCTAGAATCTCAGGGAAACGAAGGCCAGTGTTGGAATCATAGACATGCAAACTAGTTTTACCACAAGTTTCCTGAGCTTTGAAACCACTCTCCAAGCCCTGATCATCCATATCATCCCAATTCCCCTGTTTCAGAGTGCTCTTGTCACAACCCAGCTCATACCCCATCTCCACATTCCCTTTCTCAAGATACTGCTTACCTTTCTTTACAATCAAGGGGGTTTTCCTTTTAACAAGTAGACTCTTCTTACCTCTACACCCCTTGAGAGAGGAGTCAGATTCATCCCCCGTCTTCGACCCCTCCAACCAGGATATGTTGACCTCCCTCTTTTTGGTCCTTCTCCTCTTTTTACTAGACTCTTCTTCACTTTCCTCCTGGTCTTCTTCCATAACCCAGTCCTCATCATCAGAGTTGGTTTCCGACTCACTAGACACCGTGCACACCTTCTTATTGGCACTGTGCTTATCCTTAAGCCCTTTTTTAGGTGTATTATTTTTCATATAATCCATTATAGAAGAATAAGGCCTTCATGAAGGATAGGCAATTTAGGGTTTCTAGATTTTTCCTTCAAACCATATTCCAACGAAGCAAGCAAATAAAATAGGATGAAGACATACATACAATGGCGGAAATGGTTCAGCAGATTAAAGTGATAGTTGTAGACAACAATGTACCTCCCATCCAAAGTGATATACCGCATAATTACCTTCGCCACCTCGGCCCATATCAGCTTTATAGAAAGACAATTATACCCTCCAAACTGCTACTTAACCAGCTTGCTATGTTCATTGCCTTTGAAGAAATTATTCAGGGCTTTCTCACTGTATTTCCTCTCCCAGAAGAATTTCTTCCCGTTGGTTGACAACCCATAAACTGAAGCAATGAGATCTTTCATTATAGTTAACTCCAATCCAAAAGCCATGACCTTCCTATTTTTGTAATTCTTCACAAGCATCTCTGTGACATTGGGGTCGGCCCCATGTAATCTTTCCATATAGGGCATTAACCCACCAGCTTCCAAAATCTTCCACACCTTATGCTTATGGCGGACCCCTTCACAGGAAGAGGGCTCCACTCTATTCCTCTCACCACCCATGATTACCTTCAAACCCATGTCTCCTTCATAGACCACCCAGAGTAGAAAGAGAATAAGATGAAGCATGCAATGGATACTCAGACCATTAAACCTGCCCATAAATGAATAGCCCTTCAACCCCTTCGAGATCATAATGATCTCTTCATTACTTCTCGAGCCTCATTCCATGTTTACAATCATTAGAAATTGGCATCTTAACCTTGCTTGGGGTTATCTCCACGTCTTCCTAGATGGTTTTAGATTGACCAGTGACTCCAAGGTTGGAAAAAATATCTGCAACCCTATTTCCTTCACGAAATATGTGAGAAATACAAATTTCATCAAAGGACCCCAAAAGTGTTATAGCATCTTCTACAAAGGCTGCTATCAACCAACTAGGTTTTAGGGAGTTCTTTAGGCAATTGATAATGTTATTGGAATCCCCTTCCACTTAGTCCTTTTTATACCCCTTGGCATGAGCAAGAGCAATAGTGTGATAGGTCGCTGTAGCTTTGGTGAAATGGTTTGTCTAGGTACCCAGAGGGAGTGCCACAGATGCTATAAACCTACCAAGATCATCTCTCATCACTCCCCCACTACCAGCAGCTCCAGGGTTCCCTTTCAATGCCCTGTCAAAGTTAATTTTGATCCATCCCTTAGGAGGCAATTTCCACACCACTTCCCTATGAGGCTGTTTCATACATTTAAAAGGTGTGGAAATATCACCAAGGATATTCTAGTTCTTAGAAATAGCTATCTCTGACCGAGAGACCTCAATAGTCCCGTAGGATAGTTGCTCTTCAAGCCTAACTCTAAAATTCTCCTTGATGCATCTAACCACCTTGAAAAAGAAGTTTTCAGAATCCAAACTAACCTCCCTGAAAACTCTATTGTTTTGCTCCTTCCAAAGATTCCAGGCAATATGAGGGATCATTAGGGACCAAAGCAACCTAAGGGTTGGATTGGAAATAGGGCACAACTACTGATTAACTAACTCCTTGAAGGAGTTAGGAAAGGTCCAGCTCAAGTTCCACAAAGAAAGAACTTTACTCCAAACCTCCAAAGAGAATGGGCAAGAGAAGAGCAAGTGGAAAGAGTTTTCAGCATCCTTAAGGCACAATAGACATCTATTAGTCAATGAGAAGTCTCTTTTACATAGATTATCCATAGTAAGCACTCCATTCTACACAAGCAACCAGAAGTAAATGTTAACCTTTGGGACGAGTTTATCATCCCAAATGTTGGGCCAAAAGAGAGGCTCATCCTACTTAGGAATAAAACCTTTGAAAGCAGATGCAATAGAAAACTGACCAGAAGACGTAGCTTGCCATATGAACTGATCTTCTTTAGGACCTGAGGGAATATGAAAGAAGTTTAACCTAGTCTAAAACTCCTCCAACCGCCTATCAGTCAATATGAAATTCTACCACCTTCCATCAACAATGTAATCCGTAAGCTTCCTACCAAATGTGGTAGAGTAAAATTCCTTGAAAGGACTCACTCAATCCTGTTGTCTAAGCGGGGAGCCGCCATACCATAGATCCTTCAAAAAGTCAACTTGTCTCCCATCCCCAATCTTCCATTTTGAGCCTTTCTTAATAATTTCTCTAGCCTGTGAAATATTTCTCCATATCTCCAAACCATCTGGGAGACCAATGCAATCCAACACTTCCCTGAAGTTATTGTACACATTCAAGTATTTATTCTTGACAATCTCTGTCCATTCTTTGTTCTCATTCATTAGACGCCAAGCGTTAGCAGCCAGAAGGGAAGATTTGAATTCTTTGATCTTCCTTAGACCTAAACCACCCATATTTTTTGGTTTGCAAACTAGGTCCCAAGCTAACATTAGAATTCTCTTCTTTTCTTCAGTTCCTAACCAGAGGAATCTTTTTGTATTTGTTTAATTCTGTCCCTAAATTTAGCCAAAATTTTAAACAAGGACATGGAATAAATAGGCAAGTTCTGAAGGGTGGCTTTAATCAATTAGATCTTACCTGCTTGGCTGAGGATCACTCCTTTCCACCCAGCAACTTTGGAGTGGAATTTATCCACCATACCTAGCCAAAAGGATTCAAGAATCCTTTTTTCATAAAGAGGCAGACCAAGATAAATGGTCAGCAAGGAGTCAACTTTGTACTAAAGAATACGCTCAATCTTATGTTTCCTGATCTCAGTGGTATTAAAAAAAGATCAAACTCTTGGGGAGACTAATTCTTTGTCCAGAAGCCATATCATAATTCTACAGAATAAGCTTTAGCTGCCCAGCTTCTTTAACAGAAGCTTCACCTAGAATGATAGTGTTGTGCACGAATTATTGATGCGAACAGGAGGGGCCTAAAGAAGAGGGGCGTAAACCCTTGAGTTGCCCATTAAGAAGCTCTTTGTGAATATTTATTCCAAGGACTTCCACCATCACAATAAAAAGAAAAGGCGATATCAGATCCCCTTGCCTCAACCCTCTAGAACTCTTAAAGAATCCTGAGGGTGATCCACTAATTAGGACATAAAACGTGGGAGAAAGGATAAGTTGCCAGAAGAGCTCAAGGGTTTTCTCATTGAAACCAAAATTACTCAAAACTTTAAGAAGGAAGTTCCAGTCCACCCTGTTGTAAGATTTCATGAGATCAAGCTTAAGAAGAAAACCCTCCTTTTTGTTCACTCCCAGAGAATGTATGTTCTCCTAAACTGAGATAATAGAGTCAAGGATCTGTCTTCCCAGAACAAAACCACTTTGCTGCAAAGACACAATGCTAGGAAGGAGTAACTGAAGCTTGCAAGCCAACACCTTCAAGATAATCTTATAAAATGAATTACACAAACTAATGGGCCTAAAATATGCAAAGGAGTTGGCGCCATTCTTTTTCAGAATAAGGACAAGAAAGGTGGAGTTTAATTCTTTAAGCAAATTTTTGTTGTCGAAAATTTCCTTAGTGGCATTACAAACATCTTTGGCCACTATATCCTAGAGAGTTTGGAAGAAGTGGGGGAAGCCGTCTAGGCCCGAGGCCTTGTTACTCTCAAACGAGAAGACCACACCTCTAATTTCTTCCTTAGAAGGAATCTTAGTCATCATTTTATTTTCGCCTTCATTCACAACTTTGGGGATAGCCTCAAGCATAATGTTTTCCATATTTTGATAGAGATGGCCTTCTGTATTGAGTAAGTTAGAAAAGAAAAGCACCGCTTCCTTCTGAATCTCCACTTCCTCCATGACCTTCCTTCCATTGGAAGAGATTTCCTTGATTCTATTGGCCGCCCTATTCTTCAGAGTAGTCATATGAAAGAATTTAGAATTGTGATCTCCACTTTTAAGCCAGACTGCTCTAGATCTTTGTTTCCAAAAATCTTCTTCTTTAGAGATGATCTCATGGAGAGCATTGAGGAGATTAATTTCTTCTTCCCAAGTGTCAAGGGTCATACCAACTTGTTGGATTTTGCTTTGGATCCTATCCAACTCAGCTCTGATATTCTCCCTTTCCTTAAAATTTGCCCAAAGGAGGATTTATTCCACTTTTACACATTAATCTTGACATTATGCAATTTTTTTGACAATCTATACATGGCAGTTCCTTCCACCTTTATATCCCACCACTCTCTGATTTTCTCCATCAAGTCCGAATGACGCATCCACATCTTTTCAAATATGAAGGGGAACCTTTTTTTCTTACCAATTTTATCCGCAGAAAGAACAATAGGAAAATGGTTGGATCCGATTCTAGTAAGGGCTAAGAGGGAGCAAGAATATGAATCAAACCAGTCCATAGAAATAAGAGCTCTGTCCAACTTGACTTGGATACGATTATCCCTAGTTCTTTGATTAGACCAAGTAAATTTAGCTCCCTTCAAATCCAGGTCGAACAAGGCTTCATCATTCACAAAGTCCATCAGGTCCATTCTACTGTCAAGAGGATCTTAAGAGCCACCCCTTTTCTCATCATCTTTAAGAGTGGAGTTGAAGTCTCCCATAACTAACCATTTTGACTCAGAGTGTAGCCTTCTAAAGGTTCCCAACCTGTGCCAAAGTTTCTTCCTGGCATTCTTGATATTAGGAGCATAAATGTTAGAAATATTCCAAGAAGAGTCTTCTCTCTTATGAGAAAACTTAGTCACCACTTGATTAGAATCCACCAGAATGGGAATTCCGGTGACCGACTTTGGATTCCATAGGGTAGCAACTCCACCTGAGGCTCCCTCAAAATTAAGACCATGAAGGCCACAATCAACAAAGGATCTATTCTTAATATTAATCAGTCTATCAGTCTACATCTTGGCTTCTTGGATAAGCACAATATCTTGTTTAAGGTCCTAGATTAAGTTTGGCAGGAGGTCATGCTTATGACTATTATTTAACCCCCTGATATTCCAAGATAAGATCTTCATGATTTAAGCGGGTTTGTGCTCCTAGAGCATAGCTCCAAGAGGGTTTTTTGCATTCCTCCTACAACCTCCTTCTTACTGTCTCTTTCTCTAACAGCTAAGGTTGAAGGTCTTCCTAGCCTTATTTTCTCTGATCCAAAGTCAGCCTTGGCTGTACTTCTAGTTGCAACTCCGCTATGGGGGGGAGTTACCAATTTCTTCTTCTTCCCTCCTTTGACCTCCTCGAAGGGCATTTCCTCCAGGGGCTTATCCTTAACAAACTCCACCAAAGGAGTTTGCATAGGGGAACAGGGGGTATCATCCTTCCCCTGGGGTCCAAGAAAGTCTTCATTATTACTCATAACAATAATTTAGCATTTCCCAAAGAGATAGTCTCTTTGCAAGGATTCTTCAAATCATGAGAACCATCCCCATTGGGCTCAAAAGGAATAATCTCCATTCCCTTTAGGATCGTATCAACACCAACTTCACCCAAGACCGGAGCTTCTTCTGACTTTGCTTCCTCATTTTGACTCTGGGATTTCCCCTGATCTTTTCCTTTCTTTTCCTTCCAGACCTTCTGGCTAGGCTTTGGTTTCTTTGATGGGCAATTTTTTGCTCAATTGCTTGTCTTTTTGTAGAGAAAACAAGCAAAAGGGATAGATTTTAACTCAATATCTTGGTCCCACACACCAAGTTTAGATTAATCTTGATGGAGGAAGGCAGGCTAGTAGATTGATTCACCTTAACACATATCCTAGCATACAACAATCTCTTTCTGGACATAGTGACTGGGTCCACCGTAAGTAGACAACCAAAAGCACTAGCCAACCCCTTAAAAACTTCTTCATCCCATAATTCCATCAGCAAACCTAGGAGTCTGACCCAGACTGAGGCTACATTAAAGGAGGTTTTCGTCACATCAAACCCAAGCTCCCATCTCCTCAATGCAAGAGTCGAGTTCCCTATGACCCAGGGACCATCGGCCATAGAGCATAGCAAATCTTCTTCGTAGGAAAAAGTAAAGGAGAAGAACCCCTTCTATAAGGTAGCAATGTCTACTTGCCCTTTCAGGGCCCATTTTTGGTGTGCCCAAGACCTCACAATTTCAATATTAGGTCTAGGACCTAAGAATTTACCAACCAATGATAAATCCATACAGGAGATACCAATAGCAACAACATTATCAAGAACTGATAAAGAGAATTCACTTGATCCAGCTTCAGAAGAACAAACCAACGGCAGAAGCAAGCTTTTCCCTTCTGATTTAGACCTGAAAAGAGACTTCCAAGGGTTATTGCAATCCGTAGAGGGCATGGAAGGGCTACCCACATCCACTTTAACCGCCTTAGAGGTATAATCCCAGCTTCCAAAGAAGGACAGACCTCAAAAGCACCAGGAATCTTATCGTTAGCCGGGCTCTCCTCAGAACAATCGCCCTTAGCACACCTGCCAACATCACTCTGTCTACCGTCAGCAAAATAGTCTAAATCTGACATCAAACCAACAACCTTTCATTCACCTTCCACATTCCCTGCAATTCTGCCATTACCAACATTCAAAAAACCTTTTCTTGCCCGCGCTTCACCACCAACATGCTCTATGGGACCCATCATCCCATTTTGCTTGTTGGCCATTAGTCTACCTTCAAGTAAAAAAAAATATTTTAATGTATTGTTTAAACCATGCAAATTTATATATTTCCAAGTTTTCAATGTATATGTATACATATTTAAACATATGTTGTACATGCAATTTAATATTGATATGCATATGAATTAAAATAATATTGTTATTGAATTAATGTTTTTATTACGCTGAGAGGCGTTCCTACATTCACAACATGAATGGGAGCTAAAAGATTCCATAATTTCTATGTAAACTTATAAGATTTGAATCTAGAATCTTTATTAAAAAAAAATTAAATAGTCACTCCACAAATTAAAAATAACCAAAAAAAAAGGTGAAAGGAATGAAAAAAGAAAAAAAGAAAATGCATGGTGGATGGAAAGAAAGGTGGATGGGAGTTTCAAAGAAGTCATCACTATGCACTAAGATAAAAGAAAGAAACGTTATGGAATGGTATATGGAAAGATGCACATTCAATCTATTTATATTGCCTCCTTAATTTTTTTCCACATGTAGAACGAACATATCAAATTGCAGTATTTGAGGTGAGCTGAAAGGGAATGTGGTAAATTGATTAAAAAATAGGTGCATGGAGAAGATATCTCTCGGCGTACTTTAGATATATATTTAAAATATAAATATACTAGTGCATATTTTATTGAATTAATATTCTTAATATTGCTTGAAATCTGATTTACAAAATAAGCTCAAAGTCTCAAATTGCTCTTCAAAATGGCAGTGCTTTGCTTCAACAGTCAAAAGATAAAAATTACAATAGAGGTCCTCTTTATTTATAGGGAGAGGCCTTGAGAAAATTTAGGAAAATCCTAACTACTTTGACTTATTAAAAAATAGGAGTCCTTATTGACTTGGGACTTCCTATATTTCTTTCTTCAAACGAGCATCATACATAGTAAATGCTGCTTGCATCCATGCACTGTCTGGACTAAAAGTATTCCTAAAGATCATCCGAACCCTGATCACTGCATCCTTCACTGTGGTGACTGCCTTTGCATGATTAGTTAACTTAGATTTCAGGTTATCTAATGTTAACTGATTATCCAGAATGTTGTCCAAAGAGGAAACTGAGAAAACTTTATCTTCAAACTCATTTTGGAACATATTTGTGAATTCTTGGATCATCTCATCTGCAGGGAGGAAGTGATGATCCTCTGATACCAAATTACATGAAAGCTCCTCCAATTTATGCAAGAGACTAACATCACTTTGTTCACTTAGCTCCTTGGCACTTTCCAAATCTTTGATCAAGTCTTTCAGAACATTAATTTGATAGACCAATGCTTCTTTAGTCTCCACATAAGAATCACGATTTGGAATAACACCAATTGATATCAAAGTATCTATCTTCAGCTTCTTCATTTTGGTCCACTTCTCGTAGCTTCCCTCCAGATATTCAATATCCTGAGAAATGATATCAACCAGGTTATCAAGTTCTGTTTTGATCTTCTCCATCTTACTTGTCTTTTCAGCTGTCTCTGTGAGAAGAGACACTCCTTGCGCTTGCATCTTTTCCAAATACTCTTCAACCACTTTCCCTTTTAGGAGAGTCTTCTCTGCCTTCTGAATGACATGATCTTCTACATAAATTGCCTCCAGTGCGATTGAATCAAATGTCAAAGTAATTTTCCTCACCACTGCAGCCAACTGTTCTGCCATTGCTTTGTAGTGCTCTTTCATTTCCTTCTCATGATCAAAATTCACGAGTAATGAATTGAGTGTAGACTGGATATCACCTTTGGCACTTTCATGAGTTATCTTCCCAAGTTCAATCCTGGAAAAAGAATAGTCACTCATGCTAAAATTTTCCATAGTTGCATTTGATGGCGGATGTGCAATTTCCACATACTTATGACCCTTGTCCTCTATAAGCCGAGAAAGAGTCTTGGGTTTCTTTTGTGTCTTTTCTTTCACCTGCATTAGCTTCACAAAATTAAAGTCATCTGGAGAGATGGCTTGTTTATTCCTCTTAGGTGTATATGCTGAAAGCCATGGATGAAGCACTGATGTACTAAATTTTGATAAGGACCCATTGTTGATGTAGGAGGAACTGTACTCACACTTGTGGTAGTAATGATAGGAGGAGTATTAGTAAACACAACAGCTGGCACATCCACATTAGCAACTTGCTCAGCACCCAAAACAAAATGTTCAAAGATTGAAGAATCACCAATGTCATAAGAGGGCGATGACAAACTAGGAATTGAATCTGAGGAATGAAGAACATTATCAAAAGCAGCTTGAGGATTATCAAAAAAATTTCTTGAAGATGATGGTGACTCAGAAGATGGATCATTAATGGGTGAAACTGGGGTAGTATGAAGAACAAAAAAATGAGTCAAAATAAATACATTAGGTAGGGGAGAAGGGTTTTCAGTTTCTTGTGGCATATCCCTTTGTGGAGAGGTGGCTATATCCTGTAAACCTTCCTGACCATCTTTTTCTTCTTTATCCTATTCATCTCTTTTCTCCTCTGAAGACTTGTCTTCAATATCCATCTCCTTAGTGGCTTTCTCACCAACACACTGTTCTTCAACTTCCATTTCATTAACCTCAGACTCTTCCTCTGAGACTTTGGTCTTTTTTCCTTTAGACACAAATTTGATCCTTGGTTTGGAAACCTTGGATGTTCTTGGAGTATCACTTATATTCTTTGTTCTCAACTCAACCTTTTTCCCTGTTTGCTCTAAGACTTTTTCCTCAGATCCAGTTATGAAATCCTTCAAAGGAACACCTTTTCTCTAAAGCCACAGATTCGTATTAGCCAAATTGGCTTAAACCTATTCCTCAAAGAAGTTACCTCCTTTGACCATTGTACAACAAGCAAGGGTGAGTTAGCAATATTTTCATTGACATAGCTTGAATTGACAACTTCTTCATCATCCACCATATCCTCTGGAATATCAGCCAAACCTAGATATTCAATTTGATTTAGGCTCAACCTGTTGTAGTCCAACTTTCTGATTTCCTCTTCTGTTCTTAAATCAACCCAGATATCTTCGACCATTGGCTCATGAAATTGAGTTTTTCTCTTTATTCTGTCTTTCACTCCCCTATAATCAAAACGAAGTCTCTTTTTTAACATCTTCATAGTGACCATCTACATTTCTGTTTCCATTACCTTGGCCTTAGCAACAGTTGCTACATAATATCTACCAATCTCAATAGGAAACCTAAATCCAAGCTTCTTCAAGTCCATCTATTTGTTATGAACAACAATCATTTGTCGACACAACTCCATCAAGACAAGTTTGTCAGAGGAGAATTTTGGAAGCATATAAGGATAACCCTGATAAAAGCCAACTCTTAAATATGAGAAAGTGGAGAATTGAAGAAACAAGCAACCATAACCATTCACCACTGCCCAAGATTCATCTAAGAATCTTCTTTGTTACAACTGTGGCTTAAAAAGACACAAGAAAACAAAAAAGAAGGCATCATTCACCCTTCTAAAATGATGAATTGAGCCTTTCAAAGTGAGAAGAGGATAGTATTGATAAACTGGTACAACTCTCCTATCTCCATCAGATGTTAAGCCTGGAAAACTTCTCATAGAAACTGCTATATACACCAGATATGAAGTCATGTAGAACTTTGAAGTAGTTGACACCTTAGTTAGCTACTCATGAAGATCATTACTAACTTGTTCTCCCCAAAAGATAGTCTTTTACCTTGAAGTATGATCTTAATGTATGGGTACATCCATTCATAAAAAGTTGAAGATGAAGATAGACCTCTAACTCTATTGAGAAGAGTTATTAGATCACTTACTTCCACCACAAAGTCACTCCTAGGAAAACTCCTGGGCCATCTAGACAAATTTGGTCCAGTAGTCTTGAGCCACTTAGTGTTTATCACCCTTTTCACCTTTTGTATATCTTTATCATACTCACATTGAGCAATACCAAAATCTAGTTCTGTAAAGTCTTTAGCTCCCAAACACATGAACACCTTATCTATGAATTCTGGATCAAGCCTGATGATGACATTGCTGTGAGCATCTACCACTGCCCTGGTATCTCTATTGTAGAAATGAGAAACTTGGAGAACAAACTCTGTATTGTGTGCAGCAACAGGAAATGAAGACACTAGATGAATGGTGCTTTTAACAATCTTCTACATATAGGGACTGGGTTTATCTGACTTCATTCTCTCAACAAATTCAGCCATATCCACATGACCAATCTCTGTATACCGTATTTCATCAACATTTGATGTCACTGAAGTTACATGAAAGACACCTTGATATTTGTATTTTATTGCTTTGGCTTTCTTTGGAGATAGATCAGTCATCTGGAAAGAAGACTCCTTTGGATGGATTGAAGACCTCGACAGCTTGTAGGAGAAACTGTAAGAAGAAGTCATGACCTTGCAGTTAGGGGAAATACTAGTAATTTTGGGAAACTGCATGTTGACAATAATGATCACAGGAGTGAGCTTGAAAGGGCTAAAGAGCAAGCGGGTCAAAAAAATGGAGGAAAGCGGGCTCAGGATAGCAATTCAAAAAGTTCTCCAAAGTTAGAAAAATTTAGGAGAGTGAATGCACCGGCTGCAAAATTTGCCACCCTTGCATGTTAAGGGGACTTCAAAATGTTAGGGCGGCAAATTTTTTCGCTCCTGCATGTTAAGATAAAGCATTCAACTGAACGAGCGAAAAAATTGGCCACTTTCGCATGGAAAAGGTAATAGGTTTTGCAAAGTGTATGAGCGGTAAACATTACCGCATTTACATAAAAGGACCGTCAAGGTCCCCTGTTTCAGTGGTAAATTTTACTGACTCAACATATAATGGGAAGTTCAAAGTTTTTATGTTTAAGCGGTAAATTTTACTGCTATCTCATATTAGGCAAACATGTTTCGTGTAGGGGTGGTGATTTTTGCTGGCCTTACATGAAATAGGTATGCTAAGGATCATATGCATCAGCGGCAGAAAAGACCACCAATACATCAGGTCTAAACGAGCAAAAATCCTAAGTTTTTGAAGATCAATCGAAATCCATTCATTCACAGGAACCTAGGTTTAAAAATCATCAAAAATTGCCGATAGAAAACGATGGTAAACATCTTATACAATCACTAGGGTTTAGAATCAATAAATAACAATCGATTCATACATATACAAAGCCAATAACTCTTAAACCAAACAAAAATATTCATAAAAAAAGTAAGAAAACATTTGCGTTACACGTGAAACCCTAAAGGAAAACAAAAGCATAAAATGAAAAATACAAACCTACCTATAAGAGGTAATGAAAACCCTAGGAGCCACCACGAGGAACAAATCCCATACCAAATGAATTGATAGTTTGATCAACTTTAGAGGAGGTTAGATTCGTAGCATAGAAGGTTTTAAACAATAAGTAAATGAAAATAACAAACAAAAAGTACTTAAAAGGTTTTTAAAAATTGCATTAATCTTTGGCATGAGTGCCATTAATTTGACTTAAGTTCACTCGATTTTCCTAAGATTTTTCCAAGTGGTGAAATTCACTGTCTCCGAATATCATAGGCACGACATGCATGGGCGGCAAAATTTTCCGCCCTTGCACAAAGTAGAAAAAAGACCAATATGTTCTAGCAGTGAAAATTACCTCTTAAACATAAACTTAGATAAAAACAAAATGCATGGGCGGAAAAATTTGCCGCCCCTGCATGCAACTCAAAAACTAAAATATGCAATGTTGGCAAAAATCGTTGACCATGCATGTTCACAAAAATTCCTCTAACTCTTCAAAATTGCAAAAGCCATTTATACAACTTATGCAAACTTTGAGACATCCAAACGAGAAAATACTTGAATAGATAATCAAGAGTGATAGGACTACTCATGAGAACGAGATGACTCACCTCGATTTGCGAACTTAGAGTGTAGGCTACGAAATAGACAAGTTTCGTAGGGGTCATCCTACAAAATGAGCATAGCTGATTTTGAGGACAACAACTAGCTCTAACTGGGGAACTTCCTTCGATCATTCTTTGAAACGATCAAAGGGAGGAGAATCCGATCTCTAAGTGCCTTCATCCATGCCATCGGGCCATAGAGTCAAGCTACCAAAACAAAAAGACACAAAAAGACTAAACAAAAATGAAATAGAAATCACAAACTATACAAATATACGGATGAACTTATCTGATACTTCTGGTGGTGCCTACATAGGGTTTGGATTTTGAGCTTGAAAATCTATTGGTCTTTTTATTTAAACCCTCGAAATTCTAATTCCCTTAGCCTTCTACATTGTATCTTCTGTTGTGTCATCGGCCACCTTCACCTTGTGTTGCCCCCTTTTCCCATCGCATCAGAAAAATGTAGGTCCAAAAAATCTCTATGCAGTAGTCGGTTCCACGTTTGCATGTATTGTTGTATGTTCTGGATTGTATCTAATGCACAGGTTCAAATGTACATTGGCGGACTTGAAAATGGAGTTAAATCAGCTTCTGAAAGTGGAGAAAATGGTTGTATGCATCTTTGTATGCATATAAAGGTTGTATGTGGTTTTTGGATGCTTTTTTGGATGCGAAAATGTGGATGTACATCGCATATTCCTTGTTGGATTCCACGGTTGTATTGAAGGAATTGTATGTATATGTTGTTGTATTTTCAATATACAATGGGTAGATACAATGCCAGACTTTAAAAAGGATTCAAATCTAGTTGATTGGTGGCCGGGCCCATAGGTGAACATTGGAGGGATTGTATGTATGTGACTTTTGCATATGACATACAAAGCGGAATGTACAATCCCGGATTTCAAATATTATCAAATCAGGCCTAGTGGGCATACATACAATGGCAAAGTTGAAGAATCAATGTGTTTCCTTGTATCTTGCATTGTATGTATCTGCTACATGCAACTGCATATACAAGTGAATGTACAAGCAGGCATGTGCAAGGGCAGATGCGGCCAGAAAGTTAGCAGTATTTATGAGCCAGGTGAAATCCGCGGTTGTATATTGGGGTCATATGTACCCAATATACAATCGGACATACAATTAAAGATACACATGAAATATGCAAAGCAGGAGTAGTCAAAGTCAATGGTCTTCAAGAACATGGTGGGGCCCGCACAGTTGTATGTCTCGGATTGTATGTATGTGCTATATACAATGCAAAATACAAAGCGCACATACAATCCCAGACATGAAGGAGAGTTTGATTTTGGCAAATTTTAGGCTGGGGTCCATGGTTGGTTGTATATTGTGCATTGTATGTGCAATATACAAGGCGATATACATTAGGTGTTTGATACAAGGCTGGACCCGATTGCTATTTCAATTTGTTTCATGAGGATTTAGGGTCCACCCTTGTATGCGTGGCGATTGTATGTATATACAATCTCATATACAACCACACGTGCAAAAGAAGATGCAATTTCTCGCCGATGGAGATGCAAATGTTTAGCGATGGAGATCCAATCAGATGCTGCCACATGTCCAAGAGCAATTGTATGTATATGCGGTTGCATATACAAAAAAGTTTGAATATGCATGGGATGGAAAGGGAAAAGCATATGTTTGTGATGTGGAAAGTCAATGAAGCAAAGGCCACCTGCGTGGCATGATTGCATTGGTCAACGACTTGTTAGCATGATTTGAAGCCATTGATCTTGGCAATGAGGAGGAAATCGACGACCTTGTTTCAAAATTTCACAAGAAGGTTTTCCTATGCATTTGCAGCTACATTCCAGGCGGGAAAAGTTCCTAAACATGCAAACTACTGCATTTCCAAAAGCTGCGGGTAGGTTGGCCATTAATGGCAAATTTGCAGAGGCATGGTCAATGAATGACGGGCCACCTACCATTTTTAATGGGAAAATCTCCATTCGGCTGCATGTTTCTTGAGTTCACCTATTTTTGCTCCTTTTTCTGCCTGGAACATTGAATGTTTTAGGCACCATTCTGATGGTGCACTGTATCTGGCAGAATTCTGAGGTGACATTGTACTTAATGCTGAGGGCACGTTCTTGCTGTATAAGAGGACTGTGTCACTCATTTTTGAGGGGGGTGAAGACTGGGCAAATTTTGGTGGAATAATAAGGTACAATTTTGCTGGTGGCTCTGTTGGGTGTCTTGTGAGTTTATGAATCATATATTAAATGTCTTATGCATAGTTTTGTTGGTTTCATGTTTTTTTATATGAGAAATGCATTGTTGTGTGTGTTCGGTTGTTTGTCTCCAATTTGTGGGCATCTTTTCTTTTGAATCTAAATAGCTAAGGGTTATTTGGGATTCAGGAACATGGATCTTCTGTGTTGAATGTCTAATCTCTTATCTTTGTTCAAGGAACAAATTAAATATTTTAGGTTAAGCATTGGGAAAGGTATGCTGCAACAAGGATATCATTAAGTATGAATGACTAAATACTCAGTCTTGGGAAGTATCTGTAAGGCAGACACTAAAAAATTTCCCCTTGAAACTTAGTTATTGATTCAAGTTTATGGTAATCATTCACATGTGTATGTCTATTGACTTTGAGCCCTGAGATAGGCACCAGTTTGGTCTTGTATTGAGGTTACAACCCAATGTCCCAGTCTTGCATCCAAATACAAAATACAAATTCAAACTTCATATATAAACCTTTAGGACATTAGAATTAGTTTTAGGACCAAAATCCTCCATTTCACAACTAAGCATAAGCCCAAAGCTAGCCCCTTTGCACTTATTTTATAGTTTTGGTCTGCATAAGAGAGGATTTATCTGCTTTGTGTCAACATCCCAGTAAGTTCACATGCATATTTTACCGATGTTGAATAGGGAATCCCCCCCTTGGTTATGCAGAGCCTAAAGATGGAGAGGAGATATTTATAGGGTCTATCTCCTGTACTGTTGACCCCTGGCTCGGGAATCCTGTTGATCAATGATGGCTACCTTGTAGAGATAACTAGGAAGCATCCAGTTTGGGAAAAAACCCCAACAACTTCATGGATGGAAATGCTTAAGATGTTGTCCACTATGGGGCAGCAAGAATGGTGTCCCATCTTGATATTCTAGCAAGAAACTATTCTCACCACAAAGTTGGTGAATGATGAACGGGCCTCTCCATAGGGAATCAAATTTCCCATGCATTCCTTTTGGATCTCTCCTCTTGTCCCATAACAAGACCTGATCCCCAACTTGAAATTCTCTCGCCTTTGTCCTTTTGTTAAACAACTTCTGAACCCGACTTTGATGCTCAGCAATATGGTCTACTACCATAACCCGTTGCTCTTCAAGTTTAGAAAGGTACATTATTCTTTTATCAATAGAACTTTCAAAAGTTCTATCTTCCACTGCTTTTTTTAACTTCAAAGCCAGCAATTCAAAGGTAATAGGTATTTCTGTATTCAAACCATATAGAAGCTGGAATGGTGACATACCAATTGCCCTCGTAGGGGTAATTTTGTTAGCCCAATAAAGTATCGAACAAAGCTTTATGCCACATTCTCTGATTGTCTTCTACTAGTTTCCTGATAATTGTAACCAGATTCTTATTGCTAGATTCTGCTTGACCATTCCCTTGTGGATAATAGTCGGATGAATGTGAAATAATAATCCCATATTCAAAACAAAAACTAGTGATCTCATTAAAAGAAAAACATGTAGCATTATCTGCTACAATTTTGTTTGGGACTCCAAACTGGGAAATGATGTTCTCCTTGAGGAACTTGCACACTACCTCAGAAGTAGCATGCTTAACTGGAATAGCCTCCACCCACTTGGTGAAGTAATCTATTGCAGTAAGAACAAAACTATGTCCCACACTCGATGGTGGATTCACATCACCAATGAAGTCAATGCCCCATTGCTAAAAAGGTTCTTCAATCGTAACTAGTTTTTAGTGGTAATGCGACTAACGTAGGCTTCCCCACAAACTATTGGCAGAGTTGACATCTACGTACCCAGTTGTACATGTCTTGAAATAATGTAGGCCAATAGTACTTAGCTCGCAAAATTTTATGAGCTGTTGCATGTGCAAAAAAATGTCCTCCACATGCCAAATTGTGAAAAGACTCCAAAAGTTTGCTTTGTTGTGCTTTATCCACACAACGGAGAAAAACTCCATCAAGACTTCTTTTATACAAACCATTATCCCACAAGACATAGTTTGCAACCTTTAGCTTGATAGTTCACTTCTCTTTATAAGATAAATGAGAAGGGCACTCACCATATGTGAGAAAATAAGAGATATTAGAATACCACTCATCTGTTGTAGTAACATAGAGAATAGTTGGAACATCTTCAACCTCTACCTTTTCATCACCTGTTTCTTTTGGGACATTATCAACAATCAGCTGACACAAACCTCTCCCATGCACAAGCTTGGTAGGTTTGATATCAAGATCAAATTCTTGAATTTTGGCATTCCAATTGCCCCTTTTAGTCCCAAATTCTTGTTGTGTCAGGATAGATTTCACTATTGTATCTGGCACCAAAACTACAGTATGTGAATTCAAAATGTAAAACCTGAAATGCTTCACTGCTTTGACTACAACATAAGCATGTTTCTCCATATTTGAGTACTTAAGTTCATGAGCCTTCAATGGGCAACTCATAAACAGAATCAGAGATTCCACACCCTCTTCATTCTGTTGAACCAGAATTGCTGAAAGTGTATGCTTTGAAGCATAACTATACATTATGAAACCTTTAGTGTAGTCAAGACAAACTAGAACTGGAGCATGGGCTATGGCCTTTTTAATGTCCTCAAAAGTTGCTTTACCTTGCATGCTCCAACAGAAAGTGGTCTTACCTTTCATCATATTAACAATATGACGAGTCTTCTCTATGAATTCTAGAATGAACCTTCGCAAGAAATTCACCTTCCCAAAGAAAGAATGAACTGTTGTCTTACTAGCAGGCAAAGTAAGACCTTGGATAGATTTGACTCTTTCTGAGTCAATTTTAGTACCTTCTTTGGACACAATGTGACCAAGAAGCTTACCTTCTGTAGCCCTAAAAACTGACTTCTTAGGATTAAGAGAAATACCATTTTGACAACACCATTCCAAGACTTGTCGCAAATGGTAGGCATGATCTTGATGCTTTTTAGAGAAAATGGTCAAGTCATCAAGGTACACTACAATGAACTTCCCCATTTCATCTCTAAAAGTGAGGTCCATTGCTCTTTGGAAAGTAGCACCAACATTGATTAAACCAAATGGCATCCTGCGATATGCAAATGTGCCCCAAGGTGTGTTGGCAAGAGACACTGTATGGATTCATGAATGTTGTCATTAATGGCAACAAAGTTCATCCCACACATCCGCAGGACATGGTGTGTCTATACTGGAAGTCAGATTGAAGAATGTTGTGGTCTGGTAAGCAAGAACAGAGTATGTGGAAAGGTTCGACAGTCAGGTTCGGATCTCTCAGAGGAAGTATCTTTGGAAAGTGCAGACTTGGGGAAGTCAAGAGTACCTTGACTGATAGATTCTAGGAATTGAGCCTCTGGTGATGAAAGAGTAAAGAGATATAAGCATTCAAGTATTAGGGTCCAGTTTGATAGAATAGACAGAGGAAGAACTGATAGGTAGAGCATCAGAAGTTATTCCGGATGAGATGTTGATAGTGATAAAGATCCCTAAGGTATCTTTCATGATTGGCTAACTTATTAGATGACTTCTATAAGTTTCTTTTTGATCCGCTTCACTTGGGAAGCAAGGATTCAGCTGACAGACTAAAGTTTGAGATAATATTGACTATTTCGGATACCGACTAGACAAGTATTAAAATCACTTGTGCGGATTTATATATATATATATATATATAAAAGATGGATTTAGATGTGAAGGTGTGTGTAAGGGGTGTAGTGCGAAGAAAAGCAGAAGAGCAGAGTGAAAGCAGTAAGGAAGGTTCGGTATGTAAAAGGACAGCAGCACATAAGAAGAGGAAGGATGAAGTGCAGCAGATCAGTGTATTGAGCCTAAACCGGAACTGAACCTCAGCATATGTGGATGCTTCTTATTAGTTCAAGGATCTTGTTATTCTTCTTACATCTTGTAGACAGTGAGTCTCTTGTAGGCAGTGAGCCTCTTGTGAGCAGTGTGCTCGGGCAGTGAGCCCTAATTGGCAAGTGCCATTTTGTATTTCTATTCTTCTAACAGAGAATACTTTCTTGGGTTAATCACCCCGTGGTTTTCTCCCTTAACAGGGTTTCCACATCAAAAATATTGTGTCATGTGTATTTCCATTTCATGGCTATGTTTGCTTGTTTGAATTGATGCTGCATTAATTATTAAGAAAGTTCAGAAAGCTGAAATAATTAAGATAACTTATTCACCCCCCCTCTCAGTTATCAACAATTGGTACCAGAGCCAAGTTCCTCTCAACAGAGCCTAATAGCTTGAGGAAGACCTGGGAATTCAAATGGATATGTATGGTATGAGGGAGCAACTTAAATCTGCCCTAGATGATCTTGAGGAGTCAAATTTTGAAATCAATGAATTGAAGGAAAGACTCAAACAGGTTGATGATTTCATAAATGAATTAAAAGAGAAACTTAGTCTCTCTATGAAAAAGAGAAAGGAGCTACTTCAGCAACTGGTAAGTCAAGGTGAAGCCAATGATACAAATGGAGATCTGAAGGAGAAAACCAAGTTATGTGAAAAGTTATCAAAAGAAATCATTATGGTAAGACATGAAATGGAATCAGGAGTTATGAAGTTTACCCAAGAGGTTGAAGAGAAAAGAAAAATTGAAGATGATCTAAGACAATCTCTCAATGAGAAATCAAAAGATTGCCACAAGATGGATAGAATTATCAGACATCTTGAATTTGATCTTGAAGATGCTAAAGATAATGAAGAAAAACTTGAGGATCAAATTGTCTCTCTTAAAAGGGATCTTCAAATAGCAAATGAATATAAAGAGAAATTCAAGATAAGTTCTGCTCAACTTGAAGTTCTTCTTGAAAGCCAAAAGAGGGTAGATGACAAGTGTGGTCGAGGGTATGAAAAAGGTGAAAGCTCCGGATCCAGTCAGAAGAATTTTAGATCAGAAAATCCAAGGAACAGGCCTAGAAGACCTCCGGTAAGGCAGCCTAATGCTCAAAGATATCCATCCTTCAATGGATACTGCCACAACTGTAATAACTTTGGTCATAAAGCTAATCAGTGCAAAAAGAGAATGAATCAGACTAATACATCCTTCTCCGGACAGTGTTTCAATTGCAAAAGGTATGGTCATAAATCTCATGAATGCAGAAATATGCAAATGAACAAATCATTCAATGGTAGATGCTTTGCATGCAATAGAATAGGTCATATGGCTAATCAATGCAGATCAAGAGGATATCAATGAAATATGCAAAGAAATGTTGTTTGCCAAATTTGCAATAGATCTGGTCATATTGCAAAATTCTGTAGAAGCAAGAATCAGGACAAAAGAGGTCCGGTACATCATAATCAGAATCAAGATAAGGGAAAACAAAAAGTGAATGCGGATGAAGTTCAAAGTGAGATGAACAAGATTTGGGTGAAGAAAAGTACAGAGAATGTAGGGGATGGATCTGCACCAGACTCTGGTGCTGATATTCCTTCCAGAAATTAAAAAGTGAGCTCTGGCTCAGGGGGAGACACAAAGAAAACCTTGTTCCCCCAGCCAGTCAATTGGTGCCGGAACTGGCACAAGAAGAGTTGCGGATTAAAGGGTTCATAAGAGAAACATCCAAATAAACTATGGTTAAGATTTGGAAGATCCGCAAGATGTTTAAGATCAAGATTGATCCGATTCTTCAAGTCATCCGAATAAGGCAAACCAGAATGACTTAGGTCGAGCATTTATTGCAACTTGACATTAGGGTTTGTGAAACAATATAAGGGTTTTCTCATTAAGCATTTGTTCATTCTGCATTCAAGAAGAAACGAAAAGATAAGCTCTACAAAAAAATTCCTCAAGCTCATCAAAGATCATTTGCAGAAGTCAGTTCATCCAGAAATCAATCCGGCTAACTCCGTGAAACTGAAAGACGCAAAAGGTATTTTCTGTTCATAAAATATCTCTCTGTAAATCTTTTTAAAAGATGTCTACTCTGAATATTGTGAAGATCACTGATAGGCCTCGCCCCAAATTCAAGAAACATCCCTACAAATCCTTGGAAGTAGATCCCCTAGGAGCTTTTTCCAGTGTTCCGCATGGTGTCTTGCATACGGAAGATATTAGGGTTTACATTCACACAAACATTGAAGAATTTGGAGAGTCCAAATTGAGGGATATCTACCACAAATAGTTAATAGATGATTCATTTGAGCTCAAACCCCAATACAAGGCCCTTCGGGAGAAGCACTTTGCACAATGTATACATTTCCCCTGCTTTGCTGAGGACGAATGGGTCCGGTATGTCTTGAGTAGAATACATGACAACTTCATGTGGTTGAATGGACCATTCAAGATCACAAAAGATGCCATTAGGACAATTATCGGTTTGCACTCATCTGGTGGTATACCTATTCTCAAATCGATCAAGAATCTGACTATAAGTGAGGCTACCGGATCTAGGTTTGATAAAAGAGCAATGACAGTAGATGACATCACTGATCCAGATGTCAAGTTTGCATCCATGATCATCGGCTACAAGATATATCATTCTAGTAGGGAGAATTCAGTACCTGGAACTGCTATCTACACTGCCTATGAAATGTTGAGAAAAAATGCAGACTATGACCTTTGTGAGCTCCTTCTAAACCAACTCTTGGAGAACCTACAGAAGATAAAGAAGGACAAGAAGAATTCCTTCAAATTTGGTGGTCTAATACTCTGTCTATTCTTCTACTTTATGAATGAGCTACCCAGATCCAGTGGATGGGTATGGCAAAATGATAGACCGGTTGCCATACAAATCAGGGATTATTTGCATGGACTTGGTGATGACAAAGCACAAAACACAGCTCTCTGGGGTTTCTTTAAAAACTTTTAGAACATGATGCAAGCTAGAGAGAGAATTCCCCAATCTCTAGTTGAGAAATACAAAGACACAGTATGCTTTATGGTAGAGACTGATCAATGCCTAATGGAGGCAGTGGAACCAAGAACAGTGTGGATCATGCCAATGGGGTATGAGGTGGATGAGAAAATCATAGAGCTGCATGTTCAGCACATGCTTAGTAAACTAAAGGATCCCAAGGCAAAAAGGTTTGGAACCTTTGAAGAATTAAGTGTGAAGATCCATATTGAGCTAAGGCATTCAGAGATGAAAAGAAAGGTAAGAAAAGAAGTAGAAAATATTGCCAAAAGCTTTGGCATCTCAAAAGAGGCACTTGATGCCAATAGGGAGAAGATGGAAAGAGCAGAGAAAGAGAAGGAAGGTGCTGAAAAGGAAAGTAGTCCGATAGAAGCCCTGACCCAAACAAGATCCTCTAAGAGGTCCACTCCTACCACTGACAAGAGCTCAAAAACATCAAAACCAGAAGCAAAATCATCTGGTAAAGCAGAGAAAAGAACTAAGACAAAGGCCACAAGGTCTTATATTAGTCAAAAAGATGAAGAAGAGATAAAATCCAATGAAGAAATCAAGAAGATGATGAAGAAGAAGAAAGTATCTAGTGCAGATAAGGTGGCAAAGGCAGAAGAATTTGTTGAAAAGCCCACTCTGTCCCTAGATGATGTAGTCAAAGCTGTTACTATGGATGGAAACCTGTAACCAATAACAGAATTCTATGATGCATATAATGATGCAAATAGAAAAATCTTGGAGGAAGCCACAGTTAAGTACTTGAACATATACAATAAAGCCTTGATTGAAATAATTTCTCTAATTCCTAAAAGTTTGGAAAAGGAACTTGAAATGAGAAAAGAAAATGCTAAAGCAAAAGACTTAGAAATTAGAGAACAGATAGCTATTCAGCTCTACCCTTCAATTACTCCAAAACAAATGGATATGATCTTCAAAGATTGCAAGGATGAGTTCCGGAGTAAGACAAGAATGAATCAGCTCATGCTTGGAGAGATTGATAAAGTGGCAAAAGAAACAGAAGAAATCCTGAGGAAGGCATACTCAAGATTCAACATTCCTATTATAGAGGACTTGGGTGTTGATCCCTCGGCTACAAGTGTTGAAAAAGAATCTACTGAGGCAATGACAGAAGAAGCACTGGACTCCGGTGAAGGTAAAGACAAGGGCTTAGAATCCTCTACTCCAGAAGAGGTGGCTCATGAACAAACAAATATCTATCCTCCGGTTTCCCCTACAGTCTCCGGATCTAAAGGAGAAGAAAGAATAGAGGAGAAAGAAGAAGAAGCGAAAGGAAGAGAAGAAAGTCAAGCTGAGAAGAACATAAGTGACAGTGCAGAAGAGAAGAAATCTCTGTCTCTGACAAGAGACACTGTAGAAATTGTCAAGGACTTCTTGACAAAAGAAATGTTGGAGATTGATGAACCGGAGTTACTTCAAGGTCCATTTAACTTTGACTCTCTCTCCCTGGTTCAAAGAATGAAGATAGCTTCATTTGCCAATGCAAAGGCAAAAGAAAAACTCCTAAAGTCTCACATGGAAGATTGTGAGCTAATAGAAGTTGCATCCGATGTTTTAGAAAAGATCATGCCATCTTTTCAGAAGGAGCACTCAGCCTCCTCATCAAGTAATCTTAAATCTCTTGTTAGTTCAGTCAGCACTCATTTTGAGTCCTTAGAGAAATCAGCTAAGGAAAAGGTCCGGAAAGAGTTTTTGGATAAAAGATTCTCTGAAGTACTAAGTCTAATATCAAATGATAGAAGAAATATGGATATAGTGATAAAGAGCTTAGAAAATGCTCTTAAAGATGGCGGGGAAATATATAAATTTTGTCTATCATGGTCCAAAGCAACAATGGAGATTGAGAAGAAAATGAAAGAACAGGAGATCCAACTAACAAAACTTTCTCAAAATTTTGATCCATTTACCTCATCCATAGTAAATCAAGAATGTCAGACCATTGCAGTCTTGGATGAAATTAAGAAGCTAGAGAAAGAATAGAAAAACAAAATTGACAGGTTAAATGAACTTAGAAGAATAATCATTCCTAAGTTGGAGGCCATGCATGAGGCCCTAAGTGATGCTCAAACCACCGCCAAGACAAATGATCTGATAGATCTGAAGAAGGCTAAAGTTTTTGCATTCTTGTTGAGTGGTCACATATCAATTTTGGACAGGATGAAGCTGAATTGGGCAACCAAAGTTGTACAATTGAAAAACACTTTTGTAGATATACTAAAGTATATGTAGAGTGCAATAGGATGATATACTTATGCAACTAAGTTAACTTTTTGCAAATTTTGGTGTGTGGACCCCACCCTTTGCCATTTATGTCAAAGGGGGAGTGATGAGCAGTGAAAAATGTTGAATCCAGCTAAGGGGGAGCTCCAGAAAATATACATAGAGACTGAGCATTAGCCAAGGGAGAGTATAGTGTGACACTTAGTCATTTTTCACTAAGTGTTGCCATCAATGCCAAAGGGGGAGATTGTTGGCAAGAGACACTATATGGATTCATGAATGTTTTCATTGATGGCAACAAAGTTCATCCCACACATCTGCAGGACATGGTGTGTCTATACCGGAAGTCAGATTGAAGAATGTTGTGGTCTAGTAAGTAAGAACAAAGTATGTGGAAAGGTTCGACAGTTAGGTCTGGATCTCTCAGAGGAAGTATCTTTGGAAAGTACGGACTTGGGGAAGTCAAGAGGAGTACCTTGACTGATAGATTCCAGGAATTGAGCCTCCGGTGATGAAAGAGTAAAGAGATATAAGAATTCAAGTATTAGGGTCTAGTTTGATAGAACAGACAGAGGAAGAACTGATAGGCAGAGCATCAGAAGTTATTCTGGATGAGATTTTGATAGTGATAAAGATCCCTAGGTATCTTTCATGATTGGCCAACTTATTAGATGAGTTCTATAAGTTTCTTTTTGATCCGCTTCACTTGGGAAGCAAGGATTTAGCCGACAGACTAAAGTTTGAGATAATATTGACTATTCTGGATGCCAACTAGAAAAGTGTTAAAATCACTTGTGTGGATATATATATAAGATGGAATTAGATGTGAAGGTGTGTGTAAGGGGTGTAGTGCGAAGAAAAGCAGAAGAACAGAGTGAAAGCAGTAAGGAATGTTCGGTATGTAAAAGGACAGCAACACATAAGAAGAGGAAGGATGAAGTGCAACAGATCAGTGTATTGAGCCTAAACCAGAACTGAACCTCAGCATATGTGGATGCTTCTTATCTGTTCAAGGATCTTGTTATTCTTCTTACATCTTGTAGATAGTGAGTCTCTTGTAGGCAGTGAGCCTCTTATGAGCAGTGTGCTCAGGCAGTGAGCCCTAATTGGCAAGTGCCATTTTGTATTTCTATTCTTCTAACAGAGAATACTATCTTGGGTTAATCACCCCGTGGTTTTCTCCCTTAACAGGGTTTCCATGTCAAAAATATTGTGTCATGTGTATTTCCATTTCATGGTTATGTTTGCTTGTTTGAATTGATGCTGCATTAATTATTAAGAAAGTTCAGAAAGCTGAAATAATTAAGATAACTGATTCACCCCCCCTCTCAGTTATCAACAAGGTGTTGTGAAAGTAGTCTTGTACTGATCTACTTCACCAACTTCTACTTGATTATAGCCTGAAAAACCATCTAACATAGACAGCATCTCTAAACCAGTTACAGTTTGTAACACTTGATCCATAATAGGTAGAGGGTAGCTATCTTTTAAAGAAGATTGATTAAGATTTCTAAAATCTACACAAATACAGATTTCTTCGTTCTTCCTTACAGGAACAATATTGGCGATCCAAGTAGAATGGTGAATAGGAAATATTATCCTAGCATTTAACATTTTTTAGATTTCAGCAAGAATAGTACATGATATCTTGGGATTATATTGCCTTTGCTTTTGTTTGTGAGGCAACGATCCTACCTTGAGAGGAATCTCGTCTTGGATCTCCTTGGGTCTGAAAGAATTCAAATCATCATATGAATATGCCAGCACATCAATGTAGTGGCGAAGAAGTGTAATGAACTTGAATTTCTCATCAACAGTGCAACATTTCCTGATGTTAACCATCTTGGGATCCGCCTCATAACTCAGGTTCAATTTTCTCAAATTCCATTGATGAATTTGAATCAAGTTGCTGCTATTGTTTGATATATCTATCATGCTTGTCAAATACTTTTTCCAGAGAAACCAAACCTTTTGGAATCTTATTCCCTTTTAATTGAAGAATCTCCTCACTAGTCTATGAATCTACTTTGGAAACAAATTCCCGAGGTGGAGAATCACTACCTTCAAATTAGAGTTCACCAAAGCTATCTGTCTTCTCTAAGAAACCTATGATCTGTTTATCACCATTGAAGACTTGCCAATGGTCAGCATTATCAAGTACACTTGGTCAGAAGACCAACTCAATTGTGTACTTATCACCTTTAAAATCCTTATGAGGGACCATAAGGGTGGCAGAGATGGCTAATGAATCAACACGATCATTAAACTCTCTTGGTACCACATAGATGTTGAAAGCATCAAAACCTTCAATGCAATCCCATACACGATTGTGGTAATGTCTTAGCCTTTCATTCTTGGTTTGGTAAAGATTCCTTACCTAACAAACAACAAGCTCTACATCACCTTGTGCGTGAAGATTTTTAATACCTTTAACACAAGCAACCTCCATTCTGAGTAACAATGACTCGTACTCAGCGGTGTTATTAGTATTGTCAAACTGTAGCTTATAAGAGAAAGGAAAAATATCACCTTGTGGAGATATTAGAACTATTCCAGCCTTAGATCTAGTGGAAGAATAGCTACCATTAAATTCTAAAATTCAAATATCATTTGAATTTCCCACTTTGATATTTCCATGACTAGTAGATTCTTCACCAGAATAAGAAGAAGGATCCTCTATCACCATACTCTCGTCTAAACTTTCCTCTAAATTTTCTTCTAAGGCCTCATATGAATTATCTAAATTTTTATCTAAAGAACTAGAAGTGTTTTCAGTGGTCATGAAATAATTACCCATCCATGAAGACTCAAATAAAATTTGAGCTTTTAGATCTTCAGTTTGAGTAACAATATATTTTGCTTCCTTTTTGGGAAGCAATTTCTGTATGACACCTTTGACAGGTATCCTTGCCTCAGATAAATTCATGTTTAGTTCTCCTCCCACATCCATACAAAAATTGCGTCCAAGCAAAATACCATAAGAAGCTGGAACATCAGCAACTAAGACGATCATCTTTATTCTTTTCTCTAGAAAAGCTATGAATGCAAATTGTGCATCCGTAATTTGGCCTAACAAAAGTACTTGCTTCTTTTCCATTGAAAAGCATCTTCGTAAGGTCTTGGTCAAAGTAAGACTGAGAGCATCTACCACCTTGGCAGGCATAACATTGTTGGAAGCTCCCGAGTCTATGATACAATTGCTTAATTTGTGACCATTGACTAATAGAGAAATGTAGAAGGGTTCTATTTTTCCTAGAGCAATGAGTGGAGTAGTAACTAGGCTATTTTGGGCGGACCTATTCTTTGAGGAGTCATGAATAGTCTTGGAAGAATCTTGCCCTGTAGGAGTAGCCTTGTTTTTAACATACATAGCTAACCTTTCAAATTGATCAGGGTTAGCTTGTAAATATTCTACCTTAGACATCTAGATTTTGGTTTTCCTAGCATGGTCAATTATGTCAAAGAGCTGAAATGAATTAGACACAAAGGTAGGAAATTCTTCATTCTGGGGTTTAATTGGGGTAGTATTGTTCTGAGGAATAGAAGTAGAAGAAGTAGGATTGTTATAAGAACTTACTTGCTTATTGACAATCAGGTCCCTTGATTGAAAAGGTAATGGAGTTCCTTGTTTGGCAATTGAAATCACAGGTTGAGGCTCTTCTCTTGACTTTCCTTTATCAACCACTTGCTGATTTGGTTGGTTTTGAAGCTTGGTGAAAACAACCTACACTCCACCATATAAATCTTCTTCTCTTTCTGCTTCATCTTGATAGTTCAAGAACCCAATAGTAGAGTCGCCAACTAATTCTTCTTCTCCTTCCATTAAAAGATTAGCATTATTTTCCTGATCCAAGTCAGGCTATAAAGAATTATCCTATTTAGCTTCATAGTAGCCAACTACTGAGTTGACTGGTGGAGCCTCCAAAGTTAGTATTCCTTGAGTAGGAGGAAGATGATTTTGCTGCCCTTGATTTCTTGCAACATTACCTTGATATGAAGTATTAGGAAATGTCCTTCTTGGTATGTCCCGATAAGGGGGAGCGAACATATTCTAGGACATTTGCTTTTTCAAAGCTAGCAACTCATTTGCTAACTTTTGCACCATAGGATCTGTGGTGCTTGTGGATGATAAATTAGTAGAGGCCTGACCTCTATTTCTATTTGAATCCCTTGTTATCTTACCCGCAAGGATAAGATGATCTTCCACTTCCATAGCCAAACTTTGTGCTAGAGGAAGATCAGCGGGATTACCCTTACGTCAGGAAGCTGAGTGTTGATGAAGAAACATTTCAGATTTTCTTCCGTTGGTTGGGTGGTTGTTGGAATCCTATTTGTCAAATTATTGAACTTGGTAATGGATTCCCTCATAGGCTCTTGCGATTCTTTCTTCATCTGTGTTAGTTGAGCTAACAAAGCATGTGCATCTTCTGCAGGCTTAAACTGAGCTTCAAACTTGATTCGGAGTATGTTCCATCCCATGAAGCTTTGGGATTGGAGGTGGTAGAACCAATCTGCAGCTACACCTTGTAGTGTTTCTACAAAAAGTCTCACTGATACATCTTCATGCTCCACCCCTAACACACTACAAGCTATGTAAAAAGCTACAATGTGTTTATCAGGATGAACTTTTCAATCACCATAGAATTTTGGGAAATTCTTTCTAGAACTACGAGGTAGTTCATGCAATGGTGGTGCCAAATTCAAGGGTCCAAAAGAATTGACCCATGAACCTTGAGCTGCCATAGTACACAGGTTGAAAGGTGGAATAAGAAAACTTTGATGAACTTGAGTAGATAATACTCTGTTAGTATTTGCACTAGAAGCTTCACCTGGTATAGGAGACCTGTCGTTGGTAGGAGGGAAACTCCTTGTACGTTGAAGTCTTGGTATTGGAGGCAAAAGACCAAGATTATTTTGCTGCATTAACTCAGACACAGGATCAATAATTCCTTGAGCTCTCTTACTTCTTGTATACCTTGATTTTGCTACAATGCAATGTACTTAACAAAGATTTTAAAAACAACTTAAAACAATGAATGAGGATGAAATGCTTCAACTCAAAGCGTGAGGCTCCAAGTTGCGCGTTCGATCCCCAGTAGAGTCATCAAAAACCTGTTGGGTGAATATTTTGTCGTCAACTAACTAACGACAAAATGGTTATAGCAGCCACAACTATGATGAGAAATTTCTCTCCTCTCAGCAAGGGGAGGTTCCTTTTTCTAACTATTTTGACCTTATTTACAATAAAACTCACTTTGGGGTGACTTCATTCATCCATTTCTCTTTTTTCAGAAATGATGTTTACAATGCTCAATATAAAACTCAAAACAATTTACTATTTGAAAAATACCTACTTGTGTTGATAACCAAGAAACCCACACAAAGTTTCTTGTTGCTTCTTATGCCAATTAAAGATAAAAGATTCTAGAATAGAGTGTAGATCAAAGTCCTCACTATATGCTGAGGTAAAATGACATGATCACGAACAATAATTTGCAGCCCAAAGTCTTCAAATTACTTTGTATTTACAAACTTAAACTCTAATCTCAAATATAAAATAGCAGCACAAAGTCTACAAATTCTGATTTGATTCACCTCCCAAACACTTGATATTCACGCTCACAATTCAAACATTCATATAAGATCATGTGATAGAAAGGACATAAGAACTATTCTATAACATTCACAAACTTGCTCCAAGACAAAGATTGGATGCCAATTGACTTCTTAATATTGCTTGAAATATGATTTACAAAATAAGCTCAAAGTCTCAAATTGCTTTTCAAAATGGCAGCGCTTCACTTCAATAGTCAAAAGATAAAAATTACAATAGAGGTCCTCTTTATTTATATGGAGAGGCCTTGAGAAAATTTAGGAAAAACCTAACTACTTTGACTTATTAAAAAATATGAGTCCTTATTGACTTGGGACTTCCTATATTTTTACATGTAATTACATATGAGAAAAGTACATGTAAATATGTCTATAATTACAAATAAAAGACATATGAAAACATAAAATAAACTAAGTTATAAAAAGTTGCATCAACTTGTATTGCCATCTTTCTTCAAATGAGCATCATACATAGTAATGCTGCTTGCATCCCTACACTATTTGGACTAATAGTATTCCTAAAGATCAATTGAGCCCTAATCACTGCATCCTTCACTGTGGTGACCACCATTGCATGATTAGTTCACTTAGATTTCAGGTTATCTAATGTTAACTGATTATCCAGAATGTTGTCCAAAGAGGAAATTGAGAAAACTTTCTCTTCAAACTCTTTTTGGAACATATTTTTGAATTCTTGGATCATCTCATATGCAGGGAGGAAGTGATGATCCTCTGATACCAAATTACATGGAAGCTCCTCCAATTTATGCAAGAGACTAACATCACTTTGTTCACTTAGCTCCTTGGCGCTTTCCAAATCTTTGATCAAGTCTTTCAGAACATTACTTAGATAGACAAATGCTTCTTTAGTCTCCACATAAGAATCACGATTTGGAATAACACCAATTGATATCAAAGTATCTATCTTCAGCTTCTTCATTTCGGTCCACTTCTCATAGCTTCCCTCCAGATATTCAATATCCTAAGAAATGATATCAACCAAGTTATCAAGTTCTGTTCTGATCTTCTCCATCTTGCTTGTCTTTTCAGTTGTCTCTGTGAGAAGAGACACTCCTTGCACCTGCATCTTTTCCAAATACTCTTCAACCACTTTCCCTTTTATGTGAGTCTTCTCTTCCTTTTGAATGATAGGATCTTCTACAGAAATTACCTCCAGTATGATTGACTCAGATGTCAAAGTAATTTTCCTCACCACTGCAACTAACTGTTCTGCCATTGCCTTGTAGTGCTCTTTCATTTCCTTCTCATGATCAAACTTCATGAGTAAGGAATTGAGTGTAGACTGAATATCAGCTTTGGCGCTTTCATGAGTTATCTTCCCAAGTTCAATCCTGGAAATAGAATAGTCACTCATGCTAAAATTTTCCATTGTTGCATCTGATGGCAGATGTGCAATTTCCACATACTTATGACCCTTGTCCTCTATAAGCTGAGAAAGAGTCTTGGTGTTCTTTTGTGTCTTTTATTTCACTGACATTAGCTTTACAAAATCAAAGTCATCTGGAGAGATGGCTTGTTTCTTCCTCTTAGGTGTATATGCTAAAAGCCATGGATTAAGCAATGATGTACTAACATTTGTATCAGAACCCATTGTTGACGTAGGAGGAATTGTACTCACACTTGTGGTAGTAATGATAGGAGGAGTATTAGTAAACACAACACCTGGCACATCCACATTAGCACCTTGCTTAGCACCCAAAACAAAATGTTCAAAGATTGAAGAATCACCAATGTCATAAGAGGGTGAGGACAAACTAGGAATTGAATCTGAGGAACGAAGAAGATTATCAAAAGTAGCTTGAGGATTATCAACAATTGTTCTTGAAGATGATGGTGACTCAGAAGATGGAATATTAATGGGTGAAACTGGGGTAGTGTGAAGAACAAACAAAGGAGTCGAAATAGATACATTAGGTAGGGGAGAAGGGTTTTTAGTTTCTTGTGGCATATCCCTTTGTGGAGAGATGGGTGTATCCTGTAAACCTTCATGAACATCTCCTTCTTCTTTATCATGTTCATCTCTTTTCTCCTCTGAAGACTTGTCTTCAATATCCATCTCCTCAGTGGCTTGCTCACCAACACTCTATTCTTCAACTTCCATTTCTTTAACCTCAGACTCTTTCTCTGAGACTTTGGTCTTTTTTCCTTTAGACACAAATTTGATCCTTGGTTTGGAAACCTTGGATGTGCTTGGAGTATCACTTTTATTCTATGTTCTCAACTCAACCTTTTTCCCTATTTGCTCTAAGACTTCTTCCTTAGATCCAGTTATGAAATTCTTCAAAGGAACACCTTTGCTCTGAAGCCATAGATTCGTATTAGCCAGAATTGGCTCAAACCTATTCCTCAAAGAAGTTACCTCCTTTGACCATTGTACAACAGGCAAGGGTGATTTAGCAATATTTTCATTGACATAGCTTGAACTGCCAACTTCTTCATCATCCACCATATCCTCTGGAATATCAACCAAACCTAGATATTCAATATGATTCAGGGTCAACCTGTTGTAGTCTGAATTTTTGATCTCCTCTTCTGTTCTTAAATCAGCCCAGATATCTTTGACCATTGGCTCATGAAATTGAGTTTTTCTCTTTATTCTGTATTTCTCTCCCCTATAATCAAAACCAAGTCTCTTTTTGAACATCTTCATAGTGACCCTCTACATTTCTATTTCCATTGCCTTGGCCTTAGCAGTAGTTGCTACAGAATATCTACCAATCTCAATAGGAAACCTAAATCCAAGCTTTTTCAACTCCATCTATTTGTTATGAAGACCAATCATTTGTCGACACAACTCCATCAGGACAAGTTTATCAGAGGGAAATTTTGAAAGAATATAAGGATAACCTTGATAAAAGCCAACTCTTAAATATGTGAAAGTGGAGAATTGAAGAAACAAGCAACCATAACCATTCACCACTACCCAAACTTCATCTGAGACTCTTCTCCGTTCCAACTGTGGATCAAAAAGACACAAGAAAACAACAAAGAAGGCATCAATCACCCTTCTGAAATGATGAATTGAGACTTTCAAAGTGAGCTAAGGATAGTACTGATAAACTGGTACAACTCTCCTATTTCCATCAGATGTTAAGCCTAGAAAACTTCTCATAGAAGCTGCTATATACAGTAGATATGAAGTAATGTAGAACTTTGGAGTAGTTGACACCTTAGTTAGTTGCTCATGAAGAGCATTACTAACTTTTTCTCCCCAGAAGATAGTCTATTTACCCTGAAGTATGATCTTGATGTATGGGTACATCCATTCATGAAAAGTTGAAGATGAAGATAGACTTCTAACTCTATTGAGAAGAGTTATTAGATCACTTACTTCCTCCATGAAGTCACTCCTGGGCCATCTAGACAAATTTAGTCTAGCAGTCTTGAGCCACTTATTGTTTGTCACCCTTTTCGCCTTTTGTATATCTTTATCATACTCACGTTGAGAAATACCAAAATCTAGTTCTGCAAAATCTTCATTTCCCAGACACATGAACACCTTATCCATGAATTCTGGATCAAGCCTCATGATGACATTGCCGTGAGAATCTACCACTATACTGGTACCTCTATTGTAGAAATGAGCAGCTTGGAGAACAAACTCTGTATTGTGTGCAACAACAGGGAATGAAGACACCAGATGAATGTTGCTTTTAACAATCTTCAGCATATAGGGACTATGTTTATCTGACTTTGTTCTCTCAACAAATTCAGCCATATCTACATGGCCGATCTCTGTATCCCATTTTTCATCAACATTTGATGTCATTGAAGTTACAGGAAAGACACCTTGATATTTGTATTTAATTACTTTGGCTTTCTTTGGAGACGGATCATTCATCTGGAAAGAAGACTCCTTCGGATGGATTGAAGACCTCGGCAACTTGTAGGAGAAACTGTAACAAGAAGTCATGACCTTGCAGTTAGGAGAAATACTGGTAATTTTGGGAAACTGCATGTGGATGATCATGATCATAGGAGTGAGCTTGAAAGGGCTAAATTGCAATCGGGTCGAAAAAATAGAGGAAAGCGGGCTCAGGATAGCAATTCAAAAAGTTCTCTAGAGTTAGAAAAATTTAGGAGAGTGAATGTACGGGGGGCAAAATTTGCTGCCCTTGCATGTTAAGGGGAGTTGCAAATGTCCGGGCAGTAAATTTTGCCATTCCTGCATGTTAACATAGAGCATTCAAATGAACGAGCAAAAAAATTGGCCACTTTGACATGGAAAAGGTAACAGGTTTTGCAAAGTGTATGAGTGGTAAACATTACTACTTTTACATAAAAGGACCATCAAGATCACCTATTTGAGCGGTAAATTTTACTAACTCAACATATAATGGCAAGTTCAAAGTTTTTATGTTTAAGCGATAAATTTTACCAGTATCGCATATTAAGCAAACATGTTTCGTGTAGGGGCAGCGAGTTTCACCGCCCTGACATGAAATAGGTATGCGATCATATGCATCGGCAACAGAAAAGACCACCAATACATCAGGTCTAGATAAGCAAAAATCCTAGGTTTTTGAACATTAATTGAAATCCATTCCTTCACAGGAACCTAGGCTTAAAAATTGACAAAAATCACCAATAGAAAATGATGGTAAACATCTTATACAATCACTAGGGTTTAGAAACAGTAAATAACAATCGATTCATACATATACAAAGACAATAAATTTTAAATAAAACAAAAACATTCATAAAAAAGTAAGAAAACATTTGCATTACACGCAAAACCCTAAATGAAAACAAAAGCAAAGAATGAAAAAAAAAACCTACCTGTAAGAGGTAACAAAAACCCTAGGCGCAACCATGAAGAACAAATCCACCCATACCAAATGAATCGATAGTTCGATCAGCTTTAGAGGAAGTCAGATTCACAACATAGAAGGTTTTAAACAATAAGTAATTAAAAATAACAAATGTACTTAAAAGGTTTTTAAAAATCACATTAGTTTCTGGCACGAGTGTCATTAATGTGACTCAAGTTCACTTGATTTGCCTAAGATTTGTTCGAGCGATGAAATTCACCGTCTCCGCATATCATAGGCACGACATGCACGGGTAGCAAAATTTTCCACCCTTGCATAAAGTAGCAAAAAGACCAATATGTTATGGCGGCAAAAATTACCACTTAAACATAAACTTAGATAAAAACAAAATGCATGGGCGGAAAAATTCACCGCCCCTGCATGTAGCTCAAAAACTAAAATATGCAATGGCGATGAAAATCACCGACCATGCATGTTCACAAAAATTCTTCTAACTCTTCAAAATTGCAAAAGCCATTTATACAACTTATGCAAACTTTGAAAAATCCAAATGAGAAAATACTTGAATAGATAATCAGGAGCGAGAGGACTACTCATGAGAATGAGATGATTCGCCTTGATTTGCAAACTTAGAGTGTAGGGTACGAAATAGACAAGTTTCGTAGGGGTCGTCCTACAAAATGAGCGCAGCTGATTTTGAGGACAACAACTGGCTTTAATTGGGCAACTTCCTTCGATCATTCTTTGAAACAATCATAGGGAGGAGAATCTAGTCTCTAAGTGCCTTCATCCATGCCATTGGGCCATAGAGTCAAGCTACCAAAACAAAAAGACACAAAAAGACTAAACAAAAATGAAAAAAAAATCTTAAACTATACAAATATACAGATGAACTTATCTGATACTTCATGGATTGAAATGCTTAAGATGTTGTCCACTATGGGGCAGCAAGAACAGTGTCCCATCTTGCTATTGCAGTAAGAAACTATTCTCACCACAAAGTTGGTGAATGACGAATGGGCCTCTCCACAGGGAATCAAATTTCCCATGCATTCCTTTTGGCTCTCTCCTCTTGTCCCATAACAAGACTTGATCCCCAACTTGAAATTCTCTAGCCTTCACCTTTTTGTCAAATAGCTTCTTAACCCGACTTTGATGCTCAACAATATGCTCTACTACCATAACCCGCTGCTCTTCAAGTTCAGAAAGGTACATTATTCTTTTATCAATAGAACTTTCAAAAGTTCTATCTTCCACTACTTTTGCCAACTCCAAAGCCGACAATTCCAAGGTAATAGGTTTTTTTGCATTCAAACCATATAGAAGCTAGAATGGTGACATACCAATTGCCCTCTTAGGGGTAATTCTGTCAGCCCATAAAGCATTGAACAAAGATTTATGCCACATTCTCTGATTCTCTTCTACCAATTTCCTAATAATTGTAACCAAATTCTTATTGCTAGATTCTGCTTGACCATTCCCTTGCGGATAATAGTCAGATGAATGTGAAAGAATTATCCCATATTCAAAACAAAAACTAGTGATCTCATTTGAAGAAAAACATGTAGCATTATATGCTACAATTTTGTTTGGGACTCCAAACCAGGAAATGATGTTCTCCTTGAGGAACTTGCACACTACTTTAGAAGTAGCATGCTTAACTGGAATAGCCTCCACCCACTTGGTGAAGTAATCTATTGCAGTAAGAACAAAACTGTGTCTTGCATTCGATGATGGATTCACAACACCAATGAATTCAATGCCCCATTGCTGAAAAGGTTCTTCAATCACAACTGGTTTTAGTGGTAATGCAGCTAACTTAGGCTTCCCCACAAACTATTGGTAGAGTTCACATCTACGTACCCAGTTGTACGCATCTTTAAATAATGTAGGCCAATAGTACCTAGCTCACAAAATTTTATGAGCTATTGTAGGTGCAGAAAAATGTCCTCCACATGCCAAATTTTGAAAAGACTCCAAAATTTTGCTTTGTTGTGCTTTATCCACACAATGGAGAAAAACTCCATCAAGACTTCTTTTATACAAACCGTTATCCCACATGACATAGTTTGCAACCTTTAGCTTGATAGTTCACTTCTCTTTATAAGATAAATGAGAAGGGCACTCACCGTATGTGAGAAAATAAGCGATATTAGAATACCACTCATCTATTGTAGTAACAAAGAGAACAAATGGAACATCTTCAACCTCTACCTCTTCATCTCCTATTTCTTTTGGGACATTATCAGCTATCAGCTGACACAAACCTCTCCCATGTACAAGCTTGGTAGGTTTGATATCAAGATCAAATTCTTGAATTTTGGCAAACCAATTACCCCTTTTAGTCCCAAATTCTTGTTGTGTCAGGATAGATTTCACTGTTGTATTTGGCACCAAAACAACAGTATGTGAATTCAGAATGTAAAACATGAAATGCTTCACTGCTTTGACTACAACATAAGCATATTTCTCCATATTTGAGTACTTAAGTTCATGATCCTTCAGTGGGCAACTCATAAACAAAATCAGAGATTCCACACCCTCTTCATTCTGCTGAACGAGAATCGCTAAAAGTGTATGCTCTGAAGCATAACTATACATTATGAAACCTTTAGTGTAGTTAGGACAAACCAGAACTGGAGCATGGGCTATGGCCTTTTTAATGTCCTCAAAAGCTACTTTACCTTCCACGCTCCAACGGAAAGTGGTCTTACCTTTCATCATATTAACAATATGACAAGTCTTCCCTGCAAATTCTGGAATGAACCTTCGCAAGAAATTCACCTTCCCAAAGAAAGAATGAACTATTGTTTTACTAGTAGACAAAGTAAGACCTTGGATAGATTTGACTCTCTCTGAGTCAATTTTAGTACCTTCTTTGGACACAATGTGACCAAGAAACTTACCTTCTGTAACCCCAAAAATTGACTTCTTAGGATTAAGAGAAATACCATTTTGACGACACCGTTGCAAGACTTGTCGCAAATGTGTTGTTCTCAAAATCAGCTACACTCGTTTGTTGTAGACAACCCCTATGAAACTTGTCCGTTTTGTAGCCTACACTCTAAGTTCGCAAATCGAGACAAGTATTCTTGGCCTTGTGTGAAGTCATATGGGATCGTAGAATAGTTTGTGACATTCTCTTAAATTGATTCCTCAAAATTCGTGCAAATCGATTAGGTTGCCAATTGATCAAGATACCAATTTTTATCATTTTAGGGTGTTAGTAAGTTTTTGAAACTTCATGTGCAATAGCAGTCAAAACTGCCACTCTTGCATATCCTTATTACCTCCTATGTGCGATGTCGGTCAAAATGACCGCTCATACATACTTATCTCATTTTTTTTAACATGCAAAGGCAGTTAAATCTGCCGCTCATGCATGTCTTTTGTCAGATTTCACATATGTAATAGTAGTCTTATCCACTGATCATGCATATTTTCCTTCATGTGTAAAAGTGGTCTTTTCGACCGACAAAGCATAATCCCACGAAATCCATGAATTTGAAGTTAGCATTAATGGCACTCATGCCATGTTTAATGCATAGCTCTAAAGTCTTTTTAAAGCATTTTATTTCCATTTTAGTTTGCTTATTGTTTGTTTTTGAGTCTTCAAACTAGATTGACACCTTCTTCATGCTATTTCACTTCACAAAGCTTGTGTAAACTTCAGATCTAGCCGCATTTCTTGCTTCCGTGACTGCGTTTAGGGTTTCATTTTTTCGACCAGGTAATTCTTTGTTTTTTATTCTTGTTTTCATTTTTAAGGACTAGGGCTTGATATGTATTAAATGTCTTTTTGTTTTTGTTTTAATTTCTCTTTTATCGACTAACAACTATATCATCCATATATGTATTTTCTTCATTTTCTTTAAACCCTAGTTTTTGTTTTCAATGCATTTGTTTCAATATTTCAGGGTTTTTACCGCCCATGACAAATTTAGGTTTTTTCCATAGTTTCCTAACGCGTTTAGAGATGGAAAAAGTTGTCGTCAATACACGTTCTTATCCTTATATGAATTACATGTTCCTACCCTTGGTTATGTAATGTCGGGGTTTTTCCCCGCCTTCACATTTCTCATGTTTTCCCTAAACATGTAAGGATTGTTAAAATGCCGCCCTTACATGAGCTTTGTGTTACCCCCTACATGTAATAGCGGTTGAAACTCCCGCTATCACATATCTAACTTAGAGTTTCAAGAATACCTATACAAGCGGTCAATTTGACCGACTCTACACTTCAAGCTTCACTTGACATGCTCAAGCAGTCATTTTGCCGTTCATACATGCATACATAAACTTGCAAATTTTTACCCTCGTATAAGGGCGGTCATTTTGATTGCCCCTACATCAAAATATATGTCTTCCCAAATACATGTAAAGGCAGTCGTTTTCGTCGACCTTGAATATGCCTTACAACCAAACCTTTTCTAAAGCACATGCAATAGTGGTCTTTTTGACCAACTTTACATGAGTGAATGGTCCTCCATGCAGGAGCGGTCATTTTGACCACCCATGCATAATTTCTTGAATTTTTCCTAACACCAAGAAAAATTTCCTTTCAAAGCCTATTAGCTCGCTTTCACCTTTTACATCGATTTGCGTGCACTCAAGCCCTTCAATGCATGCTTCCCTGTTCATGATCATCGAATCGCAGTAATCCCAATTTACCCATTTTCCCCCTAACTACGAGATCATGGATTTTTGCAATTTTCAACAAACATCCGTGGTAGATATCTTTTCTAAAATTCTCTCCAGAGCTGATGTCAGAGCCGTCTCCATCCAAAGCCAAAATCATGAAGTACAAATACCAAGGGGTCTTCCCTATCACGTCAGTACAGTCGAATGTTGATGAAATCAGAGATACAGAGATAAGGCATGTAGATATGAAAGAGTTTGTGGATAGAACTCAATAGACAAATCCTTCCAGACACATGCAAAAGATCATTGACAACAACATTCACTTGGTTGCCTCTTTTCCAGTTTCTGCCCATAACCGTGAGTTTGTTCTTCAGGTGGCTAGCCATTACAATAGGGATACTAGGGTTGTGACAGATTCCCAAGGGAATGTGATTATGAGGTTGGATGCAGAGTTTCTTGATAAAATCTTCATGTGTCCTATTCAAAATATTGGACAAATTGATTTTGTTCAAGGGAAAAGAGACTATGATACAGATGTGGAAGCCACAAGAAGATACATAAACAGTAAATGGTTGAAGATTCCTCAGAGCAATCTGACTAGATGGCCAAAGGATCTCCCTAGGAGTGACTTTGTAGAGGAGGTTTGTGACTTGATCACACTTTTGAGTTGCATTAGAGGACTCCCTTCTTCTTCTTCCAAGTTTTAAGAATGGATGTATACATACATCAAGGTGATTCTCCAAGGCACACAGAAAATCATCTGGGGAGAACAAATTAGTAATGCTTTGCATGAGCAGTTGGTGAGAGTCAACACAACATTCAAATTTTATATGACCTCATATCTTGTATATGATGCAGCAAGCATGAGAAATTTTCCTAGTCTTACTCAGGTTGGTGATAGGAGTTTGGTTCCTGTGTAAGTATTATCCTCAAATCACTCTAAAAGGATCAATCCATCATTTCCGTAGGGTTAATGATGCTTTCTTTTCAGTGTTTATGTGCTTATGGGACAACAAGCTTGTTCATAAGAAGGTTTCAGATGAAGCTTGCGAAGTTGTATATTCTTTTGGCTGCTTGTTCGTACAATTTCCTACTTTCACATATCTCAGAGTAGGGTATTACCCTGGTTACCCTTATATACTTCCAGGATATCCCAATGACCGGATTGTTCTCATGGAATTATGTAGGTAGCTGATTGTGGTACATAATAAACAAATATAGCCAAAAAAGTCAGGGATAAAGTTTCCTATAGAAATTGGAAGGTACTCAGTTCAGTTAGCTACCAAGGCTAAAATAGCTGATTATGAATTATAGCTGGTCACCATGAAAAGTTTCAAGAAAAGGGACTATTTTGACTTCAGGAGGGTACACTATAAAATCAAAAGAACGTCAACTTTCCATATGCCTATGGTGGAAGATATTTAGGCTGATCTCAAGACACAAAATGAGATAAGGAAGTTAGACTATTGCAGACTTCATTTGAGTTAGATAGAGGAGCTGGGCCTTGCAGATATTCCAGATGGAATGGAAGATGATGGGGATGTTCTAGATCCCAAATATAATACTAAGAATGTTGAAGTCTCACCTCTTCCAGAAGTGAAATGGTCAGTCAAAGAGGAGACTTCTATAAGGAAAAGATTTCAGCCGATCTTGGCTAATACAAACATATGGTTGGAAAGCAAAGGGATCAGATTGAAAGAATTTCTTACACGTTAAGAGACTGAAATTTAGGAGTAAACATTTAAGAAAGTGGAAAACAGGACAAAGAATAAGAGTGACACCCCTTCTTCCTCCAAAACACGCAAGCCAAAAATTAAGTTTATATCTAAGGGAGGGAAGAAGAAAGAGGTTGCAGGAACCTCTAATGTCACTGAATCAGGTGCCGAAGACACAAATGTTGAGCAAATGGATGTTGAAGATGTTGAAACTGAAAAGCAAAATATTGAGAAATCTAAGGATGCCCAACAAACAGAAATGTCTGATAAATCTGATGAGGAAGGCGAAATAGAACAAAGCAAGGATGAGAATAAAGAGCAGGAACAACTTGGTGATCCACGTCAATCTCCTAAGAAGAATCTTCCAATTGAATCACAAGTTTCTACACCCCTTCCTCATGCTCTTGTTTCTGGTAGTTTTCCAGTAGTTTCAAGTTTTCCTATTTCACCTATTTTCATTGTTTCTTCTAATAATACCCCTACTTCTGTAAGAACAAGTTTTGGAATAGTATTTGACTCATCTGGGTCCATTCCTAGTTTTTCTCTTTTGATATTGGTGAACAAACTATGTTAGAACATTTTCTTGATAGTTTTGAAAAGGTTGTTGATACTACTGTTGTTTTTACTCCTACTAGTCCTATTGTTACAATCACAGGAACAAGCATGGACCCGACAAAGCAAGTGATTGATTCCTCTCCTAATGTGGGTGCTTCTGTACTTCCTCCATGGTTGTCTTCATATACCCCGAAAAGGAAAAAGCAAGCAATTTCACCATATGAAATTGATATAGAGAAGTTGTTGCCTTTAAAGTCAAAAACTCTGAAGAAAAAGTGTAAGACTATTTCTAGGCTTATCAATGAAAAGGGTATCAGATATGCAGAGATTGCCAAGCCACCAGAGGATGCTACTATTGATAATTTTGATATGAATGATTATGTCGTATCAAGGGTTGAGTTAGGTAAACTAACTCATGAAGGCATAAAGGCAGATTTTCAAACTACTACCAGCACCTTGCTCGACAAATATGATGAAGTCAAGAAGGAGAAAGAATAGTATAAAGATAAAGTAGAACAACTTGCTGCTATTCTTCAAAAAATAGTAAAGTCATCTAAAATTGTGGAACCCATGGCAGTGACTGTAGAAGATCCTCTGATTCAGAAGGTTGAAAAAGCTCAGGCCAGAGGAAGAGTGGTAGGAGATATTGTGGAACATTTGCTAGCCCAAGGGTGAATTCTACTGAAGACCACTATAGAAAGAAAAGAAAAGATGGATAAAGCCAAATATGAGCTTGATAACATGGTTGACTTACTTTCCCAAGAGCTGCAGGATCAGGAAGAGAGCTTGGAGGAGTGGACAGAGATGAAAAAGATTAAGATAAAGAATCTGATTACCATTGGAGTCATCTCAAATCGGGAATCATATCTTAAGACTAAGGAGTCTCTTTTTCATTGTATCCATATAGTAAAAGGCTTACTTGATGACTTATTCCAAGCTTGTGAAAATAGTGAAGACAATGATGTCACGCTTCTACACAGGTTGGAAGAACTCCCATGCACCCTCATAGGTGAAGATCATAAGTTCCTTTTAGTAGATGAAATGATAAGCTCCTTTGAAAAGATGGTTCAAAGGAAATTCAAAGATGAAGTGCCCTCGGTACTTTCTATGGACAATCTCTATGATCATCATTCAACTTTTGAGAACTTGAAGGACAATCTTGACAAGCATGAGAAGGCAATAAAGGCAGTAAAAGATGCGGTTCTCCGGGCCCGCACTATCTCAGAAAATATAGCTAAACCAGATGCATGTGAAATGACAGCTATACAGGCCATGTATCATAATTTTCTAAAGAAGAATGATGGATGAAGCTGAAGTTCCTTTTTGATACCTTAGTTTATTTTATTCTTGTATATGTAATTTGAATTTTGTTGTGGACATATTCATGTGTAATTTTCTAAAATGTAATTACATGTGAGGCAAAGGAAGTCCTAAGTCAAATAGGACTGTTCTGTTTGAATAAGTAAAAGTAGTTAGGATTTTCCTATTTTTGCTCTCGGTTTCTCTTATAAATAAAGAGGACCCCCATTGTAATTTTTATCTTTTAGTTATTGAATCAAAACTCTACCAAATTGAAGAGAATTTTGAGACTTTGTGTTCAAATTGTAAATCATATTTTATCAAGTGAATAGAAAAGCAAGCGATCTTTCAATCTTTGCATTGGAATAACTTGTGGTGTATTAGAAATTGTTGTTATGTCCTTTTCCTTATATTATCTTATCTATTTGATCAAATTGTAGTGTGAGTGTGAATAATTTGGGAGATGTTCTAAAGCTGATTTTGGAGACTTTGTGCTACAACAATTATCTTTAGCTTGTGATTTTATGTTTTTAAGTCAAAGATATTGGAAAGGCTTTGAACTACTATTATCTTTTGTGATCATATATTTTGTCGTAGTATTCGGTGAAGACTTTGAGTTGCACCTTATCCTACTTGGTTCTAAATTGTAAATTAGTAAAAGGAGCAATGGTAGACTTTGTGCACTCATGAGTTTCTTGGTCATTTCGATTTGTATTGTGAAAGTGCTCTTTTATATTGTAAACATCATTTCTGAAAAAAGAGAAATGGATGACATGGTTTCACCCCAAAATTAGTTTTTAGTGCAAATAAGTTTGTAATAGTTAATAGGGAACCTCCCCTTGCTAAGAGGAGAGATTTATCTCATTACACTGTGGTTGATATAACCATTTTACCTTCAGTTAGTTGAAGACAAAATATTCACCCAACAGTTTTGGGCGACTCTTCTGGGTAAGGAACACGCAACTTGAAGCCTCACGCTCTAAGTTGAAGCACTATAGTTCTTTTCCATTGTTCCAAGATTTTTCAAAATTTTGTTGAGTACATTACATTCTGGCAGACTCATGGTACACAAGAAGCAAGAGAGCTCAAGGTATTATTGATCCTGAATTTAAGTTGATGTAGCAAAATAGCTTTGGTCTTTTGCCTCCACGACCTTGACTTCAGTGAACCAGGAGTTTTCCTCCTACTAACGCCAGGTCTCCAATACTAGGTGAAGCTTCTAGTTCTAGTACTAATAGAGTTTTGTCTGTTTGTATTCCATAGAGGTTTGTTATCCCACCCTTTAATTAGTGCACCATGGCAGCTCAAGGCCCTTGGGGTAACACTTTTGGTCCTTTGAATTTAACTCCACCATTGCATGAACTACCTCGTAGTTCGAGGAAGAATTTCCTAAGTTCTAGGGCGATGGGAAAGTCCACTCGTATGAACACATTGCAACTTTCTGCATAGCTTATGGTGTTTTAGGTGTGGAACATGAAGATGTAGCAGTAATACCTTTTGTGAAAACACTGCAAGGTGTTGCTGCAGATTGGTTTTACCATCTTCAAGCTCAAACTATAACGAGTTGGAACACTCTCAAGACCAAGTTCGAAGCTAGGTTCAAACCTATGGAAGATGCACATGCCTTGTTAGCATAGCTAACACAGATGAAGAAAGAGCCACATGAACCCATGCAAGACTTCATTGCTAAGTTCAATAAGCTGACAAACAGGTTTCCTACAACCTCTCAGCCAACAACAGAGAATCTTAAGTGTTTCTTTATCAATACTTAGCTTCCTGAGGTGAGCTTTTTACTAAGGCGGGATGGCCCTGCAGATCTTCCTGTAGCTCAAATTTTGGCTACTGAAGTTGAAGACGATCTTATCCTTGCGGGTAAGATAAGAAGAGATTCCAACAAGAATAGAGGTCAATCCTCTACTGATAATCCTTCCACAAGCACCACAGATCCTATGGTGAAAAAGTTAGCAAATGAGTTGCTAGCTTTGAAAAGGCAAATGTCACAAGGTATGTCTACCCCTCCTTCTTATAGGGATATACCAAGGAGAACATTTCCTAACAATTCATATCAAGGCCATGCTGCCAGAAATCAAGGGCAACAAAATCGTCTTCCACCCACATAGGGGAAGCTCGCCATTGAAGCAGTGCTAGTCAACTCAGCAGTTGGCTATTATGAAGCAAAAGATGACCATTCTTTCCAACCTAAGTTGGACCAGGAGAATGATGCTAATCTTTTTACAGAAGGAGAAGAAGAATTAGCTGGTGACTCTACCATTGGCTTTCTGAATTACCAAGATGAAGCTGAAAAAGAAGGAGAAGTATATGATGGAGCATATGCTATTTTTACTAGGTCTCAGAATCAGTCAAATCAGCAAGTTGATAAAGGAAAGGCAAGAGAGGATCCTCAACCAGTGATCTCAATTGCCAAATGGGGAACTCCATTGCCTTTTTAGTCGAAGGACCCAGTTGGCAATAAGCAAGTAAGTACATCTAACAATCCTGTATCTTCTACTTCTATCCCTCAGACCAGTATTACCCCTAATAAAACTCAGAATGATGGATTTCCTTCCTCTGTACCTAGTTCATTTCAGCTATTTGATATAATAGATCATGCTAGGAAGACCAAAATCCAAATGTTTGAGGTTGAGTATTTACAAGCTAATCCAGAACTGATAGGTTAGCTAAATACGTCAAAAACAAGACTGTCCCTACAGGACAAGACCTTCCAAAAGTTGCCCATGATTCCTCAAAGAAAAAATCCACCCAAAATAATCTTTTCACTACCCCCCTTCTTGCCCTAGGAAAAATAGAACCTTTCTATGTTTCTCTATTGGTAAATGGTCATAAGTTGAGCAATTGCATAATAGATTCTAGGGCCTCTGATAATGTCATGCCTACCAAAGTGGCAGACGCCCTTGGCCTCACTTTAACTAATACCTTTGGGAGATGTTTCTCCATGGAAAATAAGTAAGTGCCATTGTTGGGCCAAATCAAAGATGCCCAATTTGCATTTACAGCCTTTCCAGATAAGAGGATTAAGATGACCGTCCTAGTGGTTGATGTTCCAGCCTCTTATGGCATTCTGCTCAGGCGTAACTTTTATAAAGATGTGGGTGGATAATTGAACATGGACCTGTCTAAAGCAAGGATACCTATTAAAGGCGTCATAAAAAAGTTGCTTCTTGAGAAAGAAGCAAAATATATTGTTGTTGATAACTGAGAGGGGGGGTGAATCAGTTATCTCAATTATTTCAGCTTTCTAAACTTTCTTAACAATTAATGCAGCATTAATTCAAATAAGCAAACCTAACCATGAAATGGAAATACACATGACAAAATATTTTTGACATGGAAACCCTGTTAAGGGAAACAACCACGGGGTGATTAACCCAAGATTGTATTCTCTGTTAGAAGAATAAGATAGTACAAAAAGTGGCACTTGCCAGTCAGGGCTCACTGCCTAAGCACACTGCTCACAAGAGGCTCATAGCCTACAATAGTTTATACAATGAAACTAGAAACTTGAACTGATGAGAAGCATCCACACATGCTGAGGTTCAGTTCTGGTTGGGCTCAATAAACCGATCTACTGCACTTCATTCTTCCTCTTCTTTAGTGCTGCTGTCCTATCACATACCTGACCTGTAACATAGCTGTTACTCTTTTCCTCTACTTTTCTTCGCACAACACACCACAACAACAACCTTCACATCTAAATCCATCTGGTATATATATCCTCACAAGTGATTTTAACACCTTTCTAGTCGGCATCCGGAATAGTCAATATTTTTCCAAACTCTAATTTGTCGACTGAATCCTTGCATACTAAGTGATGTGGATTTACAAAAGTCATCTAACATGTTAGCCAATCATGGATGATACCTTAAGAACCTTGATCACCATCAATATCTTATCCGGAATAATTCTGATACTCTGTTGATTAGTTCTTCCTCTGTCTACTCTGTCAAACTGGACCTCAATACTTAGATGCTCATATCTCTTCACTCTTTTATCACCGGAGGCTCAATCCCTCGAATCTATCAGTCAAGGTATTCCTCTTGACTTTCCCAAGTCCGTACTTTGCAAAGATACTACCTCTAAGAGATCCGGACCTAACTGTCATACCTTGCTGCATGCTCTGTTCTTGCTTACCAGAGCAAAGTATCCTTCAGTCTGACTTCCGGTAGAGATACACTAAGTCCTATGGATGTGTGGGATGGTCTTTGTTGCCATCAATGACAATACCAATGAAGCCACATAGTGTCTCTTGCCAACAATCTCCCCCTTTGGCATTGATGGCAACACTTAGTGAAAAATGACTAAGTGTTATACTACACTCCCCCTTTGTTGATGCTCTATTCTATTGTACACTATACCGGTGCTCCCCCTTAGCTGGAGTCCACATTTTTCACTTCCCTCACTCCCCCTTTGACATCAATGGCAAAGGGTAGGGTCCACACATCAAAATTTCCCAAAAAAAAACTATACTTAGCCACATAGGTATATATACATGCTATACTTACATATACTGAAGTATGTCTGCAAAAGATGTCTTCAACTGGGCTAATTCTGTTGCCCAACTCTGTTTCATCCTATCCAAAATTGAGATGTGACCACTCAACAGGAATGCAAAAGCTTTTGCCCTCTTAAGATCTGTTGGATCACTGGTTCGCGCTGTGGTCTGGGCATCAGTTAGGGCCTCATGCATGGCTTCTAATTTAGGGATAATCATCCCTCTAAGTTCACCCATCCTGCTTAATATGTTTTTCTTCTCCTTCTCAATCTTCTTAATCTCATTCATGACTGCAATAGTTTGACATTCCTGGTTTATTATGGATATAGTGAGAGGATCAAACTTCTGAGAGAGGCTTGACAGTTTATCCTCTTGTTCTTTCACTTTCTTCTCAATATCCTTTGTTACTTTAGTCCAGGATATACAAAATTTATATACTTCACCTCCATCCTTAAGAGCATTTTCTAAGCTCTTTATCCCAATATCCATATTTCTCCTGTCATTGGTTATAAAGCCTTGTAACTCGGAGAATCTCTTATCCAAAAATTCTTTCTGGACCTTCACCTCAACTGATTTCTCTAAAGATTCAAAATGAGTGCTGACAGAACTAATAAGAGATTTGAGGTTACCAGATGAAGAAGCTAAGGAATCCTTCTGAAAGGATGGCATGATCTTTTCAAGCACACCGGATGCAATTTCTAGCAGCTCACAGTCTTCCATGTGAGACTTTAGAAGTTTTTCTTTAGCCTTTGCATTGGCAAAGGATGCTATCTTCATTATTTGAACCAGGGAGAGAGAATCAAAGTCAAATGGTCCTTGAAGTAACTCCAGTTCATCAATCTCCATCATTTCTTTAGTCAAGAAATCCTTGACAGTTTCTGTAGTGTCTCTTGCTGGAGACAAAGTTTTCTTTCCTTCTGCACTGTCACTTGTGTTCTCAACTTGACCTTCTTCTTTTCCCTTTATTTCTTTTTCTTTCTCCTCTAATTTTTGACTAGTCTTTTCTTGTATTTTTTCTTTTTCAGGAGAAACTGGAGGAGAGATGTTTGCTTGATCATGAACCTCCTCTTCCGGAGCAAAGGAATCTAAGCCCTTACCTTTTTCTTCACCTGTCTCCTTTACCTCTTCTGCCACTTTCTTAGTAGCATTTGTAGCCAAGAGATCATCTCCTAAGTCCTCTACAATAGGAATATTGAATCTTTTAAAGGCATTCCAGAGGATTTCCTCTGTTTCTTTTGCCACCTTATCAGTTTCTCCAAGCATGAGCTGATTCATTCTAGCCTTACTCCGGAACTCATCCTTGCAATCTTTGAAGATCATATCCATTTGTTTTGGATTAATTGAGGGATAGAGCTAGATAACTATCTGATCTCTAATCTCTAAGTCCTTTGCCTTGGCATTTTCTTTTCTCATATCAAGTTCCTTCTCTAAACTTTTAGGAATTAGAGAAATTATTTCAATAAATGCTTTATTGTATATGTTCAAGTATTTGACTGTGGCTTCCTCTAAGATCTTCTTATCAACATCATTATATGCATCATAGAATTCTGTTATTGGTTGCAGGTTCCCATCCACAGTAACTGCTTTAACCACATCATCTAATGACAGAGTGTGCTTTTCAACAAACTCTTCTATCTCTGCCTCCTTGGTTTCACTGGATACTTTCTTCTTTTTCCTCATTTTCCTTACCTCCTCATCTGACTCAGTCTCTTCATCATCCTTCTGACTGATGTAAGACCTTGTGGCCTTTGTCTTAGTTCTTTTCTCTACTTTACTGGATGATTTTGCTTCCAGTTTTGATGCCTTTGAGCTTTTAGTAGTTGTAGGAGCAGAGGTCTTAGAGGATATGGTCCAAGAGGGGACTTCCACCAGAGCACCTTCTTTCTCTGCTTTTTCTTTTTCTTTCTCTGCCCTTTCTATCTTTTCTCTATTTACATCAAGTGCCTCCTTGGATATCCCAAATTTCTTAGTGACTTCTTCAACTTCCCTTCTTACTTTCCTCTTTATCTCTAGTTGTCTAAGTTCTACATGACTCTTTATACTCAACTCTTCAAAGGTTCCAAACCTTTCTACCTTGGGGTCCTTGGGTTGACTAAGCAAGTGTTGAACATGTAGATCTACAATTTTCTCATCTACTTCATACCCCATTGGCATGATCCAGACTATCCTTGGCTCCACAACCTCCATTAGGCACTAATCAGTTTCTACCATAAAGCAAACTATATCCTTATACTTTTCAACTAGAGATTTGGGAATTCTCTCTCTTGCTTGCATCCTACTCTGAAAATTCTTGAAATAGCCCCACAGAGTTGTATTTCTAGCCTTAACATTCCCAAGCCCATGCAAGTAGTCTCTGATTTGAATGGCAATAGGTCTGTCATTCTGCCATACCCAACCACTAGATCCGGGTAGCTCATTCATAAAGTAGAAAAACAAACACAATATTAGTCCACCATACTTAAAAGAGTTCTTCTTGTCCTTCTTGATCTTCTTTAAGTTTTCCATCAATTGGCTTAGAAGGAGTTCACAAAGATCATAATCTGCATTTTTTCTCAACATTTCATACGCAGTATACACAACAGTTCTGGGTACTGAATTCTCCCTGCTGGAGCGGTATATCTTATAGCCAATTATCATAGATGCAAACTTGATATCTGGATCAGAGATATCTTCTATGGTCATTGCTCTCTTATCAAATTTTGATCCGGTAGCCTCACTCACAGTTTGGTTTTTGATAGATTTGAGAACTGGTATCCCACTGGAAGAGTGCAAACTAGTTACTGCCCTAATTGCATCCTTAGTGATCTTAAATGGTTTATCCAACCATAAGAAGTTATCATGCACTTTGCTCAACACATACCGGACCCATTCATCTTCTTCAAAATTGGGGAAATGAATGCACTGATCAAAATGCTTATCCCAGATGGCTTGGTATTGTGGTTTAAGTTCAAAAGCATCATCTATTAACTGATTTTGATAGATATCTGCCAGCTTGGTTTCCCCAAAATCTTCAATGTTCGCATGAATGTAAACCCTAACATCTTCTATATGTAAAATACCATGCAGAATGCTGGAAAATGCACCTGAGGGGTCCACTTCTAGAGATTTGTATGGATGCTTCTTAAATTTAGGGCGTGGCCGATCAGAAATCTTCACCACATTCAGAGTAGCCATCTTTCAAAGATTTTTAGGGAGATATTCAAGAATGGAAAATACCTTTTACGCTTCTAGGTTTCACGGAGAGAGCTGGATCGATTGTTGGATGAATCATCTTCTGCAGGTGATCTTTGATGGGCTTGAGGCAATTTGTTGCAGAGCTCCTTTTCACTTCTTCTTGGATGTAGAATGAACAAGTGTTTAATGAGAAAACCCTTATATTACTCTGTAAACCCTAATACCAAGTTGTAATAAATGCTTAAATTAAGTCATTCCGGTTCGCCTTATTTTCTGTATTCGGATGACTTGATGAACCGGATCAATCTTGTTCTAAACATCTTGCAGTCTTTCATATCTTAACCACAGTTTATTTAGATGTTTATCTTATGAACCCTTTAATCCACAACTCTCCTTGTGCCAGTTCTGGCACCAAATAACTGGCTAGGGGAAAAAGTTTTTCCTTATGTCTCCCCCTAAGCCAGAGCTCACTTTTTAATTTCTAGAAGGAATATCAGCACTAGATTCTGGTGCAGATCCATCTCCTATATTTTATGTACTTTTCTTCACCCAAATCTTGTTCATCTCACTTTGAAATTCATCTGTATTCACTTTTCTTTTTCCCTTGTCTTGGTTCTGATTATGATGTACCGGACCTCTTTTGTCCTGATTGTTGCTTCTACAGAATTTTACAATATGACCGGATCTATTGCAATTGTGGCAAACAACATTTCTTTGCATATTTGAGTGAAATCCTCTTGATCTGCATTGATTAGCCATATGTTCCATTCTATTGCATGCAAAGCATCTACCATTGAATGAATTGTTCATTTGTATATTTCTACATTCTTGAGATTTGTGACCATACCTTTTACAATTGAAACATTGTCCGAAGAAGGATGTATTAGTCTAATTTATTCTCTTTTTGCATTGATTAGCTTTATGACCAAAGTTATTGCAGTTGTGGTAGTATCCATTGAAGGATGGATATCTTTGAGCATTAGGTTGCCTTACCAGAGGTCTTCTAGGCCTGTTCCTTGGATTTTCTGATCCAGAATTCTTCTGACCAGATCAGGAGCTTTCACCTTTCTCATATCCCAAGCCACGCTTGTCATCTACCCTCTTTTGGCTTTCAAGAAGAACTTCAAGTTGAGCAGAACTTATCTTGAATTTCTCTTTGTATTCATTTGTTGTTTGAAGATCCCTTTTAAGAGTGTCAATTTGATCCTCAAGTTTTTCTTCATTATCTCTAGCATCTTCAAGATCAAATTCTAGATGCCTGATTATTCTATCCATTTTATGGCAGTCTTCTGACTTCTCCTTGAGGGATTGTCTTAGATCATCTTCAGTTTTTCTTTTCTCTTCAATTTCTTGGGTGAATTTCATAACTCTTGATTCCATTTCATGTCTTACCATAATGACCTCTTTTGATAACTTCTCACATAACTTGGTTTTCTCCTTCAGATCTTCATTTGTACCATTATCTTCACTTTGGTTTGCCAATTGCTGAAGTAGATCTTTTCTCTTTTAGAGATACTTAGTTTCCCTTTTAGTTCATTTATGAAATCATCAGCCTGTTTGAGTCTTTCCTTTAATTCTCTGACTTCAGAGTTAGATTGCTCAAGATCATCTAGGGTAGACTGAAGTTGCTCCCTCATACCATACACATCTATTTTAGTTCCCAGATCTTCCTCAAGTTGTTAGGCTCCTTTTGGAGGAACTTAGCTCTGATACCAATTGTTGATAACTGAGAGGGGGGGTGAATCGGTTATCTCAATTATTTCAGCTTTTTGAACTTTCTTAACAATTAATGCAGCATTAATTCAAATAAGTAAACCTAACCATGAAATGGAAATACACATGACACAATATTTTTGATGTGGAAACCCTGTTAAGGGAAAAAACCACTGGGTGATTAACCCAAGATTGTATTCTCTGTTAGAAGAATAAGATAGTACAAAAAGTGGCACTTGCCAGTCAGGGCTCACTGCCCGAGCACACTGCTCACAAAAGGCTCACAGCCTACAATAGTTTATACAATGAAACTAGAAACTTGAACTGATGAGAAGCATCCACACATGCTAAGGTTCAGTTCCAGTTGGGCTCAATAAACTGATCTACTGCAATTCATTCTTCCTCTTCTTTAGTGTTGCTGTCCTATCACATACCTGATCTGTAACATAGCTGTTACTCTTTTCCTCTACTTTTCTTTGCACAACACACCACAACAACAACCTTCACATCTAAATCCATTTGGTATATATATCCGCACAAGTGATTTTAACACCTTTCTAGTTGGCATCCGAAATAGTCAATATTTTCCCAAACTCTGATTTGTCGATTGAATCCTTGCATACCAAGTGATGTGGATTTACATAAGTCATCTAACATGTCAGCCAATCATGGATGATACCTTAAGAACCTTGATCACCATTAATATCTTATCCAGAATAATTCTGATACTCTGTTGATCAGTTCTTCCTCTATCTACTCTGTCAAACCGGACCTCAATACTTAGATGCTCATATCTCTTCACTCTTTCATCACCAGAGGCTCAATCCTTGGAATCTATCAGTCAAGGTATTCCTCTTGACTTTACCAAGTCTACACTTTGCAAAGATACTGCCTCTAAGAGAGTCGAACCTGACTGTCATACCTTGCTGCATGCTCTGTTCTTGCTTACCGGACCAAAGTATCCTTCAGCCTGACTTCCGGTAGAGATACACTAAGTCCTGCGGATGTGTGGGATGGTCTTTGTTGCCATCAATGACAACACCAATGAAGCCACACAGTGTCTCTTGCCAACAATTGTTACCCAAACGGCCAATCCCAAAGCCCAAATTTTGTTTGAGTCATCAGGAATGGGTAATTATTTCTTGTCTACTGAAGATACTTCTAGTTCATTAGACGAGAGCTCCGACATTTCAGATGATATTTCTAGTAAATCAGATGAAAGTTCAGATGAGAGCATAGTGATGCCAGAATCTTCTCTTTTTGATGAAGAAGAATCCACTAGTAATAGAAACATCAAAGTATGAAATTCAAATGATGTTTGGGTTTTAGAATTTGATGGTAGTTGTTCCTCTACCGGTTCTAGAGCCAGAATTGTTTTTATATGTCCACAAGGTGATATCTTCCCTTTCTCATACAAGCTACAATTCGACAATACCAATAACACCATTGAATATGAGTCATTCTTGCTCGGATTGGAGGCTGCTCATGCTAAAGGTGTTAAAAATCTTCATGCTCAAGGAGATGCCGAATTAGTTGTTTGCCAAGTGAGAAATTTATATCAGACCAAAAATGAAAGGTTGAGGCATTATCGCAACCGTGTTTGGGATTGCATGGAATGTTTTGATGCTTTCGACATTTCTGTAGTACCAAGAGAGTTTAATGATCGTGCTGATTCATTAGCTGTCTCTGCCACCCTCATGGTTCCCCATAAAGACTTCAAAGGTAACAAGTACACAATTGAGCTGGTTTTCTGACCAAGTGTACCATATAATGCTAACCATTGGCAAGTGTTCAATGGTGATAATCAAATCATAGCTTTCTTGGAAAAGATGGATAGATTTGATGAGCTCTATTTTGAAGGTAGTGAATCTCCCCCACGGGAATATGTTTCTGAAATAGATTCACAAACTGGTGAAGAGTTTCTTCAACTAAAAGGGAGTAAGATTGCAAAAGGTTTGGTTTCCCTAGAAAAGCTATTTGATAAGCATGATAGATACATTAAACAAAAGCAACAACTTGATTCAAGTTCATCTATGGAATTTGAACAAGTAAATTTGAGTTCTAAGGCAGATCACAAAATGGTCAACATTGGGAAGTGTTGCACTGCCAATGAGAAATTCAAATTCACTACACTCCTTCGCCATTACATTGATGTCTTGGCATATTCTTATGATGATTTGAAGTCCTTCAGGACTAAGGAGATTCAGCATGAAATTCCTCTCAAAGTTGGGTCATTACCTCACAAGTAGAAACAAAGGCAATATAATCCCAAAATATCAGGTACTATTCTTTCTGAGATTTAGAAAATGTTGAATGCAAGAATAATCTTTCCGATTCATCATTCTACCTGGATTGCGAATATTGTTCCTGTAAGAAAGAAGAACGAAGAAATCTGTATTTGCATTGATTTCAGGAATCTCAACCAGTCTTCTTAAAAGGATAACTACCCCCTACCCATCATGGACCAAGTGTTGCAAACTGTAACTGGTTCAGAAATGCTATCTATGTTAGACAATTTTTTAGGATATAATCAAGTAGAGGTCAGCGAAGTAGATCAGTACAAGACTGCTTTCACAACACCTTGGGGCACGTTTGCATATCGCAGGATGTCGTTTGGTTTAATCAATGCTGGCGCTACTTTCTAGAGAGCAATGGACCTTACTTTCAGAGATGAGATGGGGAAATTCACTGTGGTATATCTTGATGATTTAAATATTTTCTCCAAACAACGTCAAGATCATGCGTATCATTTGCGATAATGCTAGAAAGATGTCGCCAAAATGGTATTTCTCTTAACCCTAAGAAATTAGTTTTTAGGGTTATAGAAGGTAAACTTCTCGGTCATATTGTGTCCCGAGAAGGCACTAAAATTGACTCAGAAAGAGTCAAGTCCATCCAAAGTCTTACTTTTCCTGCTAGTAAGACTACAGTTCACTCTTTCTTCGGAAAGGTAAATTTTCTGTGGAGATTCATTCCTGAATTCACAGAAAAAACCCATCACATTGTCAACATGATGAAGGGTAAGACTACTTTCCATTGGAGTGCGGAAGGTAAAGTAACATTTGAGGACATCAAGAGGGCCATAGCTCATGCTCCGATTTTGGTTTGTCCTAATTATACCAAGGATTTCGTAGTATATAGTTATGCTTCTGAGCATACACTTTCAGCCATTCTTGTTCAGCAGAGTGAAGAAGGTGTGCAGTCTCCCATTTCATTTATGAGTTGTCCTCTGAAGGCTCATGAATTGAAATATTCAAATATGGAGAAACATGCTTACACCATGGTCAAGGTGGTTAAGTATTTCCGGTTTTATATTTTAAATTCACATACTACTGTTTTGGTGCTCGACACAACAGTGAAGTCAATTCTGACTCAACAGGAGTTCAGAACCAAAAGAGGAAATTGGATTGCCAAGATTCAAGAGTTTGATCTTGATATCAAACCTACCAAGCTTGTGTGTGGCAGAGGTTTGTGTCAGTTGATTGCTGACAATGTACTAAAAGAGATAGGGGATGAAGAAGAAGAAGTTGAGGATATGCTGACTGTTCTTTTTGTCACTACTATAGATGAGTGGTATTCAAATATTGCTCATTTTCTTACCTATGGTGAGTGTCCTTCTCATCTATCCTATAAGGAGAAAAGGACTATCAAATTGAAGGCTACTAACTATGTCCTATGGGACAATGGTTTGTATAAAAGAAGCCTTGATGGAGTTTTTCTCCGTTGTGTGGATATAAAGCAACAAAACAGACTTTTGGAGTCTTTTCACAATTTAGCTTGTGGAGGACATTTTTCTGGCCCTGTGATGGCTCATAAGATTCTACAGGCTAGGTACTATTGGCCCACACTATTTTAGGATGCGTACAATTGGGTACGTAGGTGTGAGTTATGTCAACAGTTTGTTGGAAAGCCTAAGTTGGTTGCACTACCTCTTAAGGTTGTAATTGAAGAACCTTTTTAGCAATGGGGCATTGACTTTGTTGGTGCTATGAACCCACCGTCAAGTGTCAGTCACAACTTTGTTCTCACCGCAACTGATTATTTTACCAAGTGGGTGGAGGCCATCCCAGTTAAGCATGCCACTTCTGAAGTGGTATGTAATTTTCTTAAGGAAAATATTATTTCCTAGTTTGGAGTTCCAAACAAGGTTGTTGCATATAATGCTACTTGTTTCTCTTCCAACGAGATTACTGGCTTTTGCTATGAACATGGGATCATTCTTTCTCACTCTTTAGACTATTATCCACAAGGAAATGGTCAAGTAGAGTCTAGTAAGAAAAATTTGGTTACTATTATCAGGAAACTGGTGGAAGATAATCAGAGAACTTGGCATAAAGCGTTGTTTGATACTTTATGGGTAGGCAAGATCATCCCCAAAAGGGCGATAGGTATGTCACCGTTTTAGCTTCTGTATGGTCTAAATGCAGAGATACATATTACTTTGGAGTTGTCGGCATTGAAGTTGGCAAAGGCAGTAGAAGATAGAACTTTTGAAAGTTCTATTGATAAAAGAATCATGTACCTCACTGAACTTGAAGAACAACGAGCTATGGTAGTAGACCGTATTGCTGAACATCAAAGTTAGGTGAAGAAAATCTTTGAAAAGAAAAGGCTCATAATTTTCAAATTAGAGATCAAGTCTTGTTATGGGACAAGAGAAGAGAACCAAAACGAATGCATGGGAAGTTTGATTCCCTATGGAGAGGCCCATTCGTCATTCATCAACTTTGTGGTGAAAATATCTTCTTGTTGGAGTATCTGGATGGAACACCATTCTTGTTGCCTCATAGTGGACAACATCTGAAACTCTTCAACCCTTGAACTATCAGATAAGTTCATTTGTACATTTGTATAGTTTCGTGTTTTTATTTTTGTGTTTTGTTTAGTCTTTTGTGTCTTTTTCTTTTTGCCAGCTTGACTCTATAGCCCAATGGCATGGATGAAGGCACTTAGAGACTGGATTCTTCTCCCTTCAATCATTTCAAAGTTTGATCAATGGGAGTTCCCTAGTTAGAGCCAGCTGTTGTTCTCAAAATTAGCTACGCTCATTTTTTGTAGATAACCCCTATGAAACTTGTCTGTTTCGTAGCCTACACTCTAAGTTTGCAAATTGAGACAAGTATTCTTAAACTCGTGTGAAGTCATTTGACATCCTAGAATAGTTTGCGACATTCTCTTAAATCGATTCCTTGAAATTCGTGCAAATTAATTAGGTTGCCAATTGATCAAGATATCAATTTTGATCATTTTAGCATGTTAGTAAGTTTTTGAATTCTCTCCAAAGCTGATATTAGAGCCATCTCCATCCAAAGCCAAAATCATGAAGTAAAAATACCAAGGGGTCTTCCCTGTCACATTAGTATAGTCGAATGTTGATGAAATCAAAGATACAGAGATAGGGCATGTAGATATGACAGAGTTTGTGGATAGAACTAAATAGACAAATCCTTCCAGACACATGCAAAAGATCATTGACAGCAACATTCACTTGGTTGCCTCTTTTCTAGTTTCTGCCCATAACCCTGAGTTTGTTCTTCAAGTGGCTAGCCATTACAATAGGGATACTAGGGTTGTGGCAGATTCCCAAGGGAATGTGATTATGAGGTTGGATGCAGAGTTTCTTGATAAAATCTTCATTTGTCCTCCTATTCAAAATATTGGACAAATTGATTTTGCTCAAGGGCAAAGAGACTATGATACAGATGTGGAAACCACAAGAAGATACATAAACAGTAAATGGTTGAAGATTCCTCAGAGCAATCTGACTAGATGGCTGAAAGATCTCCCTAGGAGTGACTTTGTAGAGGAGGTTTGTGACTTGATCACAATTTTGAGTCGCATTAGAGGACTCCCTTCTTCCTCCAAGTTTCAAGAATGGATGTATACATACATCAAGGTGATTCTTCAGGGCACATAGAAAATCTCCTAGGGAGAATAGATTAGTAATGCTTTGCATGAGCAGTTGGTGAGAGTCAACACAACATTCAAATTTTATATGACCTCATATCTTGTATATGTTGCCGCAAGCATGAGAAGTTTTCTTGGTCTTACTCAGGTTGGTGATAGGAGGTTGGTTCCTGTGTATGAGTATTATTCTCAAATCACTTTAAAAGAATTAATCCATCATTTCCGTAGGGTTAATGATGCTTTCTTTTCAGTGTTTATGTGCTTATGGGACAATGAGCTTGTTTAGAAGAGGGTTTCAGATGAAGCTTGGGAAGTTGTAAATTTTTTTGGCTACTTGTTCTTACAATTTCCTACTTTCACATATCTCAGAGTAGGGTATTATCCTAGTTACCCTTATATACTTACCATGATATCCTAGTGACCGGATTGTTCTCATGGAATTATGTAGGCAGCTGATTGTGGTACATAATAAACAAATGGAGCTGAAAAAGTCAGGGATAAAGTTTCCTGTAGAAATTGGAAGGTACTTAGTTCAGTCAGCTACCAAGGAAAAAATAGTTGATTTTGAATTACAGCTGGTCACCATGAAAACTTTCAAGAAAAGGGATCGTTTTGACTTCAAGAGGGTACAAGATAAAATCAAAAGAAAGTCAACTTTCCATATGCCTATGGTGGAAGATATTTGGGCTGATCTCAGGACACAAAATGAGATCAGGAAGTTAGACTATTACAGATTTCATTTGAGTCAGATAGAAGAGATGGGCCTTGCAGATATTCTAGATGGAATGGAAGATGATGGGGATGTTCTAGATCCCAAATATAATACTGAGAATGTTGAAGTCTCACCTCTTCTAGAAGTGAAATGGTTAGTCAAAGAGGAGACTTCTATAAGGAAACGAATTCAGCCGATCTTGGCTAATACAAACATATGGTTGGAAAGCAAAGGGATCAGATTGAAAGAATTTCTTACAAGGTCAGAGACTAAAATTCAAGAGCAAACATGTAAGAAAGTGGAAAATAGGACCAAGAATAAGAGTGACACCCCTTCTTCCTCCAAAACACACAAGCCAAAAATTAAGTTTATATCTAAGGGAGGGAAGAATAAAGAGGTTGCAGGAACCTCTAATGTCATTGAATCAGGTGTCAAAGACACAAATGTTGAGCAAATGGAGGTTGAAGATGTTGAAACTGAAAAGCAAAATATTGAGAAATCTAAGGATGCCCAACAAATAGAAAAGTCTGATAAATCTGATGAGGAAGACAAAATAGAACAAAGTAAGGATGAGAATAAAGAGTAGGAACAACTTGGTAATCCACGTTAGTCTCCTAAGAAGAATCTTCCAACTGAATCACAAGTTTCTACACCCTTCCTCGTGCTCCTATTTCTGGTAGTTTTCCAGTAGTTTCAAGTGTTCCTATTTCACCTATTTTCGTTGTTTCTTCTGATAATACCCCTACTTCTGTAAGAACAAGTTTTGGAACAGTGTTTGACTCGTCTGGGTCCATTTCTAGTTTGTCTTCTCCATCTTTTGATATCGGTGAACAAACTATGTTAGAACATTTTCTAGATAGTTCTGAAAAGGTTGTTGATACTGTTGCTATTTTTACTCCTACTAGTCCTATTGTTACAATCACAAGAACAAGAATGGACCCGACAAAGCAAGTGCTTGATTCTTCTCCTAATGTGGGTGCTTCTGTACTTCCTCCTTGGTTGTCTGCATATACCCCAAAAAGGAAAAAGCAAGCAATTTCACCAAATGAAATTGATATGGAGAAGCTGTTGCCTTTAAAGTCAAAAACTCTGAAGAAAAAGCCTAGGACTGTTTCTAGGCTTATCAATGAAAAGGGGATCAGATATGCAGAGATTGCTAAGCCACCAGAGGATGCTACTATGGACAATTTTGATATGAATAATTATGTTGTCTCAAGGGTTGAGTTAAGTAAACTAACTCATGAAGGCATAAAGGCAGATTTTAAAACTATTGCCAGCACCTTGCTCAAAAAATATGATGAAGTCAAGAAGGAGAAAGAATAGTATAAAGCTAAAGTAGAACAACTTGCCGCTGTTCTTTGAAAAATAGTAAAGTCATTTGAAATTGTGGAACCCATGGCAATGACTGTAGAAGATCCTCTAATTCAGAAGGTTGAAAAAGCTCAAGCCAGAGGAAGAGTGGTAGGAGATATTGTGGAACGTTTGCTAGCCCAAGGGCGAATTCTACTGAAAACCACCGTAGAAAGAAAAGAAAAGATGGATAAAGCTAAAGCTGAGCTTGATAACATGGTTGACTTACTTTCCCAAGAGCTGTAAGATTAGGAAGAGAGCTTGGAGGAGTGGATAGAGATGAAAAAGATTAAGATAAAGAATCTGATTACCATTGGGGTCATCTGAAATTGGGAATCATATCTTAAGACTAAAGAGTCTCTTATTCATCGTATCCATACAGTAAAAGGCTTACTTGATGACTTATGCCAAGCTTGTGAAAATAGTGAAGACAACGATGTCACGCTTCTACACAGGTTGGAAGAACTTCCATGCACCCTCACAGGTGAATATCATAAGTTCCTTTCAACAGATGAAATGATAAGCTCCTTTGAAAAGATGGTTCAACAAAAATTTGAAGATGAAGTGCCCTCAGTACTTTCTATGGACAATCTCTATGATCATCATTCAACTTTTGAGAACTTGAAGGACAATCTTGACAAGCATGAGAAGGCAATAAAGGCAATAAAAGACACGATTCTCCAGGCCTGCACTATCTCAGGAAATATAGCTAAACCAAATGCATGTGAAATGACAGCTATACAGGCCATGTATCATAATTTTCTAAAGAAGAATGATGGATGAAGCTGAAGTTCCTTTTTGATACCTTAGTTTATTTTATTCTTGTATATGTAATTTGAATTTTGTTGTGGACATATTCATGTGTAATTTTCTAAAATGTAATTACATGTGAGGCAAAGGAAGTCCTAAGTCAAATAGGACTCTTCTGTTTGAATAAGTCAAAGTAGTTAGGATTTTCCTATTTTTGCTCTCAGTTTCTCTTATAATAAAGAGGACCCCCATTGTAATTTTTATCTTTTAGTTATTGAAGCGAAACTCTGCCAAATTGAAGAGCATTTTGAGACTTTGTGTTCAAATTGTAAATCATATTTTATCAAGTGAATAGAAAAGCAAGTGATCTTTCAATCTTTGCATTGGAATAACTTGTGGTGTATTGGAAATTGTTCTTATGTCCTTTTCCTTATACTATCTTATCTATTTGATCAAATAGTAGTGTGAGTGTGAATAATCTGGGAGATGTTCTAAAGCTGATTTTAGAGACTTTGTGCTACAACAATTATCTTTAGCTTGTGATTTTATGTTTTTAAGTAAAAGATATTGGAAAGGCTTTTAACTACTATTATATTTTGTGATCGTATATTTTGTCGTAGTATTCGGTGAAGACTTTGAGCTACACCTTATCCTACTTGGTTCTAAATTGTAAATCAGTAAAAGGAGCAATGATAGACTTTGTGCTCTCATGAGTTTCTTGGTCATTTCAATTTGTATTGTGAAAGTGCTCTTTTATATTGTAAACATCATTTCTAAAAAAAGAGAAATGGATGACATGGGTTCACCCCAAAATTAGTTTTTAGTGCAAATAAGTTTGTAATAGTTAATAGGGAACCTCCCCTTGCTGAGAGGAGAGATTTATCTCATTACACTGTGGTTGATATAACCATTTTACCTTCAGTTAGTTGAAGACAAAATATTCACCCAACAAAATGGTAGGCATGATCTTGACGCTTTTTAGAGAAAATGATAAAGTCATCAAGGTACACTACAATGAACTTCCCCATTTAATCTCTAAAAGTGAGGTCCATTGCTCTTTGGAAAGTAGCGCCAACATTGATTAAACCAAATGGCATCCTGCGATATGCAAATGTGCACCAAAGTGTTGTGAAAGCAATGTTGTACTAATCTACTTCACTGACTTCTACTTGATTATAGCCTGAAAAACTATCTAACATAGATAGCATCTCTACACCAGTTAAAGTTTGTAACACTTGATCAATAATAGGTAGAGGGTAGTTATCTTTTAAAGAAGATTGATTAAGATTTCTGAAATCTACACAAATACAGATTTCTCCGTTCTTCCTTACAGGAACAATATTGGTGATCCAAGTAGAATGGCGAACAGGAAAGATTATCCTAGCATTCAACATTTTTTGGATTTCACCAAGAATAGTACTTGATATCTTGGGATTATACTGCCTCTGCTTTTGTTTGTGAGGCAACGATCCTACCTTGAGAGGAAAGTCATGTTGTATCTCCTTAGGTCTGAAAGACTTCAGATCATCATATGAATATGCCAGCACATGAATGTAGTGGTGAAGAAGTGTAATGAACTGGAATTTCTCATCAACAGTGCAACATTTCCTGATGTTAACCATCTCGGTATCTTCCTCAGAACTCAGGTTCACTTGTTCAAATTCCATTGATGAATTTGAATCAAGTTGTTGCTATTGTTTGATATATCTACTCACTAGTCTATGAATCTACTTCGAAAACATATTCCTGAGGTAGAGAATCTCTACCTTTAAAGTAGAGTTCATCAAAGCTATCTGTCTTCTCTAAGAAAGCTATGATCTGGTTATCACCATTGAAGACTTGCCAATGGTCAACATTATCAGGTACACTTGGTTGGAAGACCAACTCAATTATGTACTTATCACATTTAAAATCCTTGTGAGGGACCATAAGGGTGGCAGAGGTGGCTAATGAATCAGCACGATCATTAAACTCTCTTGGTACCGCAGAGATGTTGAAAGCATCAAAACCTTCAATGCAATCCCAGACACGATTGCAATAATGTCTTAGCCTTTCATTCTTGGTTTGGAAAAGATTCCTTAACTGACAAACAACAAGCTCTACATCACCTTGTATGTGAAGATTTTTAATACCTTTAACATGAGCAGCCTCCATTCCGAGTAACAATGACTCGTGCTTAGCCGTGTTATTAGTATTGTCAAACTGCAGCTTATAGGAGAAAGGAAAAATATCATCTTGTGGAGATATTAGAACTATTCCAGCCCCATATCCAATGGAAGAATAACTACCATTAAATTCTAAAATTCAAATATCATTTGAATTTCCCACTTTGATATTTCTATGACCAGTAGATTCTTCACCGGAATAAGAAGAAGGATCCTCTATCACCATACTCTCATCTAAACTTTCCTCTAAATTTTCTTCTAAGTCCTCATTTGAATTATCTAAATTTTCATCTGATGAACTAGAAGTTTTTTCAGTGGTCAAGAAATAATTACCCATCCCTGAAGACTCAAATAAAATTTGAGCTTTTGGATCTTCAGTTTGAGTAACAATATATTTTGCTTCCTTTTCGGGAAGCAATTTCTGCATTACACCTTTGACAGGTATCCTTGCCTCAGATAAATCCATGTTTAGTTCTCCTCCCATATCCTTACAAAAATTGTGTCCAAGTAAAATACCATAAGAAGCCAGAACATCAGCAACTAAGACGGTCATCTTTATTCTTTTCTCTGGAAAATCTATGAATACAAATTGTGCATCCTTAATTTGGCCTAACAAAGGTACTTGCTTATTTTCCATTGAAAAGCATCTCCTGAAGGTCTTGGTTAAAGTAAGACCAAGAGCATCTGCCACCTTGGCAGGCATGACATTGTCGGAAGCTCTCGAGTCTATGATACAATTGCTTAATTTGTGACCATTGACTAACAGAGAAATGTAGAAGGGTTCTTTTTTTCCTGGAGCAATGAGAGGAGTAGTAACTAGGTTATTTTGGGTAGACCTGTTCTTTGAGGAGTCATGAATAGTCTTGGAAGAATCTTGCCCTGTAGGGGCAGCCTTGTTTTTAACATACTTAGCTAACCTTTCAAATTGATCAGGGTTGGCTTGTAAATATTCTACCTCAGACATCTGTATTTTGGTTTTCCTAGCATGATCAATTATGTCAAAGAGATGAAATGAATTAGACACAGAGGTAGGAAATCCTTCATTCTGTGGTTTAATTAGGGTAGTACTGGTCTGAGGAATAGCAATAGAAGTAGGCTTATTAGAAGAACTTACTTGCTTATTGGCAGTCAGGTCTCTTGATTGAAAATGCAATGGAGTTCCTTTTTTGGCAATTGAAATCATAGGTTGAGGCTCTTCTCTTGACTTTCCTTTATCAACCACTTGCTGATTTGGTTCATTTTGAGACCTGGTGAAAATAGCATATGCTCCACCATATACATCTTCTTCTCTTTCTGCTTCATCTTGATAGTTCAGGAACCCAATAGTAGAGTCGCCAACTAATTCTTCTTCTCCTTCCATAAAAAGATTAGCATTATTTTCTTGATCCAAATCAGGCTGGAAATAATTACATGGAAGCTCCTCCAATTTATGCAAGAGACTAACATCACTTTGTCAAACTTGAAATTCTAGATAGGTCAAACTTCATAAAATTAGACTTAAGACATCACATAAGTATGTAAATGCAATAGAGGACAGACTTGTGATCAAACAAAGCATCAATTTGCAAAGACAATATCAAGCTAATCCTTATCTGTAGTTGTTCATAATGAAACATAACTCACAAATACATTCATGACATTAATTTGTTGATATTTTTGGTACATAGGCCATTCATGCTTGAGATTTATATACATAATGAACAGGTACATATTAGTGTGAACGGTTATGCATTAAATGTTTAGGGATTAAATGATAGAATCAGATAATCAAGTGAAGGAGACAAGTACATGTATGATCAAGTGATTACATATTACTGTATAGACAAGGACGTGTCAAACAAAGTCTCATATTCAAGACAATAAGGAGTATACATGCTATAGGAGCTGTCTAATGTGAGGGAAATGATAAATGTATTTAATTTCATCTCATATGATAATGTGCTTGATAAATAAGCCATGAACAGTGGACAGTAGTGCTTGACAAAATGTATGCTACAGGAGTTCAAAGTACTCAAGCACAGTAATAAATGAAAGAAACATTAATAATGCCTTTAAGTGTGAAAACCTTGTGGATGTGATGCTTAGGAACTATAGTTGAAGACAAATCAAGCAACATGCATGATGTAACCCGACAATGAAAGTCATAAGAAAAGAGAAAGAAGACAAGTGCAGATTACAAATTTAGATAACATCAAATACAAATGGGCAATCATCCATGGCACACAAGATAAGAGCATCTGACAAGTGGCAGCCAAGCTACAGGAGCTATCTAAAGTACACGAATCATTTAGATGTAGAAAATGATACCTAATATCAGGTATATGCCATATGGATGCACATAAAGTAAAGTAAGAAGAATACAGTTTCAACTTTTGATAAGATCATATGCCATAAAGAGCTACAACCATGCTTCATTCCAATACATTTTGGGTATTCATAATATCTTTATGACAGTAACAATTGCAAAATAGAAAGAGTGATCAAGTTAAAATTGTCTAAAGAAGATCTCAAATCTGCAGATTTGCCAAGCCTGTATTATGTTTTTGAAGCTATTGTTTCATGTTTTTGTATATACAGAGCAGAGGAGCAGTTAAAAAAAATGTCATGATTGTGCTTGAAAAGGTTTTGTTCTCAGAAATAGTACAAGTCTCATTGCATCTTTCAAAAGCTTTATGAGGAATGAAAGAAAGCTACATGAATCAAGAAATGCCATGATTATGCCAAGGAAAGAAGCATGCATACAGAAGTTTGTAAAAACCTTAGTTTCTTTTCATATCTGATGATAAAGAGAAGTTACAGAATTTAAAATGGTACATGGCCGTGCCCTAGAAAAGATATTTTTGTATGAAGAAAATTGAAACCCTGGCTACAAATTTTGATACCCTAATACTTTTTGATATCTACAGGAAAAGAGAAATACACAGAGAAGAAGATGCATGGCTATGACAAAGAAAATATATCTATATGAAAGACTGTAATACCCATTTGCAAATGTTAAAACCCTTGTTTCATTTTTTATACAGGCAAAAGAAATGTTACATGATGGAGCTAATGCCATAGCTATGCTAAGAAAGAAAACTTAGAGATAGAAATTTCAAAACCCATCTCAGTTTTTTACAAACCCTAGTGCGATTTTTACATTCATAGTGGAAAAATGAAAGAAAAGTCATATATAAGCATGGCCGTGGCTAATAGCATTTCTGTATACACAAATAATGAAAACCCTCGTGGTAATTCTTTGAAACCCTCAAGTTTTGTATTTACAGTGAGTAATGCATACACAGGCACAACCAAACTAGAGAATGGTTGTTTCTTCGAAATCAAAAGGTTACCCATAGAAGATACAAAACCCTTGTCAAAAAATTAACATACTTGTCAAAAAATCAAGATACAGAAGCAAGAATAGAGTGGCCATGGCTCGCCAATTATTTTCTATGAAGAAGTGAAATACCCACTTAAAAAATCTCAGAACCCTTGTCTTTTTCTAGTTACAATGTCAACGAAGATACAAAAAAGATAGAACCAGGAAGGAATCTCACCTCACATAGTTGCAGAGCTATGGTAGGCTACGGCCTTTTTTTTTTTTTTGGCTCAGAGAACAAATGCAAAGGACCAGAGAAAAAGACACGGGATCAAGAAAAAGTTTGTTAGAAAATGTAATGAATGCACAAGATCATAGTTATGGCTATTCAAAGAGCAAAAGCCACAGAAGATACATGAAATACTAGTATATGCCTGAAACAAATGTTCACCTTCTTTTCCATATTCAAAATGCCAAAATTTTGTCTGGAGAAGACCATATGCAGAGTAAAGAACCAGAGGAATATGCTTGAATAGTTCAAACCCTAGTCAACCATGGTGAAGTTGCAGAGCCGAAACGAAAGAGAAGTGAAATGCAGAATGAAGTGATCTTTAGGGTTTCAACTTACTTTTGTTTGATGGAACCTTCTTTTCATTTTTTTTTTTGACTTAACAAAAGATAAATCAAGTGCCCTATCTGAATGCCCGTGGTCAAGACCTTGTCTTGATAATTCCCTAGTCATCATAATTTGGAGGGGCTAACAAACACTTATGCATTTGATTTTAGTAGAGTCAATGATCGACATCATCAAGAGGAAAGGCTTACACCTTATAAATCTTTCAAACCTCTTATTTCCTATATGGTCGACATTGCCTCATGAAAAACCCGAACATGGTCAAAGATGCCTTAAGTTGAAGATACCTTTTTCTCTTTGCAATATTGTAAAAGATCCAAAGATTCTTTTTCAAATCATGCATGGTAACCGAATATGGTTAGGGGCTTTTCATGCCTTATAATTTTACATTAAAAGGTCAAAGGTAAAACATCATATGAGGACAAGATATGCATGCAAGGTGGAAGACTTATGGATAAGGTTATATTTTGCATAGTAGAAATTATGTAGTAAGAAAAGAATGTTTGCATGAAGTGGATAGGGTAAGAGCAAGGTGGCAGAGTGTATAAAGAAGGTGATTTATTTTACAAGGGTAAAGTGCTTTAAAGATTTGACCAAATGCATGCAGGACAAAAAGTGCAATGACAGGAGCATGAATAAGGTAAAGTTTTACAAAAATGGCAGGATAAATGAAGACAACTATATTGTTTGCATGATAAATGAAGACAAAAGGCAGGGGAAATTCTTTTATGCTTTAAATGCCTTGGTGTTTTGTAATGATATATTTTTCCCCTCGGCAATGTAATGGATCAATAAGGGTGAATTTTTGCCTTAGTGCATGTATCATGCAACTAGGGGATTTTTCTTGCATGGAGACATAAGGGGTTTTTGTTTTCGCTTAAAGTCCTATTTTTTGCTCAAATCATGCAAATTAGGCAAGTGTATTTGGAGAGATAAGGTATTTATTTTCTCTTTCATCATGCATGTTTTTACAACCAAATCAATGTAAGTGAATAATAAAGTAATATTCTACAAATTACTTTATTATTTTTCACAAGTTGTAAAATCATGAAAAAATATAAATTGTAACTAATAGTAAAGTAATTATCCTAATTACTTTATTATCCACTCACATCAATTTTGCAAATGCAAAATCACGCAAATTGATGAGTTGAGTTAACTGAGGCCATTTAGGGACTTTTTGCATGATTTGGGGAGCAATTTGAGGATTTTTGATCAACTTCTTGATCAAACATATGGAGAGGATCAACTTGGAGCTATTTTTGCTTAATTTGTGATAGTTTAGACCCTTATTTCTAGGGATTTCTTGGTTTGCTCGTGGATCACTTTGGAGGACTTATTTTTAGAGGTAGTTAGCTGCAGTTCTATTTTTCATGCCTCTTGAAGAGAGCAAGCTATATATTGTAAAGCAAAACTTAGGTTTTGGCTAGTTCTTTCCTTTTACTCTTTACACTTTGAGAGAGGAGGGTTTTGTAACTCATTGATTATAGATTTTATAGAGATTACAGCAGGTTACAGGTTCAATTTTTTTTGTCTCTCATACAATATTTTCCTTTATTTTCATTGAAATTAAGAGTTTGCCTTTCCATTGATGCTACTTGTATGAATGATTTAATAAAATTTTATTGTGTTTAAATATGAAAACCTTTAAAATTATTGTCTCATTCTTACTTGCAAGTATTAAGCATAGTGATATCACAGGTCTTAGGTTGTGTTATTGAAATCTTTTCTTTTATGTTGTGAAAAATCCTTTTCCTTCATAAAGAAGATAATTTCTAGCTTTCCTTAGAAACATTTTTGTGATTCTTGTGCCAAAGTTGGATTGTGTGGATAAGATTTTTAAAATTTATTATGAACCACATTTGCATTTTTCCATCATTATTAGGTGCATCACCAAATTTTATAGTTTTATTACCTTAGAGATTCCTTTTTTACCCTTTTCCAAACCAAATTCATAGATTCAAACTGAATATTTTAAGGGAACCAGTCCATAATTTGGAGATTCAAACTCAATATAGGTCACCCACAGCCTGAGTTTGTCCCCATGTTTCAAAGGATTGCAGAGTTTCACAGCTTTGCATAAGGGTGCAATCCTTATCGACAACAATTTTTGGCATGCCTGGTGGGACTTTGAATTGATTTTCAGTTCAAAAGGACTTATTTTTCGTGTTATTTTGGTATGATCAATAGTTAATATAGACTTTTAGAGGTGTTATTTCAAAATACCTGGCGACTCTATCTTTCTGGTTTTATAGATTAGATTTTACAGCCTATGAGAAGAATTGCACAAGATTAGGTTTCAGTTGTTTTCCAACTTTCCGAATGAGTAAACATCTCTACCTTTCATGGGAACATGTCATATCATCCATCATATCCTAAAAATACTGCTAATCCTCCATCTTATCAGCCATATTAGATCAGCCATGTTGTTGGTTTTAGCCCAAATTCCATGGTTTTTTAAGGAAATCAGCATGCACAGTACTCTTACCTCCCACCCACCCCTACTCATCCTTCATATCAGTATTTACATGTCCAAAATCAATCCCAAGAGGTAATGGATATGAAGTATAGCATGAGTGATATCAATGATACATTGTTAAAAGTCACAATGCCGCTAGAAGAGTTCAAGAGGCTACAAGAGTATCAGTAGCAGCAAGAAGAGATGGATTATCAGGCCTATCTTCATGAGCAAGAATTGAAGGCACAAGGGATACAATTTGAACAAGATCTTGTAAGACATGTTGTAGCAAAAGAGGCACAGATGAAGTATTTGCTTTCACAAATACAAAAGTAGGACATCTGAACAACTGCATTCACTCTAGATCAGCCTCCTCAAAATAAGGTTAGTAGGTATCAAGTTTCAGAAATTCTGATTTTGCTCAATAATCTAGTTGCATTCAAAATTAGTCTATTAGTCCTCAATATTAGTCACATCAAGTACCTGAATCAAACCATTAGGCTTTTGAACAAGTATGGCAGCCTTCTTGGACCAAACACCCTAATTATAAAATGCCAAAGCTTATCAAAACTACCTCTCCCATACCAATACAAAATCATGAAAGAGAAGAAGTAGTGATAAAACTTGAACCAATCAAGATTCCAGGTTTCAATCAAGAAAAATCAGATGTGGTGCATGATGTTTCTGCTATTTTTACTATGTCCCCAGTTGAAAATAAGCATAATTTGTACAAAGGAGATGCTTGTTCAAATTTGGCACCAAATCCTTTGCATTTTGATTCATTTGAGAAGTTCTCTAAAGCTATTTACAAGATAAATGAAAGCAAGATACATATATTGGAAGGACAAAATCTTCAATTGCAAAGACAGGCTGCCCACATTCTGATGGAGAAAGCCCCATGTGAGGAGGAAGAACTGGTTTCTTTGTTTAATCAGCTACCTAGTTTCATTGAACCTGATTCAGAAGAGCTCATACCATAGGCAGAAATAACATAACAGCAGGAAGATGCAAGTAATTGTGACAGTCTACTGATTTACCAAGAACAAAATGAGGATAGTCATGAGAACACTAGGAGTTTGGAGCTGGAATTAGATATTTTATCACCTGTTCCTAAAAGCCTTCAAAAATCTGATAATTTTGATGAGTTATTAGCTATCCTAATGGAAGAAGGTGATTCATTAACCATAGAGGAGGAATTGATATGGCAAGACATCATGCAGGGTGAAAATTCTGAGCAACACAGTGAGGAAACTCAAATAATTTCAGTGCTGGAATATTAGTTGGATGAGAGTGTGTTTTCAGATATTATAGAGGTTTTTTGTTCTAACATAGATAGTGATTTGATACCATGTGAATTAGCAATATGCGATCAGCCTATTCAGGATAAAGAGGCATATATTAGTTCATTTCATTCATTTGAGCTAACTCTTTCAAGTCAGATTGATATTGCAAGTGATCATAGGATAGTAGATCTAGATCAAGACACCATGGGTATCAGCCAAAGATACATCATTGCAAAAGGATACCCAATCAGGGATATAGTTGTCAGAGAGCTAAAGAAGCAAGTACAGATTGTTAATGTACCAACAGACCAGTTTTTAGCCTCAAAACAACAAAATTAGATCATCTTTTTACCCCATGACAGAGGTTTACATGATGAGGTTCAGTTGGTGAGTGACTTTGTCTACATTTTTTATGAAGCATTGTAGAAATTTGTTGAGTACTTTCTTGTACTTCATCTAATTTCAAACATTCATAAGCATGTGAATCAGTACCCCCTATTGAGGAAGGGAAGTTATTTTAACCAAATAGTTAATGGATTCATTTGACCAGCATCTTTGGCTGATTAGAGTAGGGTAGAGTAGAATTCAGTTCAGTTTTTCGTTTCCAAGAAGTGCTTTTGCACATGTTGTTGGCTTTCTCTTAAACAAGCCAGTTTAGTTTTAGTTTTAGTTTTTGTTGCTGCTATAGTTTTTCTATCAGTTTGAGTTGCAAAAAGTTTTTCAAAGTTCAGGGCAGAAGAGACTCATGTGCCCAATGGAATTGCAAGGCTACTGGTCCTAAGTTGTTTAACAAGAAAACACCCCTGAGAGGTTGCCAGAAATGTTACTAAATTTTGTTCACACTAAATTTAGTTAGACCTATTTGCAGTTGTTTCAGAAGGAGTAAAAGAAAAATTTTAAAGTTTTGCATTTAGTGAATATTTGATGTCTTGACAAAATAGAAATAATGATTAGTTGTCATGATAACCCAATGGTCCAATCAAGACTGTCAAATCATCATGACAAGTGAGTTAGATTGTTAAGAAATCAAGCAGTCAAGGAAGGCAGTTGATCTAAACTATTTTTATCTTTCAAGAGTTATAAGACAATTTGATTATTTAGATGATCATAATTGAAAACAAGAAAGAAAGGTATTCATTTGAACTGTCATTTCATATCATATTTGGAACATACATTCGGTTTTAGTTACTTTATCCTATGCATTGATTGAAAAACAAACATACATAAATCAGGTGCATAAGGTAAATTAACTGATCATGTTTAAAATAAATGTTTAAATGTGTCCCACACAAGCCATGGGAGTGACTAAACTAAGCAATGCAGACATATGCAAGCTATAGATCTGATGATAAAAGAAATGAGAAAGAACACATGATAATATGAAATATCCATCATTGCCTAAAAGCAAGGTTGATGTCCTTTGTTGGTTGATGTACTTGTTGATAGATGATCTCATATCTTCATCTTTAGCTCCAGTTGTATCTAGTGAACCTGCAAAAAAATTGGGATGCAAAAAATTTGGGAAAGCCCCGTTAGAGCTCTGGATATTTAACACTATCATATGCTTTTATCAAATAGACATATCAACTTGCCAAATCATACATTTCATATGAGGGAATCAAATTAGACATGTGCCATAAATCAGAACATCATGAGGAAGATCAATCAACTCCATAACGTATGTGTTTATGCTAACTTGTTTGTTCACTATGCAGGTATAGGAAAAGTAATGCTGTTGATTTGAAGACATTAAAACATGTGGAGAAAATGTGCCTTCCACAAGGGTTGAGCCCAACATGTTTCCTTTTTCTATTCATTTGAAAAGGATATCAGAATAAAGGACAGGATGCATCATTCAAAGATATATCATGCATCACAAAATTAACTTGCAGAAAAGTGTGTCATCATGATCATGCAAAGGAGCAGTTGCTCCTATAAACTATGTTCACTTTGATAATAGTTGATTAAATCAGATCAGGTATATTCATTTTGCCTCATAACAAATCACAAATGGATCAGTGTTTCAGAATCAAATTGATAGATTGCAGAATACAGAAATGCAGCTATGAAAAGGTACTTTTCTTTATTTTTATCATCATTGGAATGCCTTACTACTGTCATATTTCATGCTATAGTCATCTAGATAGGTCAAACTTCAGAAAATCAGACTTAATACATCACAGAAGTATGTAAATGCAATAGAGGATAGACTTGTGATCAAACAAAGTATCAATTTGCAAAGACAGTATCAAGCTAATCCCTATCTATAGTTGTTCATAATGAAACATAACTCACAAATATAGGCATGACATTAATTTGTCAATATTCTTGGTACATAGGCCATTCATGATTGAGATTTATATACATAATGAACAGCTACAGATTAGTGTGAATGGTTATGCATTAAATGTTTAGGGATTAAATGATAGAATCAGATAATCAAGTGAAGGAGACAAGTACAGGTATGATCAAGTGATTACATATTATTGTATAGAGAAGGACATGTGTCAAACAAAGTCTCATATTCAAGACAAGAAGGAGTATACATGCTACAGGAGCTGTCTAATGTGATGGAAATGATACATGTATTCATTTTCATCTCATATGATAATTTGCCATGAATAGTGGACAGGAGTGCTTGACAAAATGCATGCTACAGGAGTTCAAAGTACAGCCATAGGTATAAATGAAAGAAACATTAATAATGCCTTTGAGTGTCAAAACCTTGTGGATGTGATTCTTAGGAACTATAGTTGAAGACAAATCAAGCAACATGCATGATGTAACCCGACAATGACAGTCATAAGAAAGAGCAAGAAGACAAGTGCAGATTACAAATTTAAATAACATCAAATACAGGTGGGCAATCATCCATGGCACACAAGATAAGAGCATCTGACGAGTGGTAGCCAAGCTAGAGGAGCTATCTAAAGTACATGAATCATTTGGATGTAGAAAAGGATACCTGATATCAGGTATATGCCCAATGGATGCACAGAAAGTAAAGTAAGAAGAATACAGATTCAACTTTTGTTAAGATCATATGTCATAAAGAGCTATAGCCATGCTTCATTCCAATACATTTTGGGTATTCATAATTTCTTTCTGATAGTAACAATTGCAAAATAGAAAGAGTGATCAAGTTAAAATTGTCTAAAGAAGAGCTCAAATCTGCAGATTTGCCAATCCTGTATTGTGTTTTTGAAGCTATTGTTGCATGTTCTTGTATATACAGAGGAGAGGAACAGTTAAAAGAAAACTGTCATGATTGTTCTTGAAAAGGTTTTGTTCTCAGAAATAGTACAAGTCTCATTGCATCCTTTAAAATCTTTATGAAGAATGAAAGAAAGCTACATGAATCAAGAAATGCCATGATTATGCCAAGGAAAGAAGCATGCATACAGAAGTTTGTAAAAACCTTAGTTTCTTTTCATATTTGATGATAAAGAGAAGTTACGGAATTTAAAATGGTACATGGCCGTGCCCCAAAAAAGAGATTTCTGTATGAAGAAAATTGAAACCCTGGTTACAAATTTTGAAACCCTAATACTTTTTGATATCTACAGGAAAAGAGAAATACACAGAGACGAAGATGCATGACTATGACAGAGAAAATATATATGTGTGAAAGATTGTAATACCCATCTGCAAATGTTAAAACCCTTGTTTCATTTTTTATACAGGCAAAAGAAGTGTTACATGATGGAGCTAATGCCACCTGTGCTAAGAAAGAAAGCTTAGAGATAGAAATTTCAAAACCCATCTCAATTTTTTACAAACCCTAGTGCCATTTTTACATTCATAGTGGAAAAATGAAAGAAAAGTCATATATAAGCATGGCCGTGGCTAATAGAATTTCTGTATACACAAATAATGAAAACCCTCATGGTAATTTTTTGAAACCCTTAAGTTTTGTATTTACAGTGAGTAATACATACACAGGCATAGCCAAACCAGAGAATGGTTGTTTCTTCAAAAGCAAAAGGTTACCCACAGAAGATACAAAACCCTTGTCAAAAAATTAACATACTTGTCAAAACATCAAGATATAGAAGCAAGAATAGATTGGTCATGGCTCGGCAATTATTTTCTATGAAGAAGTGAAATACCCACTTAAAAAATCTCAGAACCCTTGTCTTTTTCTAGTTACAGTGTCAAAGAAGATAAATAAAATATAGAACCAGGAAGGAAGCTCACCTCATAGTTGCAGAGATATGGTAGGTTGCGGCCTTTTCTTTTATTTTATTTTCTCATAGAACAAATGCAAAGGACCAGAGAAAAAGACACAAAATCAAGAAAATGTTTGTTGGAAAATGTAATGAATGTACAGTTTCATAGCCATGGCTATTCAAAGAGCAAAATCCACAGAAGATACATGAAGTACCAGTATATGCCCGAAACAAATGGCCACCTTCTTTTCTATATTCAAATTTCCAAACTTTTGACTGGAGAAGACCATATAAGGAGTAAAGAACCAGAGGAATATGCTTGAATAGTTCAAACCCCAGTCGGCCATGGTGAAGTTGCAAAGCCAAAACAAAAGAGAAGTGAAATGCAGAATGAAGTGATCTTTAGGGTTTCAACTTACTTTTGTTTGATGGAACCTTGTTTTCATTTTTTTTTGACTTAACAAAAGATAAATGAATTGCCTTATCTGAATGCTCGTGGTTAAGACCTTGTCTTGATAATTCCCTAGTCCTCATAATTTGGAGGGGCCGACAAACACTTATGCATTTGATTTTAGTAGAGTCAATGATCAACATCGTCAAGAGGAAAGGCTTACGCCTTATAAATATTTCAAACCTCTTATTTCCTAAATGGTCAACATTACCTCATGAAAAACCTAAACATGGTCAAAGATGCCTTAAGTCGAAGATACCTTTGTCTCTTTGCAATATGGTAAAAGATCCCAAGATTCTTTTTCAAATCATGCATGGTAACCGAATATGGTTAGGAGATTTTCATGCCTTATAAGTTTTACATCAAAAGGTCAAAGGTAAAACATCATATGAGGACAAGATATGCATACAAGGTGGTAGACTTATGGATAAGGTTATATTTTGCATGGTGGAAATTATGTAGTAAGAAAATAATATTTGCATGAAGTGGATAGGGTAAGAGCAAGGTGGCAGAACGTATAAAGAAGGTGATTTATTTTACAAGGGTAAAGTGCTTTAAAGATTTGACCAAATGCATGTAGGACAAAAAGTGTTATGGCAAGAGCATGGATAAGGTAAAGTTTTACAAAAATGGCAGGATAAATGAAGACAACTATATTGTTTGCATGATAAATGAAGACAAAAGGCAGGGGAAATTCTTTTATGCCTTAAATGCCTTGGTGTTTTGTAATGATATATTTTTCCCCTTGGCAATGTAATGGAGCAATAAGGGTGAATTTTTGCCTGAGTGCATGTATCATGCAACTAGGGGATTTTTCTTGCATGGAGACATAAGAGCTTTTTGTTTTCTCTTAAAGTCCTATTTTTTGCTCAAATCATACAAATTAGGCAAGTGTATTTGGAGAGATAAGGTATTTATTTTCTCTTTCATCATGCATGTTTTTACAACCAAAGCAATGTACGTGAATAATAAAGTAATATTCTACAAATTACTTTATTATTTTTCACAAGTTGTAAAATCATGAAAAAATATAAATTGTAACTAATAGTAAAGTAATTATCCTAATTACTTTATTATCCACTCACATCAATTTTGCAAATGCAAAATCATGCAAATTGATGAGTTGAGTTAACTTAGGCCATTCAGGGACTTTTTGCATGATTTGGGGAGCAATTTGAGGAGTTTTGGTCAACTTCTTAATCAAACATATGGACAGGATCAACTTGGAGCTGTTTTTGCTCAATTTGTGATAGTTTGGACCCTTATTTCTAGGGATTTCTTGGTTTGCTCATGGATCACTTTGGAGGACTTATTTTTAGAGGCAGTTAGCTACAGTTCTACTTTTCATCCCTCTTGAAGGGAGCAAGCTATATATTGTAAAAAAAAACTTAGGTTTTGGCTAGTTCTTGCCTTTTACTCTTTACACTTTGACAGAGAAGAGGGTTTTGTAACTCATTGATTACAGATTTTATAGAGATTACAGTAGGTTACAAGTTGCATTTTTTTTTGTCTCTCATGCAATATTTTCCTTTATTTTCATTGAAATCAAGTTTTTGCCTTTCCATTGATGCTACTTGTATGAATGATTTGATGAAATTTTATTGTGTTTAAATATAAAAACCTTTAAAATTATTGTCTCATTCTTACTTGCAAGGATTAAGCATAGTGATATCACAGGTCTTAGGTTGTGTTATTGAAATCTTTTCTTTTATGTTGTGAAAAATCCTTTTCCTTCATAAAGAAGATAATTTCTAGCTTTCCTTAGAAACATTTTTGTGATTCTTGTGCCAAAGTTAGATTATGTGGATAAGATTTATGAAATTTATTGTGAACCACATTTGCATTTTTCCATTATTATTTGGTGCATCACCAAATTTTACATTTTTATTACCTTAGATATTCCTTTTTTGCTGTTTTTCAAACCAAATTCACAGATTCAAACTAAATATTTTAAGGGAACCAGCCCATAATCTGGAGGTTCAAACTCAATATAGGTCACCCATAGCCTGAGTTTGTCCCCATGTTTCGAAGGATTGTAGAGTCTCACAGCTTTGCATAAGGGTGCAATCCTTATTAACAACAAATATCATGATCAAATTCTTGAATTTTGGCAATCCAATTGTCCCTTTTAGTACCAAATTATTGTTGTCTCAGGATAGATTTCACTGTTGTATCTGGCACCAAAACAACAGTATGTGAATTCAGAATGTAAAACCTAAAATGCTTCACCACTTTGACTACAACATAAGCATGTTTCTCTATATTTGAGTACTTAAGTTCATGAGCCTTTAGTGGGCAACTCATAAACAAAATCAGAGATTCCACACCCTCTTCATTCTACTAAACTAGAATCGATGAAAGTGCATGCTTTGAAGCATAACTATACATTATGAAACATTTAGTGTAGTCAGGACAAACCAGAACTAGAGCATGGGCTATGGCCTTTTTAATGTCCTCAAAAGCTGCTTTACCTTCCATGCTCCAATAGAAAGCAGTCTTACCTTTCATCATATTAACAATATGATGAGTCTTCTCTGTGAATTCTGGAATGAACTTTCTCAAGAAATTCACCTTCCCAAAGAAAGAATGAACTGCTATCTTACTAGTAGGCAAGGTAAGACCTTGGATAGATTTGTCTCTTTCTGAGTCAATTTTAGTACCTTCTTTAGACACAATGTGACCAAGAAGCTTACCTTCTGTAACCCCAAAAACTAACTTCTTAGGATTAAGAGAAATACCATTTTGACAACATCGTTCCAAGACTTGTCGCAAATGGTAGGCATGATCTTGACGCTTTTTAGAGAAAATAGTCAAGTCATCAAGGTACACTACAATGAACTTCCCTGTTTCACCTCTAAAAGATATGTCCATTGCTCTTTGGAAAGTAGCGCCAGCATTGATTAAACCAAATGGCATCTTGTGATATGCAAATGTGCCCCAAGGTGTTGTGAAAGTCATCTTGTATTGATCTACTTCACTGACTTCTATTTGATTATAGCCTGAAAAACCATCTAACATAGACAACATCTCTAAACCAATTACAGTTTGTAACACTTGATCAATAATAGGCAAAGGGTAGTTATCTTTTAAAGAAGATTGATTAAGATTTATGAAATCTACACAAATATGGATTTCTCCATTCTTCTTCCTTACACGAACAATATTGGTGATCCAAGTAGAATGGTGAATAGGAAAGATTATACTAGCATTCAACATTTTTTGGATTTTAGCAAGAATAGTACTCGATATCTTGGGATTATACTACCTCTACTTTTATTTGTGAGGCAACGATCCTACCTTGAGAGGAATCTCGTGTTGGATCTCATTGGGTCTAAAAGACTTCAAATCATCATATGAATACGCTAGCACATCAATGTAGTGGCAAAGAAGTGTAATGAACTTGAATTTCTCATCAACAGTGCAACATTTCCCGATGTTAACCATCTTGGGATCTGCCTCAAAACTCAGATTCACTTGTTCAAATTCCATTGATGAATTTGAATCAAGTTGCTACTATTGTTTGATATATCTATCATGCTTGTCAAATAATTTTTCCAGACAAACCAAACCTTTCAAAATCTTATTCCCATTTAATTGAAGAATCTCCTCACTAGTCTGTGAATCTACTTCAGAAAGATATTCCCAAGGTGGAGAGTCACTACCTTCAAAGTAGAGTTCATCAAAGCTATCTGTCTTCTCTAAGAAAGCTATGATCTAGTTATCACCATTGAAGACTTGCCAATGGTCAACATTATTAGGTACACTTGGTCAGAAGACCAACTCAATTGTGTACTTATCACCTTTAATATCCTTGTGAGGGACCATAAGGGTGGCAGAGACAGCTAATGAATCAACAAGATCATTAAACTCTCTTGGTACCACAAAGATGTTGAAAGCATCAAAACCTTCAATGCAATCCCGAACACGATTATGGTAATGTCTTAGCCTTTCATTCTTGGTTTGGTAAAGATTCCTTACCTTACAAACAAAAATCTCTTCATCACCTTGTGCATGAAGATTTTTAATACCTTTAACACGAGCAACCTCCATTCCGAGTAACAATGACTCGTACTCAACGATGTTATTAGTATTGTCAAACTGTAGCTTATAGGAGAAAGGAAAAACATCACCTTGTGGAGATATTAGAACTATTCTAGCCCCATATCTAGTGGAAGAACAACTACCATCAAATTCTAAAATCCAAATATCATTTGAATTTCCCAATTTGATATTTCTATGACCAGTAGATTCTTCGCCGAAATAAGAAGAAGGAACCTCTATCATCATACTCTCATTTGAACTTTCCTCTGAATTTTCTTCTAAGTCCTCATCTGAATTATCTAAATTTTCATCTGATGAACTAGAAGTGTTTTCAGTGGTGAAGAAATAATTACCCATCCCTGAAGACTCAAATAAAATTTGAGCTTTTAGATCTTCAGTTTGAGTAAAAATATATTTTGCTTCCTTTTCGAGAAGCAAGTTACACATGACACCTTTGAAAGGTATCCTTGCCTGAGATAAATCCATGTTTAGTTCTCCTCCCACATCCTTACAAAAAATTGCATCCAAGTAAAATACCATAAGAAGCTAGAACATCAGCAACTAAGACAGTCATCCTTATTCTTTTCTCTGGAAAAGCTGCGAATTGAAATTGTGCATCCTTAATTTGGCCTAACAAAGGTACTTGCTTATTTTCCATTGAAAAGCATCTGTCAAAGGTCTTGGTCAAAGTAAGACCTAGAGCATCTGCCAGCTTGGTAGGCATGACATTGTCGGAAGCTCCCGAGTCTATGATAGAATTTCTTAATTTGTGACCATTGACTAACAAAGAAATGTAGAAGGGTTCTATTTTTCCTCGAGCAACAAGAGGAGTAGTAACTAGGTTATTTTCGGTGGACCTATTCTTTGAGGAGATTTGAATAGTCTTGGAAGAATCTTGCCCTATAGGGGCAGCCTTTTTTTTAACATACTTAGCTAACCTTTCTGTTAGTCTTAGGGCATACAACTGAGAGGGGGGGTGAATCAGTTGTATGAAACTTTCTCTTATTTAAACACTTGAATCTTCTTTAGTGATTAGCATAATATTAATCATGAACCATAAAGCATTAAATTAGAAGCAGAAACATATCAACACATATGACACCAACATTTTGACATGGAAAACCCGGTTAAGGGAAAAACCACGGGGTGATTAACCCAAGAAAATATTCTCTGTTAGAAGAATAGAAAGAACAAAATGGCAAATGCCAATTAGGGCTCACTGACTGAGTACACTGCTCACAAGAGGCTCACTACCTACAAGAGACACACTGTCTACAAAGGAATAAGTATCACCTTTATGAACTGGAGAATAGCATCTTCAGCATGCTTGAATCAGTTCCATTTAAGCCCAATACTTCTGCTCTACCTTTCGCACTTCTCTTCGCTACCACACACTCATCACCACAAGACACACTTCAAAATGAATTCACAATCCCTTATTTATACAAGACATCAACTTAGGAACAATCATCGAAGTTGACAAACACCTACAAGATCATCCGCAAGACGTGTAATACATCCGGTCGGCCAGTCTCAAGAAGAACACCAATATCAGTGGTTATTCTTCAAATGCAAACTCTAACCTTAATGTGGACCACCAACATTAACTGGACATGATCCAACAATCATCATAACCTTCCCTGAATCACCAAAAACATCCGCACTTCATCATCCTGCTGGAATTCTTCTCTCCTTCATCCGGAGCTACAAGAACACAGTCTGTCATCACTGTCACAAATGAATAGGCACTTTCAGACCTTCAACCCACAAACTAATCTAGTTGATACTTCACAGGGACGTCCTTAACACTACCTTAGATCCGCAGAACGGGATAATGAAATACCGGGTCTCACCGGACCTTTCTGTGGCCCTCTGTCACCTCTGAACACCTGCCGGAACCGTTTCTACTTGAGCGACCATAACTTCTTCATATCTTCATGCAGACCTCTGAAATCTTGACTAGAGCATCTCAAGACTTATATATACAAACCATTTAAACCGTATCCTCTGATCCGCAACCTATTGAGGATTTTTGCCTTCTTGTCATCATTGTTCCTCACTGTTCCTGATTGAGACTTATTCTCTCAATATCCTCAGCACACAGCTTATCTAATCCTTCTCATTAATGCAACATGAGTATGTTGACATCAATGACAACACCGGTTAGGCCCATACTTGCAACAATCTCCCCCTTTGTCATTGATGGCAACATATGATGTGAAAAACCATCAAGACAAGAACTTCTCCTTGTTGTTTCAACTCCCCCTAATAGAAACAACTATTCACATGTCTTCTCTTCCTTTATTGCTCCCACACATGTCTATTATTCCCTACTTTTCATGCGTGCTATCGGACAAGAAAATACTTTTTCATATTGTTTGACTTATTAGGAATCATTTTTTTTATCAATCCACCATTTTTTTTGTTTTTTCAACGTAGAAGAACTGATTTTGCATGTTTTTGGACAAAATTTGATTATTTAAACTGAAAGTTTCATGTTTCATATTGTTTCAAAGCTAATTACCATTGATATAGATTGAATTTAATGATATATGTTTGTTTTTTCCATAAATTTCACTAATCCTATTCTAGAGTTATATAGAATTCATAATCAAACTTGCAAAAAAGAACAATTTGAGGATTTTGAAGCCAAATTTTGGAGGATTGGTCAAATTGAATATCAAATTCTAAGGTATGTTCTTTACGTCCAATTCAATTCGCTTTATGTTCTTTAGAACACTCACAATCACTAAATGTGGAACTATCTAAGTTAAAAAAGTCATCATTATGTGTATTAATAGAATTAGAATCATTAAAATATGATATATATATATACGATTTTTCTATATCTTGAATCAGTAATAGAATTTGTTGTATCTTGAATTTAAACTATGTCATTGATACCTCCCTATAACAATGTATTATCATCATTCTCTCTAATGTAACCAGTTGTATTAACATTTAAAATATAGTGCTATTGATGCTACAAATATGATATATATTTGGTTCTCATATAGTAATGAGTTGTCACTATCATCCTCTTGGCCATTCAACTCATGCTCATCATTGGGACTAGGTGTGCCATCATACTCAATGTCTTCTTTACTGCTAATTGACTGATTTGTATTGATTGATTGTGATAATTCAACACTTTCAGTGCTTACAAGGGTACACTGGATAATTAGCTTCTTTGTAATACTTGTCTTCATAATTAGTCAAAAGTTGTTGACCAAAACACATGAATCGTCTATGTATTTCTTCCTACACTGCAACCAAAATCAAACTATGGCTTACAATAACAAAGACAAACTCTCAATTGCTTCTTATCACTTGTGATACCTCAAAACATTCTCTAGAACACATACATGTTCTCAATTGTCACTACATGCACTCCAACACTAGCACATGTGCCATTGCACTACCATACATGCTCTAGCAACGCACTTAGCTCATGATGCAATAGTGAATTCTTCACCAAGCATCTTGCAATTGCATGGTTACCACATAGGATTCTATCACTATCTTATCAATTTATGATCAAACTCTTCAACAAGATCTTGAGCAATCCACACATCTTAGTATGTAACAAGTTCAAGTCCTTAAAGGTCAATTGACCATAATGACCACATGACATAAACAATTTGTATCCTCAAGAGTTTCTTCTAGAGAAGATCTATTTTTAATAAACACATTTTCTTGATAGAAACATTCTATTTGTTGTCATGAGAACTTCTTCCTTAGATCTTCTATTTGTTTTCATGAGAACTTCTTCCTTCGATATTAATTAGATCTTCTTCCTTCTCATTTTCTCATCATTATATTCTTCTTTAATAACCTATCTCACCATTTATCCTTCAATGATCTTGTGATTGCCCTTGGAATGCACCAATTTACTTATGAAAGTCATAGGGTTTGATCATTCTTATTTTGGACTACTCTTTGAATAATGCCATGTGATATTCCTAAGGTTACAATGACTGTCCTATACATTTATGATTTTTAGAAAACCCCTCCTTTACACCTTGACAAGATTTGAAATTATCTTCATAGGGTTGATGTTCGTACTGACTGTCATGATAGTCCTAGTTGTGTTGATAGTCCATTTAAGGTGCTTGACAATTCTAATCTGTATATAATCAGTCCTTGTCATCATTGTCATCTCTTACCTTGTAATCCTAATGAGCACCATACAGTATAGGTGACCATGCATTGATATCCTCATAATCATTCAAAATTAGTAGAAAAACAACTATCCATAAACCTAGGCATGATAGACTAGCAAGTAGTTTGTTTCTAGGTGTTCGTAGGTCACTAGTTATTTTGCATATAATTGGTAATGTTCTTAGGATTTGATACAATCTATGAGGGATTTATTCTTAGGGTTATCTTTTCAAGATACATAACAAACAATATGAAATGAGGAGAACTCAACATGACTGTTATTGATAGTGTGCATTTGCTCAACTTACAAACTATGATTGTCTTCTCCCAAAGTGCCAATACATTTGCATTTGATGTAGTACTCTTTCATGTGAATAGGGTAGTGAGAGCCTATTGCATATTTTGAATATTTGACCTTAATAGTGATCTAGAGTTTCATGATAGTATTCTATGTTTATGATGTGACAGTCTATGTGGTTATTTGTAATAGTCAGCGCAATTTGACTCTCAATGCATGGTTACCACATAGGCTTCTATCACTATCTTATCAATTTATGATCAAACTCTTCCACAAGATCTTGAACAATAGTTTCTTAGCATGTAACAAGTTCAAGTCCTTAAAGGTCAATTGACCATACTGACCACATGACATAACCAATTTGTATAGTCAAGAGTTGCTTTTAGAGCAGATCTATTTTTAATAAACACATTTGCTTGATAGAAACATTCTATTTACATTGTCATGAGAACTTCTTCCTTAGATCTTCTATTTGTTTTCATGATCTAACTTCTTCCTTATATATTCATTAGATCCCTTCTCATCTTCTCATCATTATTTTCTTCTTTAATAACCTATCTCACCATTTATCCTTCAATTATCTTGTGATTGCCCTTGTAATGCATCAATTTACTTATGAAAGTCCTAGGGTTTGATCATTCTTATTTTGGACTACTGTTCGAACAATGTCATGTGATATTCCCAAGGTTACAATGATTCTCCTATACATTTATGATTCCTAGAAAACCCCTCCTTTACACCTTGACAAGATATGAAATTATCTTCATAGGGTTTGATGTTCCTATTGACTGTCATGATAGTCCTAGTTGTGTTGATAGTCTATTTAAGGTGCTTGACAATTCTAATCTGTATATAATCAGTCCTTATCATCATTGCCATCTCTTACCTTATAATCCTAAGGAGTACCATACAATATAGGTGACCATGCATTGATATCCTCATAATCTTTCATTTGATATAGTAATAATTTATCTTGGAAACCTTGCACTAATGATCTACCTTCACCTTATTGATACCTATGGAAAAATATCAAAGATATTTGGACAAGGCATTATAAACAACTTCATGACAGTCATGGTTGATAGGATAGTGCTGAAACTCACAAAAGATTCTCCTTTACAAATAGGTCATCATGAGACAAAACTCTGCCCTGAATTTTTGCACCTTGTTATTCTTCCCTAACCCTAACTCTGCTGAAAATCAAACTTGTAGAACCATACCAAGACAATTGATAAAGGATGGGCTCTACTATTATGAATTAGTTGTTATGAATCAACTGTTATGAATATGTTGTTATGAACTGGTTGTTATGAATCTGCTGTTATGAATCAAGATTTGTTGTTATGAACCAAATTACATATATAAGGATTTGCTGTTATGAATCAACACATGTGTACATACCAAATTATGCAAGGATAGGCTCCAATGAGGGTTGATAAAGGAAGAATAAGTTTGTTGTTACAATCTGCCCAAACTCCTCTATTCTAAAAGAATTGTCTACCATTTTCATTATTGGGAATTGTCAAGAGTTGTTGCTTCTCCAATTTTGGCTTTTCTTGCAAAATCCCCCTTAAAGTTAGAATTATCATTGTCTTATTCATCATGCTTATAGAAATCATCATCATGTCGAGGAAATGAACAAAGACTCTAACACCAGAAGAGTGTGAAGCTAAGAATGAGAGGAAAAGATAAAGAATGAGGTGAATTCGTGAAAGTAGGAAATTGTCGACCATACAAGAAGACATTCCACCATTGCCAATTGAAGAGGAATATGACACATCTAATGAAGCTAAGAGAGAGATGGAATTGGCGGCACAAAGGGAATGAATACAAAATCTCCGTTCAATGAGGAAACTGAATCTCTAAGTTGGAGGCACTCCATCATCCACAGGTCAAGTTGAAGGAACACCATCATTATCTTCTTGAATTGGAGGCACTCCATCTTTCATAGGTGAAGTTAAAGGTACATCTTTATTTTCTTCTCAAGTTGGTGGCACGCCATCATTCACACATCAAGTTGAAGGTACACCATCTTCTCCATCTCAACTTCAAGCCTTTTCATCTTTTTCATCTCCAATTGAAGGTGCGTCATCTATCCCATCTCAAGTATATATTGAAGAAATTCCTAATGTTGAGTCAACTTTACCATTGAAAACACCTCCTAGAATTTTGCATAGGAAGCCTAAGTTTCTAATCGATATCGATGAGAATGTGTTGAAGCCCATGTAGGATCTAAGATTCCCAAGCGCACTTGCCAAAGATATGCAAATAAGATATGAAAATCATTATTTGAGAATTTAAATGAAACTGGAAGATGTCAATTATTTGTTGAATTGATGAGGAATCTAAAATTTAGGCCCACTATGAAGATTCTTGGCCTAAGAACATTGGATGCCTCAAGTGAAAAATTAATTGTTAAGAATCTAATGAGTGTATATGAGAGTGTGTGTTCCACCTCACACACCAAGGATAGTAATGTCACATGATGTGTCATTACATCGACAATAGTAAGCCAACAAAACAAAGAAAGCTTGCCTCATTAGAAAGACAAGTCAAGCATTGAAAATAAGTAGAAAAACTCTAATGAGAGCTGTTGGAAGACATGAAAGAGTTGAGAACCCAAACACCAATGAATTGTGGGCATTCTCTGGGAGACTCCCACGAAAAGATAAAGTTGTTGTTGAAGCCTTGAGATCCCTCATTGAAGAATTTTGGAAAAATAACACAAGAGTATCTCCTAATGCAAGAGATGTTGTGAGAAGGAGAATTGGTTGTCGAAACTGTGAGCCACTTCCAAAGCATTTTTTGGATGTAACTCAAACATAATTTTTCAAGAAATTTCAAGAGATGTATCCTCAAATTAAAAATTTGTCAAAGATATTTTGAAATTCTAAAACCTTTCTATGTCAAAATAAATCACACACACACACTACTTATTGTTATAGATTACATATTGAATTTTCTAACCATTTTGATGTTTATCGGTCTATATGTTTAGATTTGTATACTAACAATGTTTTGCGGGATTGTGACATACATGCTCCACCAACATATTCAAGGGACTTCATATCAACAATTTTATGTAAAAGAGAGGAAGGTCAAATATTCTATAGGAAATTATGCTTGAATGGCACATGTCAACATTTCGATGGCTTGCAACGTATGCCAATATGTGAACATATGGAAAGCATACATGCAGTTGGAAATGAACTACTAGAGTTTGGTAAGTATAAAATAGTGTCCTACAATACAAAAGATGGTAAAGAAGCAAAGAGGTGTGATTTGGTTATTCAAAAGATTCCAGTGTATCAGTTTATGTCTATATTTCATGATAGTATAGTGTATGAGTATGCAAGGCATACCCATAGAGCTCAATGATTGGACACACAATTCAAGTTATGTAAGGACATGTTTCCACTTGGTACCATTGTTTCAGTTGTTGACTTTGTAGAGAACTACACACTACAACAATAGAATCAGGTGCAATCACAATATTACAACTCTACGCAGGTTGCTATATTTGTGCAAATAGCATTCATTCATGTAGAAGATAGTACAGAGGATGACATGAAGATATTGAGGGAATATCATTTTTATTTAGTGATAATCAGACACATTCTACAGAGTTTGTGCAAGGTTTCTTTCAGATGTTATACCGTGATTTGGCTAGCAGGACCGTATCATTTTGTCAACATATCATATGGTCAGATAATTGTGCATCACAATTTAAGAATGTGCGGATATTCTATTGGTTAAGCAGGATGCATATGATAAATGGTGTTCAACATATGTGGAATTTTTGTGAGGCCAGGCATGGAAAGGGGGAGCATGATGGTGCAGGAGCATGTATCAAAAGAGCATTAGCACGAGAAGAGTTGAAGTACAAAGACAATGTAAAGTTGACAGATGTGAGATCTATTGTTGAATGGTGTGACGATATAATAGGTCCAAGTAATAAAGGTAAGTCTACAGTTTGTAGATATTTTTGGTTGGTTGATGATACTAACATTGAAAAATATGAGGACTATTGTACATTGATAGGATCGAGTGAGCTACACTATTTCAGAAGATCTAATGCAAGTTCATGGAGTATTCATACATGACAGATGGCATGCTTTTGTTCTTCATGTACATATGAAGCTTGGTATGATTGTGAGTCAAAGGAGTGGGTTGATGATTGGTGTACAAGAGGCCTAAGCTTGATTGACATGTATCGACCACCGATAGCACTACAAATGACAGAGATTGAATCATCAGTTGATTTTGACCATTTTTCAGATCTAGTTCAACTAGGTATTATTAGCATTCAAATTTAATATAATTCAATATGCTATCATATTTTGTTGTTTTTCTTGTATTGTTGACTATATTCATCTAACTAAATGCACGTATCAATGTAGGGCATGTTTATGCAATTATTGCAGCTGAAGACAATGAAGAAGGAATGGATTATTATTTGTGTCATTGTGTTGAGGCTAAAAAGAAATTAGATGCCCCTGTTATAGATGGAGAAAGCATCAAGTACCCTACAGGATCAGTGATTGTTACTAGAACGTGGATTAGAAGGTTCCTAGTGAAGAAGTCTGATGTGTGGTTGTTCAAGGACTTTGACACACATACCTGAAGATTCTTCATTATTCTAACCTTGGTGTGGCATCAAACGTTCATTTGATCAAATATGGGGGTAGACCATTGAACAAGACCTTGTGGAAGGTTCGTGAGTCTGATCACGAGGCAATACTCAACACAATAAAGAGTAGAGCAGACCCTGATGGTTCATTGGATTGAATTGGTGGAATGACATAAAGGTATGTTATTTTTCTTTGCTATCCTTATTTCACCTTGGATATTTTAGCTACTCATTTTAGCTAAATAGTGCAATTACACTTGCATGTAGGATTTTAATATGATGGAGGTAGGCATAATCCTTATGAAGTTGCCTTTGGAAGGAAAGTAAGGTAGGTTTTCATGATTATTTCACGATGATATGTCCTTTACTTTCTATTTCATAATGAGTTTTAATGAGTTTTAATGATGTAACTATGAGTTTTAATTCATTTTAATGATGTTACTATTTCATAATGAGTCTTAATGAGTTTTAATGACAAATAATTGATTGCAGCGGTACTGGCAACCTCAATTGATGCCCTACAAGACATTGGATGAAGTGAGAATACCTTTATAGTATTGAATTTTCATCTACCAGAAATGAATTATGATTGAATTTTTACATTCGACATCTCCTGGGGCCAAACGGATGGTTCCAACACATCTGGGTAGGCAGGTAAATGCTAGGGGGGATGTCTTTTCCATGGCAAAGCCTCATGGTCATTCTTGGCTATATCGAACGCAAACAATCTCTCAAGTGATGCAGAGCGAAACGCAACGGAGGCTAACTAACAGGAAGGAGCTACCAACAATACAAACAACCTGATAAAAATCCCTATCGGTTCAACATCATCATCATATTTCCTAAAAACAACAACAGCATCATCATATTTCGGTCGGGCACAATTATCCTCCTGCCGACTACTGTTCACCTCCTCCGCCTGTCGCCTATCATCATCATCATAATCAACGGGCGCAAACATCCTCCGGTTGCACTGTTCATCGGGCGCCAAACACTATCGGCATCATCATGATCTTCAACACTCTCTTCGTCAGCAGGATATCCAAATATCCGGTTGTTCCCAAAATATCCTGATGACGACACATTCAATACCTTCCCTTCGATGCCCCGCTACCCGACGATACAAGCAACAGCATCATGATCTAGTTTATCCGGTTGTCTTGGAACCTCCTGATGATGTTTCACAACTTCCTGCCGAGAGCCTTCGCCGATACCTACCCTTAGCGACGACAGGATCAACATGCATAGGGGGATATCTCAATATCCTGATGACGATGACGTCATATGCGGATGACGATGACGTCACGCAATATCCTGATGAACTCTTCAACACTTAGCCAAAAAAACTGAACTTTCACACCCGCATCTGCTAGCGATACGCGGACGATGAGCTTCTCCGAGAGATGATCCTGACTGCGATATATACACTGAGTATATATCCAACTCAAAACATCCTGATGCACTTGCAACTTGCAAACTTCAACAGTTTCACGACCCGATCCTGATGGCGATGCATTCGCAGATGACGACGCGGCTTGCTCCGGCTGGAAACGCACATGCAGACTCCTGTGTATCCGTCCACTGCATGTAAACACTTCAGAACCGCACAATTACACAAAGACAATATGACGACCGGGCCGGATCACCTTCAAACCAAAGTCTAACAACTTATCTTTCGATACCTAGCACATGAGGATGCTAGGCTGATTTACAGCATGCTCCTAACTGATCTCTTGAACAATACAATGCATAAACAGAAAACACAAATGCAACCTAAGCTATGATACAGGACCATTCCACCGATTCGCAGGATCAACCGGTGGAAGGGTTGAAAGTACCCATTAACTTGCAAACAGAAAGGAAATCAACACAGATACAACTGATCAACTCAAATACTGCAAAAGATGAGATCTTATTCAATTGAGATTCAAATGTCCTGCTTTTACAATTCTGCTTCACAATATCTGGACTGATCACCAGTACAGCATATCACCAGTACTACTCTCCTGAACATAACATCTATCAAACTCAATATGAACTATATCAATATATCTAAACCCTAACAGATCGAAGGTATATATAACAAATCCTTCGAGTACTACCAACTCACTTCCCAGCAGCTGGGAGCTTCCAAGCGGCTGGGAGAGAGGACAGCTCAGATAACCTTATCCCGATCTCTAACTGCCTACACATACTCCTATGCTGATCTAATACATAGCATCGGTCCAATGGACCTTATTACATGATAAAGTCAAACATACTAAAAATAGACTATCCTGTCATCATGCTGATAATTATCCTATATCCTGATCATGTATGTCATCATGCGGACCTATATCCTGATCATGTGCGGGTGCTCCTGCACCATCAAGAGCCCTAAGGAAAAAAAGTGACAAACTTTGGATGGACTGTTCCATCAAACTGTGACACCTAGGAACATCTTCTTTGCATGTATAGGTGGATGTCAAGTCCACCTACAAACACCTATCTCGATTTTTGCTAAATCAATTTCATTTGCCTATGGTGGCAAGGAACGCATTGTTCCAAAATGCTTCAGTTTTATGCAATGGTAAGATGCTAGGAGTGACATTTTGTATTCCAGAGGTCGTAGGCCCGAACGAACTTCGCCAACACATCGGGGTGGGCAGGTAAATTCCAAGGGAGGTCTCATTTTGTGTTCCAAGCACTCCAGTCATTTGGGGCAACAGGCTACCGGCAAAGTCCCTTAAGATCCCCTAAGACCAAAAATCTGCCAAACTATGACAGAGCAGTTCTCAAAATTTGTGGCAGTTGGGAACATTCTGTTTGGACCTACAGGTACGAGTGGGGTCCATCCATAATAAATTCTCTCAGTTTTGGTCAACTCCAATCCGTTTGACCGTGTCGAAATCAAATGCATTCTTGCAAAATACTTCAATTTCATGTAGTGGAAAGCTGCTAGTAGTGACATTTTGCATTCCATAGCTCGTGGGGCCAAATGGACTTCGCCAATACATTGGGGTGGGTAGGTAAATTCCAGGGGAGGTCTCATTTCATGTGCCAACTATTCCAATCGTTCAGGAAAAATAGGCTATTGGCAAAGTCACTTAAGATCCTAGGACCAAAAACTGCCAAACTTTGACTGAGCAGTTCTCAGAATTTGTAGCAATTGGGAATGTTCCATTTGGACCTATAGGTGCATGTGGGGTCTATCCACAATAACCTCTCTTAGTTTTGGTCAACTCTAGTCCATTTGACCGTGCCAAAATTAAATGCAATCTTGTAAAATGCTTTAGTTTCATGTAGTGGAAAGGTGTTAGGAGTGACATTTTGCATTCCATAGCTCGTGGGGTCGAACCAACTATGACAACATGTTCAGGTGGGTGGGTAAATTCTAGGAGAGGTCTTGTTTCATGTGCCAAGTGTCTCAGTCGTTTTGGGCTGCAAGCTACCGGTAAAGTTGAAAGGTGCTAGCAGTGACATTTTGCATTCCATAGCTCATGGGGCTGAATGGACTTCACCAACATGTTAGGGTGGATGAGTAAATGCTAGGGGAGGTCTCGTTTCATGTGCCAAGCACCCCAGTCAATCGGAGTAGCAGGCTACTAGTAAAGTCCCTTAAGATCCCTAAGACCAAAAAGCTGCTAAACTTTGACGGAGTAGTTCTCAGAATATGTGGCAGCTGGGAACATTTTGTTTGGACCAATAGGTGCATGTGGGGTCCATCGAAAATAACCTCTCTCAGTTTTGGTCAACTCCAGTATGTTTAACCGTGTCGAAATCAAATGCATTCTTGCAAAATGCTTCAGTTACATGCAGTGGAAAGGTGCTAGGAGTGACATTTTGCATTCCATAGGTCGTGGCACTGAACGGACTTTGCCAACACATTGGGGTGGGTGGGTAAATGCTAGGTAAGGTCTTGTTTCATGTGCTAAGGGTCCAAATCATTTAGGGCAACAGGCTATCGGTAAAGTCACTTAAGATCCTAAGACCAAAAATTGCTGAACTTTGACGGAGTAGTTCTCAGAATTCATGGTAGTTGGAAATGTTCTGTTTGGACCTAAAGGTGCATGTGGGTTCTGTCCACAATAACCTCTCTTACTTTTGGTCAACTCCAGTCTGTTTGACTGTGTCGAAATCAAATGCAATCTTGCAAAATGCTTCAGTTTCATGCAACACAACATTGCCAGGTGCCATATTTTTTGTTCTGCTCATCGTGGGGCTAAACCAACTGCGCCAACACATTGGGTTGGGCTAGTTAGTGTTATGGGAGGTCTCATTTTGTGTGCCAAGTGTCCTAGTCATTCTGAGTTGTAAGCTATCGATAAAGTAGAAAGTTGCTAAGACTAAAATTTTGCATTCCACAACTCATGGGGGCGAACCGACTACACCAACATATCTGGGTGGGTGGGTAAATGCTAGGGGAGGTCTCGTTTCATGTGCCAAGTGTCTCAGTCATTCCAAACTGTAAGCTACCAACAAAGTCAAAAGGTGCTAGGAGTGACATTTTGCATTCCATAGGTCATGGGGTCGAACAGACTTCGCCAACACATTGGGGTGGGAGGGTAAATGCCAAGGGTAGTCTTGTTTTGTGTGCCAAGGGTCCCAATCATTCGAGGCAGCAGGCTATCGACAAAGTCCCTTAAGATCCCTAAGACCAAAAAACTACCAAACTTTGATAGAGCAGTTCTCAGAATTCATGGTAGTTGGGAACGTTCTATTTAGACCTACAGGTGTACATGAGGTCCTTCCATAATAACCTCTCTCAGTTTTGGTCAACCCCAGTCTATTTGACCATTGCCGAAATCAAATGCATTCTTCCAAAATGCTTCAATTTCATGCAGTACCACCTTGCTAGGTGCTATATTTTTTTATCCTCTCATCGTGAGGCCGAAATGACTATGTCAACCCATTGGGGTGGGTGGGTAAATGTTAGGAGAGGTCTCATTTCATGTGCCAAGCGTCCCAGTCATTCTGGCCTACAAGCTACCGACAAAGTGACTTTGTCAGTAACTTACAACTCAGAATGACTGGGACCCTTGGCATACAAAATGAGACCTCCCCTGGCATTTACTCGCCCATCCTGACACATTGGTGAAGTCCTTTTGCCCCACAAACTGTGGAATGCAAAATTTCACTCCTAGCACCTTTCAACTTTGTCAGTAGCTTGCAGCCCGAAACGACTGAGACACTTGGCACACAAAATGAGACCTCCCCTAGTATTTGTTGAAATTAAGGAACATAGAGAGGGGGGTGAATTAGTGTTCTACAAAACTTGTTATTATTTTCCTTTATTAGTTTACCACATACATTCAAAAGAAAGAAGCATGAACATAAGAACAACAACAATAAGATCATCACACATGAACACCAGGATTTTTACGTGGAAACCCGGTTAAGGGAAAAACCATGGTGGGGGTTAACCCATAAGATTTTATTCTCTATTAAAAGAATTACAAATGGGAAGACACATGCCTTCAGGCACACTACCCAGAGCTCACTACTCAAAGGAGGCTCACTGCCTACACAAAAATTCTATATACATACTTCTGCTTATGTACAAACAATCACCAAAAATGTTTTTCAATAGTGCCAATTCATTGTCCCAACTCTTCTTTATTCTATCCAACACTGAAATATGACCACTGAATAAGAATGCCTTAGATTCTACCTTCTGTACATCAGTAGGATCACCTGTTAGAGCAACAACTTGTGCTTCTGTCAGTGCATTAAACATTGTTTCTAACTTAGGGGAAATGAGACCAGAGTTTTCACACATCCTTGTCACAATGTTCTCCTTTTCTTTCTCAAATTTCTTTATTTCATCAATCAAGCCAATTACTTGGCATTGTTGACTTGCTCCTGATATTGTCAGAGGATCAAATGATTGAGATACTTTAGACAATTTTTGCTTAGTCTCCTTTATTTTCTTCTCAATGTCCTCTACTATTGTTGACCAAGATAAACAAAATTTATATGTATCTCCACCTTCAATGAGGGCATTTTGAATACTCTTTACACTAGTATTCATTACACTCCTATCATTGTCAATCATCCTATTCAATTCACTAAATCTTTTATCATTGAATTCATTCCGGACTTTTACTTCAACTAATTTTTCAAAAGACTCAAAATGAGTACTTACAGAATTTATCAGGCTCTGCAACTGACCGGAGGGGGATGTTGATGAATCCTTTTGAAATGAAGGCATGATTTTCTCCAAAATGTCAGATGCAAGACCAAGCAGCTCACTATCTTCTATATGGAACTTCAAAATTTCCTCTCTGGCCTTAGCTTGTGTAAAAGAGGCCAACTTCATCTTCTGTACTGGTGATAGGGTATCAAAATTGATTGGACCTTGTATTATATCCAGATCTTCTGCAACTAGTTTATCTTTCTCCAAAATTTCTTTCACTGCTTCTACAGTGTGGGCATGCCCTATGTGATGTTTCAGTTTTATGCTCATTAGGGCCTACATCTTCTTCCTTTCCGGAGTCAACCACTTTGTCTTGCTCATCATTTTCATTCTTTTTCTCTACTTCTGCCTTCTTTGCATCATCATTAGAGGCATCTTTGCTTTTATCTATCTCAGAAATGTCTTCTGCATTAATTTCTGGAGGATTTTGTGTATCCTCAGTAGCAGTATTATCAAATTCCTCAACATACGGAATGGAAGAATCAATTCCTTCATCAGTTTCCTTTTCTTGATCTTCCTTCATCATCTCTTCATCTTCTTTATTCACTATTTCTTCTTCTGGAATGGAGACATCATCTACTTCAGGTTGTTGCTCATTCTTCTGCAACTCTTCATCATTCAGAATTGATGTGTCATTAGTATTAGTAGGTTCTTCTGTAACCACATAAAACTTGTTCTTGTCTAGTGCTTCCTTTAGAATTTGTTCTATTTCTTTAACAACTTCATCAATGTCTCCAATCATCAGCTTATTCATCCTTTTCTTGCTTTTGAATTCATTCTTAACTTCTTTGAAAATTTTATCAGCTTCCTTTCTATAGATTACAGGACACAGACTGGATAATACATGTTCCCTTAGCTCCAAATCTTTTGCTTTGGCATCTTCTTTTCTTATTTCTAGAATGTCTCTTAAACTCTTAGGAACTTCTTACAGAATCTCCACTAGTGCTCTATTGAATACATTCAAGTATTTTACAGTAGCATCCTCCAAAATTCTCTAGTCAGCATCACTGTAATGATTATAAAATTTAGTTATTTGCTTTAGGTTTCCATCTATAGTGATTAATTTAATGATGCCTTCCATAGAAGGAGTAGTCTTCTCAACATCAGCCTTTGTCTTATGTCTTTTAATTGGCTTTTTGCTTCCGGAGGGCTTCTCCTTAGACACTTTAACAAATTTAGTGCCTGAGGCTTTCAACTCTTTAATCTCATCATCTGAATCAGTTTTTTCTTCATCCTCTTTCACCACACTGACATATGTTCTTTTTCTCTTTACCTTTGTCCTTTTTCCTTCCTTACCGGTAGGTTTTTCTTTGTATTTTTCTGCAACAGGAGAAGGTGATGCACCAAGGATTGAACTAGAACTCCTAGTAGTCCTTGGCTTAGAAGTGGATTCCACCAAAACACTCCCTTGTTCTCTATCCTGCTTCTCCTTCTTGGCTTTCTCTATCCTTTCCTTGTTTTGTCTTATTGCTTCTTTTGTTATGCCAATGCTTTCTACATACATTTCAACTTGTCTTTGAATCTTTCTTTTAGATTCAAGTCTTCGAAGTTCAACATGTAGTTTTAGATTGAGCTTATCATATGTCCCAAATCTTTCAACTGTGGTGTCCTTGATTTGCTCAGAAGGTGTTGAGCATACATATCCAATACTTGCTCATCAACTTCATACCCCATGGGCATGATCCACACAGTTCTTGGTTCAACTACTTCCATTAAACATTGATCTATATCCACCATGAAGCAAATTGTGTCCTTGTATTTTTCTACCATAGATTTAGGGATTCTTTGCCTTGCTTGCATCATATTCTAGTGTAACGTTGGAAAATGTCCCCTTGGGAGCTTTTCCCTCATAAGGTTTAGCTCCCGGGTCTTTTAAGTTCATTTAGGACATTTTAGTTCATATTTTGGCATCCCAATGGAATGAGACCTAGGTTTCATGGAAAATGGGACCTAGGGGGACCCGTTGAGCTGTACACTACCCAAAATAGGGGGGGAGGACTTGGGTGCCCGTGCCCTAGTCTTGCCCTATTTTGGGGTAGCCCCAATTTTCGGGTGTCAATTTATGACCGTTATTTGTTTATTTTACCAACACGGTAAAGTTTGAATTTTAATTTCTTGGTGGGAGTGCTTGTAGATGCATATATAAGCATGTGTAGGCATTCATTTGTAAACTAGATTTCAATTAGATAGCAATTGTGATGTTCATGCACTCCTAAGGTGATTAAAGGCTTTCTATTTTGTTGCAAGAGTAGACTTGTGTGTTTTGTGTGTTGATATTTGTAGATTTGAGCATCAATTCCTTCATGGCATGAAGAGCATCTTCCTCCATGAAAGCTTCACTACAAGGTAAAATATCATTGTGTTTTCTATCATTATTTCATTTGGATTTGGCCTATGTGTCACAAGGGAACGCTCTCTCTATCTGACAAAGGTGTTTGGAAGACTTAAGTGTCCTTTCGGGGCTTGACTGAGGCAAGATCCTAAACACTACAACCCCCAAACCAAGTTTTCATGATTGTAGGTTATAGGTTGAGGAGCTAGACTGAGTGAAGTTGCAGAAGAGCATATTGGAGTATTTGAAGTGTAGAAAAGGAAGAAAAAATCCCCCCTAGACTAGGGTACCCGCTCCCTAGTCCCCGAAGTTCCGTGTTGGGAAAATCTCTAATACAGAAGATTCAGGTTGCAGATCTTGTTGCCAGATCCAGACAGAAAATAGGGTCTTGGACTTGGGTGCTCGCTCTAGTGTCCCCAACTATTCTACTTTGGAACCCCAAAAATAGGTACTCTGTAATTCTGTATTTTACTCCCATCTGCAAGAGGATTTTTCGTAATTCATTAATTTGTTGTCGTATTTGCATAATTAGGGTTTTAATGGTCAATTGAGCATAGGAGAAGGAAAAATTGATAATTAATTCCCTAATCCAAGTTTCCCTACATCTGAAAGTGACTCTAGGGTATGATAGTGCTCGCCACTCGACCCTAGATCCTTCAATGTTTAGTGGAGAGGTAGATTTTAACATCTAAACAACAAAAGATTAACAAAATCCAATTTTACCCTAAACATCTGGAAATTCTTGAAATATCCCTAAAGAGCAGTCCTTTGGGCATTAGAGTCACCAATACTATGCAGATGTTCTCTTATTTGTATAGCAATAGGCTTATCACTAGTCCAACACATGCTTTTCTTTCTGGGTAACTCATTCATGAAATAGAAGAACAGACACAATACCAACATACCATATTTGAAAGTGTTCTTCTTATCCTTCTTAACTTTATTCAAATTTTCCATCAGCTGGTTTTGCAATAGTTCACACAGGTCATAGTTAGCATTTTCTCTTAACATCTAATAAGCTACATAGATAGCTATACTGGATACAGAATTCTCCCTGCTGGAATGATATATCTTGTATCTAGTCACCATTGATGCAAATTTGACATCTGGATCGATTATATCATCTATTGTCATTGCCCTCTTATCAAACTTTGATCTGGTAGCTTCAGTTATAGTCTGATTCTTCATTGATTTCAGCATTGGCAGTCCACTAGATGAGTTCAATCTTGTCACGGCCTTGATGGCATCCTTGGTGATCTTGAAGGGTTTCATCAACCACATGAATTCAGCATGCATCTGATTCAGTACATACCGAACCCACTCATCTTCACCGAAAGACAGGAATCCAATAACTTGAATGAGATGTTTGACTTGTAGCACCTTGTACTCAGGTTTAAGACCATGAATCTCATCCCTCAGATGATTCTTGAACAAATATACTAAGTTTGAATCCCCAAACCCATCTATGCTTGCATGGATATAAGCCCTAATATCTTCAACATGCAGTACACCATGCGGAACACTTGAAAATGCACCTAATGGATCAACCTCTATAGATTTGTATGGATGCTTCTTGAATTTGGGTTCGGGCCTTTCATTAATATCAATAACCAATGGAGTAGCCATATCCATAGATTGCAAATTCAGAGAGTTTCACAGAGAATACCTTGTTTCGTCGGTTAGGGTTAGCTGTCGAATTCACTTTTCACACTTTAAATCTTTGAAATCTCAGCTCAGATGCTCTTCTCCTTGTTCTCTTCAAATGCAAAATGATTCAAATGTTGGGTAAGTGACCTTTTATGCTCTACAAAAACCTAATTTGCCATTGTAACAAATGCTTTGCCCTAATACATCTGGTTACACTTTTTCTGCATACTGTCAATCTTCAATTGCTCCGCAATCAATCGCATTAGCTTCTTTTCTTCTAAAATTTACTTCAACAGATCTACAGTAAGCTTCTTTATCTTCATTCATCATGCCAGACTCAGGCACCTACTTATTGGCAGGGGAATTAGATTTTCAATGTAGCTCCCCCTGAGCTAGAGCTTTAATTTTAATTCCTAGAGGAATTATCAACACTGAATTTCGGTGCAGACCCATCACCATTAATCATTACACTTTTCTTCACCCATGTCTTGTTCATTTCATTCTATACTTCATTCACATCTACTTTTCCCTTGCCTTTATCTTGTCTCTGCTCATTTTGGTTTCTATTTACCAGACCTTTTCTATCACCATTCGTGCTTCTGCAAAACCTTACAATATGACCGAATTTGTTGCAGTTATAACACATAAAATTTATTTTCTCATTTACTTGATTTCCTCTTGATCTACACTGATTAGGCATGTGACAAAATCTATTGCATGCAAAACATTTGCCATGGAAAGAATTGACATTTCCTCTGTTGTTAGAGTTATTTATCATCATACTTCTACATTCATTGGATTTATGACGATACCTTTTACAATTGAAGCATTGACCGGAGAAGGATGGACCATTTGATTCACTCTAATTCTGCACTGAGTATCTCTATGACCAAACTTATTGCAATTGAAACAATTTCCATTGAAGGATGGATACCTCTAAGCATTAGGTTGTCTAACTGGAGGTCTTCTAGGTCTATTTCTCTGATTCTTTGATGCAAAATTTCTTTGACCAGATCCAAAGATTTCACCTTTCTCATATCCAAGACCATGCTTATCATTTTCCTTCTTCTGACTATCAAGCAACACCTCAAGTTTAGCTGATCTTATCTTGAACTTTTCTTTGTATTCATTTGCAGCTTCTAGGTCATGTTTGAGAATGACAATTTCCTTTTCAAGTTCTTCCTCATTATCCCTGGATTCTTGTAGGTCAGACTCTAGATCACCAATTATTCTATCCAATTTACAGCACTCTTCTATTCTTTCTTTCAGAGACTGACTCAGGTTTTCTTCAGTCTTCTTTCTTTCCTCAATTTCCTTGGTTAGCCTCATCACCCCAAATTTCATCTCATGCTTCAGGACAACAATTTATTTTGCCAGTTTTTCACATTCCTTTGACTTCTCCTTTAGAGCCTCACCCATGTCATTGTCTTCCTTTTGACTTGCTAACTGCTGAAGTAGCTCCTTCCTCTTTTCCATAGACTTGCTTAGTTTCCCTTTTAAAGTTTCAATGAAATCCTCAGCATCTTTAAGGTTCTCTTGTAGTTCTTTGACTTCTGCTCTGGACTAATCAAGATATTCTAAAGCAGTTTGAAGTTGTTCATTGATGCCATACTTGAATGAACCCATTGAACCACCTTCCCAGATCTTCCTCAAGCTATTAAACTTTTTCCAAGGAGCCTTTCTCTGATACCAATTGTTGAAATTAAGGAACACTGAGAGGGGGGGTGAATCAGTGTTCTACAAAACTTGTTATTATTTTCCTTTATTAGTTTACCACATACATTCAAAAGAAAGAAACATGAACACCAGGATTTTTACATGGAAACCTGGTTAAGGGAAAAACCATGGTGGGGGTTAACCCACAAGATTTTATTCTCTATTAAAAGAATTACAAATGGGAAGACACATGCCTTCAGACACACTGCCTAGAGCTCACTGCTCAAAGTAGGCTCACTACCTACAAGAATGATTACAAGAGTTTATAGAGTATTTGAACTAATGAGTTGCATCTAACCATGCAAAGTTATAGTTTTGATTAGGTACAATATACCGATTTCACACACTTCATCTTTCTCTGCCTTGTTTCACTGTTCTGCCATGATTCAAACTTAGATCTCCTTGCTTCACCTTTGATTCTACCTTTCTTCAGACCTCATCCAATATATTTGCACACTCACACACCAAAATTATCGAATCCATCGATCTTATATATCCGCTTCATGAGATTTAATCAACTATAGTCGACTTCAAGAAAACTTAGAGCCTTTTTCAAGAACACTGTTTTGTTGGCTGAATCCATGCACAAATATTAATGTGGACCAAAACTTATGTATTCAAGTCATCATACATGTCAGCCAATACCACTGGATCTCATAAATTACTCAACCAACAACATCTCTTCATCCGCACAAGGATCAAACACTAGGTCGGCCTGTTCTTCACTAGACTGCACTGTCCATCCAGAACTCGATACTTAGATGCTTGAACTTTCAATCCCTTCATCACCGGAGGATAAATCTTTGGATTTAGGTAGCCTTGACATCCCTTATCATTCCCTTAGATCCATAGCACAATATGATTTCTTGTGGAGAAATGCAGACCAAAATGTTGAACCTTTTCATATCCTCTATTCCTGTTTATCCGGACTTAGACAAATCTACAATCTGACTTCCGGTATGATCAGATGATGTAATACGGATGTGTAGGATAGATTCAATTGCCATCAATGAAAACACCTGACATGCCTAGTAGTGTCTCTTGACAACATCATTTACCCGCCCTCCCGAACATCTTGGTGCATTAAATTTGATCCCATGAGCTATAGAGTGCAAAATTTTAGTCTTAGCTCAACTTTCTAATTTGTCGATAGATTACAGCCTGGAACAACTAGAACCCTTGGCACACGAAACAAGACCTCCCCTAGTATTTACCTACCCACCCCAATGCGTTGGTGAAGTCTGTTCAGCCCCATGAGCTATGGAATACAAAATGCCGCTCCTAGCACCTTTCCACTACATGAGATTGAAGCATTTTACAAGAATGCATTTGATTTCGGCACGATCAAATAGACTAGAGTTGACCAAAACTGAGAGAAAATATTTTCAACAGACCCCATGTGCACCTATAGGTCCAAACAGAACATTCCCAGCTGCCACGAATTCCAAGAGCTGCTCCATCATAGTTTGACAGTTTTTTGGTCTTAGGGATCTTAAGGGACTTTGTTGATAGTCTGTTGCCCCAAACGATTGTGGCTCTTAGCTCATGAAACAAGGCCTCCCCTTACATTTACTCACCCACCTCGATGCGTTGGCAAAGTCTGTTTGACCCCATGAGCTATGGAATGCAAAAGATCACTCCTAGTACCTTTCCACTACATGGAACTAAAGCATTTTGCAAGAATGCATTTGATTTCGGCATGGTCAAACGGACTAGAGTTGACCGAAATTGAGAGAGGTTATTGTTGATGGACCCCATGTGCACCTGTAGGTCCAAATGGAATGTTCCAACTGCCACAAATTCTGAGAACTATCCTGTCATAGTTTGGTAGTTGTTTGGGCTTAGGGATCTTAAGGGACTTTGTCAGTAGCATGCTACCCCGAATGACTGGAGCGCTTGGCACATGAAATGAGACCTCCCCTGGCATTTACCCACCCACCTTGACATTTTGGCGAAGTCCATTTGGCCACATGACCTATGGAATGCAAAATGTCACTCCTAGCACCTTTCCACAGCATGAAACTGAAGCATTTTGAAAGAATGCATTTGATTTTGGCACGGTCAAACAGACTAGAGTTGACCAAAACTAAGAGAGGTTATTGTGGAAGGACGCCACATGCACCTGTAGGTCCAAATAGAATGTTCCCATCTACCATGAATTCTGAGAACTGTTCCGTCAAAATTTGGTAGTTTTTTGGTCTTAGGGATCTTAAGGGACTTTGTCAATAGCCTACTTCCCAGAACGACTGGGATGCTTGACACACAAAATTGAATAGGAAGCACAAATGCTAGCTCATGGTCCTCTTCTTTTAGAAATTCAAGGTAATGCACAGGTAGCCATGCATTCTTTAATTCCAGAGACACATCGTACCATGCATCATCAGAAGATTTGAACTCTAGTTGTACTAGTTCCTTATTTTCCACCGCCATTGCTCATGCAAATCTTTCTATAGATATTAGACCATTTAATGAAGCCTTAGAAGTGTTCTAGGTTGGACATTTTTCCAAATAACTTAAACCATAACGGAATGACAGAATTGTATATGGTGTTCTCATTACCCTTTGGATTCAATCAAGTAGTCCTTATGTTGATATGATCGTTTTAAGCTTAACATATGACTGCCACCATTTGCATATAACTGTACATTTATAAAATGAGTGTTCTAAGATCTTTATAACAACCTTCTCTATTTTGTTGGGACATCACTATCCTAATATGTGTTGACAGTGCTAAAATGTGAATAATGGTATGATGAATAGTAAATACTCTTAGGACCTTGATGACTGTCCTAGCAATCATATGACTAGTTTTTTAATTGCTAGATCCCCCTAAATGGAAGCTTTGCTTGTCATATAACAACCTCACCCTCATATTAGATTGTCGTAGTAACATGGCAACGTGGCATTTGACTATCCCATTATGTCAATGAAGTGACTTTAATGCATTACTAATGTAAACTTGCAACATTCCTTTCTACATGCCCTTGGAATGAGATACAAAACAATAATCTTTTCTAATAAGGATAGTTTTCTGTACCTAGGACTAAATTGACATGTGATTTGGCTCCCCATTACAGTCCACACTGTCATATGGTTGTTACATTACATGATATGTGAGTGAGTTTTGATTATCATGAATATCCTTTTCTTGATGAGCAAGTGACTATGTTTGGGAGAAGACTTTAATGCTGTGCTAATAGTCCCAAATCTAAGTGATTGCCTTCTTGCTGATGACTGTCACATTCTTGACTTTAAGACTAATTCATGATTGCATGCTTGTCCATAAGTGTACTATGTCATAGTTGGTTTATTGGCCTTGCTAGGGTTGTCTTTATGTGGGAATGACATGCTTGACTTGATGGGGTTGTCTTCCCTTCTTAATTTAGGATTTCTACTCTCTAATTACCGACACAACTATCTCTTCATTATGATAGTCCTCTTCTTTCTCTCTTCTACACTCCCTACTTGTAGGCTTCACATTCATAATGCCAGGGTGTAAGTATCCTCTAGGAAGACAATAATTCCTTTGATACATGATAGTCAACCTAGGGTTGCCTTTGATCTTTGTATGACAAACACCTAATTAATTCTAGCTACTTGTAGTACCTCTAAGCATCTCCTATAATATCACCATGTTCATGGTCATTACCATGTGTCCTCCAACACCTCCAACAACAATACAAGTGTACCTACACTATAATAAATACTTAGAATGACATACCTATAATTATGTAGTTGTGAGTTTTCCTTCAAAATGGCTTGAGGTTGGAAAATAGTGGCATTAGATTTATGTAAGTTTCCATGCTAAAATGCAACACCTAAAACTCATTGCTACCTTCTATAGCTCACTACAATTGTTTTCTATTCTACCAGATAACTATCAACATAAACCTAGAACAAAGTCCATCAACTTCTTTCATGAGGAACCTTACTAGGAACTTTATGTAGGTGAATAATGCACCAAAGTTCCAATAGTAAAATTAAAAGTTTTAAAATACTGAATTGCTTAGAATTAGAAGATGAAGTTTTCTAGGAATTTAGAAGGTTTATGTAAGTTGATTTGTTTGATTTTGGACAAAGGGGCAACCTAGTCCTTATCTAACACCTATGCCAATAGCCTAGTCCACTAGGGAGCAACCTAGTCTAGAGAGTTTCTATAGGTATAAAAAATTATAAGAGGTCAAGAATAGTATGTACAAGATTCTATTAGATGTAAAATTGTCAACATGTAGTGGAAGATTTGAAACCAACTAAAAACTGGAAGCAAGTCATAAAAGCCTTTATAAGAAATAATGAAAAAGAAAGTAAATGGACAGTCATAGGAGGCTAGACAAGGACTACCATAGTTTTAGGGGTAGTTATGGAGTCATTTCTTATTTGAAACCCTCATCAAGATGGTATTATATGTAGATATAGGATATCTTTAGTTATGCATACTTAAAAGAAGGACATGTTGTAGTGCCAAAAATGTCACCATGATGCAAGAGATGGTTTTGATGTCATACATCTTAAGGCTTAAACTATTGATCAAAAGCCCTAGCATGAACTCCAAGTTTTTAAAAGGACTTCATCACTAGTCTTGGATCACAACTGGAGACCTGAAGTTGACTACCATTATTGCAAATAGGGTATGGACAACCATCAAATCATAAAGGATATAGGAATTTTGTCAGATGTTGTAATTGCAACTGCCCTTGTAGACATGTATGCAAAGTGTGGAAGCATAGACAAGGCATGTGGACTATTTTCAATAGAACACCTCAAAGCATAAAGGATATAGGATTTTTTGTCATATGTTGTAACTGTAGCTGCCCTTGTAGACATGTATGCAAACTATGGAAGCATAGACAAGGCATGTGGAATGTTTGATAGAACACCTCAAAGCATAAAGGATATAGGATTTTTTTGTCATGTGTTGTAATTATAGTTGCCCTTGTAGACATGTATGCAAACTGTGGAAGCATAAAGTATATCGGAATTTTTTTGGATGTTGTATTTGCACTTGCCCTTGTAGACATGTATGCAAAGTGTGGAAGCATAGACAAGGCACATGGACTATTTTCAATAGAACGCCTCAAAGCATAAAGGATATAGGATTTTTTGTCATATGTTGTAACTGTAGCTGCCCTTGTAGACATGTATGCAAACTATGGAAGCATAGACAAGGCATGTGGAATGTTTGATAGAACACCTCAAAGCATAAAGGAAATAGGATTTTTTGTCATGTGTTGTAATTATAGTTGCCCTTGTAGACATGTATGCAAACTGTGGAAGCATAAAGTATATCAGAATTTTGTTGGATGTTGTATTTGCACTTGCCCTTGTAGACATGTATGCAAAGTGTGGAAGCATAGACAAGGCATGTGGACTATTTGACCTAACACCTCAAAGCATAAAGGATACCCGAATTTTGTCAGATATTGTTGTTGACCTATTTTCCTCTGTCCAGAGTTAAATAGTTCACCTTGTATATTCCTTGAATATTCTTTAGAAAATGACCCTACAAAGCATAAATCTTTCAATTACCCATGCTCTACCTTGCAAAATTTCCCAAAATCTCGCCTGGAGAATCCTTGAAGAAAACCCAGAAAAACCTAGAAATCTGTTGTCTTCAAGTGCCTTCCATTACAGATAAGTCATAGTTTTATAACTAATCTTTTTTGTATGTACCTTTGTATGTATCGTTGTATGTATATCATACAAAAGCATATACAATCACATATACAATTGTATGTACAAAGGAAGATGCAAAGTCATATACAAAGGCGACATACAAAAGTGAATGTACATCAGGTTATCTTTGTATATGCAATTGCATATACAAATGCATATACAAGGAAATATACAAGGGGCAGATACAAGGTCATATACAAGGTCACATGCAAAGGTCAGATGCAATGTTTGTATGTACAAGCGATTGTATGCAGTTTTGTTTGTATATTTGCATTGTATATGCGATATACAAAGGGTGATGCAAAAGGAGATACATACAATCTGGACGCAATGAAGAATCAAATGTGGCAAATAATCCGTTGGGGTCCGCGGTTGTATATCACGTGTACAAGGTCAAAAAGGTGCAACAAAGGCCGGACTTGATGTTAATTTCAATTTGCTTTATAAAAATGTTGGGGTCCACCTATTGTATGTATATGTGATTGTATCATCCCATATACAATCCTATATATACAATTGCATATACAAAGGTTAGATACAACAGGGATATACAATGCGGACCCGACTGGGAAATTAAATTTGGCAAACTCAGTGGTGGGGTCCACAATTGTATGTCAAACTGCATGTATATGCCAATATGCAAAAAAGTAAGGATACAAGGCCGGACCTGTTCTAAAGTTCCATTCTGGTTGATAATCCATTGAGTTCCACAATTGTATGTACATGCGATTGTATCTCATATACAATCACATATACAAAGTCACATACAAGGGATTTTCAGCGAGACAAACCTTATCGGCGGCTCAATTTGAGGTCTCTCCGATGGCCAATAAAGATGCATATGTTCAGCGGTGAGTCCTAGGTTCAACTCAACGACCAATGGCGTGATGACACGTGGCAAGGGCATACATGCAAAAGGTGATACAAAAGTTAAGGTCCGCTTTTGTATGTTGGCCATTGTATTGTATATACAATTGCACATACAAAAGCATATACAAAGGGAGATATAAAGACATATGCAAAGCGATTTGATCTGCAAAATGTAAAAAGTGAAGAAATCGCATAAGTGTGAAATCGATGGATTTGAAGGACCCCATAGCATGATGACGTCATCCAGGCATGTTCTTTGCCCAAGTTCTATATGATACTGATGTCATCATGGTTTTTACAGTGTATCCATTTTTTGTATGTCTGTATGCATACAAACAACGTTTCTCCTTGTAGCAAAGACAAAATTGATGGACGGTCTACATTCAGTCAGGAATGGTCACTGACTCTATGGATGAATGTGCAGTTTTGGTGACAAGACATCTCAGTGGCCAAATTAAGTTTTACAGAGATCCCTTAAACACAAAATCAATGAAAATACATAAAATTCAAAGGGTCGAGAATTTAAAGTGTTGTAAAAGCTTTATCAAGTGGCGGTATGTCCCATCCGCCATCAATACAAATCTGATCTCTCAACTGCCATGCTTCAGATATTTTATGTATTCATTGTTGAAGATAGATGATGGAGCTACTCACATTCAAGGCCCAAAATATCTTCCACCTGCCCTATTCCAGATATTTTATTCCATAACTTCTTGCAGGTGGACATCCCTTCTGGCGATGATATTTTCTGACAGAGCCCATGGGGAGAATTGATTGTAATTGACTTAGGTCAAACACAAAATGCTATATATGCATAAACATGAGATGTGTAAAGGGGTTGGAAGATTTAGTAATCTATGCTTCTGATTCCAAACAGAGCTTTCCTCTGCTGTAACCTTGCCTTCTGATTAAATACATGCTGGTTATTTTAGCTCTTCAAGCTATTTTAACTTTATGTGATCTAAGAATGATGTGTTTGTGAATGTTTAATTCATTCTAATCATCTCTTGCTCCTTGCCTCTATTAAAATCAGCTTGATCTGTGTATGTTTATTGGTTGTATCTAGTCATTTTGTGTATTTTCTCAGTTCTGTGAGGGTTCTTTTATTCAACTTGGTGTATCACTTATTTTCTATTTATGTTTCCTTCTACCCCTTTTCCCCTGCAACATTAGCACTAGGTTTAGATATATTCCTCTAAGCATTAGGCTTAGAGAGAGGAAGTTGGCCTTCTCCGGAGGTCTGATCTCAGTTCGCAAGGTCCCACACTTCGAGATCATTCCCATTGTGTTATTAGAATGCTTGGACTCTCTCCAAGTAGGGTGCAATTCTACGTGACAACAATTGTATTTGCAGATGCCCTTATAGACATGTATGTAAAGTGTGGAAGCATAGACAGGGCATGCCAATTGTTTGGCCTAACACCTGAAAGAGATGTTCTGTCATGGAATGCAATGATTGCAAGATATGCAAAAAATGGATTTGTTGAAAAGGCTTTAGAAACTTCAAGCAAATGCAATTGGCATGTGTAAAACCAAATTCCACAACCTTTGCCAACATCCTCCAAATTAGGATCTTTGGAACATGGTACGGACAACCATCAAAGCATAAAGGATATAGGAATTTTGCTAGATGTTGTAATTGTAGCTGCCCTTATAGACATGTATGCAAAGTGTGGAAGCATAGACAAGGCATGTGGAATGTTTGACCTAACACCTCAAAGCATAAAGGATACCAGAATTTTGTTAGATATTATATTTGCAGCTACCCTTATAGACATTATACAAAGTGTGGAAGCATAGACAAGGCATGTCAATTGTTTGACCTAACACCTTAAAGAGATGTCCTGTCATGGAATGCAATGATTGCAAGATATGGAGAAAATGGATTTGTTGAAAAGGATTTAGAAACTTTCAAGTGAATGCAATTGGCACGTGTAAAGCTAAATTCCACAACCTTTGCCCACATCTTCCCTATCTCTACCAAATTAGGATCTTTGGAATAGGGTATGGGCAACCATTAAAGCATAAAGGATATAAGAATTTTGTTAGATGTTGTAATTGCAGCTGCCCTTGTAGACATGTATGCAAAGTGTGGAAGCATAAACAATGCATGTGGATTGTTTGACCTAACACTCAACCAGCATC